>OU015646.1:6765815-7965815 GCA_907165235.1 Zeuzera pyrina | reverse complement strand
GTTCATTAGCCATTTGGCTACATTCATATACCTACATACGGTGGTTTTCACACAACCTTACTTTTCCTTTGATTTAATAGAAAGTTAATATGTCTGACTACGATTTCAAATTCGTTAGGCCAGATCATGTATTTGTCTTTCTATTCTACTAGCGTTTACGCCAATTGAGACACTTGTCTAAGCCCTTAAGAGCGCACACTAGGGGGCATCCACGACGTTAATTAATAATTGATATATATAATTTGTCACTGCAGTCTCTAATCTCTATTTACGTGTAGTTTCTAATGGTTAACTGAAAACACACTCTAAATGTGTTGTACTTTATTTATATGTATATTATACGTTCATATCACAATATACACGTATAATATGTATTTTAGTGAAATTGCCTTGCAAAAACTCAGAATACAACTTATGCTATAACCCTAATTGGGTAGTCAGAGAGGATGGAGTGCAAAGCATCGTGGTCCTAACATTCTTATTCTTCACAAAATTAATTATTCTCTCTGCATACTTTCGTCGAGGTAGGTATGCAAGTGCTTTTAACATTTCTGTTAGCTAACACTCTGGCTATTAGATCTTCGTAAGTTAGCCTTAGTCTTCCTTGGCTTCTGCTATGACTAACTTTCACTCTACAGATTTACTTCATCAGTCTTTCATCACTTATTCTTACTATGTGCCTAAATTATCTGAGCACGAATCATAATTTTAATGGAATCACTGTCAGCGAACCCTGTCATACTTTATATTATTCATTAATTATTTTATCTGCGAGTGTGGCATCATACATATTTCTAAGAGATCACATTTTTACTGCATTTATGTTACTTTCACTCGTTTCCGGGCATATTGCCTCAATAGTCTCATGTTGTAGTAGTCTCATTGGATTTTAAAACCACATCACAGTTTAATTACTACAATATTGCTGCAGTAATTTCAGTGAATCTGAAACATATTCTATTTTTAAAAACTTGTTGTTTTTTTTTTAATTGTAATAGTGAGACTAAAGCAATACTATCAATGCCTGACAGTGTCCAACTGTATTTAAATAATAACACTATAAATGTGAATACAATAATTATATTGTTAATATTTAAAAAAAATGATAAATGAAAAGTGTATGCATTAGTATTTTTAACAGGCAATTATTAGTTTATTACAGAGGCATTATTGAATATTACTAATGTTTTAGGCAATTAACATATAGCAGTAGACAAGTCACATGATTTAAATATATAAAGACGAGATTATATCCATGAGTCTTTGAGCAAATGATAATTAGAATTCTTAAAGGTTTGAAATATGTCAATAGCAAATTAATTATTTTGATTAACATACTAGACCTCCAAGAAACATTTAAAATGTGTTACGTCGACATTTAAATGAAATAATATGAAGAATTTATCTATTTTTTACTAAAGACATGGTTTAGAATGTTTTACCTACCCTCATTGTACCATTGTACTATTACTCAACATAGGCAAAATTATCCACACTGAATAAATTGATTCCCTGAGAATTTCATCGAAATCGGTCCAGCCGTTTCGGAGTCCATAAGGAACATACATACATACATCGCCTTTTATATATGTCGAATAACCACAGTTATCTTATGATAATGAAATTCTATAACATTACAGGATTTTGAAATGTAATATTTATTTTAAAACATTATGTAAAAAAATTAATAATATTAACAAGCATGCATTTATTGCACTCCATAATTGCTAAAAATAAACTTAAAAATTCTTTTCCACACTATAATAAATATAAGCTACTACAGTAAAATGTTATCATTTCATAAAAATATACTACCTTTAAAACATATAAAGACGCTAAAAAAAATTAAAACAGTATAAAATATAACTGCACATAATTTTTTCCAAAATAATTTCTGCTGCCATCCTAATATCATAAAGATTATCAAAACTATTACAAGTAATCAAATTGCGTGTGATTAAATATGAAACAGTAAAATAATGAAAATTCTCAAACATTTAATATTAAAATAAGTTGTTTTGGTTATTTATACATTTCCTATATTAAGTTAACCACATACCATTGGTCTCTCCACCACAACGAATATTTGAGCTCAAATTTTTCGATGTATGGGTGAGCGTGCTTCCACATACCTTTTCTGCACATCGAACAATATTACCTCTTCCCTGGCGAGCTAGGAAGTGCGCGCGTTTTGCCTGAGTAGGTAAAAATATTTCGCCAGCGTCTCCGCACATAGGTGGTTGTGCGATTTTTGTGTATTTATTTATTTTTATTTATTATTATTGGTTAGCATCAGAATGAATACAATTGACGAAAATATTTAAAGGTTATAGAAAATATTCAAATATCTAAAGAAATATCAGTTGAGGAAGATATACCGAATGATAGTCTTCGCTATTTGGTATAACTTGTGCTCTTACTTACCAAAGAAAAGTAAGGCTGTGGTTATGGTCTCAAGTTTGCACCATACCGTGAGCGTTGACTTAAGTACTAAAAAACCCTCATATCATAAAAGTACTACAGCCAAACAAATATAGAAGTAGATTTTCCTGATCAAAGATGCCTAAACTATTCCACTTCGCGTCGAACCCAAAGATAGACTTTGATTATATTTTACAGTATGTTGGACATATCTGCGTCGAATGGTTATCTTGTCAGTTTAAGCAATCGAAAGTCGGTTTAAGTTTCTTAAAAAAATAGTGAACCAGCTGACAAAATCACACATTGCGGCGGAAAAAATTATCTGTAAATTATCGCCAAATTATAATGTGATTTTTGTTATTTGAGATTCTGAAGTAAAGCTCGTACAGTATAAACAAATATTTTTTTAAATATAAAGTTTAGTCATTGCCATAGATTCCAAATTACTATCAATAATTTACGGCGGTCTCCGTGACAGCACATAGGCCGTTAAGTGACAAAAATAGGTGGTAGGTGGTCAAGGGTTAATAAATAAAGCTTTACTGACCACGGACGACTACTGACTATACTACACACATACTACATACAATACCTTAACTTGCATTATAAAATATAACTTTAATTAAATATGTTATATGGCAATTGGCAACAAGTTCGAGATAGTCACACATGCAGCTGTAAGCTTAACATATGCTAAAATGTA
Source organism: Zeuzera pyrina (assembly GCA_907165235.1). Classification (NCBI taxonomy): domain Eukaryota; kingdom Metazoa; phylum Arthropoda; class Insecta; order Lepidoptera; family Cossidae; genus Zeuzera; species Zeuzera pyrina. The sequence goes on along the minus strand of OU015646.1, from coordinate 7,962,691 downwards.
GAAATTAGTTTGATATTAAGGAGAAATACATGTTTATTAGCATCCTATGTGTGAACCTTTGAACACTTGTATGTAAAGTATACTGTAACATGCATTATATACATAATAGCTTTTACAGGTTTTACAAGTATTACCAAAATTTATTAATGTGATTATGATTGTGTTAAATTAGCTAAGTGGTACTAAATATCTAGTATCCCGGTCAAAATTGAGTTTTAAAAACAAATAATGTTTTTAAAGTATGACTGACTTGCAAATGTTTAACAATCATATTTTTTTACCTGTTTTTACATTTTATTTACATAAAATATTTATTGTTACTTTTAATGTGAACACTGAATACACAACCTTTAAGTAAACTTTTGTTAATTAATTTATATTGTTCAAAAACCAACAACATACAAATTTATAATATACATAGAAAATCAAAGTAAAAAATAATATTTTATTGTACAAAATTGCTAATTGCTAATTAAAATACTATGGAAAGATAATTTCAAGTGTACAAGTCAAAACAGTTATGACTAGGAACGCAGCATGAGAAAAGAGTTAGTTAAACGAAATTATCAGTGGTGATATCACATTACACATTCTGTCGACGTAATAAATAGACAAAGAGAGTTCTTTGCCCCTACCCCCTAAATATAAAAGCGATAAAACGCGTAAAAGGCTGCATTGAAGTTTGAAGTTGAAAAATAGACATCGTTTGCCGCTGAGGCTTCCAACACCGGCACATATAGAATGACTTTTTTTTAGATAAATATAAATCGGCCACGCCAATAGCTTGCAACACGAAACCCCAGCGTTATGACCTTCATCCACTTACCTCCAGAACACACCCCGAAGCATAATTTCAAAGAAATTTAAAAACACTTGCTGCGATATGTCAAAAAGTATGAACGATTTTGGAAGAAATAGTTTACCTTTATTTATCTTATAACAAAAGCTTCACGGCCCCCTAGAGACAAATATGGCCTGCTGCGTAGGCACAGAATTTTTCAGTGCAATTTTCACAAAAATCACTGCCACTGAATTCAGTGAAAAAAAGTTCGCTATTTGGACTGGAAAATATTTGAAATTTACGCGAAAATGTTTATAAAATATGTCTGCCTAAACATGGCGTCCAAAGATGTCCGACCAATTTCAATATGGCGAAGCAAAATGGACGCCCGCTCGACTGACGACCGCGAAGAAAATTTAGTTTACACAGATAATAATAAGAATATTAATTGCATGTTAATGTTACCATACTTAAAAAAATGTAGACTTCGAAGTCAAGGAAAAGTTATGATTTGGTAGGAACTAGAAGATTGTTACTTTCCAACCAAGAAACAAATAATCCTAGTTTGTTATTGTAGGAAAGTCAAGGAACAAAGAATTCGAAATGTAGGAATGTGTAGTAATTTCGAAAAAGTATCAGTATTTAATATCAGTATCACATATTGGGTTTACTTTTACACGAAACATAAAGTATGTAATTTGTAATTACTAATTAAAATTATGTCGCATTTGCGTACTTTGTAAAAGTACATAATTTTTTATTTTTATAGATTTTTAACACATATTTATGTACTTGTTTGTTATTAATAAGCGTCGACCAGTCTCTTACAAATATCAGAAACCAGTCGATGGGCTTCGGGCCCCAGGGACCCAAAGTTTCTACTGCAAAGGGCGTAAATATGAAACTCTCAGAGAGAGTCGCATACTTACGCAGCTTCAAGTTCTCGGCAGTGCTGGCCGCGGCACCTGCTGACTTAGAAGTCGCCGGTACATGGGAGTGTATCGACACAAGTGGCATCCCACACCAGCAATCTTCCAAGTTTCCAAGTAATGAGCGTCTAATCATTCGGTCTTCTGCCGTCGCTGCGCGCAATACCTAAAGGCTCTAAAACTGCAGGAACACCAGCGGCGACAAGAGCCCGCCGAATGACGTCGTTCAAGGCAGCATGTCGTGACATGCATCTCGCACTACGTAAACAGGATAAACCGTGGTGACCTAGTACATCGACAAGATCACCACAGCGGCAATGGTGAGGACGGTTAGTCCTGGCTCCCAGACGAAGGGATACTATGAGAGAAAGTGTGGTATCGTCAATTAAGGTTCCTAAGTTTTTTGAAGGTACCTTCAAAAAACTTTGTTACCAGTGTCCTGACTCCTTTCAGAAACAGCCAGGTGGCGAGATCGGTCTTTTACGGTACTACAAGAATCTAAAAGTTGTAAATGAACATTTTTGCATAGAGGTTCATCCCAGTGTTTCTGAGTAAAGGTCGAGGTAGGCAGGTTAGTACTTGGACAAACACTTAATCAAGCATTTCGAGCATCAGTCAAGCACGGCATCTCATGCGATCCTAAGGAAGGACGAATAACAGATAGGAAAAGGCTTTCCGTGCTGTAAGTTGACGAAAGAAAAGCAGGCAGTGACACACTCGAGATTTTGCGCTTACCCTAGGGCTCTATAACACACAGGAAGTGAGGCTTGATTCCAGACCCTGGCATCAACAAAGGATCATTATAATATTTTAGATAATATATTTTTGAGAATGTTGTCTACAGATTTTAAAAGGGTTTGAAATTTAAAAAGCTGAGAACAGTGAAGAGCATATGTAAATTTTGGAACAAAAAGGCAAAAGCGGACAAAGAGGAGAGCCATGTGAGAATTATTTTAAAAAGTTTGTCTGAAGACAGACAAAACTTTTGTATTTGATCGGCGATAAAGCAGGGTATGGAGTCATCTAAAACAGGAGCACCTAGGAGGTAAAGCAATTCTTTTGACAAGACTTTAATATTTGGTGCCATATTGTTAAATTTATTATTTAAATGCATTTTTTATGTCTACTTTGAGGAGTACCTTACCTCCATCATACATCAAAAAAGCACGCGCCGCATGCACTCCCGCTTCACATCCTCTCTTTGAGCCAAAACCTACTAGCGTAGGACAAAAATAGTTTGATACGGTAGAAAGAATGTGACCGCAACAAATTTTGGAGGCAATGCGGCGTATAGTTGCACTTTCGATCACAAATAAAGAACAGTTGCACCCATGGCAATTGACCTAACGCCACCGTCTTTTATTTCAGGGCACATAAATTACTACCATACAGGATGTCGGTAACCTCCGGGTGCACCTTACTAGTGAGCATAATGTTTATTAGAGCTGTTAAACTAGATAAGTGACTTACCGGCATCACCGACAGAGCCTGAAGTCAAATCTTTATAATGCCGCAATAAATTCTTTGATTTTATTGCGGCAAGCACATCTTCCTGCGTAGCTCGGGTCGACATCATTTGGTTGTGGAGATTTTTGTATTTTTGTTATTGACAATTGTAACGAAAGCGGTGACATCTATACTAAAACTTTGACAGTTTGGCGCCCTCTGGTGATGTAGCTTCTTAAATAATTTTCTCTTCCTCTTCCTGCGATTATTTAACAATTTTTACTGAATTCTAAAAAGGTTTTTTTACCTTCTTTATAAGAAGAAAATAACATGGCAGTGAGATTACTGTCCAAGTTAAAGGTGCTGCCGGAATTACGTGGAGTAGTGTTCAATAGCTCGGCAGCTGCACCTGCTACTCTGTCCGACTTCGAAATCCAACACAAAACCCCAGTTATCAGAAAACAGAAGCATATTCCGAAGGCTCAGTATGGTGGACGTCATGCTGTCAGCATGCTGCCAGGCGGTGGCATCGGCCCTGAATGTATGAACTATGTCCGAGAGATTTTAAAGTAAGTTTACTTCCAAGGTTATATCCATATCTTATTAGCAATAAATGTTGCCCCTAACTTCGTTTGCTTGGATTTTTATAAACTAATTTTGACACTTGTTCGCCCTTAGTGGTGATTTTTTTTAATTAGTCAAGTGGGACTGTGTGATAGATTCATTACACAATAACTTTCTTCAGAAATAACTCGACATTTTTTTCAACCCCATACTTGTTGCATTTCCAAAAGCACTCTGAATTAAGTACCGCTTTTGTAATTTTGCCTAATAAATGCCATTCCTGGATGTGTCCGAAATCTACTGAAGGTAAGATGCAGTAGAAATGGGATCTCTTAGAAATATGTGTCTCTTAGCAATGAACACATTATGATAAGGTTTCAACAGTCTTATTGTAAAATAGAAGAAAGGAATGCTTAGATGGTTCTAAGTTCTAACACATAGAGAGAATGAGTGATGAGTTTTATTAAAAAAATCTATAGAGCGAAAGGGAATTAGTAGTGGATAACAAGGAAAACCAAGATTATGAAGATCACATAGCCAGTGTTAGCTGACAGAAACGTCAAAAACACTCGCATACCTAGGTGAAAGTGTCAGAGGAGAATTCTGGGATCTAAATAGGTTAAAGAAATATGTAAGGAGTAACATTCTTATTATCTTCTATGACTATGTATGTATGTATAACATTGGCAATATTCATAATTGTAACTGAATAGTTACAATTATGAACAATGAACATTGAATAATGTGTGAGGAGAATGATGAGATTCGAGGAAGCAAAAGAAGTATGTAAGGACTGCAACGCTTGGCGCTCCGTCCTCTCTGACTACCCCGTTGGGGATACAGCGTGAGAATATGTATGTATATATGTAACTATTCAATTCAAATGAGAAGTATGTCTAACACTGTATGATCTGGCCCTAAATATTCTCGTATTTTGTCAATTAACAGAAATATAGGTTCAAAAACTAAAAATATTGACAGTAATACTATTGAGCTGCTTTATTAATTTCAGAAGTAATTGAGATCAATTACAATTTATGTATTTTGATGAGATGTTAATGACAGAATATGTATTATGAAAAATTTTTAAATCTAAGGCAATATAAGGAAAGAAGTTGTTTTCGTTTTTCATAAAACAATACTGTTTTTGAGATTTAAATAATACTAAAAATATTGGTTATATAGAGACAGTTTTGCCTCCTAGGAATTAGATGGAAAGTATGTAAGTAATAATTGCGGATGGAAATGTCAAAAGTTCTTGCATACCTAGGCGAAAATGTGTGAGGAGAATGATGAGATTTGAGGAAGCGAAAGAAGTATGTAAGAACCACGACGGTAGGCGCTTCGTCCTCTCTGACTACCCCGTTAGGGATACAGCGTGAAGATATATGTATGTATGTAATACATGGATATATTTTGCCAGTAATTTTTGGGAGGAAATCAAGGACAGTAGTGATAGCAAGTATCAAGTGTCAAAACAGGAAATAATTGAACAAGGCTAAAAACATTTGGGTCATACAACTGGTTGGCTGTAGTTATGCATATTGTTGGACACTATAATTGACACATTCATATTAATTTTCAGATACATTGGTGCTCCAATAGACTTTGAGGTTGTGGACATTGACCCAACTGTTGATAATGATGATGATGTGCAGTACGCTATCACCACTATCAAGAGGAATGGTGTTGGACTTAAGGTACACTTTCTATAAAATAGTATGCTACTTGTATTGTTTGTATTTTTAATAATATACACACCGGCACAATTAGCGGAACAGAAAAAAAAGTGAGACTATGAGATAATAACGCCTATATTTGACGAAAATGTAATTAGACACAAAATAACAAATTGATTAACATCTTTTAACAACGACTTTGAAAAGTCTTTTTTTTTTTTTATTGAAAAATAAAGAAATTTGAAATAAGTGAAATTTTTAGATGATTATGAACCATCACAAAAAATAAAAAAAAGTAAGCATTAAATGATTTAACAATAAAATTAAAGCAAAATTAATAACGAGTGTTTCCCCCTCTTGCTCTGATTACGGTTTCCATTCGTCTGGGCATGCTACAGATTATGTTATCGATGATTTCTTGAGGCAACCGCTCCCACTCCTCAAGTAATGCGTTTCCAAGTTCATTCAGATTGTTGGGGGGTGGCATTCTGGATTTAACCCTTCTTTTTAGCAAGTCCCAGACATGCTCTATCAGATTCATATCGGGAGAATTTGCTGGCCACTGCATCACCGGTATACCTACGTGGCTCAGATATGCCTGTACCGATTGTGCACTATGAGCAGGAGCATTATCTTGCATTAGAATAAAGTCGTCACCAATAAATGGGGCAAATGGTACAACATGTTCTTCTAAAATGTCTCTGATGTATCGATCTGCTGTCATGGTCCCTCCTGTGACTATCACTAACTCCGTGCGAGCTCCCAAACATATCCCTCCCCAAACCATAATCGAGCCGCCACCATAAGCCACTGTGTGTTCAAAATTAGACTGTATGTGGCGTTCTCCTTTGCGTCTCCATATTCGCTGTCTCCCATCGATCTGTTTTAAAAGAACTCTGCACTCATCAGTAAAGAGAACCTGCTGCCATTTGTTCAAATCCCAATGACGATGTTCTCGCGCATAGCTTAATCGGTTTACGCGGTGACGTCTCTCAAGTTTTGGGCCTTTGGCAGGTATATACGACCCTAAACCAACTTCTTCAAATCTCCTGCGAACTGTACGCTCACTTACTCGTACTCCTCGAACGTCTTCCAGTTCATTTCGAGCTTGTACAGCCGTTAATCGCGTATTCCTACGAACTCCAAGTTGTAAAAAACTGTCATCTCGCCTCGATGTACATCTTTTTCTACCTTGACCCCTCCTCCTCACAAGAGAATTAGACGATCTGTACCGCTGGATGCTGCGATGAATCGTTGATACTGGTCGACGAAGCCTTGAGGCAATCGATCTGTAGGTATGGCCATTTCTTCTCATTTCATCAGCCCTAATGATTTCCAGTGATGTTAAGTCAGGCATAATAAAGAGCTTTTAATAAACAAAATTGCCTATAGTATAACAACTTTATAAAAAACCATTAAGTGCAATTTTTCAAAAAAATTACAATTACGTAGTTATTACTCGAACAAGTTGACAAAACGTATTGTTCGGGAAAATAAAACAAATGAATGAAAAAAGTGTATGTCATCTAATTTTCTATTTTCAAATTTGACAATAGATTAAAAAAATATCATAACTGGCCAGTTCCTCAAGTAAAAGATTTTAAAATCCTGCTTTTTTTGTGTTCCGCTAATTGTGCCGGTGTGTATATTTTCAAACAATAAAATTGTTTTTTTTTAGCCTTAGGTATAGTGTAATCTAATTTTAAAACACTTTTAGGCACTGGAAATAGATAATTTTAAAAATAAGTTTATTCGAAATATAAAGTTGCCAGTATGAAAAATGTAATTTTATTATTATTATTTTATTAATGTATCTTTGTTATTGCAAGAGAATCTGAAATTTTCTTTTTCACGTAACGGTTGACTCTAAAATTTTAGACTAGACTTGCAAAAAATGATTTTTTAATTTGAAAAACACTGTTTTAAATTTAGGTGACTAATGTGTTGCTACAGGTAAATGGGATTTCTAATTGCCATTGCATAATTTTACATTAAAACAATGTTTACAGGGTAACATTGAGACCAAAAGCGAGGCTGCTTACGTCACATCGCGTAACGTGGCCCTTCGTAATGAACTTGACATGTACGCTTATGTACTCAACTGTAAATCATATCCAGGAGTTGCAACTAGGCATAAGGATATTGACGTAGTGATTATTAGGTAAGTTTTATGTATTTACAGGGGTTGTTATGGAGCTCTGTAACCGACTCTGTCTGTCTGGAACTCTGTGTATTTAATATCCAAAATTAATAGTAATATTTTAAATAATTTCCAAGTAAACTCGTACCTACTAATCACTAGTATGTATTGCACAATCTCTCGTTATCTGGACAGCCACCGCCCTTTTAATTACGTGTGCACAAGAGACAACAGAATACTTCTTTCCCTTTCATGCTTACTCTGTATTATTAATCCAAATATTTTTGTAGACAGAACACTGAAGGCGAGTACGCTATGTTAGAACACGAGTCAGTTAAAGGGGTGATTGAGTCTATGAAAGTGGTTACAGCTAGCAATTCAGAACGGGTTGCCAGGTTCGCATTTGAATTCGCCAAGAGGAATGGTAGAAAGAAGGTAAGTTTGAATAGACTACTGTCGATATTAAAACGTTGATTAGACTGCACCACTCCAGGCTCAAGGTGTATGTTTGCAAGTACCCAATTGTCAAAGTTTTTAAATGGCCCTTATAGTGGTCTTTAATGGCCTTTGACCTGGCTTATTCATTAAGAGTCAGTTTACATTCGAAACGAGAATTTAATCATTAGCTAGCTGTCGGCAGTAGCTATTCACGCATTGCATATTTCTTCGTTCATGTTCAACACAAAAGCGGTCTGCGATAATGGCATGTATACATGGGTGGGTGTGTACCCTCGTCAGTCCAACAGGTACAAACAACGCAACACAAAGTTGTAAATGTTTTTATGACTTTTACACATCTGACAATCCTGTGTTTATATCTGTCAAATATTTATACTCAATACTTTTTTTATCCCGACATTTCGACCGGATTCCACTGATCAAGTTCATGGGCAAGACTCATGCTCACTCATACAGAGTCTGCCCGTGATCACTATGATGCACTATGGTGCGGTTCGAAAAGTCGAGATAAAGCATAAACCCTTACTTAGGATTGCAAGATACAAAATTGTAGGCAGACAATATACCATAGACAGCAAAATCATGACATAACCTATAAATGTGTCGTCGCTGTTAATGTTATCTGAATCCACTAATATGAATAGTGATATTTAAGTGATACACCCATATACATCTGATACATTTATGGGGATGATAAATTATTGAATCCACCTAATGTGGACCTGCCTCTTAACGTGCCTTTCGGAGCATGGAAACACTCAATATAATGGCCTCAATGCTCCTATGATTATCCATCCAATACGTGACCGTGGCTTAACCTCGTTTATTTTGTGAAACGCTGAAGCATTATCATGCTTCAAGCGCTTCTACAACTGCTAAAACCATTACTCTTCGTCGTCATTGTGTAAAGATTTGTAATCGATTATTATTGATGTTGTTTCAAGGTCACCACAGTCCACAAAGCGAATATCATGAAGTTGTCTGATGGTCTATTCCTGGAGACATCTCGTCGTATGGCCAAAGAATATCCAGATATTGAACACAATGATATGATTATCGACAACTGTTGCATGCAGCTTGTGGCTAAGTAAGTTGGTTATTATAATAGCATCATAAGACTTTACAAATAGCTCCATATGCCGTGTCCTATACAGCAACGAGGAGGTAAATCAGATAAGCTGACTCATCTGTACTGTTATTATTTATTTATCAGCCGTGCGATTCTCTAACGCGAATTAGTCGAATTCACTTCTGAATCCGCGGTGAATGTCAAATGTGGGCTGGCGGCAGCGAGTCATACCATCGTTAATGAATTTTTTGACGTTTCGCTAAATACGACATTCTAATCTAAAAAAAAAACAAATTCTATTTAACGTAATTATCTCAGAGAAGTTAAAATACACTATGACGAAATATCGACCGAGATGTTTACTCTTAAAGCAATCCCCGATAAACTCACATCTAAGATCACTTCACTTCACTGCTAGAATGTTTGGTTTAGAGGATTCCATTTGAAGGTCAAGTGAGTTTGAATGTGAAGTGGGCTGAATTGTCGAGCGAGTCTCGCTTGGGTGATTCGAGTTTTTACAGAATTGCATGGCAGGTTGGCAAGTTGCAACAACTGACAAATTTATTATCAGATAAGCTGATCGGCCACCATTTTGTTATGAAACAGCTCCTATACATTACATTTTATTTGATTTTATTTGCCTCACTTCTACTATGGAGTAGGCTATTTGGTGTTTTAAATCTATGAGTACAATTTCTTACTGCAGACCCTGGTTATAAATCATGTTTTGCGTAATGATGTGCATATCAAGTATGCGGTATCTATACTGATATAGTAAAGAAGTAAGCTCTGTTTGTTTGTAATAGGTAAACTCAAAAACTACTTGACCAAGTTCAAAAATTCTTTCACCTATAGAAAGCTACATTATCAGCGAGTAACATGGCCTGTATTTTTTTTTAAATTCTACCCGTGAGTTGCTAGTAATAAATATTTGTATAACAATATCTAGATTATATGAGGATAAAAGAAAATAAAATAAAAAAAATCTCAAAAGTTAATTGCAATAATAAAACAATAAAACTCACGTATGATTGAAAACAAAAAGAAAAACCTAGCGCCGCGCGACGCGCAGATCCCACTTCACGTAACGCTTTTTCCTTACGTGACGATTTCTACCAATTCAAACCGCCCGTAAGCCGCGATAAAGAACATCTATCCAAAATAAGGTTACCATATTTTCTTTTAACGTAAACACAACCTTAAAATGACCCATTTGACTATTATAATATTTGAGAACAACTAGTCACCTCAACAGTGGAAACTTGTTGAGGTGACCTGTGTCTTAGACAGTCTGTTTAGTTACTTGTGTACATAATGTAGATTTGTAGATAAAAGGGGGAATAACCACTCTGCTACCAAAGATGTATACGAAAAGGGAAAAAACAAAATATTTCTGTACTAAATGGCAGTGTAAGTGGTAGGTACAATGAAATCACTTACTGTTCTAGGTCGGTTCGTTTTCAGCGCCTCCGTAGTGAGTAATCACGACCACACAAAGCACAACACAATTTCAAGTCGACGTTTTAGGTTCACGGAAGGGCTCCACAGGGAATAACTAATTAATTGTAAGGACGTCGCACACGCAGAGAAGGGGGTACTACACCGGTCCGTCCGTACAGTCTCACAGCGATAATACAACTTACTGGGGCGGGGTTTAGGTACAACTAAGAGTGGTACGAATACAGATATAGGTACACAGGCAAAGATAATAGACGTAGGTTATAGGTATTTAAGTAAACAAAATATTTATATTACAGTTATATTAATCACTAGCGACCCGCCCCGGTTTCGCACGAGTAGAAGTTTTTTTGAAAATAAAATAGAGCCCATGTTACTCGCTGATAATGTAAGCTTTCTATAGGTGAAAGAATTTTTGAAATCCGTTGAGTAGTTTTTGATTTCATCCATAAAATATTACAAAGAGGTAAACTTACCTCTTTGTATATTAGTATAGACATTAGTATAGATATATTGTGATATTACATAGATATTAGTATATATAGATAATGTATAGATATTAGTATCGATATATTTTAATATTAGTATAGACAAATAAAAGCCTATGTATTTGTTTTATTATCACCTGAGGTTTTCATACCTATAATATCGCCACAACCTTCATTTATATATGAAGTCTTAGTTCTTATATAAATTCTAAACCTCATTGTTGGTCACAGGCCTCACCAGTTCGACGTGATGCTGATGACGAATTTGTACGGGTCCATAGTATCCAACGTAGTATGCGGGATATTGGGCGGCGCGGGGCTTCTCTCGGGGAGGAACTACGGTGACCATTATGCCGTATTTGAACCCGGCACCAGGAACACCGGTAAATTTATTTCTATACTAATACCGTTAGTAATTAATTAATCTGTGCTAATACATAAAATTTGTTGCAATTTGCTAAAAACTAGAAAAAAATCGCGAACATACAGGGGGATTATTCGGGTACCTCTAGGAATACTCTCTGACTTTCATTTGCCTATATTTCTTAACATCCTAAATAATAACTTTTACTTATCAAAAATATTGATTTCGTAATCCAGGAGAAAACGTGATCTCTCAGGACTTTCTCAGGCTCTCTATTTTATACCAGTTTACATATGTTAGGTATTGTTAATATTCGTGATTAAATCATGAATCATGATCAATACTAGATGGCAACACCGGCGTCCGTGAGTGTTGCTACTAGACGATAATTTAGTTTCAATTGGTATTTTTGTATAGCAGTTTTAAATAATGGGCTGTCGAGAATTACACGAGCTAGCGAAAGACCGCCTTCACATCTATATCCAATTTTTTTCATTTTTGTCTATAATGTAAACGAATGCAATGACTATGACTAGATATGAGCTAGTTCGCAAATGATTGATTCAGTTGTCATACTTATTAGTTATTAGTAAAACAAAACATTTTTAGAATGTTTGTTAGTTTGTTTGTCCTTCAATAAAAACCGCAAAGAATTGAAACGTCATGATAAGTGTAAAAATTTGTATTTTTAAAAAACACTTAAAAATAATGAATAAGAGATTATTATTGTTTACACATCGCAATCAATAATATTCTTCTGTTATTATTCTGTCTTACAATTTAGAATGAATTGTGTAATTATAATGTAATAATGTACTCAGACATTTCACACAGCGCCATCTAGTCCCATATTAAGCAGCACAGCGCTTGTGTTATGGGTACTAGACAACTGATATACGACTTATATACTTTTCTTTTGTAAATACATACATATACATAAACACCCAGACTCGGGCGGGAATCGAACCCGCAACCCCCGTTTACTTTCCGACGCGCTTAACCGTTGCGCCACGGAGGTCGTCAATTCATATATTAGAGTGAAACTGAGTGAACTGAATTATGACAATAATTTGATCTAGGAATATAGGCAACCTTTAAGTGACACGCAAATTAGAAACAAAATGCTTGGAAAATAACCAACATTTTTTTAATGCTGTAACATATTGGATAATATTTAGTGTTATTTGTTAATATTTTATAATTTCGTGTATATGTATAACGGAAAAGCAGTATTATTAGAGTGCTACGTGTAAAACGCTGGACCAGCGAACTGTGAAAATTTAGCAAAATTTTGTTTAGTTCTCTGGTTTGTTTACATTAGTCAAAAATAAAAATATACCCACCCACGTCGAGAACCTAAAAGAACGAAAAGCTGGCACACAAGTAAAGCATTAATTAATGAATATTTGTAAATTTCAGGCACAGCGATAGCTGGCAAGAATATCGCTAACCCAGTGGCGATGATCAACGCATCCGTCGATATGCTGGAACATCTGGGACATCATTTCTACGCGGATCTCTTACGGCGCGCAGTCGATAAAACTATCAATGTCGATAGAATTATGACGCCAGATGTCGGCGGGACAGCTTCGTCCACAGACGTTGTCAACGCAATCATAGGTAACATAGGACGCTAATGTCGAAATAAAGCTGTGCTTTTGTCGATGGTTAAATTATCGACAAGTTTGAAAATTAACCACACGCTTAGTACTAATTTAAAAATTGTATTTTTGACATTACTATAAAAAGTTTATAATGCCAAAAATTTATCGAATATCTCATAATATTAGGAAACATCAAATTATCGTCTGTAACAATTACAATTGCTTGTAATTGCAAATATTTTTATATAACGACAATAAATTCTGATTTAAGTTAGTTTAAAAAGCGTGCAGAATGTCGATGTAAAAATATCGATAAATAATTTATTACGTCAGTAACAAATTTATATATTAAAAAAAAAATATGAAATCTATTAAGACTCCGTCCGGCCGTTCTATCCAACCGATTTGCTTAATTTTTTTTTCAAATGAAAGGTATTGCACAGATTTGTCATCAAGCATTGAAAATCACGTAACTTTCACCTTTCTCAAGTTCTACTCAAACGCGATTTCCTCCTGTACATTTCTTAAGTTTTCATAGCTTTCTTTCTCTATATCTCCAGTTCTAATTGAGGTACGTGGTTCGTTTTGGTCTAAGAACACTCGCTGGAACGAGCTCTTTCATTTGAGCTTTTGCCCATTTAAATTGGTTGTATTTGAGGGAAGCTAGGTGTGAACATTCAACTTGACTTTAAATTTTTGTATTCAACTTAGGTTATGTTACAATTACTCATCATGTAAGAGTGTAATTTTTTAATTACATTATCAACACAATGCTGTGGAGCGGCACGGGTCCTCTCGTGAATTTTTAATAAGTGTCTTCTAAACAGCATACATAATAATAGCAGCATAATATACTAAGCAATTTTTCATAATTGTCGAAATATTTTCAGTTCTATCGACTGTTAGCACAGCCTTAATTAACGTATAGTCAGTTTCATACAATTTTAGTGTGGTTAAATTTGAACCTTTGTGATCAGTGCCATTTTTGTTCGTAATTATTTTTATTTAATAAAAAATTGGCTTAATCTCTTGCTGCAGTATTTTTCCAATCTGATCATTATTTTTTTAAGTATTAGTAAAAATTGAGTTAGGAATAAAATCATGTTTTTTTAGATGAAATCATGACCTGTGTTTTATTAGTGATTTTTTAGGTCAATTCCTATTTGTTACCAATGACTGTATTTATTCACATTATTTTAGTGTAACAATAAATAGATGTTGTAAACCTTTGTTTCATTGATTCTAACTTGTATCCTACAAATACGACAGGCGAAGACATTTAAATTACTATATATATGCTTTTCTCATTTAATAAAGTTGTATAAAAAATAACATTAGGGATGTCGAAATTAACAAGTATCGATATTAAAAAATAAATAAATGCTGCCAGTCTGCTGGGTACCTTAAGCAATGACAGCTTTCTAAGCGGCAACTTTGAGGAAGTCTGTTTTTTAAGATAACGTGAAGTTTTAAAGCCCCATGTGCTCCTGCAGTGACTATGGAGACGTGAATCATGTGTTTTTTGCTTGTCATTTATATAACCGCTCTAATTTCATTTCCCAGCTCTTGTCAATCATTGTTCCATTTCCTACTTCTATTATTTGTTTACTATATAATAACTTAAATGTATATAAAGTATTGGCCTAATTTATAGAAAGTAATAAGTAATAAAATAACATACACTTATGGTATTTTCGTTACATAATTATTTATGTATGTATTATATTATTAATTTATTACCTCATCCAATCCTTTTTTATTTCTTTTCCATGATTTTCCGTATTTTAAGTCTTTGGTTTCCCTAATTTTCTACTCACATTTACTTGGTCAATGGCTGAATGCAATCTGCGAAGCCAAAAAGAAAAAAAAAAGTAAATTGTTGCGGTAATTAAGAACACAGACTCGTATATTCACTTTTACATTTTATTTCTCAATAATTAATAACAAATTACAATCTATAACACGTTGTCACGAATAGCCGTCGACGAACAATCAACAGTTAAAGCCGCAGAATGATATAGAATGATTCATATCTTAGCACGTATCGGCTTATATAGACTTGCTGACGTCACTTCTCCTACGCCTCGGCGACAACAGATGTGACAGGCAGGTGTGATGTCAGCTAGGCAGACCCGGTGACAGTGACGTCATCTTGCTCCGTTACAAAATATTAACGTTTAGGATATGTATGTACTTTTTTGTTAATAAAAAATAAATAGATGTGTATATCGAAAAAAATATCGATATTCGATGTTACCGTTAGATTTGAATATCCTCATTCTACCGAGCCTAGTTGTGTTCCTTTAGGTGGGTGACCTGCATTCTGATAAATCAGGTGAGTGTTCGAAATTTAAAACTTTCAACATGCAAAGAGAACGAAGTTCATACAGCTATACACTTTCATTCAATACTATCGGCGAAATATCGATAATTACTTCGATGGTTTTTTTGGCGTTTGAATCGCTGCTAATGTTCTGTTTCTATACAACAAGCAAGGTGCACACACGATGGTGTGTATGCGTCATTCAGTATTGCATCCGCAAACGGACGCAAGATAGACCGTGAATATAGCGCTTTACGCGATGAGTGACGGACCTCGAACCGACATTAAAGGAGATCAGGGGAATAACGTCCAGAGCAAACCAGTATCACATCTGTTGTTGTCTTGTGTACATCAGACATAATATGACTTTTAGCCATGACAGCACCTTTTTGTTATTGAAGTGTGCCAGTGGCGGTGGCGCATCAGGGCAATCAGTGCATCAGCCATCGACACTAACGACATCTCAAGACATAATGAGAGCAATCAATCGTCTCACTTTCACGTATTGACTTGCAACGGGGCTTGCAACCTCTCTTTCTATCTAATGGCAAAATTCGTTATAACTGTAGCTTTTTCACTAAGGTTTACATAGCAATTAGTAGGTATGAAGCAAAAAGCCCGGCTTTCATACTGAACTTCGTACAATGAGATACGATAGAAATACGATACAATTCAACCTCTGTGTTTATATTTACCTAATATATATTTGTTTGAGCCGCTGGACGAGTGATAAGTATTTTTTTAATTTCCATCAATAAGTGAGTTAATTTGTAATAAAAAATCTAATAAGTTGCTCCTTGTGAGAATTTAAAGTGTATACAAGTTTTAATCAGCATAGAAAATAATAATACTCCAGACAATTACACACATTGTGTGACCCCAAACTAAGCAGTAGCTTGTACTATGGGTACCACACAAGAAACTCTGGGGGAGTTCCCAGTTACACCCAGACTCCAAGCCCAAGATTAAAAAACTATACTGGCGCCATAAAAGACACATGATTTAACATAAACCTATGAATACAGTGATTTCTTTTAGTAATTTGGATAAACAACGAATTGAGACACATTAATATGTTAAGAACTGATAAACTATTTACGCCTGTACATTTTTATAGCAAAGTATTATAAAAATTGTTTTGTTTAAAAATAACGCTGGGAACAATCTCTTTCCTCTCTTCTTGTCCACCGGTTGTGCCAAAGTCATGACTAATTAGTAATCTATAATATTTTAGCCTTCCCTGTACTTTTACAAAAACAAAGGAAAACATGTACATATGTCGGACTTGCCCTATTTAGAAGCCCTAGGCACGCCAAAGTGCGCATATATATATATATATATATATATATATATATATATATATATATATATATATATATATATATATATATATATATATATATATATATATATATATCTCACTAGAATAAAAAAATACTCAAGTACTATAAAAATAACTTTATAAATACGATACACATACCTATATAATTAAATTTCTCAGTTACTGAAGTCGGTGTGCCAAGCATGAAGTGCCAAGCCTACCAAACCAATAAACTTCATGTTGTTGCACATTCATTTGGTTGGATTAATTGATGAAATTTTTTTATTTCTTCGTCCTTTTGAGTGACCTTGGCCTAAATAAATATCTAGGGCAGGTCTGCAATTAACTTCTTTCTCATTCTGGAACGACACATCCTTACACTGTATCTCTAACGGGATAGTCACATATACAAGAGAATCATCAATAGAAATAAAGGTTATAACCAGTTCGTTAGGTGTTCGTCATTAGGTGTTATTTGGTGTATCTTCGAAGTCAAAGGTCCAATACCGAAGAAATTTAACTGGGACCACGTCGAAAGTATGCCCTTTCAAATAAAAAAAGTATTTTCGAAATCAGTCCATAATCGACGAAGTTATCGGTGAATAGACAAAAAAACGTGTGCGGTCGGGGAATCCCCGTCAGGAACGAAGTTCCTTAGCTACAGTTTCCATTACTAATATAATAATATAATATAATGAATATAATATAAAATATAATTTACTCAGACATTTCACACAGCGCCATCTAGTCCCAAAGTAAGCAGCACAGCGCTTGTGTTATGGGTACTAGACAACTGATATACTACTTATATACTTTTCTTTTGTAAATAAATACATATTATACATAAACACCCAGACTCGGGGCGGGAATCGAACCCGCAACCCCCATTTACTTTACGACGCGCTTAGCCGTTGCGCCACGGAGGTCGTCAACTCAAAACTTAAAATTGCAATAATGAGACAAAAAAACTCACGTTAGATTTAAAACAAACACTTAGCGCCACGCGAAGCGCGAGTCACGCCCCACGTAACGCTTTTTTCTTACGTGACGATTTATACCAACTCGAACCTCCTGCAAACCACTTAAAGAACTTCGTTCCAAAAATATAGATGAACATAACCTCTTCCTTTTTTGAAGTCGGTTTAAAATACCAATCTCGTTCTCCTAGGATGATGGTACAGTACAGAAAACAAGAAAATAATGGTTACAGTATAAGTTTTATAATATGAAATTATTATGGGTGAATTCCCCAAACCATGTATAGTAGAAGGTATTTTGTAGAACAACTGTCAGCAAGTGGCGGCCCGTGAGCCACTTCTATCATATTTTGAGGCCTGCAACTTTTTTTATTTACTTTTCAGTACTTAATTACATTTTCTAGGGCAGCGATTCCTAAAATGGGTTCTGCGAAACCCAAGAGTACCGTGTAAAAGACGCTAGGGTTCCGCGACAATCATTGAACGATTTTTATTCTACAGCGAAAGTGAGTGGTAAAAGAAGCCAAGGAAGACCAAAGCTGACTTATGAAGGTCAAATAGTAGTACAATAGAAATGTCAAAAGCTCTCGCATACCTAGGCGAAAATGTGTGAGGAGAATAATGAGATATGAGGAAGCGAAATAAGTATGTAAGAACCGCGATGCTTGGCTCTCCGTCCTCTCTGACTACCCCGTTAGGGATACAGCGCGAAGACATGTATGTATGTATATGGTAGGTCCTACACAATAAAAATCTTCGATTTCAAACCTATTGATAATTTTTATAGGAAGTGAAATAATTTTATTCATTACATTAATCTTTATCAAATATTTTTTAATAAAGGATGTTTACTTTTATTTTACACTAGCGATGCGCCCCGGCTTCTCTCCGGTGGAATGTTGAATGTTCGCAAAGCACCAAGCTTTTTTTTATTGAGATTTTCATACAAAAATAGCATCCAAACTTCAGACTTTTTCCAATGGATTTTATCAAAATTTCCTTTCGTATGAACCTTATCCTATATACCACTGGTTCCCAAACTTATTTTGTCTACTGAGTCGAGAGCTCATGCAGTCGTTGTCTAAGATGCCTCCTAGCTAAATGAAATTACAAATCACCCCCCAGGCCTCTACACAACGCTCCCATTTTGCTGGGTCTCTTACCGCCACCCTTTAGGCCTGCAGCGCCCACAGGGGGGCGTTATCGCCCACTTTGGGAATGGGTGCTATAGACAGTTACCAACACAACAAAAAAAATCAGCCAAATCAGTGGAACCGTTTTCAAGTGATGCTCCGTCATACATGTGGCAATTGATTTTTATTTATATAGATTGAAGTTGGTATGTATTATTTGCTATTCGCGACACGCCGCGGCTTTGTTCAGGTAGAATTTTTTTTTGAATTAAATACAGCCCATGTTACTCGCTGATAATGTAGCTTCTATAAGTGAATGAATTTTTGAAATCGGTTGAGTAGTTTTTGTTTTTCCACTGCTTACAAACAAACAGATTATCTCATTATAATATCAGTATAGATAGTTTGCTATGGAGTTCTATAAATTAAAATATTCATTGAGTATTCCATGCTTTGATCATATATAAAAACAAGACACACAATCAACGTTCCAAAAATGTCCGAACCAAATGTGCACTCAAACGAATATTTGAGTGCACTTTTGTTTTCGTAGTATTCGAAAACGCTAACAGCAGTCATGACAAAGTGCTCCTTTAAAAATTGTAAAAACGACACGTCTAGAACGCTAAAAAAGACGGCGATACTTATTTTCAGTAAGTAAATAATGTTATTTACGTGTTCATTATTTCGTCACAATAACATAGTTAGATAGCTCTTTTTTATTAAATTCATAATCATATTTTTCAAAAATGGCCTGACAATATATGTCTTATGCTTGTCACTTTCACGTAACAAATCAAAATGACGTAAATTGCAATGCAAATAGATTATGTGAATTATACTTTAAGCACGAAACGTAAGACTGCATTTTAAATATTTTTTTAGCAAACTTCGTTTCAATGCCATGCAAGGATCTTTTACCAGCTTCTACCTTATGGCTTGACAGTAAGGTATACTTTAAATTAGCACAATAATACTGATAATACTATAAGATATTAGAAATGTATAAGTCAATTCGGACAATAATTTGTTTAGATTTTTGCTGTTCAAGGGAACTCTTGTGCAAAATTTTAATATTTGTTCCCAGCGGTTTGGTCGATGTTCGTTATTACTCGGTCGGCTTCTTTTACAAAAATGATATTTTGCTAATAATCGCGTCAAGATAAGGAGCAGCAAGGAGAGAGAATTACTTGGGAGGAGGGAGATGGGTATTCTAGGTTTGAATGAACAAAAATCGACAAGTAAACACAATATCAAGGGCATATTTCAACGATATAATTGAATACATTGTTTCGTTCACACTGGAATTAGATATGACATCGAAGTGCGCGCTCATCGCAATAACTACTTAATAATAATTACGATTACCGTAATAATAATAAAATACAAAATTAATAATAATAATAATACAAAGAATAGAAAATAAATGCGGCGTTATCGTTTTATTGACGCATCTGTGATTTTGATGCCGGCAATATGACCCGATTTTTTCAATGAAACGTTTGACATACAATTCTAATGGTCTATTTATGATGTTCTATCTTATTTCAATAAGCCCTGATACTATTTTACTTCAATAAGCCCCGACAAAAGCTCAAACGAAGTCTCAATCGTAATAGTGAAAATATTGCAAAAAGTCCTATAATTAATGACTTTATCTGTCAATAAGTCCCATAGAAAAAATCGGGTGATAATCACACGTGATGTAAGCTGACCACAGCAATTAGAATCATACAAAGTCATTTAAAATTGGACTAGAATTTACAGTTTAAATATATTTTATCTGTTATATTTAGCGAAAACTCAAAAGAGCTCACCTTTGATATACTTTGTTCATAAATTCAGTGGTCAGCCAACATCCATAACTGTTCATGTTGTTGCGAGATAGCGTTTATTGTAAAAGGGTAATATAACGCTGTCTTGCTCTATCATTGTATTTTTTTTGTTAATTTAGGTGTTTGTATTATTGTATATGAATGTAATATTAAGCTATTATTATTGTTAAAATTATGACAATTATTAAATAAATTATTGAAGTTTTAAAATCGTTTTGTCAATTTGTTAAATATCTAACGATTTTTGGCATAGCATTCCAATAATAATTTAGCACCAATTTTGGCTAAATTGCTTTTGAATTTTAAATACAAATAACAAAGATATCTATTCCAGATCAGTTTTAAAATTAAACTATAATTGCCTTTAGTTACGTGACAATGGAAAGTATGACAAAATAGACAGAATAAAGTAAGTTTACGTCTATCAAAATTTAAAAAAGTGTAACTCCTAGCTTTTACAATTCTGTAAATGAGTTGTCTTATAGTAAGTAAAAATACGGCCATATATAATATTTGACCTTGAAAAATATCGTGCGATATCTGTTGTCAAAACAAGAATTTGTATAGTGGCGCTAAATCTACCGCGAAAAGTGCAATAGACTCGCAATCGTCATACATGATACCAATTTTTTATTGCAGTGTTACCGGTCGCGCCGTGATCGCGTGGTTGTCCTTGTCTGCAAATTTTTAGGTAATAACCCCGCGGGCGTCGTCTTCGTAGTGTGCGGTTCCTGGTAACTACCCACACTTATTCATCACATTTTTCTATTTTCTTAGCGTCACTATCGGTACTTCAACACACTACACTAATCACGTCTACACACTGGCGACGTCCGGTTCGCCGGCTCCGCGGGGTTATTATCTAAAAATTTGCAGACAGCGACAGCCACGCGATCACTACGCGACCGGTGACTAATTGTAATAAACAATTGTTATCATGTATGACGATTGCGTATCTATTATTCTATGACCGTAAAATGCACATTTCGCGGTAAATTTTTAAAAGAAATTACATTACACAAATTCTCGTTTTGACAGCAGATATGGCGCGATATTGGCTGTCGCATGCTGATTGCAAGTTAAGTAATAGGCGTGCCGGACGCACTCACTGATGGCAGGATTCCATGATGTTGATAAGCGGTATTCATCTACCCGGTGAAATTGGTATTTTTTGATTAATTTAGAATTGTAAGATGTGTACAAGTCGTGGAAGTTTAAAAATATGTATAACTTTTCCACATATCTTTTCTTGCACTTCTCCATTGTCATGTATCTAAAATAAATGCAGTTCTTTTCGTTTTAAACTATAATAATGTGATGTACCAATATTCAGCTTGGCTGAATACCGTTATATTTTTTAAATATAAAATACTCTTGTACAAAGAAATTGTCCCTCATTGTATGAGATCATATTAACGAAACTATCAGTCTATTCGAGAGATTGTGTATAATTATTTAAATAATATAGGGTGGTAGCGATTTAAGATTTTTACAAAAACAAAAAATACATAAAATGGCGAAGAAATTCAAAATGGCAGCCGTAATCTATTTCCGCTTAACATTTTCTAATAAACAAATACATAGATGATGGCCTGGATATGTCCGAAATCAGGTGTAAATAAAATAAATGTAGTAGCAATGCAATCTTTTAGAAACATGTGCGGTGTCACCCTTGTCGACAAAATAACCAATGAAGAGATATGCAGATTGACAGTGTTACACGAGTTTTATCGTAAAAATGAAGAAAGGAAGGCTAAGAAGGTTCGGGCACATAGAATGAGTGATGAAAGACTGACGAAGAAACAATAACGAGGATTGAGGAGACGAAAGAAGTGCGTAAGGACCGCGATACTTGATGCTCCGTCCTCTCCGACTACCCTATTAGGGATACAGCGTGGGGATATGTATTGTACAGATGTTTCGTCATAGCATATTATAGTAAAACAGGATACATTCAAAAGCTTTTTAAAATTGATGAAGATTACGATAGAAAATACCTTTATCGCTATAAAAAAAAAGCATAATATCCTTCGATCACAAAGAACTAGATTCACAATCTCCTATCTTAAACAAATTATTGTCCGAATTGACGTATATATTTTTAATATCGTATAATATTATCGGCAATATTGTGTTAATCTAAAGTAGACCTTACTGTCAAACCATAAGGTTATAAACGCTCATAAACAATTCTTGCAAGACATCGCAACGAAGTTTGTTAAATGAAATATTTAAAATGCAATCTTACGTCTCGTGCATAAAGTATAATTCAAATAATCTATTTGCGTTGCTATTTATTTCATTTTGATTTGTTACGTGAAAGTGACAAGAATAAGACATATATCGTCAGGCATTATTTAAAAATATGATTACGAATTTAATAAAAAAGGGCTATGTAACGTTATTACTATAATGAAATAATGAACACGTAAACAATATAATTTATTTATTAACCGAAAATAAGAACTCGCGTGTTTTTTTAGCGTTCTAGATGTGTTGTTTTTTGCAATTTTTGAAGGAGCACTGACATGTTCGGTTTTAGCGTTTTCGAATACTACTAAAACAGAAGTGCACTCAAATACTCATTTGAGTGCACATTTGGTTCAGACATTTTTGGAGCGTTGATTGTGTATCTAGTTTTTAATTCGTGATCGAAGATAAATACCCTACAATAGTGTTCCCTTTTCATTAAAAGTATACCAACTCGAAAATATAGCGACGCTATGAAATAATTATCTATTATGTATATAAAAATAAATGTTTGTTTGTTTGTTCGTATTTTATGGGCTGCCATACCGTCCATCCGATTGCGATGAAATTTGGTATGGAGATAGCTCGACTCCTGAGGAAAGACATAGGCTATTTTAAAAATAAACAACGCGGAATTTGTCGCGGGCATTCGATAGTAGGCTATAAAAAGATTAAAACTACAAATAACAGTTTGACCTATTAAAATACAAGGTGTTACAAAAATACTTTATACTACCGAAAGGAGGTTGACGTACCCATGAAACTGAACAACTCTTCCCAAGGAACAGTCGAAGTATGAAAAAAAAATTTGGACCTCTCATACTAATATCATCGGCATTCATTTTGTATGAGAGGATCAAAATTTTTTTCCATATTTCGCCCCATGCTACTCAGGGAAAGTTGTCCAGTTTCATGGGTACGTCAACCCCCTTTCGGTAGTATAGGGTGTTTTTGTAACATCTATAATTTTTCATATTAATTTCACTCAGGTAACACTGGCTATGATCTTCATAAGTACATTTTTTTTATAATGTAAAGAAATCTGCACATTTGTAAAAAAAAACTTAAATCACTAACACACCCACATTGTAACTAACAGACTTTAAAATCACAAAACAAAATGCTGTGCACAAATAGCATTCAAAACAAAACCATAAGTCTTATATGAGTTACCTAAACTAAAAATATAAATACCGCTTATAGGGTCAATTAACAATGGCATCGCAATCACAGATGTGTTTAAAAACAATAAAACTATAGGAATCACATTTACAATAAAATTATAATAATAACAATTAAAAATCACAGGTATTCGACAGATCGTTATGCTTAAAACTAGGTGCGATCCAAAATGGACGGCGACGACAAAATGGCGGGCGTCACACGTCAGACGCCATTTTGGCGCGCGCAAGAAGTCAAAGTTTACGTCATTAATTATATATGTTCTGTCTATGGCATTGCACTCTTTAACACACAACACTGACACCGCATTTTCCCTTACTTCTCTACATTGAACACATTTTCTCATCCCTATACTTTTATTTATAAGATTTGATGCCATAGAGTACTGAATTGTAATAATACTGTTTAGCTGCCTTAAAGAGAGCGTCAAATTACATTTAAAAATAATTAAATAATTATTATAGTCTATTTTAAGTTGTGACAGCCGACGAATTAACTTAAAATTAATCGTAAATAAATCAGTACTGAAAAAAAGCGGACTAAAAAACGCCGCGTTTAAAAAAACGTACGATTCACGCGCTCCTAAAGTTACACTAACACTACTTACACGAATCACAAACGCACGCCCGTCGCTCAATATTAAATGTAAAGCTGAACGCGTAATTACTTTTACGCGTGTAAAATGCAATCTTGCGCACAGAAAAGTTAAAACTGCACACAGCAGCCTAAACGTGCACACTTGGTCATAAAACATTGCGTGTGCACATGTCGAAATTATTAAGTTTTCAGCATACTGATGGCTCAGTACAGGAATTAAAATTACAAAATTACTATAATCTATCCAATTTAAGTAGTGAATCGTTGCGTACTTAGTAAAAATTATTCGCGTTTGAAACACGCACGTCCAATTTACTTTAAACACTTTGGATCGCTTGGGTATCCAAGCTTTAATTACCCTTTTGAATAATTGTTTGAGCATTAGGATTAGTAAGATGTGTAACCAATTCGACGTTACGCGTAAAAATGTTGTACACATCGGGTAAAATACAGCGCGCATTGGATAAAAAACTGCGCGCATCAGACTAAAAATAACGCACGTAAAACTACTTACACTAGACGGGCGCACGGAGCTATAGACGAGTAAAGGAGAGGACACATAGAGTGCGGTCGTGTGACCTTCCGCTTTTTCACCGTACTGATGAAGGTGCGATAGTTAAGGGCAATGCTGTTTTTTGGGCTTCTTTAAATGCTCCTCGTCGATACCGGACTTTGGTACCTGTATTAACAAATAATGATATCTATTACTATTTCACTTACAGATTAGTACATCTACAGTTACTGATGCTGTTGCTGAAGCTAATGCCCGCGACTTAGTCCGCATTTTTTATTTTTAAAATAGCTTGTCCTTTCTCAGGATTAAAACCCATACCAAATTTTGCCGCAATTGGATAAACGCTATGGCAGCCCATAAAATACGAACAAACATTGATTTTTATGCATTAGAAGAGTAGCTAATGCCCGCAATTTCGTCCGCGTTTTTATTTTTAAAATAGCCTATGTCCTTCCTCAGAATTGAAGCTATCTCCATACCAAATTTCGTACATAAAATACGAACAAACAAACAATGATTTTTATATATTTTCTACTCGCTAGTGACTAGGTACAGTGCAAATTAATTTGTATGGTTGTGTAACGTTGTTTTTTTTACGAGTAATGTTCGTATGGTTTGGGCTGTCGGTGTTGTTTTCCTTAGTCACAGATTGACGCGAGAAAACGAACAAAGTGACATTTTGGCTTGGCGGGCTGTCACTTCTTTTTTTTACCGCTCGAATGAACTTCGAGATTTATCAATTTTACCTTATTTATTTGCTATTTGCCTCAATTTGATAGTAATACTATCACGAAGAGTAAAACAGGGCCGTGCACTATCCGTTTCAAACCATCAACAGGTAAATATAATGTTTTTATTATGGACATTTAACAAATTAAAAGTTTGTTCGCAAACACTTCTGAAACGTTTATTATATACATTTTATATACGTCTTAGACAGGGCATTACATGTTTATTGTGATTAATATATTTTCTTTCTGATTCTGATACCAATAGTACACTTATTAAACTAAATTGTGAACCAAGTCAGTCTTGCCCACTTTTCTTAACAAATTTATTGATTCTCTTTAAAATCATTTAAATTGTTGGATATTCTCTGTGGATTACTTGGATATTACTTGTGGTGTGGTACTTGGGTACTACTGGTGGATATTACTTGGACAACGTGTAGATAGTAATTACCTATAAATCTGGGTTAAATTATTTCAGAGAAATTGGATATTTGCATACAAATTTTGTATTTTCATATGAAAGCCTCGGTTTAACCTTTTAAATACTTTATATGCTTCAAAACAGTTAAATTCAGTTTACTTTTGGTTAATTAAGTAATACTTCAGCTTACGTCATGACTGTTTAGTGATTTTAGATAGACATTTCCTAGAAAACATTATTTTTTTTAATAATTCCTTTTATCGTTCTCACAGAACAAAAGTTTACAATTTTGTTATTATCTTTCATTACTTTGTTGATTTAGTATCACAACCACAATCTATTAACGTGGCATAAAGTATTTAGGCTTATTTGCTTGTCCATAAAGAACAGAAATTAAAATTAACTTTTAAAATAAAGATTTAGATAGAGTGTGTTTCGGTTCCAGGTTATCACCTGAAGGACGCCCTGCGTGTTACTTTTGGGCTGCTTTTTTTCTTTACCTTACGTCTTATACATATCATCGTTACCAGCCTTCCTTGCACGGACGGGCATCTACGGCTCATTCTATTACCTTTGCTGGACCTGAACTACGGCCCAGGTTCATACAAATTGCGGTGAATTAAGGTAACCTGATTCTCCCTAATTGTGACCCTTGCTACACCGTCGTCAGGAGCAGTCCCCGTAGGACCTGAACAGGTGTTGGGGTCACTTAGACCTCAACGACGCCAAGGGGACGAGCTTCGTAGGACCGGCACCGGTGTTGAGGCCACTCCGACCTCAACGAAGCCAAGCAGCCTGTGTTAACTTAACTTTTCCTTCCTTTTTTTTTTGGTTGTATATACCATGTTAATGGTTTTTTTTTTTTCATATACTTTACATGATTTTTTTGCTTAAATTTCACATTTGTAATTCTTGTTATCGACCAAACGGGCCACCAGTCCCCTTATTTATAAAAATGTTATAAGACTGTAAATTAGAAAGTCACAGTGTAATTTAGAAGTAATAAATTCTTTTTTTTTGCAATTATTAACTTGGATCAAAATTTTTTTCTTTCCAACCGAGGGTCAACCAAAGGTTGCACCTGGAGGAAATCAATGTTACAGTTGGTCATATTTAATGTTTTGAAACACTTTAGAATTCTGGTCCATGGGAAGAGCCCATCCGAACAATAACTGAAACCATTTTCTCGTAAGTAGATTTGCGTACAAGAGAGTTGCATTGGTTAAACGAAACAAACATTTTCATAACAAAAACTCCCTTGTGCGTAGATTTGCGTACAAGACAGTTGCATTGCGGATCTCACCTCAGTGTAACGCTCCCCTTTCAGAGACACTATCTTGTTATCTCTGTAGCGGACCATCTTCTTGGGTTCAATCTTAGGTGCGAGTGGCTTATGCTCTTTGGTGTCCGAGTTTTTGTCCACATATGAGTAACTGAAATTTAAAATATGGGTTAAGTTGAAGTTCGATTGGCATAAATATGAATGAGTACAAATAAAAGTGAGGATATCTTCACGCTGTATCCCTAACGACGTAATGAGAGGACAGAGTGCCAAGCTT
Organism: Zeuzera pyrina; assembly: GCA_907165235.1. Taxonomy (NCBI): domain Eukaryota; kingdom Metazoa; phylum Arthropoda; class Insecta; order Lepidoptera; family Cossidae; genus Zeuzera; species Zeuzera pyrina. Next base: position 7,934,867 of record OU015646.1, on the reverse strand, counting down.
CGCAGTCCTGACATACTTCTTTCGCCTCCACAAATCTCATCATTCTCCTCACACATTTTCACCTAGGTGTGCGAGTGCTTTTGGCATTTCCGTCAGTTAACATTCTGGCTATCTTCGGAAGTCAGCCTTGGTTTTGCTTGGCTTCTGCTACCACTCGCTTTCGCTCTGTAGTGTTTCTTCATCACTCATTCTGTCATCACTCATTCTTTGCGCCGGAACCATCTAAGCGTATAAAATGGTTTCGTCTATCCCTTTGAGGCAAAAATATTTTTAAAATAGGGTTTATACTTCAAGGTCAAGTTCTAGGAAAAATCCAAAATGGCCGCGGGGTCACTAAGGCAAGATGTTCTACCGAAAGACTTCAAAATAAACTGAAGTAGTCCAATCCGACTCCAAGAAACGAATATTTTATGCAATCCTCGAACTAAAATGTTGACGATATTACACACTAACAAATACATAATTTTTACATAAGCAATATATATATAAAGCTATACCGCAGTACTTGGCGCACCGACCTCTCTAATAATAATAATGTACTCAGACATTTCACACAGCGCCATCTAGCCCATCTCTGACTACTTCGTTAGGGTAACAGCGTTAAGATACGTATGTAATTATATACGAATATAACAAGTCTTTCCTCCTCAAAGCCATCATTCTCATTACAAACTTTCGCTGAGATATGCAATAGCTTTTCACATCTCGATCAGTTAACATTCAAACTATTTGGTCTTCATAAGTCAGCCTTGCTCCTCCACCTCTCTGTTTCACTCTTCAGGATTTTTCGTCAGTCGATCGCAACTTCTTTCATATATTTTTTCGCAGGCACTTACAAAAAATGTTCTAATTAGTGATGTGCCGGATATCCGTATCCGCGGATATCTGAGGGAAAAGAAAGATCCGGATCCGTATCAGTTACTTTTTTGGCGGATCTTTTACCTTATTAATTTTCAATACATAGATTAAATTCTATATAAGTCGAAACATGTCCTGTCACGCAAAACGTCAAGTGGCGTCAACTATCGTTTCAAGGTCACGCGCACCGACACCGATCGAGCAAGAAAGTTAAGATCCGTATTCGGATCCGTATCCGCGGATATACATTTTTAACGATCCGGCACATCACTAGTTCTAATCCATAGATTTTTTAGGGTTTTAGTCAAGATGACGAAATAGAACCCTAATCCAGCTCCTAGGTGTGGGCCGCACCGTGCAATGATGCGGTTCTTCAGCTCGTGGTCATCGCATAAGGTATGGCGCGCGGCGGAGTGTAGGGCGGCCGCCGACAGCGCTTGTCCCTGCTCGCGACGGTGTAACAGCGTCGCCGCCGCTCGCTCGACCTCACCGTTCGCGATCGACACGCAATGCTTGATCTGGAATGACCTTATTACATTACTTTTTTTTTGGAGTTTACTCCTTAAGAATCGATTTTCATATAAGGCCCCCGGTATGGAAATTTTATGAGGAGTATAAATTTGTACAAGCGTTAAAAAAACGCGTTACGTTTTCTGCGCAACGTACCTGCGCACCTTTCACTTTGAAACTCATGTGTGTGTATACTTGTATACAGTCGACGTGTACAGAGTATGCCGTGCGACTGAGTGCGACAGCTGACGCATGTATTTACTATTTACTGTACCTGTACGAATAGCAACGATCAATTTATGTTTTGATTTTATAGTTTTACTTTACTTGTTTACATCTATTAATATTGATATTTAATATTATTGTATACAGTGAAGTGAATAAAAGTATATTTAATATAGAAAAACCCAGTAAACTCCAGTCGTGCGTCGGAGCTGACACACACTTTATTCTTTCATGGCATGGCGCATATATTAGTTTGGTCGAAAGCCCTGTACCGCGCCTTAGGCATGCGCGGTGAGGCGGGGGGTCGGAAGGAAAGAACAACTCACATGCGATCAATTGTGTCGGACAGATCTTACGATATATAATTACAATATTTCGGAGCTATAGAGCTGTATTTATTACGAAATAAGATACAACTACAATGGTTTGTGAAATAAGTAACTATGTTATGTACGTTATATTGAAATTGTGATTTTTATTAAGTATGTTTTGTTTCATGAAAAAAATTTACGAATTTTCAGTTGATGAATTTCCCGCAGTTACCACATTTCTTACGGTTTCAGTATGTTGAGATAACGCACGACATACCTTAGGATATTTTATCTCATGTACGTCTAATATAGACAATCCGCTACAAAGGACACTAGTTGCCACCGTGAGCGACGGCCAGTGCGATTAATCTCAGTACTACGAACGAGGTAATAACAGAATAACAACCATACTAAATTAGGAAGAACACTGAATGTGTTCTAAATCTACGATCTCGTTTGATTTTTAATTTAGTCAAATTAAAATTAAAATGTTTCACTTTCAACTTTCCATTATGGATGGCAGCGTAGGTCACAAATAAAAAATATTTTTTCATTGCAATCGAAAGTAATTATAATTATAATAATTAATTATTATGAAAAATACTTTGTGAATTACTGCTAAACTCGATGTACGTGTTCAGCAATAAGATAATAATTAACTTGAGGTTTTTTTTATATTTTTTACTTTTCTTGGCAACGCTGAAAATTCGTCGTGGTCACAGGCTAGTATATTCACAGAAAATCTCCATAACGCTATGAAAATATTCTTAGCTGCGAGTCCGATACACTAGAATTGTAATTTTGTTTGTAACCCGTCTATTATTAAATGTTAGCTAAAAATATAGTCTCATTAGGGAGTGCGTTTACGTCACAATTTGTACAATTTGGCAATTAAAAACTCTAAGGTACGAATTTAAACCAATTCAAGGTTTATTATTGTATGACAAACAATACGATATAACTTTCTAGAATGATGAACAAGTTATTGCAACATATTCGAATGAATCGGAATACGTTATGATGAGTTCGGTAAATCGATTTTGTGATACGATTCTGAAAAATTATATTTACTTATGAAATCGGTACAATTCCGTCCTTGACTAGATTGAATGGCGGATTTTTCGTTGCATTTCCTACCGGTATAAAACGACATATTTTGCGAAGCGCAATAAAGTAAAAGTAGTATAGTTTTTTTCTCATAATGTCATGTTCCATGAAACGATTTAAAAATCATCGAAATTTCTAGTTACATCGAAAATGGCCGCTTTTCTTCGCCTGCAAGATTCCTGTCTGTACGCTAGTACATTAATAGTCTGTGGTCGTAGTTTGAAAGCATAAAATATATTGTTATCTATTATAGTTATCATTATTTATTTACTTTTGTTATTTTCATTTTTCTCTCTTGTCCTATGTACGCATCATAGCAATGAGTTTATAATATCACGTAGATAATTAGTTTTAACAGTTCGTGAATGTAGTAATAGATATGAGATGTGAACGACAGTGCTACGGCGTTAACATGTTATCTACAAAATAGAAAACATTCCGCAGTATTATTTATCATCATGAAGTTACCAGAAGAAAGAATTTTTTGAAGAACACTGCTTGTAATTATTGTAATAAAGTTCCAATTACTTCCATTTAAAATAAAGTTTTATTTATTTTCCATTAAATATCTGAAATAAAGCATATGTATACCTATATTTTATATATTTACGTATGGTAGTTCCAACGTTGGATTACAGATGGCATTAGTTATGCAGTTACCCATTTGAGGCCCAGAGTTTGTTCTCTATATAATAAAGTACTTTGTGGCGACGACGGCGAACTGACAATGCGCAGTGGCCTGCTCTCCCGTCTCGCTGCGCACATACCTAAGGCGCGAGTACAGCGCTTTTGGTCAAACTAGTTTTTATGGTTTTCCATTGAACATTTGTATCACCACGTTGTTACCATCCACGGTATAATGAAGAAGCAATATGTATGCAGTTGTATGGAGACGCTTTTACAGTTACCGTGCACGATAACGTCATTCCGTGGACGTTGAAAAAGCGTTTTTACTGTCGACACAATAGGGAATCATTTTTCTTACCTATTGTATTTTTGTGGTTAACGTGGCGATAAAAACATTCAACGGTAAATTATAAGAGCGTCCAATGTCACATATTAATAAGTAGTATCGACATGAAACACGTTCGAAGTAAATTCGTTTTTTCTTCTTATCGTAAAAGTCCTCCAGTAAAGTGATAGTAGGCTTTACTGAAGTTATAAAGGACTTCTTGGAAGAGCGCGAGAACTTCAGCTACATATGTCTATTTAGACCCACTATATTCTTTTCACTTATACATAACTTTAAAACACAATATATACTATCAGTTGTACTTTAAAACTCCCAAAAATGTAAAAAATAGAAAATCTAAATAAAATGACAACTTCACTTCTCCAGTTCCTCCCAATAAGTCTATTACATTGTAGCGATAGGAAATTTTATTTGAAGCGAAATTTTTTTGGAAATAATAATACCCATGTTACTCGCAAACAATGTAGCTTTCTATAGGTGAAAGAATTTTTTAAATCGGTTAAGTAATTTTTTAATTTGTCCATTACATACAAACAAACAGTTTACCACTTTATATTAATACTAGCGATCCGCCCCGGCTTCGCACGGGTGCAATGTAGATACTAATTCTTTGTATCCGTCTAAATATCTTTCCAAACTCCACATAATTTGTATAAATTTTTTTAAACATTAAAATGGTTATAGAAGTCTATCCGTATAAAATAGACATATGCCATCGCTGACTTTTAACGAGGAACGATTCCATTATACATTAATATAATAATAATAATAATAATAATAATAATAATACTCAAACATTTCACACAGCGCCATCTAGTCCCAATGTAAGCAGCACAGCGCTTGTGTTATGGGTACTAGACAACTGATATACTACTTATATACTTTTCTTTTGTAAATAAATACATATTATACATAAACACCCAGACTCGGGACGGGAATCGAACCCGCAACCCCCGTCTACCCGTCTCTCCACATCCAACTCACATCTTCCATCCCTCGAAAACGCACTCCCCAGGTACACAATTTCATTCACCTGTTCTAGACATTTTCCATTTACACTAATCACACATTTCGTTTGTTCCGCTTCTCTTTCAAACACCAGAACCTTAGTTTTGTTCACATTCATTTTCAATCCTTTTACTTCACAATCTTCTTTCATGCACGTGACTAGTGTCTGCAACTCTGCTTCTGATGGTGCTATTAGCACAGCATCGTCAGCGTACAATAGGCAGTTTACCACTGTGTCACCACATCCCATACCACTCATATTACCTTTCAATCTCTGGAGGCAACTGTCCAAATACAGCACGAATAGCCAGGCAGACATCACGCAGCCCTGTCTGACACCAGAACATTGTTTTGGAATAAGACAGCATTTTCGATGAAAGCTCTCAGTCGGCTTGATTTTTTCCATCTTGAACTATTATCGTCATATTTCAACAAATTAACACAAAACAATATTAAACTATACGTATAAACCTTTCCTTTGAATCACTCTATCTATTGATGAAAACCGCATTAAACCGCGTTTAAAAGATCTAACTGTACAGAGGGACAGACAGCGGGAAGCGACTTTGTTTTATCCCATGTATAGATATTAATATAGACTATTCAATATCGTATAATATAATACGGCTCGACTCTTCTCGCTGAACGTCATCATGATAGCTTGCTTATGTAAGTCCCTACAAGCAGTACCGTCTTTGCCATAAGGGCACACGGGGCCCGTGCCCGGGGCCCCCGAGCTCCGGGGGCCCCAAAGACCCGATAAGCCGTATTCGCTTAAACCAGCCATTCCCAAAGTGGGCGATAACGCCCCCTTGTGGGCGCTGCAGGCCTAAAGGGGGGCGGTAAGAGACCCAGAAAAAAAATGGGGGCGTTGTGTAGAGGCCTGGGGGGTGATTTGTAATTTCATTTAGTTAGGAGGCATCTTAGACAACGAGTGCATGAGCTCTCGACTCAGTAGACAAAATAAGTTTGGGAACCAGTGGCTTAAACGAATAAAAGCAGATCAATTTTTTTTTCCATTTTAGGTAGATACGTACTATTGACTACCCCGTTGGGGATACAGCGTGAGGATGTATGTACGTAGTAAGATTCACTGTCAACATTTCCAAATTGAAATGTTCAGACACCAAATCAGATTCTTAATTATTTCCTAAATAGTGAATATAAAGAAAAATGCTTTTTCTTGTCATTCATATTTTTACTTTCTAACGGGGCCCCTATTAATTCTAGCGTGCCCAAGGACCCTAGCATGTCCTAAGACGGCCTTGCCTACAAGTAGAGTAGCAAGGCAATTATTATCGGTTGTTGCTAAGAGTATGCCTTCGATAGTAGTATTCTGTTGTAATTTGTTATTCATTGTCTCGTGGTATTTTCCTTAATAAACTAATTGATTTCGTAATATTGGTAATCGTCAGGATAGCTGTATTTTTTTTTTGTAAAATCTTATCAAGTTTCTTAGAATATTATATAAGTATTATATTAGCTCAGTACACGTGGCAACACGTCGCCACGTCGCCACGCCAATAATCGGTCTGACCCGCCGCATAAGACATTTCACATCAAAAAATTATTCTTTATTTAAAACACAGCCGTGTTCCGAAGTGAATAACAACACTGCATACGCTATAGGTATATGAGCTCAGTACAAGCACGTGGCGACACGTCGCCACATTGCCACGTCGCCACGCCAACAGTCGGTCTGACCCGCCACATAAGATACTTCAGATCAAAATAAATACAACATCTTAGTTCTCGGGGTTGCCTATGCGTAATGAGTACTTTATTAGCCTTCGTATTGCAAATATCCATGGTCTCATTATTTACCATGAGATTTCTTTGCTCGTTTTCCGCGTGGTAAAAAAAAATTGTACGAATGCCTTACCTCCATTGCGCAAGTGTTTGGGAACATCTCATGAAGAATGCGGCACTGGTCGGCATGTTCATCGCCATCTAGTACTGCACGAGGTCTTTCACATTCGGAGCTCTCTGAATTGGAATGTGACCTGTGTGACGTTAATAAAATAAACACCAGATTATTACATCAACATGCACAGGCCCTAGGGCTAAGAGTCAAATTGAACGGAGCTTGTGCTCTAAGAGCGTAGTCGTTTTTTATTGACCTTGTTTCTAGATTTTTACAAATGTGCGTGATTAGGGAAGGGTCAGGGTCTTCGATCATATATAATAACAAGACACAAAACCAACGCTCCAAAAATGTTCGAACCAAATGTGCACTCAAACGAGTATTTGAGTGCACTTTTGTTTTAGTAGCATTCGAAAACGCTAACAGCAGTCATGACAAAGTGCTCCTTTAAAAATTGTAAAAACGATACGTCAAGAACGGTAAAAAAGACGATTCTTATTCTCGGTAAATAAATTAAATAATTTTATTTACGTGTTCATTATTTCGTTATAACAATATTGTTGCATAGCACTTTTTATTAAATTCGTAAATCATATTTTTCAAAAATGGCCTGACAATATGTCTTATTCTTGTCACTTTCACGTAACAAATCAAAATGACGCAAATAGATTATGTAAATTATACTTTAAGCACGAAACGTAAGATTGTATTTTAAATATTTTTTTAACAAAATTCGTTTCTATGCCATGCAAGGATCTTTTATCAGCTTTTACAAACTTACGCTTTGAAGGTAAGGTCTACTTTAAATTAGCGCAATATTACGGATAATACTATAGGATATTATAAACGTATATATCAATTCGTGCATCTAGTTTTTTATTTGTGATCGAAGGTCAGGGTACAACAATCCACTGCTGAACAATGACACACTTTTGTTCATGTGAATATTTTGTAACAGTTAGCTTATTAGCAGCTAACTGTTTTACTCATGGTTACCCTCCATGAGATAGAAATTCGTTTGATATACTGTGATAAGAACGGCAACCCACTATGGCTCCATTCATTATGAATTTATGGTCCGAGCACAGCCCAGTAAGACCATAGAGTAATTTCATAATGTAGAACAAACGTGACAAAATTGTTCTGGTCACGTGATGGTGTTCTGTGATCTGATTGTTTGGTTCGAAATCGAACGTTGCATATTCGAGAAAGGATAGGCGGAGAGTTGTGAGCGTGGTCGCCATTTAAACTATGGGCAGTTACAGGTCTCTCATAGGCAGAGATCGGAAATTAGGGAGCCTAATTTCTGATATACCTAAACTAAATTTGCGGAATATAGAGTTGCTAAAACGGTTCCCTAAAACGAATTTACGGGGGCCCCGATTTTATTTCTAGATGTGATGTTGCCAATAAATTCTCTGAAATATGCAAATAGAAACTGTCTATATATATTTTTCGATTCAATTTGAGATTTCGATGACATTTAACGGGAAACGTTTCGAGTGCTTAGAATGAAGACCAAAATTATAAAATACAAATATTTTGGCAATAATTATCAAATATTTTGGTCTCTAAATGTACATATCAGCTTTTTATGGTATGTTTTAACATTTAATACAATAAGTAGCCTGCTCATAAGCTATCCAAGGCTTACTGTTCTGTGACCAAAAGGCAGCTAAGCCAAAACTAATCTATAACATGGAGATAACACTTTGTACCCCTGTTAACCGCCCTCAAAAAAGAAGAGGTTCTATGTTTGTCTCTATGTATGATAACCGATAACTTCGTCAATTGTGGATTGATATCAATGATTCTTTTTCCATTGGATTCAGTGTAACTCCGAGGTGAGCCCATTTAAATTTCACTGATATTGGAGCTAGGACTTCGAAGATACACCAATTAACGGGAACTGCTTACAGCCTTTATTTATGATACACTCTTGTTTGTCATTCCGCTCCAGAATTTAAAAAAAATTAATTGTAGATCTAGATACTTATTTAGACCAAGGTCTCACTCAAAAGGGAGAAATAAAAAACATTTTAAGAAAAAAATTAAATGACTTAAAAAACACTGCAAAGTACAAAATAACTATCCTTTACTGCGAAAGAAATATGCAAGGACAGCGAAGCTTGCCTTTCTGACTACTCCACTAATATACTGGCTAACCGCCCCGGCTACGCACGGGTAGAAATTTATTTGAAAATAAAATGCAGCCCATGTTACTTGCTGATAATACATACATACATATCTTCACGCTGTATCCCCAACGGGGTAGTCAGAGAGGACGTAGTGCTAAGCGTCGCTCGATCCGGATGGATCTGACCGGATTGAGATTGATGCCGGATTGCAATCCCTACTGTCAATCTTCAATTAACATCAGATTCCTTACGCACTTACTGCAATAGGGAAGAAGCAAGCAAACACTTTATAATTGAATGCATTATGTATTCAAGATTAGATTCTGCACACTAGGCTCATACACCGAGAGAGCAAGACTTGAGGTATACCAAACTTATATATCCTCATGTTTTATAGAGAAAAACTGGGAGATTTGTGGATGAAAAAAAGAGGGATAATCATCAGGCCAGCAGTAACCAGACTTCTTATCCAGGGAATAGGGCTGAATGGCTACCTTTTGAAAGAGATCGACAGCTCATCTGTAGTCTGACAGATGTCCCTAAGTAGAATCTACCTCTATAATACATAACTAGTTTCGGTTGGAAACTACAATTTTTTTTCTTACCGGTTGTTCTTGGTGATGGATGGTAGCATTTCACTAAGAGTCTGAAGTGTCAGGCTGATCTTGTCATCGTCTCCAGAGTTGTCTGAAATTATCGAAGAACAACTTACTGCATCTGTATTATATAGGACATAACTTTCGGGTTGCATTATAAAACATCTGAAAACATTGTTCACGTAGATTTACAATTTAATCTGTACTTATGCTATACTGTGCCTTGCGTTTTCAGTTTTTCACCCATAATAAAAGTATTTTAAATGGGTAAAGGGATAAAACGTAGGCTCGATTATTCTCTGAAAAGTCCTCTATCTGCTAATGAATGCCTCATCAAAATCGGTTCAATCGTTTTAGAGACCGAAACAGACAGATAAAAACTTGCAAAACACCGGTTTGGGTTTTTATAACGAGTAAATAAGTATGTGAGCTTATTTTACTTCGAAATAATACAGACACTTCAATTTTGTTTGTATAGATATAGATAATAATGTGTCTCCATCTGTCTATCTGTTGTTTTCAGGCTAAAGAGTTGAACAGATTTTGATGAAATTTGGTAAGGAGCAGTGCCGTAACTAAGGCGGTGCCACCGTTGCCCAGGGACAGGGCGCAGACCTTAGAGGGGCGCAAAAATGACCGGCGGGGTTATTCCCTAAAAATTTGCAGACAGCGACAGCCACGCGATCACTGCGCGACGGTGTTTAATTGTAATAAAAAATTGGTATTATATATGACGATTGCGTTTACTCTGTATTTATTTTATTTATTGTAGGGAATTAGGGATACACCATCGACCTTATCACTATGTATTTATATTGTTACACTTTGTGCTAGTAATTCTATATTCTGGTGACATGTCTTTACAGGTGTTTACAACTATTCAATGCTGATCGTTCCTACCTGTGTTGGGGACATACGCAGAGAAAATTTCAGCTATTATAAAATAACGAAGGTCTGGCCGTCGCGGGCTCTTGGGCTATTAGGCCAAGGTCACTCAAAAGGGAGAAATAAAAAAATTATGTGACTGTGTGAAAAATTCCACAGGTGACCTGCATGCCATTGTGGTAAGGCTTTCTTCCCAATACTTCATGTACAGCCCATGTTGACCATTAGTACACTCAAATAAAATAAATTGATATGATTATCAATACCTAACTGACTCATTAATCTTTTCCATACTATCTATACTAATATTGAGATGTAAACTTTGTTTGTTTATATGTAATGGATAAATTCAAAACCTACTCAACCAATTTCAAAAATTCTTTCACCTATTAACTATATTATCAGCGAGTAACATGGGCTGTATTCTGTATTTTATTTTCAAAAAAAGAAGCCGGAGAGGGTCGCCAGTACTAAATAAAGATGTCAAACATATAAGTGGTAGTTATTAGTTTTTTTCAATTACTTCATACAATTCAATTTTTAGAAGTAACACTGGCAATTCTTCAGAGTTCTGCCAATGCAGCCGTATTAGGAATAATACTGTCAGAATTCATTTCCACAAGTATGACATACAGTAAAAAATAAAAATGCAAATTGTATTTGTAATTAATTAAAATTACAAATATAAACCAAATAATTATGCCTTAGAGTACCTGAGCCATTAGTGTTGTGTTAGTTTGTTTTTAATAAGGCAAAATACATACCGTGGTTGTTCAAAGATTCCGTCTCCTCTTTACGGGACAACTCTGCCTCCAATTCAAGTACCCATGAACAGACCTGGCCTGCATCAATGCCGCCAAACTCTGGCACATAGGCTGACATCATTTCAATGAAACCTAGTTACAATTACCAATATATAAGATTGTAATAATTTGTAATTTTACAATGGTACACACATACATAACAGCATGCCATTCCTCATTAAAGAAGGACCTGGCACCAAGACAACAAAATTATAACTTGACAAAGACAAACTAGCCTATGAGACCTGAAATGTTTACGAATTTCGAAGCAAACTATTCTGTCAAGGTTGAAGGACTGGAACTCCTGTACTAGAGGAGAACGAGATGTCATGTTGACATTGTATATACTGTTAGAATTATTTTCATGTTTCTAAATAAAGAAAAATTATAATAATCAAAACGATTTTATTTATTTCGAAATAGAAATATATACGAATTTACTACTCTTAAATCATTAAAATTTTATTGAAATCAACAATATATGTAATAAGTATCGATTAATTAAAAGATAAATTAGAACTAGGTATATAATTTCAAAGAAGTCGTTATAAATTTCCAAAATTAATTGAAACAATAACGACATATTTTTCTCATCTCTACTTACATGTGCCATCTTGCAAGATCGAGACGCAACATGTAATTATATTGTGCTAGAGCTAGACAAGGACGAACAATGACTCGAAGCTTAGCAGCAACCTTTATCACTATAACTTTGCTCGCTTCTGTTATAAATTTCTATTATTAATTTTGTACTTACCTGTGATATTGTCCTATTTAAATTATTTTTACAACTGTCACTATCACACCACTTTATAGCACATAATTTGGCATTGTTTATGTATTTTATTACATATTTTTTAATGCAGCTTAGACCCAGGTCATATATCTACTTCCTGGTAACTACAGAACAAGTGGTTTGTGTTTGAAATTATATGAGCATTTGTGCAGATGAATTGCAGAATACGGTGGCTTTCTATTTCTAATCTCGTAGGCTAGGTTGTCTGTGCCTTGACACTACTTTTACCTATGACGAAGCAAAAAGGAGGGTTATTATTTTAGCAGCACATGTAAACATTGTTTGCATGTGTGTATTTTTATCTGTTCCATGAATTAAAAGCAAAGAGGCGATGGCGTAATATCGGCTCAAGTATCAAGTGACTGCCACATCAATTTTTACAGAAAAAAGTCTTATGCAATCTTCTCTAATAATGTGATCTGTTCGCACTTAATTAGATTTGTGTTATTTATACATGATATATGCTAAGTGGTTTTTTTAACATTCAATGCACATACATATTTATCTTCATGCTGTATCCCTAATGGAGTAGTTGGAGAGGATGGCGCTCCAAGCGTGCGGTCCTTACATACTTCTTTCGATTCCTCAAATCTCATCATTCAATATGGCATCCATAATATGACATAAAGTCAGGTACTAAAGAAAAATAATTTCATCATACCCCATCATAATGAGTATCAAGTTAAAGAACTCGAGAAGCAAAAATGTTTAACACATGAGGCAATATGACAGAGCAACATGACAGTTTTACGTATAAAAAAAAAATTTAAAAAAATGTTTAGGGCCTGAATGAGAATATAAGCCGCTGGTACATTTTATATTACTCATATTCTAACAGATCAGCAATGGGAAATGTAAGTACTATTTTATAACGAAAGAAAGTAAACTTTTCAACAAGTGTTTGATCTATCTTTGTTCATCCCATTATGAAAAAGAAATGATAACACGCCAACAAACAAGTTTCATGTTTCTATGTTTGGTATTAATTTAGAAACACTAATTAAATATTGTTTATGTCAAAAATACATAAGTATAGACTTCACTTTAATCAATTTAACTTAATGGAATTCACAGATAAAAGCTTGCAAACAATATATTTGGTAAAATGGTAAACTCTAGATCGTTTCTACGTTTTAATAGTACCTACCTAAATAAAGACAAGGGCGACCACTCCGAAAGAACAAATACAAAAGGCTGTACACAATACAGGAACATATAATACTGGTTCTTATTAGATTTTTCAAACGAGCACTAATTAAGATAACTTCTATGTTTTATAGGCTACATACACACGTTACTCACCGTCTACATCGAAACAAGGATCCTGCGAAGCCTCTTCAAGTATAGAAATAACGTAAGACAATACAATGTCATCAATAACATTTAGATCGGCAGAAGGGACATTTTTAGTGATAAATTGAAATAAACTCTCCTTAACATAGGATTCTTGCTGCGCTATAGAACTCATTTTACTCTCAGGTAGCGTAATTAACAGAGAAACAATAGAAAATGTAAAATTTATTCAAAACTTATTCAGTACTTCGTTACGCGTCGGTACACAACTCGTACACGTAAGTAACGGGCACGTTTATTTAATGATTATTAGTGTAGTTTGCTTTGTATTTGTTTTACTTTGAATAAATTGCACCGCAACTATTAGGGATAGATTTTTTTTCAAGAAATATCTGGGATAGTGCGACAGAAAATCAATACAAATAAGTTTTTTTTTATAAACAACTCGTTTTGAAATCATTTGATTACCAAAATGTGATATGCTAATGTCACATTGTCGTACATAAAATATTCGTCCAAAAACATATTCCTTTACATAGCTGAGAGTAGATTTTGGAATATAATTATGGAAAATACTATCGTAACAAAGGAAATTAAGGTTTACAAATTCGACAACACGAAAACGGAAATATTATTTCTGAACAAAATATAAAGCGGAAACAAGTACGATAGGGTCTTTGGACGGTCTATGCGTATGGCGGGAAGTGTGGCGCGTTTCAAATTGAAAACTGCTGTTTTATTTGTTATCGTAAAATCATAAAGTTAATATAACCTAGTATGTTATATTTATATGTAAAACATTTGTAAAGAGATTCCAAATACCTACTTGGTATTTGGAATAAACGTTACTCCACAGGAAAGCTAATTTCTGTATAAGTATATACATAATAGTATATACATAATTGTATGTATTTGTATGGGAAGATGAATTAAAAATCAATATTATTTTCAAATAAATATATTTTAATTAAAATTTTAAAATATAACGAACAATCAATTTTACCCTCAATTTTTTTCTAAAAATGACCAATTTAACACAACGCCAATGTCACAACTACACGTTTTTTATATAACAACAGGTATTATTATATTCAGAATCACAATTATTGAAGGTTTTGACAAACTTTCGGCTTGGTTTTGTCTAAAATCTAGGTAGATAATTTACTTAGGATAAATAAAACTATTAAAATAAATATTTAGCTTATTATAATGCTATAAACCACGAAATCAGAAAATAATTTAAACTGATAAATCAAAAAAATATTTTTATGCTAAATATAATAATTACATTGTTTCAGATACAAAACAATACTTATTAAATACTTATTCGAACAATAAATATTTAAAACATTTTAAAACGATTCCTTTAACATTAGATTAACTTTTTATAAGGAAATGAGAAAGATTAAAGAATGCTGTATAAATAATTTTCTGATTCATGAAAGATCGTAATCGAGGCAATAGTAGACAATATTCATAGACAATATGTAATACATATGTAATAACAACAATTTTTTTACTATTGCAATTCTTAAAAAAAATACTAAAATACATGCATTTCCACTTTGAACCTTGAACACAAATTACATAAATATTGTAGGTCTTATTCTGTTTGGAAAAATAGTATTTCTTTATTAACAAATAAGTAAACCATGGAGTTACATATATAAATTTAAGCATATTTTATCGATAAAATATTTAAATTTCTATATTTATTTAGATTGTTAAAATAAACCTTCTTTATCATAAGAAAAAAGTTGATTAACAAATTATTAAAACTTGTAAGATGAATTTTTAATAACTTATTAGTTAGTTAACTAGTTAACTTTTTCTTTTTTCTTTTAATAGAGAAAGAGTTCAAATTTTGCAACGAAATTATCACCCTCATCAATTGATGATTCTATACAGGGTTAATTTAAAAATACTAATAACCTCTTAGTATTTTGTTTAACATTATCCCCGATAACTTTTATTCTACGACTTTTAAAAATTCATGTTTTTTTCTTTCATACAAAAATAAAATTACATTAAATGTTTGTGAAAATGGTACTTATATACTCTACCGGCGCTGAGGCCCGTTGCGCTTGCAATGAATGAGCAATTACATTTCAGACAGTACAACAAAACTTAATAAATATTTTTTTGAGGAACGTATTAAGTTTTGAAAAAAGTCGTAGAACAAAAGTTGATAGGTATGATGACAGGAATTTTGCACTAAGAGGTTATTAGTATTTTTCAATTGACCTTGTATACGTACATATCTATCTTCAAACTATCTCTAATGGCGTAATTTGTTAGAATGGAGTGCCAAGCATCGCGGTCTCTACATACGTCTTTCGTCTCCCTCTCGGGGGCTTTTGTAATTTACCGTTGAACGAATTTATTGTCACGATTTTATCGTCCACGATTCAATAGGTAAGAAAACTGCTTGCCATATGATGTCGCGGAAGAAAACGCTTTTTCAGTCGACAATTACGTCATGCCGTAGACGTTATTGGCGACGGAAATTTTAAAGCGTCTTCATACAACTGTAACATTTTGCTTCCCTATTGTATCGTGGACAGTAAAATCGTGACGATAACATCGTTCATCGGCAATTTATAAAAGCGGCCATTTCAAATGTTTAATTAAGCAGCCGCCTATGTAGACTTTGTTGTGCTTGATGATCTGGATTTCTATACCTGTCTAAGAAGATTGGGAGTTAGATATTTGGATATACAAGGTAAATTTAAAATAATTACTAATAATAATAATAATAATTACTAATAACCTCTTGGTATTTTGTTCTAAATATTATCCCCAATAACTTGTTTTACGACTCAAAAATTCCTATGTTTTTTTTTCATATAAAAATAAAAATACATTAAATGTTTCTGAAAATGGCACCTATTCTAACCAGTTGCTAAAGCGGCACACGCGCAGCGCGGCGCTGAGGCCCGGTGCGCTTGCACTGCACTATTGGAAATACGTACAGAGTAATTACGTTTCAGACAGTACAACAAAACTTAACAGATATTTTTAAAGGAAAGTATTGAGTTTTGAAAAAAGTCGTAGAACAAAAGTTGTTAGGTATATTGACAGGAATTTTGCACTAAGAGGTTATTAGTATTTTTAAATTGATCCTGTATACAACTTAAACTCTTTATCTTGAAATCCTTAAACGTGGAAACATGATAGGATAAAAAAATCTCGATAAAAAAATCCATAAAAAACCCTGTTTTTCATAAAAATTCAGTTGCGTCTCCGAAATTCTACAGAATTTTAAATGATTTTTACTAAAATGGATAAGTAATTATAATATCCCAAATCGCTAAAACCAATTTTTTTAAATTTGTAATGCAGTTTTCCTGCAAATTACAATTACGTGCACAAATAAATATGATTTCTCCGTGCTAAAATATGGTCAAACCACAACTGCGAAAATCAACTTTATCGTTATCGCCGTAGGGCGCGGAGGTAATGAACGAATTAGTGTGCGCTGGACTGCATAGGCGGACTCATTGATAAACAATAATTTAATCCAAAATAGACCTTCTGGCGGATTATTCACAAACGTCGGAAACTCAACTTTCCGTATCCGACAGGAAAGTTTTCGATGATTTTGTCTATACGCGATTCACAAATCCGAAATCGTATTATATTTATATTATATGTATATCATATTATACATAGTCGTATTGACAAATTCAAGCCGTCGAATTGAATTTATCCTTTTCGACGATTGGCTTTTCCACCACGGAAAGTATCCGACGTTAGTGAATAACCCCCCTGGTCTTGCAAAAGTGCGCGCGCTAGCTTACGAAAAATACGAAAAAGTAGTTACTTTCGTTTATTTTGAAAACTATGATTCATTTTAAAAAATCTAACTGTCATTTTGAAGAATATGGTTAGATTAAAACTATACAGAAAATTAGGAAAATTAATAAACAAAGAATGCGTAATGAAAGACCGACGAAGAAAATCTACAGAGCGAAAGTGAATGGTAGCACAAGAAAAGGAAGGCCAAGTCTGACTTATGAATATCAAATTGCCAGATTGTTAGCTGATGGAAATGCCAAAAGCACTCGTATACCTAGGCGAAAATGTGTGAGAAGAATGATGAGATTTGAGGAGGCGAAGGGAGTATGTAAGGACCGCGACGCTTGGCGCTCCATCCTCTCTGACTCCGTTAGGGATATAGCGTTAAGCTGTGTATGTGCGTATTATAACTTCATACAACAAATAACTACGTGCATTTGTTATTTAAATAAACTATTTTATCATCAATGTTTTATTACCAAGGCCAATCGTCTGTTTGTTGACGAATTCATGCTCTTAGCCTCCTTTAACAACAATAATAAGTAAAGTGAAAATTCTATACCCTTCTTTGATGCTTAGGCATATATTTAACGACCACTAGTTATTATTTTTCCCAACAGAATAAAAATATATTAATATTATAGATAATTTCGTCTAATATGTATAAATACTTTACGTTGTGCAATATCCTACGTTAAGTATTAGTAAGAAAGATAGATTTCAATCTGAAATTGCGATTTCGGTACAAGGAAATAAGTACAATAATTTAATATAAAATATGTAGGAATTTTAAATAATTCTAAATTAAAGTGAATAACGCCATTGGATATCAAAGATAGATATCATTTTGTAAATCAATTCACCGTCACTTTAAACCTTAAAAATTGCTTCAGACTACATTATCGAATTCTTATGTACTTATTCATAATTGTTCAGTATTTTGCGAATAGGTTCTATGATTTTATGACTTCTGTAGCATAGCCATCAGACTCAGTCGCGTTCGTAGGAGATCCCAGAGCCTCGCAACATGCCATCGCCAGAGTTTTTGTATAAAATTCCTGTGTAGCATAGCCATCAGACTCCGTTGCGTTCGTAGGAGATCCCAGAGCCTCCTAACATGCCATCGCGAGAGTGTTTGTGGGTACAAGTACCACATAACACAAGTCTTATCCCTAGATTTTAATATTTAGCCTATTTTTAGGCTTTATAGCTTTTGAAGAAAGTTTCTCCCGCTTTACCAACGAAGGGCACAGCCCTCAGGGTGAATGTACCTACAAGTCTTAGATTAATGATACTAACTATGCTCCTATGCTTTTCATACGTTTGCTATGAAACTTTGGCGAGTTTTTGTCTTCCCACGCGAATGAAGTCGCGAGCAACGATGGTATCTCAACTTCTAGTGTGACCTCTATAGTTCATAAGACTGAAACGTTCGCGATGAAAGCACATAAAATATGTAGAAGCGGAATTTAAGGCTTAAAATACCGTGAGGTAAGTCACAAAATAACAATTATGAGATATCTATTGTTCATGAGTGCAAAAAATTTTAGACGAGGCTGAGTTTTAAAAAAACAAAAGATACATTTCCTTCGAAGTGACGTTTGGTTGTTATCTACTGTAGCTTTATGGTACATTTTATTATATTTTTAAGTATTAAGATACTTTACAGTGCAGGTACGTAGAGTAGAAATAGAAATTCTAGGGCGTAAAATTTGTACCAGACCCCAAAGGTGTAGAGGTAAAGGAATAAATTGTAAATAAAATATTCCAATGAATACCTATATCAAATAAACATTATGTTAATTATATGTGTATAATATGTTAGAATCATGACACTCGACGCTCTATTCACAGCTTACCACTTTAATGAAGACATATTGGTAACAAAAATCATAAACTAATGGTCTTACAAACCTATTTGGAAGTTATATAATATTTCAATGGATTTATATTTTTGAAATTTCATTCTCATGATATTTTTAAAATTTCATGCTTCAATTTCTGTCATTTTTATTGTTATTCGAAACATTCATCATAGTCGAATACAGAAACGAACTAGCTAACCAGAGGGCTAATTAATTAAGAGGGCACAAGAAATGAGCTTGACATTTCGTACTCACTGATGAATGTCCGTTTATTAGATCAATTACCAATTTACCATCACGACGAACACCGGAATTAATGAACTTTATGCCCCTTTTAGTGGATTGAAAGTCATGAGCCCATACATTTTGAGTTTTAAGCATCGAAATTATTTTCAGATACAATCTGCGCGCTACGATATTAGCAACATCAGTTTCAAAATTGTTTAATTAAGAATAAAAACTCGATTTAAGGAATACGAGATGTCATTTTCTTAAGTCGAACTTAAATAGTTGGTGCGAGCCACCTTCAAAATGGAAACAAAATTTCGAATTTATTTACCTACAAGTAACCAAAGTTTTCATATCGCTTAAGTAATTATTAATGTGGTTATGTGTTTGTACACATATCATCATCGATAAGTTCAAAACTCATTTGCTGTGTCGTCGTTTGTAAAAGAAATTCGTTAACGAACATAATCAACAATTTGAATCCCAATAATGATTCACAAAATAAATCTGTACATTTTCTGGAGACGGTATTATCTCTTTAATAATTTTTTAAGCAATTATGAAAGATTCCTTAAAATCAACGAAGCTTTCATTGTGGCCACTACACTGGTTTTCACGATAACAGTATAAATGATTTCGTTGAAAATCCCGGTTTAGTCTTAGACTTTTATTAAATGTGTTAGGATTATTATATGTGTATGCCGCTTTATCGCGACCAAGAAGCGGCTACTCACACACCTGCCTCAGGGACAATTTAGGGACTTGGGTGGGGATGACTCAATTGCCTTCTCGATTGCGATGTGTGTACGCAAGCAGGAGCGATTCCCTGAATCGTCTCCCGTGGGCAAGCTTCGGACTTTCCTAGCTCTTTAGCTCAGGCTCTGCCGCCACCACTTACATCAACATATGTGTTCCGCCGCACAAAAGAGTATACGCGACATGTTCACTTCCTAACTAAACGTCGGACATGAGGTGGAAGGAGCTTTTGGTGGGATTTTATGGGGAGCGGTTGGGCGTTTACTTTAATTATTCACAAATTATTTCTAGTAAATTTTTTGATGTAAAACTGGCGTAGTTTTCCGTCTGAAAATATTTACACTGTTGTGCATTACTTGGAATTGTTGAAATAAGTGATTATTCAGTAGTGTGATGTAAAGCTTTTTTTAGTGGCTTAGTCCGCCTCAGCAGATCCTACTAAAAAGACTGCCTCAATAAACTCACCAGAAACTCCAAGAAACAATTAAAATGTATTACGCCGACATTTTATTGAAATAATGTGAAGAATTTATCTATTTATCACTGAACACATCAGTTGTATAGGCTAAGATACCTTTACCTTCCCTCCTAAGGGAGAACTGTACTACTACTACTGAGGTGGAAATCTCCTTTGCACCTTGGATGGTCTTTGCGGCAGGCATATGAGTAGACTCCATTACTGAGCACAGCGTAATCAATCAAATAATAATTACTAGGCGTAATGTGCCATATTAAATATGTATGTGGGTAATTACATTAAAATAGTAGACAAATATTTAAATATTGTTAAAGTAGGAGTACGAAAACTGAATAGGTTTGCACGACCATCGTCTTCATTTTCACTTTAAATATGTTAAATATAATTATATGTAGTACAGTAGGTGTGTCATATTCCATTTTCGAAATCATATTATTTGTTCTAACTACACCTCGTAGTTTCGTGATAGTACTACAAATGCATCACGCTTCTTAAATAGGAAATATTAACAATAAATTTCATTGATCATGCCTCTTAACATAACGAACGGATTCTTAGTTTTATTACCATAACAAAAAACGACGTAACTGACATACGTACTCACACATACAAGAAAGGGAGAAAATTATGTCAACATTTTCATAACACTGAATTTATCCAAAAAATATTCTATTTACTACCTATCTTCGTTAATTTAAATAGACATTCAGTTAAATACATACATAAAAAATTGTTATGTCATAGATCATAGAATATTATATTAAAATTGTCAGATACGCCCTTCGTTGTTACGCCAACAAAATATAAATTAAAATTTAATTAATAATCGTAGGGACAGTTTAAAACGGTATTTATTATCAAACATAAAACAAACGGTATTATTACCAACATAATACATTTTTATGGTTTAATATAAGTACTTACGTATAGTTTTCTCAATGAAAATCTTGTATTTTGTGTTTTATGTTTCCGTTACACTGCTAAAATAAAACTAAACTGAACATTCAAAGCTCATAAAACATTTTAAACTGCCCCTGGAGTGCTGTTTATATTTTTTTATTCCTCGGTGTAATTGTACTTTTAATTGACTGTTAATATATGTGATTGTTTGTGACTTAAAATTTTTTTTTAATTTTTTAGTGACTTCGTTTTAAAGAGTTTATTCTTTTATTTATCGATATCATCTACAACAGAATATTTTTTTTAATTCGCAAAGAATTTTTAAGAAGCGTTTATTCTCTCAAAATTATATTTATTTTCTTTTTATATATTCGTAAGAAGTTTATCATTACAATAATAATATATATCTATACATCAATATCGATATAATAGTAGATAAAATTAGATATTTTCATTTATATTTATAATTCGTATATAAACAAAGAATTTTTCGTCAATAAAGCGTATTTTTCAAAGGAATTTTACCTAATAGGTAGGTACTTAAAATTATTTTAAAAGGATATGGACATTCGCTCCGTTCCATCGTTTAACGCATTCATTAGGATTCCTTTCAATATTCCTTGTTCAATAAACCTCAAACAAATTTTTTAGCCCACTATAAAATATACAATCTCCTCAAATAACATACTAACACGCCTTATATTTGGATTTCTTGCAGCCAAGTGGTTTATTTAACTAAAAATTCGTATTTCTGTCTTACGTCACTTATATGTTTAACCACTCTCCTTTTTTTTAATAATCACAGGCACGGTTGTTGTAAATTGTAACCTCAGTTATTTATTTATTTTGCATTAAATAGAATTTTGGGTGTAGGTACCGTTGGCATTTAACTTTATTGTAATTATGTAAAATTACATATTTTAAATAATAGTTGAATATTATGTATAGTGAAGTGAATAATTAATATAAACGGTAGTTATGTGAATTGTCAATTTCTATTTTAAAATTAGTATTTTCGATGATTTTCGAAACAGCGTCTTAAAATGTAAAATTTAGTATCCTAGACAAGGTCAATCAATGGTCACTAATAAACAGATCGAAGAACATTTTTTAAGATGAGCAAAATTTAACTGATCCAGAAGACCTTAAAACCCTCATTCAAAGGTTTAAAGATATTGGCTTAGAATTAAATTTTTCTAAATGTGAACTCTTTGTTTCCGATTCTGTTCCAACTATTACCAAAAATGAAATAATTAATAAATTTAACAATCTGGCACCAGGTATTAAAGTCTTGTCAAAAGGATCGCTGTACCTCCTAGGTGCTCCCGTCTTAGATGACTCCATACCCTGCTTTATCAATGATCAAATACAAAAATTTAGCCAGTCTTCAGACAAACTTTTCAAAATTAATTCCCACATGGCTCTCCTCATTGTCCGCTTTTGCCTTTTTGTTCCAAAATTTACATATGCTCTTCGCTGTTCTCAGCTTTTTAAATTTCAAACGCTTTTAAAATCTGTAGACAATATTCTAAAAAATACATTATCTAAAATATTAAATTGCTCCTTTGTTGATGACAGGGTCTGGAATCAAGCCTCGCTTCCCATCTGTTATGGAGGCCTGGGCATACGCAAAATCTCGAGTGTGTCACTGCCAGCTTTTCTTTCGTCAGCCTACAGCACGGAAAACCTTTTCCTATCTGTTATTCGCCCTTCCTTAGGATCGGTTGAGGTGCCGTGCTTGACTGATGCTCGAAATGCTTGGTTAAGTGTTTGTCCGAGTACTAACCTGCCTACCTCGACCTTTTCTCAAAAACACTGGGATGAGCCTCTATGCAAAAATGTTCATTTACAACTTTTAGATTCTTGTAGTACCGAAAAAGATCGGTCTCGCCTCCTAGCTGTTTCTGAGAAGGAGTCAGGACACTGGTTGAAGGTAATACCTTCAAAAAACTTAGGAACCTTAATCGACAATACCACGCTTTCTCTCATAGTATCCCTTCGTCTGGGGGCCAGGACTAACCTTCTTCACCGTTGCCGCTGTGGTGATCTCGTCGATGTACTAGGTCACCACGGTTTATCCTGTTTACGTAGTGCGGGCCGCATGTCACGACATGCTGCCTTGAATGACGTCATTCGACGGGCTCTTGTCGCCGCTGGCGTTCCTGCAGTCTTAGAGCCTGTAGGTATTGTGCGCAGCGACGGCAGGAGACCGGATGGTTTGACGCTCATTCCTTGGAAACTTGGAAGATCGCTGGTGTGGGATGCCACTTGTGTCGATACACTTGCTGTTTCCCATGTGCCGGCGACTTCCAAGTCAGCAGGTGCCGCGGCCAGCACTGCCGAGAACTTGAAGCGGCGTAAGTATGCGACTCTCTCTGAGAGTTTCATATTTACGCCCTTTGCAGTCGAAACTTTGGGTCCCTGGGGCCCCGAAGCCCATCGACTGGTTTCTGATATTTGTAAGAGACTGGTCGAGGCTTCGGGAGACCGCCGGGCTGGCAGCTTCTTCCGCCAACGAATCAGTTTGGCTATTCAAAGAGGCAATGCTGCCAGTCTGCTAGGTACCTTGAGCAATGACAGCTTTCTAAGCGGCAACTTTGAGGAAGTTTATTATTTAAGATAATGTGTAGTTGTAAGTTTGTAAATATTAACATATGTATGTACTTTTTGTTAATAACTGATCCATGGGGAATATCTGTGGACCTGTCAAACGACGTCATACATTAAGGGATGTTCTGTGATTAAGGGCGGCCCCTAACCATCAAATATAGTTGATCAAGCCTGTCCACTTTGCATGCACTTGATTTTTATCTCCAACGATCGTTTATGCGCTCTAGATGCGCGTATGTGCTTCATGCTACCTGACAGCGCTCTAGAGGTGCGTAAAACTGCGTTTCATGCTAACTGAACGTGTGAACTTGATCTTCAGCTTTGGCGATCATGTTTAAAAGAAAACTATCCGTGCGGAGATTCAACTATTGCCTGGAGTCAGAAGTGCTTTGGCACAGCACGACAGGGCTCCGGCGCGTTCCGTAGGAGATCTTGGAGCCCCTTGATAACGCGTGAAGAAGAACATGGTACCTGTGCTCAAAATTCTCCTGCGTTATCAAAAAAAAGGTTTTGATTAGGAGCCTAGTACTTTAGACATGAATCCACAGATAATATCGACAGCTTGTTGAAACATTTTTTTTGTAGAATGCCAGTAGCTCGAGGGCTGCGGTGGTAAGGTTTTTTTATACGCTGGAAGTAGCTTGATGACTGCTGTGATCAGATAGTACAGAGTTAAGATCCGATTCACGTAGCGTGGGCGGTGTGCCGAATGGAAAATCCTGGAAAAAAGATAACCAAATTATTGAAACAAGTACATAGATTCTCAAAAAAACACTGACAGAACAGTTACGTGTTTTTTCAAAAAATATTTTATGGCTAGTTTAGTCGAATTTAACCTGAAAACAAAAACGAAACGGACTTCACAAAATTGAGCACTTGACTAGGGACGTGGGTAGTGTAATGTAACGATAATTTTAAGTCTTCCTATCTCAAAGAAAACGCAACTTTTACAAGGACACTCACGGATCCGTTCTTTTGTTACCAGTTTGTAACAGACAATTTTCTCAGTGATCACGTGACATCGAAACTCGGAAAGCTTAGTAATAAATATATTATTTATAGAATTGAAGAGAAGGAAAATTAGACCAATTGCCTTAGGAGCGTAATATTTTTCTGGTGTATAATATACAGTAGGCCGTTTCATTCGGCGTTTTCCATAGCCTTGTATACATAGAGCTACATATATGTATAGCGGTTTCATGGATTATAAATTAGGTTTCATTAGATTCATCTTAATCGTGGAGTGCTGATAATATTGCTCGAATAAAGTATAATTTTTACCAAACTGCTCCAGACGAAGGGTAACGTTTTCGAGAAAAATTATTTTATTATTTCAGATATAAGATGGTATTTGTATTAGAGATACTGATATAACCTATTCTTTCTCATCGTCCCTAGCAAATCGAGATTTTATTGCAGGCAGAGCTTTAGCAAATAATTTATTGAAGCCACCTTCCAATTAAGCACTTACTATATGTATAAAACAATTATGTTTCTTTTAGTCCTTGAAATTAAAACTCCCTTTTCATAGCTATTACTTGTGACTATACTCAAATATTACGAGAATATCTTATAAATTGAACGAAAACGAATACAGCCAATCATGCAGGTCTCAAGACAGCCGTTGTGATGGAGTCCAACCTTGTTTTTCCATTCATTCGGTCTTGGTACGGATGCGTCGGTGGGCGCACACAGCGCTTGGACATGTTGTACGGTGTTGAATCGCCTTCGTTATATCGGGCAGACTCTGTCGCAAAAAAGCGGTTCACTACGTTTCGTTGAGACTGTGGTTGCCGTGCAGGCGAGCGAAGTGTCTCATTTACAACGAAGAGATAAAAAACAATTACGAGATTAAAGTTATAGCTTGCTTGTAATATAAACAGTAAGCGATAAAGTGATGAATTAGATTAGATTATAAGTGAGTTTTCTACTAATTTCAAATTTTTTTTCAAAAATGAAAAGGAAGTACAAGAATATTGTCAACATATTGAAATAATATTGCTTTTTACGCTTCATTGATCTAAAAAGTTGATAAAACAGATTTTAAGTAAAAGTCTACTTAAGTCTACGAAGCGAAAGTCTACGAATTTTAAAAGTGTATACATTTGCAATAATAATATTTTAAAGGCAAAAACTAATTATACTGTAAAGTAATAAATCTAATAAAAATAGATGGGTACCAAGCTATTAAGCGAGATTAGATTACGAATATAAATTAGAAAAATGTGTTAAAAAGATATATAATAATCGTAATAATAAATGGTATCTGTAAAACACAAGTGATGGTGGCCCTACCTGCGAAGGAGCGAGCACGCGCGGCGCGGGCGGCGCGGGCGGCGGGGCGCGGGCGGCGCGGGCGGGAGACGCACACTCGGCGCATTCGGCGCCGCCCGCGGCAGCGCTGCGAACTGATCGCCGCGTCCACGATTCCGGCATACATCTGAAAAATCGAGGCTAAATATTTACAATAAAATATACAATTTATTGGAAGGAAGTTCCTTAATGCGACTTGCAAGAGGTGACAGTTGGTAGAAATTGTCACGTAACTAAAAAGCGTTATGTCCCCTCCATTCTATTCTCGGCAACTCACTCTCTCTGTCTCTTCTTAACACACGCTAGTTAATTGAGCAATGTGGGGCAGGATCCATGCGTCACGCGGTGCTAGGTTCGTTATCTCTATACATAAATTCACCGTGATCTTTCTGTCTCTTTCTATTATATACGAGGGTGTGTGTGTGTGTGTGTGAGTATCAAGATTCGAGCAAACGAACAGCATGCGTGGCCGGCTCGTTAAGTTACATGTCGAAATTTTGTTAAAACTTATGTATTTGTTTTTTGTCTTTGTTTTAAATTATAAGTGAGTTTTATTGTTTTATTAATTCAATCAAATTTTGAGAAATGGGAACTGCAGCTAAAAAAGTTCGTTCCTGACGAGATCCCTCGACGTTTTTCTTTTTTCACTATATCATATTAACAATCTGGTTCTGAAATTACTAATACTAATTTAATAAAGAAGTTGTAAAAGTAATATTTTTAATTTAAATTTGTAAATACAATACAATTACAATTGTAAATAGGTATACAATCCTTATATAATTTCATGTAAAGGTAATTTGACTATTCAACTAACTATGATCTTTTTAATGTACCTAGCTAGCACAATACGGCAATACTATTTGTAAATACTATCTTTTTAAATTGCGAAGCTTGTGCTGAGCGGAATAGTCCTCGTCATATTAAATCAAATTCTAAATTCTATTCTGTAACAGCGAGGTAAGTTACAATAAATGTTGCGAAAAGTAGAAAATAACATTAAAAAATGTCACTCGAATGCAACTTCCCAGGTCTGTTCCTCTAGCGATATAAAAATTATATAACAAACTACACCTAGAACTACACCATATACGATACGTCAACGATGACGTCACATGTCTGTGCATCTCATGTGTATTCATAATATGACATACCTTTAATATTTCTTAGACATAATTGTGATCATACAATAATAACACTCACAAGGAGTGTTTACCAACAAGCAATACCAAAAAAACTATATGATTGTAATGTAATAAATTTTCTGCTTAAACTTTACTTTCGCGTTGCATTATAGAATATATCTAAAACAGGATTAACGCGATTACCTTTTTATTCTGGCTTGACGTTTCGACCGAGTTGCATCGGCCGTGGCCTCTGACATTTGTTTTTCTGATATGTTACTTTTATTTTATTTTATATTTTTTTTATTTTATACAATTACAATACCATTTCACTCCACAACCCATCGTTTTTTTTTACTTCAGTATGGGGTGATGTTATCGACAAATGTTTACTGTTTATCCGAGAATCCTAGGATATTGCTTGCTTACGCTGACTTAGTTTCTAAGCGTTACTGTTTTAAAAGTCTGCCTATGCAGCCCAGGGAAACCGAATTCGTTCATTACCCTTCGCACCCTATGGCGACAACAAAGTTGATTTTCACAGTTGCGGTTAGATCATATTTTAGCGCGGAGAAATCTCTACATTTGTTTTCGCATATAATTATAATTTGCAAGAAAACTGCATTATCAATTAAAAAACTGGTTTTAGAGATTTGAGATATTGCAATTACCTATCCATTTTAGTAAAAATCATTTTGAAATTCTGTAGAATTTCGGAGATGCAACTGAATATAAGGTTTTTTCTGGAATTTTTTGAATCAAAATTTTTCCTCCATCATTTAAGGATTGCAAGATAAAGTAGTAAAGTTGTATGTGTCCAGATATCTAACTCGCAGTCTTCTTAGATATCGAGATCCAGGTCACAAAACACACTAAAGTCTGCATAGGCAGACTCTTAAAACCCGCGGGGTTATTACCTAAAAATGTGCAGACAGCGACAGCCACGCGATCACTGCGCGACCGGTGATTAATTAATTGTAATAATAAATTGATATCATATATGTCGAGACGATTGCGTATTTATTATCCTATGACCGTAAAATGTACTTTCCGCGGTTGATTTAGCGCCACTCTACAAACTAAATTACATAATTTCTTGTTTTGACAGCAAATATCGCGCGATATTGGCTGTCGCATGCTGTCTGCAAGTTGCGTAATAAGCGTGCCGGCTGCCAAAATTTTGTGCGTTTTGAAGGCGTGTACACGTTTACCGAAAGTGAAATTTAAAGTACATACATATGTTAATATTTACAAACTTAAAACTACACATTATCTTAAATAATAAACTTCCTCAAAGTTGCCGCTTAGAAAGCTGTCATTGCTCAAGGTACCCAGCAGACTGGCAGCATTGCCTCTTATAGCTATTGCCTCTAATAGCCAAACTGATTCGTTGGCGGAAGAAGCTGCCAGCCTGGCGATCTCCAGAAGCCTCGACCAGTCTCTTACAAATATCAGAAACCAGTCGATGGGCTTCGGGGCCCCAGGGACCCAAAGTTTCGACTGCAAAGGGCGTAAATATGAAACTCTCAGAGAGTCGCATACTTACGAAATTTAAATATATATTTCTTCATACATTTTTCTACCGACTGCCTAAAATGAAAAATAAAGCAATGTATGTATTTTCATTCGATACTTATTTTCCAGCAATGTGTATTTCTTCATTTAATTTTCATAAAATTGCGACTAACGGGAAGATAAATACAGTTTACTAAATACTGAGTAAAGGATATTTTATTATATGAATTAATATTCCAGTGATAACGATATGTGTCGCGTTCGAGTGACCGAGTGTGAGTGTGGAGCCTACGCATGAAACTGTTTTTAAGAGCTTGCTCTAAAATGCGTGATCAAATCAATAGCTAGAGAAGGTGAGCAACTCACGCATGGTGTACAATGTGTGCGCAGGGTAAGGAAGCGAGTGGCTCGGGCTGGTCCGCGAGCGGCTCGCGGCAGCGCGCGCAGGCGGGCGGCGCCCAGGCCGCGGCGGCTCGCGCTTGACGCGCCGCGGCGCCGCTCTCGCCCAGCGCCGTGTATATCGCCGCCAGCCGCAGGCGCACGCGACGTACCAGCATCTACGGTACGTTGATACTCGTAGAAGGCACAATTTACGGAAGGCACCATGGCCAGAGAATACGTAGAAAAGAAGGCCGACTCTCGCTTCATGCGTAGCGAAATTGCCTACTCTTCACCGGATACGTAGGGTTGTCGCATTGCGTGAGATGCGGAGAGTATCTCGTTTAAAACAATTATACATTTTGTAGATAATAATAAAATTCGTATTAAAAAAAATTAAACCGCTTTCAAAAAAAACACTGAAAAGTATAAAATAACTATACTCTACTAATCAAAACTCAAGTACAATTAAAATAACTTAATAAATACGATACACATACCTATATAATTAAATTTGACAGTTACTGAAGTCGATGCCAAGCCTACCAAATTAACAGACTTTCTGTTGTTGCACATTGATTTGGCACCGACTTCAATAACTGTCAAATTTAATTATATAAGCACAGATTAATTAGTTTACTACCGTAAAATATAAGTATGTGTATCGTATTTATAAAGTTATTTTAATTGTACTTAAATTTTGATTAGTAGAGGATACTTATTTCATACTTTTCAGTGTTCTTTTTTGAAATCGGTGTAATTTTTTTATAAAAAAATGTTTATTTCTCCCTTTTGAGTGATCTTGACCTAATTTAAAATTCTAGGGCAGGTCTGCAATTAACTTCTTTCTAATTCATCAATCAATATAACCAAGTCGCGCTATTTAGTGTATCTTCGAAGTCCAAGTTCCAATGCCGGTGAAATTTAATTGGGACCACCTCTGAAGTATTATCTACCAAACGAAAAACGAATTTTCGAAATCGGTTCATAAATGACGGAGTTATGACATAACATACATACAAAAAAAAAGAAAAAACGACATACAGACGAATTGAGAACCTCCTCCTTTTTTTGAAGTCGGTTAAAAAACAGTGCACACGAATAAATTTTTCGTATTTGTTTAATTTCAATTTCTTGTAGTTATGTTGACTGATGATAAGCACATTCGAATAACTAAAATTAATTAGTTTTAGACATTGTCGTGATTTGCGACGATGTGAATAACGAATTATGGAATATCGAACGAACTATAATTAACAAAACGAGCGAACGAAGCGATCGCATGTTTGCTTCGCGTGCGACCCCGAATGGTTCTACAATAAATTACTCATATTCGCCCAAAATATAGCCGTTGTTGCGTGCCACGGCACGTGGGTATTAGCACAGGTATTAGCGCGCACACATACAAACCGCGTACGCTAGTTTTTTATGAAGATATCCTACTGTTATATTTATACTGAGCCACAGCCCTTCATTCTGAATGCTCTTTGTAAGATAGTCCATGATAAATATTCCATATTCGTGAACTGAGAAGTGGATTTCCACCACAAAAAGAAAGGGTATACTATTACCTGCTAGGCTGCGGACTAAAGTACCTAGTCGTACATATCTTGTAAAAGGTTAATGTAAGTTTCCATTGAATTATTCGTTACACTAGAATAGTAAATCCAGACAATGATAAATGGCCCTGGCAGAGTGTGACGCGAGAAGTAGCTCTATCTTCTCTAATTCGACGTAAGTAAAAACGAGACAGCGCTATTATTTATTGTTTGG
The DNA here is from genome assembly GCA_907165235.1 of Zeuzera pyrina. NCBI lineage: Eukaryota > Metazoa > Arthropoda > Insecta > Lepidoptera > Cossidae > Zeuzera > Zeuzera pyrina. The sequence continues at coordinate 7,903,762 of OU015646.1, read as the reverse complement.
AATGGGCAAGTCTAATTCAATGTGCGACAATGGACTTGTCCACGACGTCTTAATTTTGCGTATTTATGTAATATAATATTAAATTGAGTATTAATTTTCTTTATTATTTACCATCAATAATGTTTTACGCAAGTGTAAAATCATTCAATTGTTTATTGATTAATCGTTGTAAGTACGAAATGAAGTGAAATACACTACATTGTTTACTCCAAAAGTGTCAAAATGCAGTGAGCTAGGTGTGGTTCGCGGCCATCCGAGATATATCAGTCTGCGACAGAACACTATTAATCCTTGCGGAGCAGTCTGCGGACGGGCGGCCAATTTTTATTGACGAGAGATAGTCCGATAATTCATTTTCATAAAATTTATTAGCTTGTTTTTAATTTAAAACAACCTTATATTAATTTTAAAGTTTTTAATTTACTTGTTTCCGAATTTGTTGTTTGCTCGTGTATATTGCTGCCAAGTGCCGACTGTGATATACTAACGGTAGGGTGACTAACTGTTTTATTATTATTGTCTGAGAATTTTTTCTTGCGGAATTTGAATTTATTAGACTGAGTTTCTAATTTAATTGCGTATATTACTGCCAAGTAGACAACCTCCGTGGCGCAACAGCTAAGCGCGTCGGAAAGTAAACGGGGGTTGCGGGTTCGATTCCCGCCCCGAGTCTGGGTGTTTATGTATTTATTTACAAAAGAATAGTATATCAGTTGTCTAGTACCCATAACATAAACGCTGTGCTGCTTACTTTGGGACTAGATGGCGCTGTGTGAAATGTCTGAGTACATTATTATTATTATTATTATTATAAGTAGGATGTAACTACGGTAGTGTGACCAACTGTCTGATCGACAAGTGAGTATCCTAAGTTCTAACTATCATCTCTCAAATTTCTTTCTTTGTGGCAAAAAAAAATTACCTTAGCACCAACAGAAGTAGCCACTTCAAGTAGCCTGGTGTTGAATTCCAGCGGTCTACAATTGCATATTCGACCCTGCAGTCTCAATGCCTCCAGACACCTCGCAGCTCCGTCCATAGCTTCCATTTGCGCCAACCGATCACCTAGCGCTTGACCCGCACCCATAGCGACTTCATAGTGTCTGAAGAACATATAATTTATATAGGTCGAATAGGTGAAAAGGTCCCACATCTGGACACAGGTCTCTTTTCGCAAATGAGGTAAAATTATGGATGTTCTAGTAGCACGATAATACAAAGGTACTTGAGCTTATCTGGTGAAGGCCTCGTTTATTTATATATTCATTCTTCATTGTACATAATGTTTACAATAGGCGAACTTAATGCCTAATGGCTTTCTCTACCAGTCAACCTGAGCTTTACTGTCAGAGAAATAAGTGGCGGTACAATAAAGCTGCCTGTCCCCGCTATTGTACGACGTGTACACGAATGATATCCCAACGCTAGATGGACATCTGAGAGACGGAGAAAGGGACGTCACATTGGCCCTCTACGCTGACGACAGCGCCTACTTCGCCTCTTCCAGATCACCCGAACTGGCCGTTGTAAGGATGCAGAGACTGCTGGACCTGCTGCCTGACTGGTGCAACAGATGGAGGACGGCGGTCAACGTACAGAAGACTCCTGCGCTGTCTGTGGGTGCGGGGTGCAGCCCAAAGCGGGAACTCACCCTCTTCGGCGAGCGTATCACGTGGACTCCCGTCGTTAAATACTTAGGATGCCTCATAGACAGGTCTTTGAACATGGTGCCGCAGGTGAGCAGTGCAGTTAACTCTGCACGCACTGCAAGAGCGCTGCTGCGACCTGTCCTATTATCGAGATTACCCACAAGGACAAAGATAGGAGTCTACAAATCCTACATACGTTCCAGATTAACATACGCCGCCCCTGCTTGGTTTGCGCTGTGCTCACCCTGGCAGCGCAGGTGCTTACAGGTGCAGCAAAATATAGCGCTGAGGCAGGTAGTGGGAGCCACGCGGTATGTCTGAAATAACATAATCGCGGAAAACCTGAAAATCCAGCCAGTAGAGGAGTTCGTTCGCCACCTGGCCTGACGGATGTTTGAGAGGGCAGACAACAGCCCACATCCATGGCTTCCGGGCATAGCTCCTCTTCATGCAAGACCACCAGATGCCACACTAAAGGCCACGCCGCGTGAGCTCATACTGCCTCGCCCATAGGGCTGTATGGCAGAAGGGAAGGACCGCCGTAGAAGACCTTAACGAAAGGAGACCTCCGTAAGTGCACCAGCACTTCAAAGTAACCGGGAGCGTAGATACGGCCCGAGAAGAAGCTCTCGGAAAGAGTAAATAAAACCCAATCGAGTACCTGTGCACCCCAGAAGGGGGTAGCAGAAGACCCGAACCGGTACCGAAAGTCACCGAAAAACAATATGTATATACACTATACATACAAATAAGCACACACATACATACACATATATGTCATACATACACATATATGTATACATATACACAACGAACCGTCAATACATATTTATATATACTTACAAGTACACACCCAAGTGCGAAAAAATTGAAAATGATAGTATAATAAATAAGATTAGGATACAACATAATATATAACAACATAACAAATATAACAGATAATCATCAGCTGATCACTTTGAGCAGATGGTCTTTAACTTTCATCTTAAAAGTTGACTTGCTTGGAGCATTCATGATGTCAAGGGGAAGGGCATTCCATAGTCCAACAGCCTGAAGAACGAACGAATCAGACATGAAGCTAGTTCGATGAGCAGGCACACAGAGCAAGAGACCGTCAGATGAGCGAAGATTACGATCATGGGATGTATTCCGAAGTCGAAATCTTGGTTTTAGGTATTCTTGCGCGAGTGAATGTTACGTATAGTTAGCCATTTAAGATGTCGACGATATTGAGATATGTGATCGTATTTGCACAGCCTAAAAATGAAACGGATGCAGTTATTAAGGAGTTAATAGTTGGTCTCGATGGAAACCAATGCGATATCTATTCATATCTAATAGGACGATACCTCAAACTAGTATACATCTTTCCACTGTATGTCAAAAATAACAGATTTCTAGATTTTGTATTTTGAAAGCAAAGTAAGTCGAAACTGTGAAGGGAGTTAAGATTAGCCACCTTAGGCAGAGGTATGATGTATGCCTTCTTCCAAGCAGCAGGGAAGGAACTGGATGATAAAGAATGATTACAATATACAAAAGCTCATGTAAGAGAGTTTTAATCATTCGTGGACAAAGAACTTGACTTATTGGTGTAGAACTGATGGTTAGGATATGTTTTCTGACCTCTCTCTCAATCATTCATCTGAAGATGAATGAAGGACAAAAGGAAACAGACGAGAAAGGTAGGTCAATCTACTAATTCAAAACTTTGTTTTTTTTTATAATCAATAGATTACATATATTCACCTAAGAGCCTTCCCAATATCGCATTTCCTTCTGTACACGTCACCTGCAATACGCACTGCTCTGGCGTAGCAACCCTGGTCACCGGCGACAGCAGCTAAACGTAGAGCTTCCTGCGAACAATGGAACAATTTTAAATAGTTTACTTTTGCAGACTGATATTGAATTAATTACCAAACGTTACACAAATAATTTTCATCCAAAAACTACAAAGGATGTGGTATTCTTTGAAAAATATTGGGTATTATGTTTATATCAGGTACACCATTGGCCCGTTGGCGCAGTGGCATATGCATCTGCTTTCCAAACTAGGGTCCCGGGTTCGATCCCCGGTAAATTGGCTTGGAGTCTGGGTTCGTCCCAGAGTTCGTTGTGTGGTACCCATAGTACAAGCTTACTGCTTAGTTTGGGGTCACACAATTTGTATAATTGTCTGGAGTATTATTATTATTATTATTATTATTACCATACTAGCTATCACTAATTAAAAAAAGACTAAACTCACGTTACAGTAATCATGCGCATCTCCCAGTTCTCCTCTTGCTCGTAGCGCCGCCGCCATTTGCAATAGTGCCATTCTGTGGTGTCTCGTATTGAGATCAGTCGCTCGCGGACCTCTACCAAGGTCGCACGCTCTAGCAGCGCACGCAACAGCACGCTCTGCGTCACGAAGTCGTCGCCATAATTCTGACAGGCCGACATACACCTGCAATAAAAATATTAATACAGATAAGATAAAACGTTATTTTAAATTAATTCCTAGAAATGTGAAAACTTGCATTTTTTTTGCTACTGTTATTCTGAGTACTGTTCTGAATACTATCGAAACTGCGATACAATCCACAGAACTTCATTTATTACCTGCAGTAAGAGCGTGTTGTCATTTTGAGCTTGTGCAACTCCTAACGCTTTTTGAAAACCATCCATAGCTTTAGAGAATGCTCCGAGTTCTAAACTAACGGCGGCTACAGTGAGATGAACACAGCCTGCCGTGGAGCCTCCACCGCAATCGTTGTATAGGGCATGTCTGGCGTAGGATAGAGCCCTGGGGGAGTAAAGCATAAACTGATTAAGATAAATAATAATAATAATAATAAAATATTTATTTCATAACACATACATACGCAAATACCATAATTGAAATGTACAAAAAATCAGGTTAGTGTTACCTACTGAGGTTACTTTTAAGTATTCGTACTTAGATACCTAAGAAAAGATTAAACTTGTGTTATGGGTATCTCGGAGAAATCTCTGTAGAAACAACTAAATGATGAAGCTTCAGCAAGGAGGTGAGCAAAGATATTTCGGATTAAAAGTACCTACGTCGAAATTCTGATTAGAAAATTTATTAATACAGGGGGAGAGAGAGCACACGACCAGTCTAAAGATTGGTATTAGAAATACAGGAATGTTTATTATACCAGCCCTAATGAGGATTCAGAACATAGCGGGAAAAATTCCGCAACATTTATCAAAAATTGCAACACTTAATGTGTTCTTGCAAAACATGGTATGAGATGTTTTAATCCGCATAAGTCTCTAACCACCTCCTCAAGGATGTAGAGGTCACAGCTTATATTATATTTATGGAAATTATAATATAAAGGACAAACCTATCCAGGCCACCCAAGGTTTGGTGAGCACGAGCGAGGTTTAAATAAGCTTCTGCACGCATAGGTGCAGAATCCAATTCCTCTGATATGCCAAGCTGACGGTTGGCAAACTCCAATGACTCTCTGAAAAAAGAAAATTGTAAACAGATGCAAAGTAATTAAAGCATCTGAAATCTATAATAAGACTCCAATCTTATATTCTCGATTTTTTAATTAACACGTGTAGAATATTAATAATACTAAAGGTCTATGAGTTAAATGGAATGTCGTTACTTTGCTCCACATTTGATTCCATTCCAAGTAGATATCCTCTAAATTATACTATTACTAACATAAATTGGCACAGGCAATATCATCTGATAGGAGGTCAAATAGCAAATGAACTAGTTGGGTGCTTTTATCTTTACAATTAGCGAAGCTTATCATCCACTGACAAGACATCGTTACGTAGTAATGATAAGTAACTTTGTTTTATCTTAGTTCTGTCGGTATGCAAAATGACTGGGACGTAGGAATATTTCGTAATGTTTGACGTCGTCTGAATTTAAAGACATTTTCGACGGGTAGTGTAAAACGGAAGTAAATCAGAGGCACCTGTACTTCCCAAAGTCCATGTAAGCCTGGTACAAATGTCCGAGTAGAGCAAACTTGTCGCTTCTGTGTCTGACTCCTCTTAAAGCTGAAAGCCACACCTTGACGGCCAGACGCTGCTCGTTTTGGCCGTACAGACGAACACCACGCTCGATCTTGAGAGTAAATATAATTTTCAGTTTATATTATAGCTACTGATGGTGTACATATGCTCAGGTGTGTTAGTTACGACTGATCGTGTGAGCACTGAAATTTCCTAAGGATTTTTCTTTGCGAAGCAGAACACATGTCGATCAGTTTTATAAAATTAAAATTTTATAAAAATTTAAAAAAATATAAATTTACTAGCTATACCTGCGACTTCGTCCACGTGGGAAATTTCTCCATGACTATCCCGGGTTAGAAGTAGCTTCTTGAAAAGAAAAGTAGCCTACGTCTGTTTCCAGGCACATACTATGTCTATACCAAATTTCATCATAATCAGTTCACTGCTTTAGAATTTCCCATACAAAGTTTCATTCCCCTTTTCGCTCCCTTGGGGGTAAATTTTTGACAAAAAAAAGTAGCTTATATCAGTCCTGCGACGTCAAACTGTCTCTGTAATTCAGTGGTTCCTAAGTAGTAGTCCGCGGACCACTGATGGTCCCGAAAAGCACTCGAAGTGGTCCGCGAAGTCGTCATACAAGTTTTTCAAATATAAAAAAAGTAGGTAAAACATAGGAAGATCAACCGCAATGTCAATATTTCAGAGATATCGAATAAATTCAACAAGAGTTAATGAAAATGCAACACGACAGTAACTGCATAAACGCATTCGAGACAAGAATTTTTGATGATTTCTAAAGCCAAGAACCATTATGATCCCTAAAATTAAAAAAATTGCTTTGCATTATCTAATTCTATTTTCAACCACATACTTATGTGAGCTGGATTTCTCAGTCAGTTCTTTTAATAATAAAAAAAATAATGAAACTGTTTGGATGCTAGTGTCGACATGTGCACGGTTTTGAGTAGGACCGAACCAAAGAATCGACAATTGGTAATCAGAATGCTATCTCAAAAATCGCTCTGAAATATAATCAATGTAAAATTTTTGCAAATTTGTAAAATTTATTGTCTCAAATAGCTTGATATATGTTTTATTTATAGAACCTTAAGAATCAACCTTATAATATTTTATAACAGTGGTCCATGGCGAGACAAAAAATCGGTCAAAACATCCCAAACGTAACAGACAGACAGATAGACTTTTGCATTTACAATATTAGTATGGATTAATCATTGCTGTAAATAGATATTTGCGTGGCGAAAGTTTTTAAAAGAATTGTTATAACCATTTAGAGTGGCTTGCACCAACTATTTAAACTCGATTTAAGGAACTGACATCTCGCTTGCACCAATCACAAAATAGCTGGTGCAAGCGAGATGTCAGTTCCTTAAATCGAGCTTAAATAGTAGGTGCAAGCCACCCTTAGTTTGAAAGACTTAAAACATAAGTTACATACATACACACATAAACGAAATGTGTGATTTGTCTAAATGGAAAATGTCTAGAACAAGTGAATGAAATTGTGTATCTGGGGAGTGCGTTTTCGAGGGAAGGAAGATGTGAGTTGGATGTGGAGGACGGGTAGCAGCTGGCAATAAAGTGAACGGTGCTCTGTCCGCATTAGTGGGTAGTGTGGATATATCTAACACTGCTAAAATGGCCATCCACAATGCGGTGTTGGTGCCAACTTTGTTGTACGGTAGTGAGGTCTGGATATGCTCGAAATCGAGTGAAAGTATGATAAATGCTGTGGAGATGCGGTCTCTCAGAAATATGTGTGGTGTCACGCTTGCGGACAGGATAAACAATGATGACATACGCAGTATGACAGGGTTGCACTACAGCGTTATTGTAAAAATTAAGAAAGGAATGCTTAGATGGATCGGGCACATGAAAAGAATGAGTGATGAAAGACTGACGAAGAAAATATACTGAGCGAAAGTGAGTGGTAAAAGAAGCCAAGGAAGACCAAGGCTGACTTATGAAGATCAAATAGCCAGAGTGTTAGCAGACTGAAATGTCAAAAGCACTCGCATACCTACGCGAGAATGATGAGATTTGAGGAAGCGAAAGTGGCATGTAAGGACCGCGACTTCTGGCGCTCTGTCCTCTCTGACTACCCCGTTAGGGACACAGCGTGAAGATATGTTATGTTATGTTAAAACATAAGTTATCTATTAGACCTTAAATTGCTCGTTCATCGCCATCCATACCACGCAAATTAACATAGACAAACTAATGTTACTACCTAATGGTACGTGTTATGCTCCATATTTACCTTCCGTCTCGCCAAATACTGGTCCAGCCGCGATCGACATGCTCGGAAACACTCCAGCATTCCGGCAGCCGGCGGCCGGTGAGCTGGCCCGAACCGGGAACCCCATCTTAGTGCACCGTTCCGAAAATCGCCACCTGGATAGTCCTCTGAGAACGGATATACTTCTGGAAGGTACATGGTAAATAGCATAATTAGAGAAACGATTAAAATACGAAGCCCGTAATAGCAGCCTCATTCAAAAATATCGTTCTGAATGCTGCCTTGGATAATTCTCTAAAATTTAGAACGTAAGCAAGTTAATCGAAAAATATCATGAAATGTTTTTTTCTTTTGGCTACAGACACATACATACATCTCATTATGCAGTGTCCCTACAGTAGCGTGGATTCCATAGAGAAGACACTGTCTACCCTCACAATTTGGAATTTGCTAATTAAATAAAGTAAAAGAGAAATATATCACAACGAAAAACACGTGTTAAAAATTTCTGTGATCGCCTTGTCCTTATCAAAACGCGACAAGGAAGCGTCACGGCAACCGTTCACTCGACAGAGAAATTCAAATCGAGGTTGAATTTACACACATTCAAATCTCTTCTAACATTGTGTTTCATATAATTACACGCGTGCATCTGCTGTGGTGCTGAAGTACCGGGATAGTCAGATGGGACGGAGTGCCAAGCCTCCTTGCATACTTCTTTCGCTTACGCAAATCTCATCATTCTTCTCACGCATTTTCGCCTAGGTGTGCGAGTGCTTTTGACATAGTCGTCACTAACATTCTGGCTATTTGATCTGCGTAAGTTAACCTTGGTCTTCCTTGACTTCTGCTACCACTAACTTTGAGTCTGTTGATTTTTTCGTCAGTCTTTCATCACTCATTCTTTCTATGTGCTCGGACCATCTAAGCATTCCTTTATTAATTTTTACAAGAACACTGTCGTGCAACCCTGTCATCATTGGCTACGGATATAAGACAAATAAATAAAATGGAAATGTCTGTCTGTGATTTCGAAATAGTCTTTCTTTGAATTTATAAATAATAATCGAAGCTCATAGAGTTATTTGCACTTTACCAAACCCAAACTCGCATTTTCAAACTGATATCTGTCTATTTATCTGTCCAGACTTATTTTCGAAACGACTAAACCGGTTTTTATGGGACTGTCATTGACTTTTCAAAAAGTAATCTAGGCTACTTTTTAACGCGGTATAATATCAAATTTAACGCGAGCGAAACCGCGGGGCATAACTAGTATTTAAATAATATGTACTTCTAACCTGCTGGTTCGTCGAGATGGTGTCTTGACGGGTCAGGTGAGCTGAGGAGGCGAGTCGCTGACAGCTGATGCGCAGGCACTCCGCTGCGTGCGAAATCAAGATATTAGCTGACACAAACTTCAGAATTATTCATGTAGACTCACATATAGTGACGTAACCATCACTCCGTTTACATTTTTGGATAGATAGAGCACTTTTTTAACCTATGTATGTATTAGACATGTAGGTACGTTATATATTAGATGTAGACCTGCTATGCAATTCTTTAACAACTCAAATCGCCCAAGTAAGACTAACTCACTTGGCCTTCAAATGGAATTCTCTATAGCTCTAAACCAAACATACACTAGGAGTGAAGTGAAGTGACCTTGGATGCGAATTTGTTGGGCACTTTAAGAGTAAACATCTCAGTTAATATTTCGTTTTAGTGTATATTAACTTCTTCTGAGATAATTACGTTAAATATGAACACCGAAAAGGCCCATCGAGGGGTCCGATTCATCCGTAAAAGTCCTGTATTTCTTAAGACCATCCCAGAATTAGTGTTGGCTAAAAGAAACGTCAATTTATATTCATTAGTCAGTTAGTACTTACCTAAGGAAGTCGCGCGACTCTATTGAATCCCATGACATGTTCCACGGGTGAAGACGACAGCGTCACCTGGCGGACGAATGCATTGCGAGGTCCTGCTCGCACGCCACGCAAACTCACTGTGTTTGAAAGAGATACAACGTACTTTTAGCCTTTTTTAGTGGTTCTTAACTAAATTAGTAAAATACAAATTTTGATATCATTTTTACGTAATAATTTTACATTCTCTTTGATCCTTTCGCGTTTGTACGTGTGTCTATTACTTACATCCGCCGTTGTTTCTTATTTGGTGTAGGTATCGCAGAAATCTGAATTTTATTTACAGGTGTAGAAAATAACAACGTAATTTTTAATTGTTTCGGTGGTGGGGGAGTGGGGGAACACGTGCAAATCTTGTATCGCCTATATCTAGTGTAGTCGGATACACACACATGCATATCTTCACGCTGTATCCCTAACGGGGTAGTCAGAGAGGACGCAATGCCAAGCGTCGCGGTCGTTACATACTTCTTTCGCTTCCTCAAATCTCATCATTCTTCTCACACATTTTTGCCTAGGTATGCGAGTGCTTTTGACATTTCCATCGGTTCACGCTCTGGATAATTGATCTTCATAAGTGAGCCTTGGTTTTCCTCGGCGTCTTTTACCACACACTTTCGCTCTGTAGATGTTCTTCGTCAGTCTTTCATCACTCATTCTTTCTATGTGCTCGAACCATCTAAGCATTCCTAACAATAACACTCGTGCAACCCTGTCATACTGCGTATCTCTTCATTGCCTATCCTGTCCGTAAGGGTGACACCGTATATATTTCTAAGAGATTGCATTTCTACATATCCAATTTCGGGCATATCCAGGCCTCACGGCGTACAATAAAGTTGGCACCAACGACGCATGTGGATGGCAATTTTGGCTGTGTTAGATATATTCATAATACCTACTAATGCGGACAAAGCACCGTTCACTTTATTGCCAGCTGCTAACCATCTCTTCACATCCAACTCACATCTTCCATCCCTCCAAAACGCACTCCCCAGATACACAATTTCATTCAATTGTTCTAAACATTTTATATGAACCCATATCCCACATTTCGTCTGTATCGCTTCCCTTATTATTCTAATAATATTTCGTTTATTCACACTAAGTTCACAATAAGTTGGTAATTCAAAAGCCACATATTGTACGCACATGACATGCCTATACACAGACCCGTGAAAATATTACCCTCCTTTAACTTTACTGACAGGATAATTAGACTCCTTGCACTTGCAAAGTATTAGGGTATTTACTTAAATACATTTTGTTCATTTGACTCACCTAAGTCAAACAGTGTCAAGGGTGTATGGGAGAGTTACTTTTAAATCCATTTTAGCTTTCTAGCGGCAGCCATTGCTACGGTGACGTCATTATCTGAAAAATATAATGAACTATTTAGTTATTTATTTATATATATCCAAACATAATTAGATTTACTTAATTATTATAACAATATAGTATTATTTAATTACACAAGGTTATTGTGAAGGGGGTATAAATCAGCCAGGGTTTCAACTTGGCAACCAGATATAATAGTTACGGGATACATTTATTGTGTTACCCATACATAACATAAACATAACATAACTTCACGCTGTATCCCCAACGGGGTAGTCAGAGAGTGTTACCCATACAAAATAATATAATAGAAAAAAACTTGAACTATAATTTGAAGTGGCGTAAGTATGCGACTCTCTCTGAGAGTTTTATATTTACGCCCTTTGCAGTCGAAACTTTGGGTCCCTGGGGCCCCGAAGCCCATCGACTGGTTTCTGATATTTGTAAGAGACTGGTCGAGGCTTCGGGAGACCGCCGGGCTGGCAGCTTCTTCCGCCAACGAATCAGATTGGCTATTCAAAGAGGCAATGCTGCCAGTCTGCTGGGTACCTTAAGCAATGACAGCTTTCTAAGAGGCAACTTCGAGGAAGTTTATTATTTAAGATAATGTGTAGTTTTAAGTCTGTAAATATTAACATATTTTATGTATATACTTTTTGTTAATGTAAATAGAAAAAAATGTACATCCCTGTCATTACGTCCTATATTCCAAATGTTAGTCAGTGACGTAAAAACACTGGTATTAGGGTTGCCTTACCTTTTTTTTTCAACTTTGGGGTGTTACATTAGAATTATTGACTTTTGGCGTAGTTGTAGAATGCAAATTTTCCGTTGTCATGAGTATTTTAATACCCTCACATTTACACAACCTTTCGAAATAACCTCGTATATAATATATTACATCCAAACGATAAGCTGTAAAGTGCTATAAAAAACCGATCAAGTCATGTCATATTTTTACCCGATTGCTCAAAAAGGAGGATAATGTTTTTCGGATGTATGTATGTCTGTTTCTTTGTGACCTTCTGTAGGCTAAACGATTTAATGGATTTTGAAGTACAAGGTATCGTTGGATTGGTCTTAAGCCAAAGATCGTAATAGGGTATGATCTTCGAATTCTGAAAACTAAAAGTTTTTGTCACTCACAATTAAAACGAATCTAATGACACCTCATATAATATAAAATCCATCCAGCCGTTTAGGCTATAGAGCGCGGCAAAGAAATGGCCATACATACATTACACTCGAAAAAGATAACCCTCCTTCGCAGTCCGGTAAAAACAAACTTATATAAACAAAGAAAATTCATAAACGAAAAACATTGTTGTATAAACAGACATAAATGCATACAGAAATATAAACATGTGAAAAAAAACACAAATATCTAATGAAATGAAATAAGAAATAGTGGTCTTCCAAAGAGGTTACTGACGGATAACTACGAATTTTTGAAGGGTAATTTATTCCGTAATTTCGTTACTTCGTGAATTACATACATACATACGTGATAAAGCTCTCGATCTCGTGATTTCATATCTGTCTGACCGAGAACAAAAAGTGAATGTAAATGGGGTTACATCTGTCGGTTCTAAATTAATGATGGGCGTTCCTCAAGGATCAATTTTGGGACCGTTCCTATTTTTGGTTTACATTAATGATCTTCCATTTATGCTTAAAGACCTTTGTGAAATAATATTATTTGCTGATGACACATCATTATTATTTAAAGTTAACAGAAAAGACATAGATATTAGCGGACAGAATAGGACCTTGGCGGATGTCTCGAGATGGTTCGCTGCCAATAATTTACTACTGAATGCACAAAAAACCAATTGTGTTAAGTTTTCCCTATCCAATGTACCCAAAATTCATAATGGACTGAAACTGGATGGGAAAGAATTAGAATTAATGAAATCAGCCACTTTTCTTGGTTTAACAGTAGACAATAAGTTACAGTGGGCGGACCATATCGGGACTTTATCTAATAAGCTCAGTTCGGCAATATATGCTATTAGGCGCATTAGACAGTTGACAGATGTAGCTACGGCTAGGCTGGTGTATTTCGCATATTTCCATAGCCTTATGTCTTATGGTCTGCTACTGTGGGGATCAGCGGCGCATATGAAATCTATCTTTATTTTACAAAAGAGGGCAATACGTACCGTCTACAGTATGAACGCACGTGAGTCGCTGAGAGAGCATTTTAAAGACATTGATGTACTCACCTTACCCTCGTTATACATCTATGAAAACATAATGTACACTAAAAAAAATTTAGATCTATTTCAAAAGAAAGGCGTTGTTAGTGGTGTGGAAACTCGTGGTCGTGATCAGCTAGTTATTCCTAAATTTAAATTACAAAAGTCAAGTGGTTCATTTTTGGGTAACTGTGTTCGTTTTTATAATAAAATTCCTCAAGAAATTACTCAATTAACGGAAAACAGATTTAAACTTGTCATTAAACGCACACTGATTGGAAAAGCATACTACAAAATTAGCGATTTCATTGAAGACACAACAATAAACTGGAAGTGATCCTCTCTGCGTATGCATTTACTGGCTTTATAGATATTGTATTTTTAAATAACTATTGTACAATGATGGTGAAAAAATGATACCTGACTGAGTTTCTTGTCGGTTCTTCTCAGTATTCAGGTTTTCTTTTCGAACCGAACTAAAGTAGATTTGACGTTCAAAAATACCTTGCATTTGGGTTTACTTAAATAAATTGATTTGACTTTGACTTTGACATATCGTCACGCTGTATCCTAACGGGGTAGTCAGAGAGAACGGAGCGCCAATCGTCGCAGTCTTTACATACTTCTTTCGCTTCCTCAAATCTCATCATTACCTCACAGATTTTCGCCTACGTATGCGAGCGCTTTTGACATTTCCGTCTGCTAACACTGGCTATTTCATCTTCATAAGTCAGCCTTGGTCTTCCTTGGCTTCTTTTACCATACTTGCTCTTAAAGACACATTCTTTAAGAGCAAGATACAAAAAAAAATTTTTTTGCAAAGGCTACGCCCTCACACTCCGCCACCCGAAAGCGACATTTATTGTTATAACTAGATTATTAATTCATATAATAAAACATCCTTTTACCAGTATTTAGTAAACTGTATTGTCTTCCTGTTAGCCGCACTTTTATGTAAGTTACTCAAGTAATTTAGGAGAAATACTTAAAATCTCCCAAAAAGGCATCACATTGCAGAAAAAAGTATCAAACGAAAATAAATAAATTGCGTTATGATTTTAGGCAGTCGATAGAAAAATGTATAAAGAAATTTATAGGTATTTAAACTTCACATTCATTAAACGTGCCCGCCTCAGCAACCTTATTTAAAAACGCTCAAAATCTGGCAGCTGGATTTTAATTGCGCGCTTTTAGTTTTCAGTATTTTTCTTTTCGGATTAATTTTAGATTGCAAAGAAACACTTTTTTTTTCTTTATTTCTTTCCACATAACCAAATCTCTCCCCCAGGGGGCTAGCTAGATACCTAGTCTTGGGGGAGAGATTGTTGGGAGATATTATTGGCGAGAAATCGAAATACCGTAAGTATATGTAACTAAAAAAAGTGCGAAAGTGAGTGGTAAAAAAAGCCAAGAAAGACCAAGGCTGACTTATGAAGATCAAATAGCCAGAGTGTTAGCGGATGGAAATGTCAAAAGCTCTCGCATACCTAGGCGAAAATGTGTGAGGAGAATGATGAGATTTGAGGAAGCGAAAGAAGGATGTAAGACGCTTGGCGCTCTGTCCTCTCTGACTACCCCGTTAGGGATACAGCGTGAGGATATGTATGTAGGTATGTAACCAAAAATGGTAGGTTTGATAGGTAAGTAGTTATTTGTATAGGTAATACATATTGCTTACTAATACATACATTTGAAATACATCCTCTCGGAGTATCCCTGGCGCGGTAGACGAGAGGATCGGGCACAAGCGTCGAGACCGTTACATACTTCTATCGCTTCCTCCAATCCTATCATTCATCATTCTCGGATGAGATTTTTGACATTTCTTTTGACAATGTCTTTTGACATTTCCATCAGTTAACGCTCTCAGATGACATATAAGGTTGCCGATTTTTGATTGATAATAAATTGCAGAGCCAAATATGACGAGGCAAGTTTTAAACATTTAATAGAAAAGGTGCTATGTCAAATATGACAATAGTTTTTAACAATATTCCTGCAATCTTATTATGTTCAGTAGTTAGTAGTAGTTTTGGCTACCTCCGTGGCGCAACGGCTTAGCGCGTCGGTAAATAAAACGGGGGTTGCAGGTTCGATTCCCGCCCCGAGTCTGGGTGTTTATGTATAATATGTATTTATTTACAAAAGAAAAGTATATAAGTAGTATATCAATTGTCTAGTAGCCATAACACAAGCGCTGTGCTGCTTACTTTGGGACTAGATGGCGCTGTGTGAAATGTCTGAGTATAATTATTATCTGAGTATAAAACATTATCTGACTTATCCATTTTATGTTTTGGTACATACTTTTGTGTATTACCTCACAATTACCTTCGGGAACGACGGTGGGATTGTCGTATCTGAATAACTCCAGCATAAATATTCTGTTTATTATGTCATCATTGTATCTTTGTTTGTACACAGTATGACAGGGTTGCACGATAGTGTTATTATAAAAATGAAGAAAAGAATGTTTAGATGGTTCGGGTGCATGGAAAGAATGAGTCATTGAAGACTGACAAAGAAAATCTACACCACGAAAGCGAGTGGTAAAAGAAGCCAAGGAAGACCAAGGCTGACTTATAAAGATCAAATAGTGTTAGCAGACAGAAATGTCAAAGCACTCGCATACTTAGGCGAAAATGTGTGAGGAGAATGATGAGATTTGAGGAAGAGAAAGAAGTATGTAAGGGCTACGAAGCTTGACGCTCCGTCCTCTCTGACTATCCCGTTAGGGATACAGCGTGAAGATATGTATGTATGTATTTTGTCGAGTGGTAACTGAGACGCCTAATTTAAACTTGTTTCAAGGTTATACAGTTGCATGGCAAACTTAGCGCACATCTGGTTCAAGTTTAAATTGCTATCTGGGCTCTTTCTATTTGATCTATAAATCAGTTTTGGTTTTCGTTGACTTCTGATACCACTAACGCTCCGTAAATTTCCACTTATTCTTCACTCATTATTTGTTCATTTGTTTTATTTATATAGTGGAAACTGCAAACACCTAGAACTTCCTACGAACCTAGGTCATCCGTATAGCTACTAGGCAAATGTCATCTTTCACAGAATTAGGTCATAACCCTCTTCGATTTTCAGTATGTATCAAAGCTATAAGTATGTACTATAAGTCCTAAATATAGAACATTAGGATAAAATATTCAATCGCTAAAATATATAATAATCTGATACATCGTAAAATACTTGAGAATCGTGAAAATGAGAAATCAAAAGTAGGTTACTTTATGCATTTCTAAACGGCTCTATAATTTTTATGTCTAAGATGACATAAAGCTTACTTTTTTATCTGTTAAAAACGTTCTAATTTTAAAAATAGTCGTCCAAAAATAGCCAAAAGATGGAAATTTAAAAAAAGAATGCAGAAAATCGTTACTTACGCGTGGAATTTTGTTGTAATTTGACGAAATGATTACGCGTTACTTTGTTTTTTGTTATCCAACAACTGCACTGGAAATGTTGACTTGTTATGCGTATATTTATGTTGTTTTAAATGGTTTTGTTTTCCACTATAACGTTTTATTGTTAATTTAATGGCGCAAGTGTCCTTACTGGCGGATCACACCCCAATCATCGGGGATGTGTTGTGTTGCATTATACGAGAGGAGTGGAGTCGCCTTTAACACGAAGTGAACAATATTACAAAATTAATTCTAGCATTTTTGTTTAATTTTGAGACATCCAGGAACATAATAAACTAGCTCGTTTGCGCGTTTTCCAGCCAATGATCCGAGATTTGATTCCCGACCAGGTCGATTTAGGAATTGAATCTTTAAAAAACTGTCAAGTAGTGTGTGTAAGTAGTGATCCCCCAGTTCATTGTGTGGAAGTATAAGCCTAATGTTTATTTTTGTTTGGAGTATTTATTTTAATTGTGTATCAGTTATTTATAACATTAATAATAATCAATGCGCCATACAATACACACCGATCACCTGGTCTCGAACTAGGGAATTCCCTGCGCTATGAGAACTAGACGACGATAATAACTGGGGACGTCTCCCAGTATACCCAGACCCGAGACTATATAGAAAAGTTCAATTCCTAAATTATCCCGGTCGGAAACCTTCTGCGCTTAGACACAACGCTTAAACCACTGCACTATCGAGGTCGTCTTTAATAAAAAATTGAGAATTATTTTACGAAGAAACATTTAAAATTCTTCTCATTCTTATCTATCTATCCGTACAAAGCATTAAAAATTGATTGTAAAATTTATCTTCTGAACTTTGGAATCTAAAGTATAATAAGAAATATGTGCTTGTAATATATTTTAAAGGCACAAGCTTTATTAGTGAACTGTGTTGCAGTACAAATAATATTATAAAATATAATTGTAAGCAATAAGACAAGTCATTTTTAGTAAGACTTAAATTTTTTTTTGAAAACAAAATAATCTATCGTAAATCGAGATATTGAGTCAAAGTTAATCTCAACAAGAAAAGTGTGTTAATAAAGTCATTTTTATCGTATTAATAAAAAAATCAAAATTTTTAATTTAACATACTACTCTATTCACGGACCTGTTCTACAGCATCCCTATTTCGTTTCATCACGGCAGCGCGCTTGCGCGGCGTCCTCTCAGTTCTTACTTTTCTGACGAGTAATAAATTATAAAATAATGATAAAATAACGATATCCGATTGATTTCATTTATTCGCTTTTATTTAAACTACTAGTAACTTATTTTGTTTTACTATTTTGTTAATTTTGTATGAATTTCTTTCTTATTTCGTGAATTATATCACGAAATAGGAATGAACCGCGAAAACTCATTGCAAATGTAATATATTGTATATATACATACATATGTATTGTTATAGTCTTCCACTGCTAAAATAGGTACGTAGATTTCACGGTAAAGATGTTACGTGTTTCTGAAATTCGTTCTAACAATAAATGTCAGTATTATTTTTGCATAAAAATAAATTATAGGTCTTTAGAAGCCCGAATGAAAATAACAATTTCGCATAAAGAAATATGCCTACGTGAAAAAAAAATAACAAACCCAATCCAGTTATCCAATATTATTCAAAGTACGCTTTATTTAATAAAAATAGACAATTATTAGCTTTTTATGTAGTAAAACCATAAATTATACTGAAAAAAAATGTTTATGTAATTTTTTGTACGTACAAGTAGCGGAAACCACTTATTCTTGTAACGTTCTTGTAGAATGTGAAAAACTATAATTTTATGCGACATTAAAAATCGATTCACAACAAGAAACGACGTATGGGAATAAAAACGTCCCGACGCTTTCATCGCAACAAATTCAACGGAAAAATATTGCGGGCATCAATTTCAATCCAAACACTAATAAATTGGCATCTCTCAACGGTGTTAGCCGGCACACAGCTAGACAGTTTATTAATAGCGAACATATTTTGTAAATCTCGACTTCAGATCCACCCCTCGGCTGAATTCAGTGTTGTCGCTGCCGTGGCGCGCGGCGCCCGAAAAAAAATAAATTAGGCGGGAAAGTCAACTGTCAAATAAGTTTACTTCTACAAAAACAATGAGTTACGGTATCTATGACAATTACAGTTTCGAATTTCAAAAAAAGAACGACGACAAAGACTCTGTGAAGAGTGCTATTCAAAGAGAGCAGTGTTGCCAAGTTCCTAACGTGAAAAATGAGAAAAGCGTTGAAATTCGAAATAATGAGGCAGATAACGATAAGCCTGAGGAGCATATACAGCATGTATTAGGTCCCAGTAGACGGTGCTTGGCGTGGGCTTGTAAGGCTTGTAAAAGAAAAACTGCGGCAGTCGACCGACGGAAGGCGGCAACATTGCGGGAAAGACGGCGATTAAGAAAAGTAGGTTTTATACGTAAAATCTCTACGTTCATATATAGGAAATTTCATCTTCATAGGTATATGAGGAAAGTATGCCAGTCCTGTGACCAACCTGCGATATACATACAGACAGGCAGACGAATATATACAGACCGTAAGGGTTCTTAGATTTATTATAAAACTTCAGTAAGCGACATAAACTTTAATAAGCAGTAAAAATATCTAAATTTTGGTCAAGGATGACCATAACTTAGGAAGGTTAAAATAAAATGAAAGCTAAGCTAAGCCTAAGAAAGAAATGTTTACAGTTATATCCCATTTTTTCATTTTTGTCATTGGTTGTAAACAAATCTGGGGCGACTAACAAATATAACATTTATAACATAACTCTAAGAGATGGGTTAGTTCTAGTTTACAAATACCTAATTCAGTTGTCATACTTATTAGTTACATAGTAAAACAAACATTTTTAGAATTTTGTCCGGTGGTGTGTTTGTGCTTCAATAAAAACCACCAAGAATTAAAAAACGTCATGATAAGCTTAAAAATTTGTAGTTTAAAAAAAACACATAAATAAAGAATAGGAGATTATTATTGTTTGCACATCACAAGTAAACAATAATATTCCTCTGTTATTCGTATTATTGTCTTACATTTGGAATGAACCGTATCACTCACATATTAGAGTGAACTAACTGTACCTATATGAGACTAATTTGATTTAGAAACATAGGTATATAACCTCTAAAGGTTAAAGGTGTTACCTAAGTAACACTGCAATTTGAATAAAAAACGCTGGACAAATGATAATAATAATAATAAACTCTAGACAATTACACAAATTGTGTGACCCCAAACTAAGCAGTAAGCTTGTACTATGGCTACCACACAACGAACTCTGGGGGAGTTCCCAGTAACACCCAGACTCCACGCCAATTTAGAAAAGTTCGTTTTTCCTAAATTGACCTGCCGGAAATCGAACCCGGGACCCTAGCTTGGAAAGCAGCGGCATATGCTACTGCGCCAACGGGCCAGTCATAAATCATACATAACCTCCAATTTTTTAATGCTATAATATATTGTATAATATTAGTGTTATATGTGCATATTTCATAGTTTTGTATGTATAGCGGAAAAACAATGTTATTAGAGTGCTACGCGTAACGCCGGACCAGCGAACGGTGAAATTTTGCGAAATTTTGGTTAGTTTGTTTGTTTATATTATAGACAAAAATGAAAAAATGGGATATATACTTACGTAAAAAGAAAAATAAGTAGAACAAAATACATATCTTGCGCTTTATTACTAAAGGGGTAGGCAGAAAAGAATACCAAGAGCCGCAGTCTGTACATACATACCTTCTTCTTTCATCTCTTTCGCCAAGATACGCTAGTATACACTCTTGCTATTTAGCCTCTATGATACTCACTTTGCTCTATAAATTTTCTTTGTAAATATCTAAAATTAGAAGAAATATTAAAAGAAGTATTCGTAAATTCTATTCCATAACACATATTACTATTACCAAACACTTTGAGTGGTGTCGGTCAAGATGGATGAATGAACGGAGAAAACGCACGCTTATTCAAACGATTTTGTTGAGGATGCAAGGATAATCCGTGATTGATTTCCTCTGTAGACGTACTTGTGTATAGTCACTTTTGGAAAATATTGTAATTAAACTCTGAATACAGTTTCGGCGAAAATTCTTAGGTTAGAGCCCAAACTTCTAATCGGATAAAGGTTTTATACTCGTTTGAGAAAGAAAGAAAAACCGTCTACCGGAGTTTCATAGCAATTTCAGTAAAATATAAATTAAGGTACGTACATACATATCTTCCGCTGTATCCCTAACGGGATAGTCAGAGGGGACGGAGCGCGGAGCAGTCCTTACATACTTCTTTCATCTCCTCAATCCTCATCATTCTTCTTAATCGCCTAGCCTTGCGAGTGATTTAGACATTTCCATCAGCTAACACTCTGGCTGTTTGATTTTCACAAGTCGGGCTTGCTTTCCTTGGCTTCTACTACCACTCACTTTCGCTCTATAGATTTTTTTCGTCAATCTTTCATCACTCATTCTTTCTATATGCCCGAACCATCTAAAGATTCCTTTCTTTATTTTTACGATAACACTGTCGTCCAACTCTGTCATACTGCGTAGAGATGCGCCGTATGATAGAGTTATTAGGGCCATTGCTTATTTTACCTGCAAGGGTGACACCGTAATTATTTTTCATTTGATCTTAACTTCGATTTAACAGAAAAACGTTAATTAAATACTGATAGGCACCAACCATTCGGCGGACAGCCAATGACAAAACTATAAAAAAGCATCATATGTACACGTAACGTGCACAATGCGTACCAGCACAGTCGTAAAAAAATTCATGTGATAAATTCCCAAAATCTTTTGCTATTTTCCGCTCAAACTCCAAAAACCACCAATCGACACGTGTTTCGCCTCTCAACGAAGCATCCTCAGGATATACTAGAGATAGGATTCGGTCAGCTAACTAGCACCGAATCCTATCTCTGGTATATCCTGTAGTTCTAATAAAAGTAACTTCCAATAAATTTATTAACCTCTGACCTAATAAGAGAGGTGTTATAAGTTTAACGTATGTCTGTGGCATCGTAGTTCCTAAACAGATGAACCGATTTTGATTTAGTTTTTTCGTTTGAAAGCGACTTGATCGAAAGTGTTCCTAGCTGTACATACATATATACATATCTTCACGCTGTATCCCTAACGGGGTAGTCAGAAATGCCGGAGCGCCAAGAGTTGCGGTCCCTATATACCTCTTTCGCTTCCTCAAATCTCATCATTCTCCTTACAGATTTTCGCCGAGGTTTGCGAGTGCTTTTGACATTTCCGTCTGCTAACACTCTGGCTATTTGATCTTCATAAGTCAGCCTTGATCTTCTTTGGCTTCTTTTACCTCTCACTTTCGTTCTGTAGATTTTCTTCGTCAGTCTTTCATCAGTCATGTTCCTAGCTATGATTCAGGAAAATCCATCCTTCCGTTTGAAGATCATCTTTTCTAATTGTTGAAGGGATGTGAGCGACTTCACCTGATCTGATCGATTCGAAATTTAGTATCCTGTGACTTCAATGATATTACAATAACACGGTAACCTCGTCATCACCATCATCAAAGCATCATTAGGAATCAGCAACTTGTAGCAGGGGTATCGTGTTTGGGCTCAATGGAATGGTCTCAATGAATAACTTCTAAATAGATAGATAGATAGTTATCAGGATCTGATGATGGAGCAGATAACTATTGTCAGAATACGCAAATTTTGGCAAGGCAAAATCTCGTGTCCCGCTTTCGTGTATCGTTCCGGAAAGTATTTATGTGAATGTAGGGATAGAGCGTCGATCGTAGCGTGTTTAAAAAGCATGAAATAAAACATGAATTTAAAATTTAAAAAACCCCAGACTTGAAAAAAATATCTCGAAATTGAAAAAAAAAGTATTAATTGGCCCTTTTAGTTTATAAGCTGCAATATGAATAGTAACAGTAATATATCCAGGCGTCGTCGCGTCGGATGACCGCTTAGTAAATACAGTAAAAAGAGAATACAACTAAAAAAATGATAAAGCAGGTATTAAAGTGCTTAAAATTTTTAATTTAAGTTTTATTTTTATAAACGTTTAGAACTAGTCTTTTTAAACCTAGTTTTTTTTGTACATTATTAGACCCTACATGTTGGACTTATAAAATTTATAGCTACTGTCTGTGGAGTTTATATGTCAATTTCTTTTATTCGAATTTCGAATTTCTGTAGATGAAGTAATAGACAAAAATAAGTTTAGGTACTACAAAAATTATAGAGGTTAACTCTTCTAATCTAACTTGTCTGTCGAGTTGACTCCTTTATCCATATTATATATAAATAAAATCGCGCCGTCTGTACATTCGTCACGTATAAGAGATTATAGGATTACGTGAATGGCGGGAATGTGTCCAGGGTTTTGGATGAATTTAAATATCTGATCTGCAGCTTCGTGTAAATGATCCCGTCTTGTAAGTGTGTGTAGTGATGTTTCTACTTCCTTATTACGTACTAAGCGACCCGCACCGGCTTCGCACGGATTGTCATTTTTTGAAAATAAAATGCAACCCATGTTACTCGCTAATAATGTAGCTTTCTATAGGTGAAAGAATTTTTGAAATCGGTTGAGTATGGTTGAGTAGTTTTGAGAGTACCCATTACACACATTCAAACAATGTACCTCTTTATAATATTAGTATAAATTAGTACAGATGTTAAGAAGTGTGATGTTGTGGTGATTTTGTATTTCCTTATATTTTATAATTTTGTCTATGGATGTGTTATGTCACGGGACAAAAAAAACATTAATTTTAATTAGAATTAGCAGACTGAACTTTTAATAGGAAAACCAGCGTAACCTGTTAAACACATGCTTACACATCGTAATATTTTCACTACATAGAATGCTGATCACCTATTCGTCACGCAACAAACATTCGTCAACAGAACAACAATAATTAAAATGAAACCTTATTCTAAAGGCTTATAGACATATTTGCAATGCTTTTTACGACAGTGTTAACGTCAATGACAGTTAATGTGTACAACATGTTGTCTTTACATTAAAGTTGCTACGATAAAGAATTTTCATAAACTGTGTGCAATCTATAACGTTAACATTGAATATATTTATAAATACAACACATTATCAATACTAATGTACATCTTTTTTTTAAAAAACATTATTCATTCAAAATTATTACTATTGTCCTAGTTAAGAAATTATATGCATGACAACGCACGAAACTTCACGCTATGTCCACTTCAAATGGACACAGCATCAACCTGGGTGGGCGTGTGTGACTGTGCTGTGAAAATATTGACGTAATGTATCGCTCTTATAATAAAACTAGTAAACCTAGCTTCGCACGGGTAGCAGAGCCATTTTAGACAGAACTTTCGTAAAATCTGTTCTTAGTGAGCGTCTACACCGCCAAAGGGTAACTATGTTAAATTTCAAGTCAATCGGACCTATAGCTTCGGAGATCTTGTGATGAACCAGTGAGTGAATGGTATTTCGCTTATATATATAGATGCTATATAGACGGAGCCCGGAGGTAATATGAAATAAACTACTTATTAAAAGAAAAACCACGAAGTAAACCATATTAATTTGTTATTAAACAAAAATTAATCACAAAATCTTAATTCGAACTGCGCCGGCACAAGGATAGTGGGAGAGGATCGCTCTAGGCTCTAGGCGCTAGGTGCCAAGGGGCGCCAAAATGAAAGGCTGGACTGATGTGGCTATTTTTTGTTCGTTTTTTGGCTAATTGTTTTCTTTTAAACTTTCGCGTTGCGTTATAGAATATATCTAAAAGGGGGATTTTAATGCGATTACCTTTTTATTCTGGCTTGACGTGTCGACTGAGTTGCATCGGCCGCTCAAGCAAACTCTTTTGCTTTTGCGTTTGCTTGAGACCACGGCCGATGCAACTTGGTCGAAACGTCAAGCCAGAATAAAAAGGTAATCGCGTTAAATTTCCCGTTTTAGATACATATATTCTATAATTGTTTACTTAATATTCGTAATAGTCCGGATAAGATTTTAAGAAGAAGCTGCCCGGTAAAGTTTTCAGGAATAAATAGTTAAATCTTAGTTAAATCTAATTAAATCTAGCTGTGCTATTGCTCTTTATTAAGATATTAAGAACTAAAGACCCGCCCCGGCTGCGCTGAGTAGAATTTTTTTTTAATAAAAACCAGCCCATGTTATTCGCTGATAATGTAGCTTTCTATAGGTGAAAGAATTTTTGAAATCAGTTGAGTAGTTTTTGAGTTTATCCATTACATAAAACAAAGTTTACTTCTCTGTAATATTACTACCAACCCGCCCCGGCCTCGCATGGGTAGACATTTTTCGGAAATAAAATACAGCCCATGTTACTCGCTGATGATGTAGCTTTCTATAGGTGAAACGATTTTTGAAATCGGTTGAATAGTTTTTGAGTTTATCCATTACAAACAAACAAACAATTTTTTTCTCTTTGTGATAATTAGTACAGATAAGTTTTATAGTAACGACTGTTTTAATTTTAAGTCACCCACCAATTACTGACTGTTCCAAACAGCAATTTACTACTAGGCTCTGAGAAAAACGACTGGAGTAGACAGACAGACAAACACACATACAAGTATATACATATCTTCACGCTGTATCCGCAAAGGGGTAGTCAGAGAGGACGGAGCGCCAAGCATCACGGTCCTTACATACTTCTTTCGCCTCTTGAAAACTCATCGTTCTCCTCACACC
The DNA here is from genome assembly GCA_907165235.1 of Zeuzera pyrina. NCBI lineage: Eukaryota > Metazoa > Arthropoda > Insecta > Lepidoptera > Cossidae > Zeuzera > Zeuzera pyrina. Next base: position 7,878,255 of record OU015646.1, on the reverse strand, counting down.
CTTTCGCTGAGGTATGCGAGTGCTTTTGACATTTCAATGACAATATCTATTCATCGTCGTAGATGCCTTTTCAAAATGGGTAGAAATTATTCCAACGAAAACAATTGTAAATAAAAATATATAGTAATAATTTAAAGTAGTAATTAATTGTATATAATAATTGGCGACATATATTATTAGTACATTTGTTATATGTATTAGACAGACAGATGAATGCCAGATTTTGGAGCGCAACATTAGAAATTATACTAATTCTTAATTATGACGTCCATTGATTTGGCCGGTTATAAAAATGGTTTTTAACTTCACTGGTCCTTAATAAAAGATTGCAACAATATATACATATGTACATAGATAAAATTGAATATCTTTTCTAAAATTGGTGTCAAGAAGGCAAGACAAAATCGTAGTCAGAGCTTCTCTATTACCAGCTCGGTGCTGTCACATTTTAAATGCATCAGTGACAGAGTAACGCCCCCTTTAATTGTGTTTAAAGTGCTTCTTTTTCAAACTGCTCCCGCGGGGACGGATGTGTCAAAACATATTGGACGCTGCGCGTGCGCCGGTCGAATTGTAAGGCTGGAACTACATTGAGAAGCATGATTTACTGATGTAAAATAGTTTGAAGTCTTTATGTAGCAATTTAAGAACTAATCCATTGGTTTAAATTCCGACCAGAGTGCTTTGAATAAATTTATTATCCATCGTTAATTAAGCACGTTAAAATATAACAAAATATTTATAATGGGATAGCATCATGCTGAAGAAAAATAGACTATATTCGATCTCGCACAAGCCGTACAGATGGGCAAGACCCAGAACTTACAATAAGTTAACCCAGGCTAAGAAAAGAGAAAAATGAGAAAAAGGTATTTAAGAGGTGACTTTCGGGGTCATGTAGACCGACGTAGGGGCTGCAAACAACACATATGTCAATATTCTAAGCTAAATGCTTTGGTTTAACAAGATCTGGCTGAGTGTAAGTATAGCCGAATAAAGTTACATTTAGCGGAGCTGTGTTCGCTCTCACCCACTATACAAGATTATTTCGAAAGAATGGGTAAATTCGGAAGGGTATAAAAGTACCCATGACAACGGAAAACTTGCTTTCTACAACTTCGCCAAAACTCAATAGTTATATTGTAAAACCTTAAAGTTTAAACAAAAATAAAGGTGAGGCAACCCTAATATCAGCGTTTTCTCGTCGCTAGCAAACATTTGGAATAAAGGCCATAATGATAGGGTTGTACATTTTTTTTCTATTAAATCAATATTTTTTTATTGTATGGAAAACAAAATAAATTTATCCCGTAATTATTACATCTGCAATATAACAGTCAGTGACACGTTGGAACCCCGTTGGTTAGATTTATAGCCCCTTTTACAATAACTGCAAGTGTGCATGCGGCCATACGCTTGCGATGTCTGCGTCAAAACAAACTCAATACCTGCCAAGAAAATTGTAATAACAATGTAATTAATGAGAAAAGCGCAAAAATGCATTGGCGAAAAAAGTGCAGTGTTGTGTATATACCCTGCTATTACTTTAGACACCTACAGAACCGATGTAACCTAACTATAGCTATATGCGAGCTATAGGAGAATAGAATATAATAGCTAATAGCTAGGCGAATATAGGCGAGCTATATAGGCGAATAGAATAGCTATAGGCAAATCAAAGTCGATTTTATGAAATAACTACGCGCTTTACATGCGTATATCCTATTTTTTAGTTTTAACTTAAATCTAAGCAAACAAGAAACTAACCAAAATTTCGCTAAATTTTCTCCGTTCGCTGGTCCGGTGTATTACACGTAGAGCTCTAATAATACCGTTTTTCTGTTACATACACGAAACTATGAAATATTAACAAATAACACTGTATATTAAAAAAAATTGGTTATTTGCCATGCGTTATGTTTTTAATTTAAAAATTCGTTATATTATTAACAATTATATATGGGGCATTAACAATTTATAAAAATTAAAAGAAAAAGATCGAGCTGTAGTGCTCTTGGCCACTCGAGTAGCCAAGAGCATTCCAGCGCGCAATGCAGTCCGCAGGCAGGCGGATATGTGATTGTGTTTTGAGAATAATTTTTGAGAAAGGCAGTAATTTTAAGATTATTGTTTTGTCTTCGATAAAATCGTTATTTCATAGTACGATTATTTAATCAACATACGTTTTAATTAAATAGCTATTGCTGTAGTCTTTTATTTATACTAAGTAAATTAAATAGTCAAGAAACCTTCGCATCAAGCATACACAGAGCAACTCACCAAAGTTTCATCATCATCACAATTAGATGAATGGTTTTGGTACGCATAGACGACAAACATACAAACAAACATTCATTTTTATATATGTACCAGCGACCTGCCGCGGCGTCGCTCGCGAATGATTTTTTTTATACAGATGTAGAAATCTATTTTCAGTTAATTAATAATTGATTTTTTGAGTCATTAATCGTTCAATGCAAATGCTTTGTGTTAGTTCCACATTAATTTTAATCACATAAATTACCCACATGTGATATTATGTAACATATTAGTAACAAGAAAGAGGGTAGATTGGATTTCCTGCGTGTAATGGGGCTGCATAAAAGTCTGATTTTGGTCTTGTAAGGGCCATTTGTTGAAAAGCCGTCGAATAGTCAAGTACATAATAGTTATGATGAAGAATTGACAGCGTGTTCATAGAGATAGTGATAGTGATCAGTGCTTCCGTTACATTTCATGTTTAATAATTGATATATCGGATATTAGATGGTCACTTCAAGAAACAGTGTTGCGCGCGAAATGTCAAACTTAATGTTCTAGCTTCTAGCTATCTTTGTAATCGTAGGACGACATATCAACAGTGTACACCCAACTTTAGAATAACTTATCGCACGCTTCAACTTACAAGAGTGGTGAATGATCCAAAATAGATGCGATTGAACTAGCCAAAGGATTTTGAGAGGATATACATTAATTATAATCATTGACACAACAAGAACTCATAATTAAAATTACTTGCAGACGAAACTAAGTGAGCAATTTTTTCAATTCATTACCGGAAGCTATGAGCAATGGAAAGATTGGTAATAAGCCGCCCATTCCTTATACCTTAAATGTATTGAATACAAGACGACCCGACAGACGTGGTCCTGTCCAAATTTCAACAAATTGTTCGTATCATGAGTTATGGTGTTGAGTTCAAACAAAAATCCCAAAGAAAAAATGAGCCGTCGCGGGACGCCTGGCAGATGTGAAAATCGAAACTATTTTGTACAGAAAATATGCATGGAAGGATGGTTTGCATAATCAAAAACAAAATATTCAGATTTAAAAACAAATATCCTTTATTTAAAAAAACACAGGTAACGTGTTCAAAGTCAAAGTCAAATCAATTTATTCAAGTAAACCCAAATGCAAGGTATTTTTGAACGTCAAATCTACTTTAGTTCGGTTCGAAAAGAAAACCTGCATACTGAGAAGAACCGACAAGAAACTCAGTCAGGTGTCATTTTTTCACCATCATTGTACAATAGTTATTTAAAAATACAATATCTATAAAGCCAGTAAATGCATACGCAGAGAGGATCACTTCCAGTTTATTGTTGTGTCTTCAATGAAATCGCTAATTTTGTAGTATGCTTTTCCAATCAGTGTGCGTTTAATGACAAGTTTAAATCTGTTTTCCGTTAATTGAGTAATTTCTTGAGGAATTTTATTATAAAAACGAACACAGTTACCCAAAAATGAACCACTTGACTTTTGTAATTTAAATTTAGGAATAACTAGCTGATCACGACCACGAGTTTCCACACCACTAACAACGCCTTTCTTTTGAAATAGATCTAAATTTTTTTTTGTGTACATTACGTGTTCCGACGTGAATAACACTGCATATATCTTTTTGGCGGGAACGGGAGAAGTGAGGTTGTCATTTTATTAAAGATTTTCAATTCTTTACATTTTTGGGGGTTATAGAGTACAAAAGTGATAGTATGTTTTAAAGTTCTGTATAAGTGAAAAGAATGGAGTAGATCTATATAAACATGTGTAGCTGAAGTTCTCGCGCTCTTCCAAGAAGTCCTATAAAACTTCAGTAAAGTCTACTATCACTTTACTGGAGGAGTTTTACGATAACGATTCTACTTATTAAACAATACGTGACATTGGCAAATGCGCTAATTTGTGCACCATGCTACGAAAAAGAAAAAAAAAACACTGCATAATACGCTAGAGGCACAGATTAATTAGTTACTAACTATACGAGCTTAGCACAAGCGTCACGCCAACACCCGGTCTGACCCGCCGCATAAGATATTTCACATCAAAAAATTATTCTTTACTAGAGGTCGCCCTGTGCTCGAGATTGGACCGTAAATATAAACTTATAATCTAAACTCTTTGGCAACAATCTACTCTGTGCGACTGTTTGATCCATAAGAGCCCATAAGAGGTCAATCATCTATGTGTCTGTCTTTCTATCACTATCGACCTTCTCCGAAACGTTACGAATTTAGATTTTGTAATACTAATTTTCAAAGGCTAGTTTTCAAAGTCGTGAGTAATAGTTTATCGAGCGCGCACATGCAATATTGTCGACCCAGCGATATTGATATGTGTAGCGATGCGTACGCGTCGTCACGATATAAATGTAGCGAAAGAGACACTATAAATTATTAATTAAAAGACAGTGCAATGTAATTACTCACGTAAATCAAAATTAAAATAAACAGTTTTGACATAGAATATGTAGAAAAGAAGGGTGACTCCCGCCTCATGCGTAACCGAATTGGCTACTCTCGGCCGGATACGTCGGATTGTTTCGTTGGGTGTGTGATGTGGAGAGCATCTCGTTTACTTATGGGGTAAAACCAGGTAATGGCGATCAGAACATAATACTACGCTTATTACGTAACTTGCAGACACCATGCGACAGCCAATATCGCGCGATATCTGCTGTCAAAACGAGAATTTGCGTAATGTAATTTGTATAGTGGCGGTAAATCTACCGCGAAAAGTGCATTTTATGGTCATACAATAATAGATACGCAATCGTCATACATGGTACCAATTTTTTATTACAATTGGTCACCGGTCGCGTAATGATCGCGTGGCTGTCGCTGTCTGCAAATTCATTTTTACGATTTCTTCTATATTACTGCATTCACGCGCAGCCGCACGTGCAAAACAAAAGCCGCGAGCTTACCCCACGGCGACGCACCGGCCTCCGCTCTTTTTCCAAACACACGACAATTGTTTTCGCGCTTACTTGAAGTAAATTTTCAAGGTCAAACAATAAGAGGTGAGTGTTTATTATTTCACAATTCTTACATTGTTACCTATAATAGTTGTAGCTGAATTATCAAGCATCCAAAGATTTTGAATTTGTCTTGACAAGTTTTCAATCTAAAAATGGTTTACGGAAATGTTTCTAGGCGGGCATGCCAGTCACACTGACTGGTACTACCCGCAAGTAAAATTAATACGTGGTTGGTTTTTTTTATTTTAATGTTTGCTTATTATTTCAGAATGTCTAAAACAAGAATAATGTGAACTAGTGGATGAAGGAAAGCCTATTAGAAAAGCAGCTTGATCGACTGGCGTGCCGTTTCGAACGCTTTAAGAAAGCTTGAACAACAAGAATCCTGATAGCCCACAGTCGGGAGTAAATCCGGTCGTTACAAGGAAACGAGAAGATGAAATGGCTTCACAAATTAAGTTCTTCGGTAAAACCTTAACAAAGAAGCTCTGGTCGAGAAAGAAAATAGAAAAATGACAAATGAGAACAAAAAAATTAACTCTAAAAATTTAAACTGAAAAAAGACAAGGAAAAGAAAAGTAAAATCGATTGATGTGGAAAAGGCTAAAAAGAGTGCCTCAAGACAAAAACAAGAACGATGACGTACGAAATAGAAATAACAGACCTGCGCGAAGATGAAGATATTGAAGCTGATGAGGACTTGGAAAATAAATGTATATTCTGCGACGATAATAGGTGAAACAAGGAGCTGTGTGGTATACGCGTATGCTGTGTGTTCTATGGGCTCACACTGAATGCTCAGGATATGACTCTTCTGAGGGTTAAATCTGCGGCTTATGCCTGAATAAAGCTTGAGCGGTATTACCAACCTAGTGACTGGTATTACCTGCCATGGAGTGTAATACCGGTCAAAGTCGTTTATTTTTTAAATATTGATTATGTTAAATTTGTTTTACTTATTGATTTAAATTATTGTGATTTAGTTAGAAGAATAGTGAAAGTTTAACCAGCAAAAAGATTAACAAACAAATATTGATTATTCTCCGATTTGTGATTATTTCTCCTTAAGTGACCGATTATACCCATTTTTACCCTACGTTTAGTACATAATAATAACTAACAATGCACATGGATAAGTTCTTCGTGTTTGTTAAAAATTTCTTGTAGTTATGTTGAAGTTGTATGTTGAATTTGAATAACTAAAATTATTCAGCCATCAAAGCACATTATAATACGTTCGTGTAAGCGATTTAGGCATTTTTGTATTTGTGACGATGTGAAGAACAAATTAAAGACAAACGGAAGCGGTCGCATGTTTGCGTTGCGTGCGACCCCGACTGGCGCTACAATAATTACCCATATTCACCCATGATATTGCCATATTGTGCGTGCCATGACGCGTGCAAATTAGAGCGCACACATACAAACCGCGCACGCTGACTTTCAATGAGACATCCTACTGTTATGTTTATACTGTGTTATTGGGCCTAGATAATCATCTTCTTTTAGTAACTCCCGGCGCAGATATCAGCTTAATATAAGTTTAACTTTAATATAGACACAAAACAACATGACATGAGCGATTTCGGCTAAACCGAAATCGCTAAGAACTTTTTTTACGTTAGCAAATACGCATCCCTGTTCCGCTTGGGAGCGGCTGGGACTTCCTCTACAGTCTATATCCGCTAAAATCTTAAGAAAAAACTAAACCGCCTTCAAAAATAAACACTGAAAAATACAAAATAACTATCCTTTATTAATCAAAACTCAAGTACAATAAAAATAACTTTATAAATACGATTTACATACACGGGTACCTATTTAATTAAATTTGTCAATTACTGGAGTCGGTGCCAAACCTACCCAACTAATAAACTATCTGTTGTTGCACATTGATTTGGCACCGACTTCAATAACTGCCAAATTTAATTATATGGGTATGTGTATCGTATTTTAAAATTTATTTTTATTGTACTTGAGTTTTGATTAGTAAAGGATAGTTATTTTGAACTTCTAAGTGTTATTTTTGAAGGTGGTTTTTTTTTTAATTAGTTTGTTTCTCGCTTTTGAGTGACCTTGGCCTAAATAAATATCTATTGAAACCCGGGACGGTAAGGTTGCCGGTTTCATCTGACAGTCATCAATTGACATGATTTTCATTAGATTAATATCATTTTTTAGCCGGTACGGTGAGCTGTCAAAATGAAGTCCGCCATTCACTCAATTTTCATCTTGATCAACTTCGGTATTTTGATACATGGGCTTTGCTTACGCGGTACGATGAAATTCATAAATTGAAATATTAACTTTATTTTAAACAAATTGTCATCGTCTTCACGTTACGCGGTAGCCGGCCCGCAGGTCTACTATTAACTTCTTTCTACTCGATTACCTCGGAAGTATACCCTTGCAAACAAAAAAAAAACCGAAATTGGTTACAATTGATTAAGTAATCGGTGAACATACATAAAAAAAATACATATAGACGAACATAGAACCTCCTTCTTTTTTTGAAGTCGGTTAAAACCCTGGTCGTCTTCGGCACGTTGCCGAGGGGCTCCGGGAAGATAGAACTGTGCTGAGACAATAAGTTTCATTCACGACTTAAATCACTGAAAGCAAGGGGTTGTTTAGAAATTGTTGTCAGTGGCTATAAGCAAAGGAATGATTCTCGTTCTAAAAAAGACGAAAGATGAATTCAAAGAATTATGAGAGTATCTCGTTTGCAAGTTATTTTCGCAGTCGAATTTTTAAAACTTTTATAATTATTATTTTTAAAATCAGAAGAAACGAATAATGTGTGCGATTAACGTGCCACACAGAAAAAAAAATATGAAAAAGTTTCTCTTGAATTGATAATAAGGCTGTATTTACATGGGCGACAGAATAATACATAATGAAAAAACGGCTGTGAGGATGACAGACGCGCATTGAGGGTTTTTTGCCAATTTCGGATAAAATAAAAGTAAAATTTCAAGATATTAAGAAATATAAAGAAAATGGAGTCCGGAACACCCATTATGTAATTATTTCCTTTTTAGGCTTTTCTGAATTACCCATTTTAGTCTCAGTACTTCAGCTCAGTAGGCGTAAAATTGATGGTATAAGTCACCAGTGACACACGGTTATATCACTAATTAATTACTATTTTTTCTAATAATAATAAGTAATAAGTCCGCCAGACAATACACAGCAATCATCTGGTCTCAAACTACGGTATTTTCAGTGTTATGATAATCAGACGAAGACTAAGTACCGAGAGAGTCTCCCGGTAACCCGAGACCCGAGACAATCTAGAAAAGTTCGTTTCTTAAATTGACCCGGCATTGAACAGGGAACCTTCCGCGCTTAAACAAAACGCGTAAACCACTGCGGAATCAAGGTTATCATGTCGAATGTTATAAATTCTGATCCTATGAGGCATGCCTTTTAAGTTTTGTCGTTTGAAGAAAAAAACACAACTAGAACCTTATAGTACTTTTTATTGTTTTTCAAAGTATTCACCACGTAGCTTAATACACTTTTCCATTGGCTCAAACCAGTTATTATAACATTTATTCCACTCTAAAGTGGGGGTGTTCAAAATGGCTGACTTGAAAGCGCGACTGCTTCTTCACCGGACTGGAACCTTTTACCACGAAGACTTTTCTTAATTTTAGGAAATGTAAAGAAATCGTTAGGGCTTAGGTCAGGACTGTATGGAGGATGGTCAAAAATTTCTACTTTTTCCTGCTTCAAATACTCAATCGTTTGACGAGCGCTGTGTGAGCTTGCGTTGTCGTGGTGCAGGATGATGCGTCGCTTTGAGTTAGATTTTCGAAGTTCGGCGATGACTTGTGGTAAACAAACTGTGGTATACCACTCTGCGTTAACCGTTCTACGATCTTCAAGTGCAATAGTCGCAACATGGCCGGTTTTTCCAACGAACGTGGCCACCATCTTCTTTGAAGTGCTTCGAGAACGAACAACTTTAGTCGGCTTTGGCTCATCTTGAAAGACCCAGATTGTAGATTGTTGTTTGGAATCAGGATCGTAGGCATAGATCCAAGATTCGTCACCACTGATGATGTCGTAGACGTGATTTGACTCTCCTCGGTTGAACCTTTGCAGAGTTTTCTTACACCATCTGACGCGGGCCGCCTTGTGATCGTCGGAAAGCAGATGCGGTATCCAACGGCAAACTAGCTTTCTCACACCAAGCGCTTCATGCAAGAATGGTTGTCCCTGAGATGCCTAATAAATCCTCTATCTCTCGATACGTCACATGACGATCTTCGAGAATTAGTTGTCTCACAGCAATGATGTTATCTTCAGTAAAGGCGGATTTTGGGCGTCCTTCGCGAGATTTGTCACTAACACTAGTATGTCGACACTGGATTTCTAAATACCAGCGTTCGACAGTCCGCAGACATGGGGCTTCATCACTGAACACAGATGTTAGCTCTTCAAAACACTGAAGCCGTGGCAGGCCTCTTCTAAAGTTGTAGAAAATTATTGCACGAACATTTTCCTTAGTAAGATTCATTTTCGTACGTAACCTGACAAATTCCAATGGACGCTGTGACTAAACAATAGCATTAATCCTAATACTTTCAACTGTTTTGAGATTCAAAATTTAAACACATTCGAATATAGAACAGTTCCAAATTCAAAATTGCTGGGAAATATGGAAACGACAGAACTTAAAAGACATGCCTAGTAATGATATAAATACTGATACATGTATCTTAAAAAAATCTTCTATATAAAAAAATGGAATGTCGTTTGTTTGTTGTCGATCGATTTGACAAAACTTTTTTTCACATATTTGTAACAGTCCGAGTAAGATTATTACTTATTACGCAAAGAAAAATTGGAAAGTTGCCCGGACAATTAGAATATTTGGGGAAAAACCGAAAGTACATTTGGAACGAAGTTCTTAAACGTGGCTTGCGGGAGGTTTGAGTTGGTAGAAATCTTCACGTGAGAAAAAAGCGTTAACGTGGGGCAAGACCCACGAGCCGCTTGGCGCTAGGTTTTTTTTTTGTTTTAAATCATACATGAGTTTTATTGTCTCATTATTGCAATTAAGTTTTGAGAAATGGAAACTGCAGCTAAGGCACTTCGTTCCTGACGGCCTCATCCGACCGTACACGTTTTTTTCTATAGGATTTTTGTATGAACTCAAGAGCATAAGTCACGAATTATTAGATAATACCTATTAAGCCACTTCAACGCGTGGCCGGTACATCCAGTAAAATAATAACAATAATACAAATAAATAAAATAATGAAAGCTCCTGTAAAGACGAAGATTATCGTCATAGTGAAATTGAGTTGTAGCAGGTTAAGGAAGAGCAAAACTGAATATAGAATTAGCTGATGGAAATGTAAAAACATTCGCACACCTTGGCAAATTTGTGTAGGAAGAATGATTAGATTAATGGAGGTGAAAAGTACGTAAGGACCGCGATGCTTGGCACACGAACCCCCTGTTTGGGATATAGCGAGCTACTATAGCGGATTTTCTTGTGGGAATACCATTATTTATCTTTTAAGTAAAGATTTTTCTGTAAATTGTATTTGTATCGTATTTACATACGTTTTTACTGGCCACAAAGAAAGCTTTGCATTCATTTATGATCCCATTACGTTTTTATTAACTTTCTAAAGGAATATCAGATATTTTTGATGTTAGCTAAAAGCAGACGACACCGACGCGAGATGTCAATAAAATCCTATGTTAATTGACTCAGTCGCAAAGTCGGCAGTCTGTAACCACCCTAACAATAAAAATAGAAAATATGTCGTCAATAAACATGTGAATATATGGCGGACATCTTAATTTCACATAAAAATAAATTTACTGCGTCTCTCAAAGGGCGTACCGATTTATTTTTAATGCTTGTACCGTTTTGTTAGTCGCTTTAAATATTATGATTGTAAGTTATAAATCTGTCTAAAATGTCGTGTTTCTGTGACATTATTTTTTTTTAATTCATTTTTATGTTGCCTCTGAACAAAAATTGTATACTTACATATTCGTGCGTTCATAGCTTTATATTGTTTGCTCCAGCCATACATTGCTTCACGGCTTTTCTCATGCAGGGAGGACAGGTTATCAAAACTCGACAAAATTGCTCTTGAACTGTTAATAATAAGATTTCTCAGATTCTTACTGATTCCTACGCCCTACCCCTGGAGTATATTTTATACCCAGCGAAGATAAGCACATTGTCACAGCTGACACATATGTTTTACTTTTTCTGTCACACCCGCATGGAAATATAAAGGTAAATGCTCATCTATCACCCCGGCACCCCGGCAGCGCGCGATGTTCAATTGCTGTAAACTGGTTACTTCGATGTACCATCAGTACCACAAGCAATACAGGTCAACCGACCCATTTCTGACAAGGAATTGTTAAGAGCATACGTATATGGAAAATCTGCATAACAAATCACAACTATTCGAGAAGAGGCAGTGCGGGGTTGTTAAATGAGCGGCAACCTTAATCTTTTACGGGGCCGAAAGTAATAGGTAAATCTAGTCTTTCATATTATATTAAGTTTTTTGTACCAGATACAATTTTAAAGATGTGATCACACGAAGAGAAAAATTTAATTCTTCTGAAAATTGTTAAATAAATTATATTTTCATTTGAATAGTCAGTCGAATGTTACGAAACAGTGATATTGTCAAATGTTTGTCACATGTTCGAAAATATTGTCTCAAAATAAGCTGGGCCTTATTAGCGACGCGCCGTTTGCGCTAAGCGACCCGATTTACACGCAAAGAAAGAATTTGAATTATATCACTGATGTGGGGGTACGTTTGAATACATCTATCAATTATAATCTATCTCGTTTTGAATTTTTATTTATAGCTAATATAATCTAATATAATAAATCATTCTAGCTTATTTAACGACGTGCCTCGCCTCACAAGAAAGCATTTTCAGGAATGCTTGAACTCGATAAGTAGATTTAGTATAAGGCGACGGATCAAATCTCGTTGTTCGTTTGGTTTTGGCGAAATATAGCTAGAAATAAACATGGATATATATATATATATATATTCTCACGCTGTATCCTTCACGGGGTAGTCAGCGAGGATGGAGTATCAAGTATTGCGATACTTACATAGTACATAATTCTTTCATTTCCTCAAATCTCATCATTCTCCTCACACACTTTCGCCGAGGTATGGGAGTGCTCTTAACATTTCCGTCATTTAACATTTTTGCTATTTAATCTAGACGAGTCAGCCTTGGTCTTCCGTGGCTTCTGCTATCGCTCACTTTAGCTCTATAGATTCTCTTCTTCAATCGTTCATCACTCATTCTTTGTATGTGACCAAAATAATAAAAGTATATTTTTTTTTATAAGTACTATTTTTATATTCAATTGACACTTCTACTGACTCTTTTATTAACTGCTTTCGAAATATCTAAATAAGTTACCCGAGAAGCGAGTAACAATTAATTCGTTGTAAATAGAACAAGTATTTTTGAAAATCAGTTAAAATTTCAATTTTCATTATGTTTATCAGTTTATTATGTTATTATTTATATTACAATTATATGGTTCTTATGTTTATTTCATTATGTGTCGTAAATAATCCAAGATTATGTGATACGTGTTCATTATGTTCACTGTAGTACAAGAATTAAAAAATAACGGCGAAGCTTAAACAATTTACTCAACTAAAGTCACCGCAGTTATTAGGTACAAATTTATTTTTGAATAATAAATCTGCCGTTGGTTCGGAAAACAAACCGATATGAAAGCGATAAGAAAGAAGAAAGATAAGAAACTATCACTCGTTCCTCTAGACAAATCTAAAAAGCCGTACGCAGCGTTTTGGTTTCACATTCATAACGCGTACTACTTGGTACTACTCAAGAATGGAACTCTCTGCCGTCTGCTGTGTTTCCTGAGAACTATGATTCGGGCATCTTCAGGGCCAGAGTGAATAGATTTTTTTCTAGATTGACGTGCTCCAGTTTCGGCCACACTGTCGCTTAGCAACAAGTGATTTTTTTATTATTTATATTTCTTAAGGCATTGGTAACAAGACCATCAGCCTAATAACTTCTGGAGAAATATTAACTGTCCCTAACACTCCTTCAGTTTACTAAAGTTAAAAAATGGACTTCATGGAAGAGCGCGAAAACTTCAGCTACACATGTTTATTTAGATCTCTTCCATTCTTTTCACTTACACAGAACTTTAAAACACAATATACTATCACTGTTGTACTTTAAAACTCCTAAAAATGTAAAAAATAGAAAATCTAAATAAAATGACAACCTCACTTCTCTCATTCCCGCCAAAAAGTCAGCAACAAGTGAGTTAGTGGCCAAACGTAGATATCGTTTTGCAATATATTAAAATACGATATTCAGTAAGTCAGTAAATGTATATGCAGAAAAGATTATTTCCAGAACAGTAATTTTGTTTTCAATGTAAGGAATAAAGATAAATGTTACCGCCTTGTTATATTGTTTTCTTCATCCATTAGACATCGCATCGAAATGACATATATTACATCCATACGTACTACTATAATATACATATACGTATTGTTAATATATAGTTTACATTTATCCAATTTACTTATCGACTTTATTCAATTGACTTCTGAGACTTAAAGTTCATAACTTTTGTAGGTATATACAAATAGGTAAATAAAACAAAAAAGTAAAATTCTCTACTTTATATTTAAAATCTTATTTTCCTTGCGTCAATTTCTGAACGCACCCAAGAGTGTATTTTTAATGTCGGTATAGTTCGTAAAATGATAATATTTTATTCTTCATCTTAGACACTCGACCATCGTGTTTTGACTTCCATAAAAATGTCAGTCCGTCTGCTCATTAACTAATAACATGCTTTTTAAATTAACTCATATTTTTAGATGTGACAAAATAACAATTATTCATAAGAAAAAAAGATTTATATTTCTTAGACACTAATTTATATTACACTTATAATGTATTACTATTATAGAGCAGTAATAGAGCTGTTTCTATGCATTGAAGATATTTTTGAATAACTTAAATAAGTGCCAAATCTAACTCGCGCACCGAGGGTTCTGTAATATATTTAATTTTAAGACCCGGCTACCAAAACTTCGAGCGTTTTTAAATAAGTGCTGAGGCGGACACACGCTTAATGAATGTGTAATTTAAATATATTTATACATTATATTATATTTATACATTTTTCTATCGACTGCCTAAAACCATAACCCAATTTATGTATTTTCGTTCGATATTTTTTTTTCTGCAATGTGATGCCTTTTTGAGATATCTTTAAGTATTTATCCTAAATTACTTTAGTAAGTGAAGAAAGAATGAGAGATGAAAGACTGACAAAGAAAATCTATAGAGCGAAATTGAGCGGTAAAAAAAGCCAAGGAAGGCTGAATTATGAAGTGTGATGAATTCCTAAAATCTTTAGCTATTTTCGGCTCAAACTCCAAAATCCACCAATCGACACGTGTTTCGCCTCTCAACGAACTATCCTCAGGATGTACCAAAGGTCGGACTCGGTCAGCTAACTAGCACCGAATTGATTCGGTGCTAGTTAGCTGTCCGAGTCCGAACTAAAGATTTTATGAATTCATCACATGAAATGGATTTCCGCAAAGTAACACCCCAGTCTATACAATGACTTATGAAGATCAAATAGCCTAGTTCCCAATCTCAATAAGCACTTAGGTATAGCTGTGTACGCAGTTAGGTAATTGTACAGCTACTTTCACTGAAATAAACTGAAATAAGTAACATTACCCAAGTTCATGAATCCAACAACAATGAAAACATCAAACTGCTCAAAGGAAAGGATGAGTCGGATTGCAAGACAAACTTAACTTTGTAGTCGAAAAAATGTTCACCCATACATTCGTTTTACGTCGCAGACAATTCTCTAACTGCAAGTGTAAGTTTGTAATCGCAAAAAATTTTTTTTCATGTGGTACAAATACAAATTAACGATTTTCGGGTTTTCTCTTTTATACACTGTGAGCCGTTGCTACTTGCCATATTTCATGATTCTCGGTCAATGAGAAGAACCCTATACATTTTGATTTACTCGTGAATGTCAAAATACAAGGAATAAATGACTGAATTTTTGATTGCGCTAACTTAAAAGCTTGATTTTTTACAACTTCAAGAGACCGCAGACGTACTCAAACGCGATTTCCTCCTGTATATTTCTTGTTTTACAATAATAATTAAAATAATACAATCTCCTACAATCTCGATAACTTTTCTTCAATACTGGGTTGATCGACAATTTTTTTTGGTCGATTAGTTCAGAATATTTTTTTTTTATTACTTGCCAGCGACCCGGCACGGATTCGACCGGGTAGAATACTTGCAACAAACCAAATTTTTTTATTGATGTTTCATACAAAAATACTATCCAAATATCTGACTTCTCCGTTGGATTTTCCCAAAATTTTCTTTCATACAAACCTTGTCCTGATAATTACAAACACCACAAAAAAATTCAGCCAAATCGCTCGAGCCGTTCTCAAGTGATGCTCCGTCAGACTCATACATGTGGCAATTGATTTTTATTTATACAGGTATTTGGAAAGACTATATGTATACCTACTTATATAGAAAATTACAATTACAGACAGACGTTAGAGATTTACATATGTATAGACAGACATAGAATATAGATAGAAGATAGATAGAAAGTATAGGTATATAGAAAGACTATATACCTATTATATACATATATGGGGGTCAACTGAAGAAGCGTGCTCGTCGCGACCCCTGTCAGCCCTTTTCATGGCAATTCCTCTCCTGTGCACACCATGCGGGACAACGACAATAATAACGATAGGGCGTCCCCCGAAAGCGACGTACACCGGTGCGCACAGAATCCGGTGCGTCCCCGCTGGAATAATAGTGCAGTTCGGCGTTGGGGACCGCCACCTAACACGCTGTGCACCTAGCGGCGGGAAGTGGAGGGAGAAGTTCTGCGTGAAGTAGTTGCGTGGAATGTGAGATTTATTCTGGGACAGCAATTTTCAATTTCAAAATTTTGAGAAAAAAATTACTCCAAGCAATGTGATACATCTTTGTATTTGTGGTTATATTTGATTTCGTTTGAAACACGAGGGGCGCGTGAAGCGTTTTTTTTGTTTTATTTCTATTTAACAATTTATTGTACACAACTACATATATTATAAAGTATTATAGAAAGATATATACAGCAAAAAGAGCAAACAATACCGCTTATTTCTAAAAGAAATTTCTCTCAGCGGACCTGCGACAGAAACATTTTATGAAAGAGGTAGACACTGCTTGTATTATAAATATTATTATCTATGGTAGTATTTATAAAGAGGTAGACTTCGTTTGTATGTAACGGATAAACTAAAAAACTACTCTACCGATTAAAAAATCCGTCCACCTATAGAAAGCTACATTACCCGCTAGTAACTTGAGCTGTATTATATTTAAAAAAATTTCTGACCGTATGAAGCCGGGGGAAGTAGCTAGTACTAAAATAAAAGAATAAATATACATACAAAGTGATCGGTTATAATATATAAAAATCAATGTTTGTTTGTTCGTATTTTATGGGCTGCCATGTTTTTTTTTTTATATATCAGAGGGGGCAAACGAGCAAGCGTATCATCCGATGGAAAATGATCATCGCCGCCCATGGACACCCGCAACGTCCAGGGAATCACGGGTGCGTTGCCGGCCTTTAAGGAAAGAGTAGGCTCGTTTCTTGAAGGTCCCTAAGTCGTAACGGTCCGGGAATACCGCCGCTATAAGTTGGTTCCACAAAATTGTCATACGTAGTAAAAAATATCGTAAAAATCGCACAGTTGTAGACCGCCATCCATCAAGGTGGTGAGGATGAAAGGACAGTCGATTGCGTGACGTACGGTAACGGAATTCAGCAGCAAGCAGTACTCCGAACAATTCCTCAGAACATTCCCCGTGATAGATCCGGTAAAATATGCTTAGGGACGCAACGTCCCTCCTCAGGGCCAGAGAATCGAGCCGATCAGAGAGTATCGGACCGCCGATAACCCGAACTGCTCTACATTGAGAACCAATGTGCCATACCGTTCGCTCCGATTGCGATGAAATTTGGTATGGAGATAGATTAAACCCCGGGAAAGGACGTAGGCTACTTTAAAAATAAAAACTGCGAAGTAATAGCTAGTATATTATATTAAAACAAACAACATAAAATAAATATACGTAACAAAAAATATAAATATAAAAAACAATAATAGAAATATATATATTGTTAGTTCCACGTATATATTCTGTATAAATTATAACCAAGATTATAATACTTACTACTGCTAAGTACATACATATGTTAATATTTACAAACTTAAAACTACACATTATCTTAAATAATAAACTTCCTCAACGTTGCCGCTTAGAAAGTCGTTATTGCTTAAGGTACCCAGCAGACTGGCAGCATTGCCTCTTTGAATAGCCAAACTGATTCGTTGGCGGAAGAAGCTGCCAGCCCGGCGGTCTCCTGAAGCCTCGACCAGTCTCTTACAAACTTACAAATATCAGAAACCAGTCAATAAAGTCTGGGGCTTTGGGGCCCCAGGGACCCAAAGTTTCGACTGCAAAGGGCGTAAATATGAAACTCTCAGAGAGAGTCGCATACTTACGCCGCTTCAAGTTCTCGGCAGTGCTGGCCGCGGCACCTGCTGACTTGGAAGTCGCCGGCACATGGGAAACAGCAAGTGTATCGACACAAGTGGCATCCCACACCAGCGATCTTCCAAGTTTCCAAGGAATGAGCGTCAAACCATCCGGTCTCCTGCCGTCGCTGCGCGCAATACCTACAGGCTCTAAGACTGCAAGAATTCATTCACATTAATTTTAATCACATAAATTATCCACATGTGATATTATGTAACATTTTAGTAACAAGAAAGAGGGTAGAATGGATTTCCTGCGTGTAGTGGGGCTGCATAAAAGCCTGATTTTGGTCTTGTAAGATGAAGAATTGATAGTGTGTTCATAGCGGTCAGTGCTTCTGTTATGTTTCATATTTAACAATATATATACATATATGTATATTAAGTGTAATTGTATATATTTTAGTTCATTTAAGCCCAAAATGAATCCCCAGAAGTGGAAAATTAACTTTCGAAGTTAACGTGTCTTTGGGCCATCTATAATTATCCCTTACACCGACTATGATTACCTCCTTTTTTCAGTTTCCAGTTTCGTTTTTTTTCCTTTTGAGTTATGGAATTCTAAAAATGTAATAAGCTTACTTTGTCTATAGGTGAACGCTGCGTTTGAAGAGTTGCGGATACGCGCTCGTGCCGGCAGCGGTCGACTGCCGAAGTTGGAAATACTAAGAGCTGCTATACAACACATTGAGAGACTCCAAGCCGCATTACGAGCGGCTGCCGCTGTATGTATAAACTCACGGTGCGCCCTGGCTTCGCATGGATAGTTAAATGATGACTTTTTAAAATATTGTCGCACTTTGGAATCTGTTAGCCTCTTGGAGTGTAATTTTAAAATAGTGTTTTATTGGAAAATTTAGACAACATTTTTGTCGAAGTAACTGAATTTATTCACTAAAGGTTTCAGGTTCGTTTTATGAAAAACGTTAAATGTGTATGGAGAATGATGAGATTTGAGGAAGCGAAAGAAGTATGTAAGGACCGCGATGCTTGGCCCTCCGCTCTCTCTGACTACCCTGTTTGGGATATGGCGTGAAGATATGTATGTATGTATGTTAAAAGACAGGCGATCTGATTTTGTTCAGTTTATTTCAAGTCAAAGTTTGCTTTTTAAATCTCACTTGAACCTCAGCTGAGTGAAACATAGGGTCACTTTCAAAAATTTAATATAATAGGTACTACATAGATACCATTCTACGTTTCAGATATATTCTGGACTGTTAAGGCTAGCCAGACCAATATGTGTGACACCCTATTGAAACGTTTCTAGATTTTGCAAATGCAATATTTGTACAGCACCGCATATTTGTACAGTTCCTTTCCAAAGAAAATTATTCGAGTATCCGTTTCTTGACCTTGATCTTGATCTTCGAACAACATTCGTAATAATGGTACAAAATTCAAGAATCAAACCAGTGTTCGGTGCTTTTGTGATGCAGCGCGTGTAGTCAAGTTTTATATTATTTTATTTCTTGAAATAATTTTAAAAAGTAATATTGCTTGTACAAATCTAATCTGATTTGATGGTTAAAAATACATACAAACGTATACATACATATCTTCACGCTGTAACCCCAACGGGGTAGTAAGAGAGCACGGAGCGCCAAGCGTCGCGGTCCTTACATACCTCTTTCGCTTCCTCTAATCTCATTATTCTCCTCACAGATTTACGGCTGGGTATGCGAATGCTTTTGACATTTCCGTCTGTTAACACTCTGGCTATTTGATCTTTATAAGTCAGCCTTGGTTTTCCTTGGCTTCTGATGATTAAAAATGTTTTATAATAATCGTGAATACATACATACGTTAATATTTACAAACTTAAAACTATACATTATCTTAAATAATAAACTTCCTCAACGTTGCCGCTTAGAAAGTCGTCATTGCTTAAGGTACCCAGCAGACTGGCAACATTGCCTCTTTGAATAGCCAAACTGAAACGTTGGCGAAAGAAGCTGCCAGCCCGGCGGTCTCCCGAAGCCTCGACCAGTCTCTTACAAATATCAGAAACCAGTCGATGGGCGACGGGGCCCCAGAGACCCAAAATTTCGACTGCAAAGGGCGTAAATATGAAACTCTCAGAGAGAGTCGCATACTTACGCCGCTTCAAGTTCTCGGCAGTGCTGGCCGCGGCACCTGCTGACTTGGAAGTCGCCGGCACATGGGAAACAGCAAGTGTATCGACACAAGTGGCATCCCACACTAGCGATCTTCCAAGTTTCCAAGAAATGAGCATCAAGCCATCCAGTCTCCTGCCGTCGCTGCGCACAATACCTACAGGCTCTAAGACTGCAGGAACGCCAGCGGCGACAAGAGCCCGCCGAATGATGTCATTGAAGGCAGTATGTCGTGACATGCGGCCCGTACTACCTAAACAGGATAAACCGTGGTGACCTAGTACATCGACGAGATCACCACAGCGGCAACGGTGAGGAAGGTTAGTCCTGGCCTCCAGACAATGGGATACTATGAGAGAAAGTGTGGTATTGTCAATTAAGGTTCCTAAGTTTTCAACCAGTTTCCTGACTCCTTCTCAGAAATAGCCAGGAGGCGAGACCGATCTTTTTCGGTACTACAAGAATCTAAAAGTTGTAAATGAACATTTTTGTATAGAGGCTCATGTCAGTGTTTCTGAGAAAAGGTCGAGGTAGGCAGGTTAGTACTCGGACAAACACTTAACCAAGCTTTTCGAGCATCAGTCAAGCACGGCACCTCAACCGATCCTAAGGAAGGGCGAATAACAGATAGGACAAGGTTTTCCGTGCGGTAGGCTGACGAAAGGAAAGCTTGATTCCAGACCCTATCATCAACAAAGGAGCCATTTAATATTTTAGATAATGTATTTTTGAGAATATTGTCTACAGATTTTCAAAGCGTTTGAAATTTAAAAAGCTGAGAGCAGCGAAGAGCATATGTAAGTTTTGGAACGAAAAAGCAAAAGCGGACAATGAGCCATGTGAGAATTAATTTTGAAAAGTTTGTCTGAAGACTGGCTAAATTTTTGTATTTGATCATTGATAAAACAGGGTATGGAGTCATCTAAGACGGGAGCACCTAGGAGGTACAGCGATTCTTTTGACAAGACTTTAATATTTGGTGCCAAATTGTTAAATTTATTAATTATTTCATTTTTTTTAATAATTGGAACAGAATCGGAAACAAAGAGTACACATTTAGAAAAATTTAATTCTAAGCCAATATCTTTAAACCTTTGAATGAGGGTTTTAAGGTCTTCTAAAACAGTAATCACTTTACCTCCTGTTGTTCCGTCGTCAAGGTACCAAATATTAAATTTGGAATTTAATTTACAAATCGCAGGATGGATAGCCAAACCTAAACTAATTAATCTGTGGCCAAACTGAAAATGTGAATAATAATGAATAAAACGTTTTTGGACAATTTTAACAAATACACGAAAACAGTAAAAAAGGATATCAAAGTGATTAAGTTCTTATTCAAAAAAACTTACACTTCACGCAGATGAAGTGGCAGAGAACAGTCACTATTTAAAAGCTAAGTTATCCGTTAAAGTTAGACTGCTATATATGTTTTCACCCGTATGAAGCCGGGGCTGATCGCTAGCTTATTTATATTTATAAATGTAATTCCGTCCAGTTTATTCTAAGTGCACAATATCAGTGTATCGCTGTCCACAGAGATGTCGCGAGGTTAAATCGCCATTAATACACGTCCGCGGATTATTTATTGCTACACGTGCGCCGGCGCACAAATAGACATACGGCGAATCCGGCTCGAAGGACCAGAATTATTTTAATTAGTGTTTATTATTGTATCTATGCTTTCCGTGTTACACTGAAAGCGCTTCTGATGTAGCTATTTTCTATACTATTTATAAAGAAGTACAACTCGCGACGCCAAGAGACACTGCATCTCTATAGTTCTTAATTAAAGCATAAATGTATAAGTCTCTATGATTATACTTCAATTTAAATAATTTACTAATAGAGACTTATATAGTCATACTTTCATTAATTTTTAATTAATGTAAACTCGTACTTTAATTCGAAGAATGTTTAGCCCAAAATTATAAAGTTAACTTTCTCAACAAAGTTTCCTCGGGAAATACCGGAGATCAGATTCAATCAGCTAACTAGCACCGAATGTTAGTTGACACCGGTGCTAGTTAGCTGACCGAATCATTTTAGAATTTCCAGAAAATTGAAATCTATTTCTTCGAAATAACATCTACATCTACACGATTTGTTCATTTGTTTTACGCAAAGACTACTTTCGTTAGTCATTTATATAAACTCTGAAAAGTCCTTTAACTGCCAATGAAAGTTTAATCAAAATCGGTTCAACCATTTCGAAGATTAACCCGAACAAACAGACGGCAGACAAAAATTTTAAAAACGTGTTTTTGGGTTACAGGATAATATTATTGTTATATAATAATAATAATCTCCTATTCTTTATTTTTAAGTGTTTTTTAAAAGTACAAATTTTTACACTTATCATGACTATTATTATTCTTTTGATTCTTGGTGGTTTTAATTGAAGCACAAACACACAAACCGACCAAAATTCTAAAAATGTTTGTTTTACTAATAACTAATTAAGTATCGCAACTGAATCAATCAATTGCTAACTAGTCCATCTCTAATTATGTTATAAATGTCATAGTCGCCACATTTGTTTACAATATGGACAAAAATGAAAAAAATAGGATATAGATATTGTTGAATTGAAGAAATGCATTTTCATTTTTTCAATTAATGATTACTAAATTTCTCACGGATCCAATGACGATTATTTTGGTACATATACATTATTTAATACCCACAATCAAGAATAATGCGAATGGTTTGATATTTCAATTGCTAATTACATTACTCTTTAAAATTTTTTTTATGTATTCGATTAAAACAGATCATGTATCAAATGACTGGGATAATTATAAGAAAGATTATTAAATTCCGTACATTTTTTATTGATTTGAAATCTCTGTAATTTACGAATACAACATTCTTAAACAAAAGCCGGTTGTAAAAACTATAAAAGGATCTAATAAGATGTTACAAATAATGTTAACAAGATGGGTTCATAATAAAATTCTTAAAATTCATACTTGTCATTTATTTTTATACCTCAAAGTCAAAGTCAAAGTCAAATCAATTTATTCAAGTAAACCCAATTACAAGGTATTTTCGAACGTCAAATCTACTTTAGTTCGGTTCAAATAGAAAACCTGGACACTGAGAAGAACCGACAAGAAACTCAGTCAGGTATCATTTTTTCAACTTCATTTTACAAAAGGTTTATTATAATACAATATTTTCATTAAGCCAGTAAACGCATGTGCAGAGAACATCATTTCCAGACTATTGTTTTATCCTCAATGAAATCATTTATTTTATAGTATGATTGTCTAGTCAATGTACGTTTTATAACCAATCTAAATTTATTCTCTGTTAATTGAGTAATTTCTTGAGGAACTTTATTATAAAAACGAATGCAGTTACCTAAAAATGAAACATTTGACTTATGTAATTTAAATTTTGGAATAACCAATTTATCACGACCTCGGGTTTCCATACCATTCATATCGCCATTCTTTTTAAACAGATCTATATTTTTTCTCGTATACATAATAATTTCAAAGATGTATAAGGAGGGCAAGGTGAGGATATTAATGTCTTTAAAACGATCTTTAAGCGATTCTCGTGCATTCATCCTGTAGATGGCACGTATTGCTCTTTTTTGTAAAATGAAAATGGAGTTAATATGCGCCGCTGATCCCCACAGCAAAGTACACCAACCTTGCCGTATCCACATCCGTCATTTGCCTAATGCGTCTAATTGCATATACCGCAGAACCGAGCTTACTAGCCAATGCCCCGATATGGTCCGCCCACTGTAACTTATCTACTGTTAAACCAATTGTTTCCCACCCAGTTCTATTTTATCATAGATTCTGGGTACATTAGAAAGGGAAAATTTAATACATTTAGTTTTTTGTGCATTCAGTAGTAAATTATTGGCAGCGAATCATTTCGAGACATCTGTTAGGATCCTGTTTACCCAAGTAATATCTAGATTTTTTCTGTCTAGTTTAAATAACAATGAGGTATCATCAGCAAACAATACTGTTTCGCATAAGTCCCTGAGCATAAATGGGAAATCGTTAATATATACCAAAAACAGGAAAGGTCCCAAATTGATCCTTGGGGAACTCCCATTTTTAACTTTGAACCCACAGACAAAACCCCATTAACACTCACTTTCAGCTCGCGGCCAGACAAATACGAGACAAATACAAATACCTCAAGGAGTGCCTAGTAGAAAAAACACTTTTAATAATTCATACTATTAAATCTTGTAATTTACCTCTTTGTACTCCCTCTTCCGGAACACTAAGTAATACCTACTCCATTTTATTAGGCATTAAACTGATTATAGAACTTATTTGCAGCTCGAATCAGAAACTTGTAAAGGCTACATGGAAACGCCGACATCGGTGTCAAGAATACGGTGTGATGAGAGGAACACCGCGTCAGACACAGAGAAACCTTTCCTAAATAGTGAGTTGGATTTTTTCTTTTAATATACCTACCTCACAAAAAGAAAAGGTCAACCAACACACACTACCTCGCCGTTCGACCTCCACTCGTCATCGAATAATTTTCACGCAAGGGCCACAAACTTCGCAGACAAACTTATAATATAAGTGTTGTGAGATCTGTTTTTTCTTTATTGTATTTTGTGTAAAAAAAAATTAAAAAAAGGCGAAACTTTAAAAAACTTCACAATACATGTTTCATTCATTGGGTCAATGAGAATTAATACCAAGTTACCAATAAACGTGATCGAAAAAATGTTATAGTTCATACAAATTTTACAACTTTCATCCCCTTAGGGATGCAACGTCGAGAAATTTTTTTTAAACGATGTCTACCATACCAAAATAAACACCCTCTCCAAATTTCAAATTTATTTTCTTAACAATTTGAACCGAAGCTGGAGGTGGAGCGCCTCGAAAGGTGGGCGATGACGGATCAGCCAGTCATGCAGAATACTTATATAAATATATATATACAGGCTTAATTTCAAATACTAATAACCTCTTAGTATTTTGTACTAAACATTATCCACAATTACTTTTGTTTTACGACTCAAAAATTCATTAGTTTTTTCTTTCATACAAAAATAAAAATACATTAAATGTTTCTGAAAATGGCATGGCACCTACTGTTCCCAGTCGCTAAAGCGGCACACGCGCAGCGCGGCGCTGAGGCCCGGTGCGCTTGCACTGCACCATTCGAAATACATACAGAGTAATTACGTTTCAGACAGTACAACGAAACTTAACAAATATTTTTTGAGGAACGTATTGAGTTTTGAAAAAAGTCGCACAACAAAAGTTGTTAGGTATGTTGACAGGAATTTTGCACTAGGAGGCTATTATTATTTTTAGATTAACTCTGTATACGAATATGCATATATTAACAATATATTATTCTGCTAAATTGTTAGCCCGTAGTCTATGTTCTTAAGTTCCCTATAACAAGCCTCATCTCCTGGCCGACTTTTACGAACTCTGCGAAAAGTTAAGAATTGTTACAATCAGTAAGTTTAACCAGTACAGAATCTACAACATATTATTACTCTTACTATGACTACTACTGCTATGACTACTATTATTATGACTACTACTATTTTATATACCATGTGACAATGAGTAATCCTCATTACTCCTACCCGTCATCCGATTCTCCAACTACCATCTAAGAGAATATCTCGCGGTTCGGGGGTAGGAAAAAGACGGGCGCCGAGCGAGTAGAACAAATCACGGATGTGTTTTTGATATTTGTGAATCGTAATAACGATATTGTATGTGTACAAGCGAATGTGACTTTACATGTGTCTGTGGAAATAAGTATGAACTCTCAAAAAAACACTCAGCGATAGAACAAGGCCGTGAGTGCCTTACTTTATTTCCTCTTTTCCCACTCATTGTCACAACCACTACTACTATTTATGGCTACTATTATTTTGTATACCACTACTACTATTTATGACTACTACTATTTTGTATACCACTACTACTATTATGCATACCACTACTATCAAATACTACTTCGACAACTATTTCTATTACTACCAATATTAAGACAACTACTCTCATTATCACTGCTATACTACTATGTATTCACACATGTTTATTTGTCCACAGGTGATAATACAACGTGTGGTGTCAACAGTTTAGCTAGATTAAGATGTATAGTACAGGCATTAGCAGCGAAGGACACTAGGAGTGCTCCATGACGATGTGTGCATACAATTTAGAAACATTGTGAAAAGTATCGAGTGAGATAGAAATAATGTTGTCAGTTATTGTTATAATTTAATTGACTGACTGGAGATTCATGAGTTCTGGTTCAATATCCAGCCATATTAATTTTTGAAAATTTTGTCAAAAGCAAGTCGATTCGCGAGTTGAAAATTCTCTGTTTTATCAGGCGCTATATTTGCAGACGTTGATTTTTTACTCAAATATAATGTGTATGTATAAATTCATATGTAAATAAAAATGTATATATATCCGTTTGGTCAAAATCATAAACCTCCGAAAGTTCCTAGATTGTTTTGAAATTTTGACACATGCCATTTGTTAGCTATTGTCAATATTCTCGATTAATAGTTTTAATCTAAATCGTTAGCAAATGGCAACACTGTTATTTGATAACGATTATGATTAAAACGATTAATCGAGAATACTGACAACAGCCAATACATTCAAATACGTTTAAAATGCAACGTTCTGTCAAAACCGTGAATAAAATAAAACTTATGTAATTATATCTGTTCATTATGTAAGTTGTTTTTGTAGGTTATTTTTATAGGATAGTTTAGTGTAGTTTATACAAAAATGTGTAAATATGTGCTCAGTATTTTTAGGTAAATAATGATATAGTACCGACTGTCATCTAAGTAAATATAACAATAAATATGTTCTTTTAAAACTTAATATAGCTTATCATTTATATACTTTTACCTTCCTAATTTATACACAGGAATATTCGATAATAATAATATTCAAATTTCGATATATGTAATGTGATAATATCGTCTGAATTAAACGAAAAGGCCGCATTATATACATTTTTCATGGAACGAATTTATGGCTACGATTTTGCCCCCCACTATAGAAAAGGGAAGCAAAATGTATGCAGTTGGATGAAGCCGCTTTTATGCCCGCCACACAAGATCAAGTATGACCCAATTGACATGAACCATTGCTTGGCATGACAGCCATACAATGCCACACGATCAAATTTAGTTGGTGCTACCTCCGCTTCATGCAAATTAGACGGGCTTGATCATGCATACTTGATCGTGTGTGGCGGACATTAAACTGTCGACGATAACGTTCACGGCGTGACGATATCGTCGACGGGAAAAGCGTCTTTTTCCACGACACGATAGGTAAGCATTTTGCTTGCTTATTGTACCGTGGACGCTTTAATCGTGATGATAAAAACGGTACTTACAATATAAAAGCGGCCAAACAATATCATTTATTAAATTCGTAGCCTGGTTTTTAGAGTTCCATAGACAGAATTGCAAAATCGAATTGTGCCATGTCTATCACAAATTAATTATCACAAAGTAATTATGTACCTATATCACAGCCGCACGATAACTTGCAGTCAGCATACGACAGTGAAATATCGCGCGATATCTGATGTCAAAACGAGAATTTGAATGTAATATGTACAATGGCGCTAAATCTACCGCGAAAAGTGAATTTTACGGTCATGGCGCAACAAACTTGCAATCGTCATATATGATACCAATTTTTTATTACAATAACTCACCGGTCGCACAATGATCGCGCGGCTGTTGCTGTCTGCAAGTTTTTAGGTAATAACCCTGCCGATTGTATCCCTCGTTGTTACACCTATCTACCTACTTGCTACAGAGATCTAATCGATACGTGCCTAACCACCGTTAGCTAGTAAGTTGGTTGATATCGAACGACAATTGACATTGATGAGATATGATACAGATATTGATATCATATTATGATATGATATGATTATTGATTGATTGATTGATGTAATTGAAGTAATCAATGTACTGATTAAACTGACGTAATTAGACAATAATACTCATCTTCGATCTGTTCGCATCGTTTATTGTGAGAGCCGACGGTTTTGCTCTTCGATAGAATGGAAGTAGAAAATTCTGAAAGAATTAAGAAAGCACTTTCAACGAAAATTGGTTTGAATAATATGTTGTGTAGTCTTCGAGCTATGGGGAATCTTCGGTTACACGTTCAGCAACCGCAGAAATAGGTACTTTGTTTTACACAATGTCATTGGCCGCTTTTATAGTTTACAATGAACGTTATCGTCACGATTTTACCGTCCACAATAGATAAGATAAGCAAAAAGCTTCCCTATTAATAATAAATTCAGAAAACACGTTCAAATATTGGGTGCTGGCAGAATACCAGCGTTGTAGCCAGTCTGCAACATAATGCCGAGTGAGGACCTTTTCGTGGTCACAGCACACATCAGGCACATTTTTGTTTTTTATTCGCTATATTTCTTTACTTTTTCGTTTTCTGTATCTTTTGTTGTTTTATGTATCTTTTTGCTTGCGTTTACATTTCCTGTATTATGTGCTGTGCTACGAAAAACTATCTATCTATTGTGTCGCAGAAAAATCGCTTCTTCCGTTGACGATAACGTCATGCCGTGACGTTATCGCCGACGGAAATATAAAAGCTTCTTCATGAAACTGCATACATTTTGATTCCCTATTGTACCGTGGACTGTAAGCAATATAATCGTTTAATGGTAAATTATAAAAACGACCATTGAAAAACGCTATGAAATACGGACTTATTTTTGCTGCCGATTAAATTAATATTATTCATCCCGACTGCGGAACTTTTCACTGTGCGTAGTCCGACACGCACTTGATCGTTTTTTATTTGTTATACAATTCATAAAATAGTTCGTGTGCAACGCGATCCTCGTTGTTTTTTTTGTAATTATTATAACTTTTTTTGGGCGAAATTCTTAAAATCTATATAAATAAAAATAAATTGCCACAATATGACAATCCATCACATGTATGACGGAGCATCACATGAGAACAGCTCGACCGGTTTGGCTGATTTCTCTTTTGTTGTGTTTGTACTTTAATTGTCAGGACAAGGTTTGTATGAAGCAAAATTTTAGGAAAATCCACGGGAAAAGTTGGGAATTTGAATGGTACTTTGTAAGAAAATCTCAATAAAAAACTTTGGCACGTTGCAAACATTCAACGTTCCACCTGAGTGAGGATCATTAGTAAATAAAACTGAAGTGCGTTTATTACATTGTAAATACTACAATGCTGGGTACGCCTGTCCAATTAGTGACAATTAACAGAAACACAATTTATTTAAACTAACCCGTTATCTAATAACCATAGACAAGTTTATTTTAAGGTTGCTACAGTGAAATAGCAAATAAAATGAGCACGAGTCGGTGGGCGTGGTTTGGCTTCATGACAGGTTCCGCCCCTAGATAATATTTTATGTCCCTTTTAGTCTATCATAGATTTAAGAAACAAGTGTTTTTATACGGTTTCACTTGTTACATTATAGCGAAATGTATACAGATGAAAATTTTATTGTATAAAGGAAAACAGGAAAGGTTAGATGTTTTGAACACAGAATGAGTGATGAATGATTGACGAATAAAACATAAAGAGCGAAAGTGAGTGGTAGCAGAAGCCAAGGAAGATCACGACTGACTTGAGAAGATCAAATCAGTTAACAGACGCCGTCAGTGTTAGCAGACTATCGTAACAGACAGACAGATCGGTGAGGTTGAGTGATGTGTGGAGAATTGAGGTTTGAGGAGTCAAACGAAATAGGTATCAACCACCGCTATGCTTAGCGCTACTTTTTCTCTGTCTACTACGTTACGGGATACAGCAAGAGGATGTAGATACTTATAATAGGGGTTAACGTACGAAATTGTTGTATTAACGCACTGGCTTTAACGTAGTGATTACCATAGAGAAAATTATACATTGATTACTTACTCAGTGGCTGATGTTCGGAGAGGATACGGCTAACGAACACACCGTTATCCATTTTAGTAGTAATGAACCATGCACGAGGAAAACCAGCCACTAAGGTAAATAACGATGAATTGAAGGTTATGGTGGAAGCCAATCCGTATCAAACTATCAAGGAATTAACGGCATGGTCGGACGTGAGCATACCCACAGTATTGACCCATTTGCAGCAAATCGATAAAAACAAAAAATTTGAAAAATAGATACCTCATGATTTGACTGATCTGTAGACAGCGGCGCGTATTGAAGCTTGCATTACCTTTTTAAGCCGGTACAGAAATGAAGAAATTTTGGACCGAAGTGTGACGTGTGACGAAAAATGTATTCTTTACGATAATCACATGCGAACGACGCAATGTAAACCCAAACCAACCCCAGGTCAAACGCCACACCAATGCCCTAAAGCGAAGCTTACCCATAGGAAGGTGATGGTAACTGTGGTCACTTCATGGTGTAATTTACTACAGCTTTCTCAGATCCGGTTAAGTAATAACAGCAGACGTCTACTGTGCAGAATTCCGAACAATGATGGTGAAATTCGCAGCTAAACAGCCCCAACTAGTCAATTGATCTTCACCATTATTACTCCGAGACAATGCAAGACCTGCAGTTAGAAACCATCCTTCATCAATCCCTATACTCGCCGGATCTCGCCCCAATAGACTGTCATTTTTTCCACGATTTGGACAATTTTTCAACGAAACAAAATTTATTTTCAGAAAGCAATACAAAATGCCTTCACACAGTTTGTGGAGTCTAGGTCCCCAGAGTTCTATCGAAAAGATTTAAATGATCTTCCAATTAGATAGCAAAAATGTATAGACAACGAGGGTAAATACTTTGATTATATAAATATATTTCATCCTTGAAAAATAATCGTTTTAATATTTCAGTGCGAAACGTAATTTCATGCTGTAACCCCTAATAAGTGATGAATAAATAGATAGATACCCAAAAATATACGTAATAGAAATAAAAATCTTCGTGTAAAGATTTCATGGATTAAAAAAATAAAGAGAAATAATAAGCAGGTATCACTAAAAAGCTTTTAGCGGCAGTCATAAAATTCAGAGCTGTTGTGAGGAACGCAGTCTTGAAAACTACTTTCAAACAAAATCTCATGCAAATTGGGTCATCCGTTCGATAGATACGATACAGATAGATACAAACACAGACACAGATAGATTGACAATAGCATCAAATATACACATAATAATGCCTCTCTTTTCTGTTAGGGGTTAAAAATGTCAATTAGTTTGAATTTAAAAACTTACTGAAAACTAAATTGTACTCGCGCGCTAATATTACTCGAATGTTTGACTTTGGCTGTCTTTTTTTATAGGTAGGTACCACAAAAGTGGCAAACAGTCGGATGTCGCACCCTCACGCTTATTATCCAACTTGCAGTCAGCATGCGACAGTCGATATCTGCTGTCAAAACGAGAATTTGTGTAATGTAATTTGTACAGTGGCACTATATCTACCGCGAAAAGTGCATTTCACGGTCATGGCGCAGTACACTCAATCGTCATACACGATATCAATTTTGTATTACAATTAGTCACCGGTCGTGCAATGATCGCGTGGTTGCCGCTGTCTGCAAATTTTTAGGTAATAACCCGCCGATGGTAAGCGGTTATAACATTGCTTATGTAGTACAGCCGCTTTTATAAATTAAAAAAAAAACGTTGAATGTTTTATTGCTACGATTTTACCGTCCGCGGTAAAATAGGGTAGCAAAATGCATGATGATACTTTTAAATCTCCGTCCACGATAAGGTCATTCCGTGGACGTTGAAAAAGGATCTTTTTCCGCGATTCAGTCAGTAGAAGCATTTTGCTTACCTATTGCATCGTGGACGTTAAAATTGTGACGATGAAAACGTTCAACGATAAATATAAAAAGCATCACTTGCGCGTTGCCTAGCCATAAAAACCTCTTCACACCGTTTTCAAGAACTCCATACTCATTCATTTGTCATTTGGAATTACCTCTACAGGGAGCTCATTACTTGGTGGTTCAAGGAAGGCAATTTCTTTGAAAAACAGTGCGTGACCAAAGTTCCAAAGTGTGAGAATGAACTCCCTGCCGACCGAAGGTGAGCGGTATCGTCTAAATCACAGTATAAACATCATAGTAGGATGTCTTCATAGAAAACTAGCGCACGGGGTTTTTTAAGTCAGCGCACTAATACGCACGCGTCGTTGCACGCACACAACGGCAATATTAAAGGCCTTGCTCACGGTGCAATCTGACTAGCAACTTGTTGCTGCATTTTGATGCAAGGCAACTAATTGCGTCGTAAATAGGCAGGTCACAGATCGCATGCAACTTATCTTACAATGCAATATTTGTTGCCTTGCAACAGATTGCAGCAACAAATTGCTAGTCAGATTACACTATAAGTAAGGCCTTTTATGGACGAATATGAACTTAAATCCATACCTACAACTTTTTGCAATAGGTAGGTATTTGTTTAGTATACTTACCAATTTTGTAACAGACTATAACTACTTATTTTTATTATATTTAATTTTATTTACGAATATACAGACAGAGACAAATATTTTATATGTAGGTAGGTACATCTATAAATTACATTTAATATATTATATATGGATACGCCCATTTCGAATTCATGCCAAACATTATGGTGAAGTATTATTTAATATTTTGATTTATTACCAATTTTGCGCACGACTTCGTGTGTAATGATTGTTTTATATTAATTTTTACCCGCGCATTTGCTGGCTTAGTAACTACAAGGTACCTACTAATAAACGGTCGGTTATGTTTTGGTCAGAGGTGCAGCCAGACTGTTTGCAAAATTGAGATTTGTGCTCAGTGTAATGTTAGTAAGCGATTAAGCGCAAGAAACTGAAGCAATTTACTAGGAGTCATAAATGGCTCCGTTTGCAGGGCAGCACTTCTCGATCTTATTACCCTTAATAAAATAGAAAAATGACCGCCTGTGCAGTGAAATGACGTCATAACACATCAGAATAGCAAAATTCTAATATTGCATTCCACAGATATGAGTATTACATTTTAATCGATACACTGCTAATTAACCAACTTATCGATAACCTTTTGTTTCATGTGTTCAGTATCACTTGTTAGCGTCACTCACATCGAATCAAATCGGGACATTAGACAATCCAGAATCGGGACTTGTTCGCATAACCAAACCAAGTCGGGACGCCTAGAAACGGTAGTCGTGGGTCGAATACATCATTTAACAAGAAACTTCGAACGTTTTGGAAATTAGTAAGTAATGTTCTGGATTAGTAAATAAAGTCCACGCTGGTGTGTGAAGAGTGCAGTTCAGCGTTGGGGAGCACCACCCAATAGACTGTGCACTTCGTGGCGGGAAGTTTTAAGTTTCAAGTGTGGTAGAGCCATGTTGCATTGCAGCACGAATTGAGCCAGCTCGCCCGGTGAAATACCACCCTCTCACAGAATATCGGCGTGAAGTAACAGCATCTATTGCTGTTGTGTTTCGTTTGGTAAGTGAGAGTGCCAGTGGCCCCTCCTCCTCCTTTCCCTCTTTCCCTAAAAGCCGGGAACGTACCCGTTATTGCCTGGATGTTGCGGGTGTCCATGGGCAGCGGGGATTACTGTCCACCAGGTGACGCGCTTGCTCGTTTGCCCCCTCTTTTATAAAAAAAAGTGGATGGAGGAACACAGAATAGCTGCATGGAATGTGAGAGGTGAGATTGAAGAGAAGATGAATGAAGTGATTGATATTATGGAAGAAAAAAGATTAGATGTGTTGTTTAAGTGAAACCAAATGAAAGGGCAGTGAAATTGCCGACTTGCCCGGAGGGGGCATTCCTTTGTGGCCAGGGGTACCATATGAAGACAGGGGATGCCAAGGGGTAGGCGTTTTACTGTCCTCTCGTTTGGTTAATTGTATGACTGAGAATAGATGTGTAAATTCCAGACTGCTCTGTGTGCGGCTCAAGATCGGGTTGACGAGAACTTTTATTTTGGCGGTCTATGCCCGAGTGTCCTCTGTCGGTTTAGGTTTACGTGAACTAGAGCAGTTTTGGGAGAATGTTAGAGAAGTTTTAGCGACGGTTACAAAGAATCAGAGAATTGTTGTGTCAGAGAGCCGTGAAGAGACATGAATGGATCGGTCGGGACAGCTCGAACAGGATTTGAGGCTGTCCTAGGCAAGTTTGGAGATAAGAAAGTGAATGATGCTGGTAGCATTGTGTTAGAAGTGTGTATGAAAAAGAATCTTTTTGTAAATAATATCGTACATAAGCACAAAAGGATCCATCAGTACACGTGGGAAAGATAGGGTGAGAGAAGTATGATTGATTTATTCCTGGTAGATGGTGTTCAAGAAGCAGGTTATGGACACAAGAGCGCGTAAAGGAGCCGATCTGGGAACAGACCACTTTCTGGTGATAACCAGAATAAGAAATCTGTTTGCAGCATGGCGACGTCGCGTAATGTCCAACCCTGCAGCGGTCTGTTGCATCAAAAGCTGGAAATTGTAAGATGCGACCACCACGAATGAATATGAGAGGGTAGCATCCGGCAAGCTTAATGATAGATTAAAAGTGATGAGTGAAGATGTTGAAGAATGTTGGCAGAACCATTTGCCATAACAACAAACTCGCATTTGTAGACAACATTTCTTCAATCTTTTACTATCTAAAACATCCCATGACACAAAAGTATATACATCACTCGAACACATCACTTATTACGGTTATTTTTATATATAAAACATAAGACATGCGAAATTGAGATAATTATAACACAGAGATTGCCACGAACAGCCACGAAAACAAAGCGACAGCTGTTGGCTTTTTTGGGGTAGACTTTGCGGCGCTCGTACAGTAAAACTGTTCATTTTTCCAAAAAAGAGTTAGTACATAAATTATAACAAATGTTTTCTAGTTTAATTTATTTCTAATTATTTTTATCGTGAAATGAGTTGGAAAGGAGATATTGTCAAAAAACTGTTGTTAGGCGCCATTTTTTCAATATGGCGGCGCGAGCGGAAAAGATACGAGGTGGCAAAGTAGAAATTCGGAAAAGGCACATCGAACTTTATAAAATAACCAATTATCAAAACTCCCGGAAAACTTTCTAGGTAACATCTTTTTTGAGCACTAAATGACTGTACTACAACTGGCAAAATGAAGTCAATGGAATAAATAATCAGGTGACTAAATATCACTTTCATACGTTTTGTACCTAATTACTTAAAAAATGGGGATCCCTGCCGTCGAAGTTTTCAATTCGTCGCCTTAATCCGGTTGGTATTTTTCTCATTGATACTAAATTAGTAAATATACGGGCCTGCCCCTGCAGTCTCGACATAATAGCGATCGCTTTACGACCGATTTTGATTGATAAGTCATGAAGATTAATTTGTAACGATTTTTGAAAGTCTCTACATTAAAACTGTCGATTGTGATTGGAATCATATCGAATCTGTCATAGCGTTGGGAAAGCAGCACGCGAGTAAGGACAATTATGCCAGCACAGTTTTGGAAAAGAGGGAGGGCCTCGTAGAATAAAACTGTGGTAGCACACTAGCACAGTTACACAATCGAACCGGCCGCAAACCGCGATGCTGTGAGGCGCGAGTTGAATGATCATTCGAACTTTTATTATCTATGGCTAAGACGTACTGATTAATTTCGTACGAATAGATAATTTAAGCTGGTGAATGTAGGTATATTTAGATAATATATACGTTTCTTTCGTACCTATTGCGTGTGAGCGAGGGGACGTATAAAATTTATTTTCCTCCTTTGATTGCATTCGCTACACACGAGTCGTCGCCCTGGCACACTCGCACAGTGCGTGCGACGTGCACCGTGCATTCAACACTCAACGGACACTCCCCACTTCTCTAACACAGTCACTCCAGCCTCGCACAAATGTGCTAACACACTGTGCCAGCACAGTGTGCTAGCACGTTTGCAAAAAGAGGCCCTCGCACGATACTCATTTTTAAAGTGCGTGCTGCCCAACTCTAATCTGTCAACTTTTTTTGCAATTGCGAGGAAGGCTATGACTAGTTTTCGTTTGCCGTTTCTGTATAAAAGATTTTTTCAATTGCTTTCGGTGTTGCCAAATAAAAAAAACAAATCGCTTAATTTCAAAAAACATATAATTAATTAAAAATGTAACATTTTACAAAAATATATTTACAATTATGTATATACCATAAAATGTATACCTGCTACACTAAACATATAAAATAAACACTAAATATTTAAAAACATTTTTATTATAAGAAAAATTACGTGTGAGAGAGAACAAATGCGAACTAAAACTAAGCTAAAATATCGTTTTAACACCATATTTTATTCTATGCATGTTCCATTATATACATACCAAATTAAGTAAAATTGGAAGATTCATATCTAAAATGTATTATTATCAATAACGTTAAGGCAGCAAAGTAAGGGACGGATTGCTGTATGCAATCAACGCTAGCGATTTTCTTATGAAATAGGCTAATTGACTGTTTCACTCTCGGACCAAGATCATAATGTACAGATGTTAGCTATTATCAATATTCTCGATTAATCGTTCTAATCACAATCGTTAACAAATGGCAACACTGTTTTTTTGAGTGTTGCTACTTTCATAAAAACATGGTATTTTTGAATGTCAGAAAATAAGTCAGCTGAGAAATTCACGAGTTAGCGAAAGCACGTCTTTTAATTATATCTCCTCATCCTACGTTTCCATCCGAGTCCACATCCTAGAAGAACGAATAGTTTATCATCAAAAAAAAACAGTGTTGCCATTTGTTAACGATTATGATTAGAACGATTAATCGAGAATATTGATAATAGCTAACACAGAGCCTTTGCTTTAAGAGCGTGCCCGTTTATTGGTGCGAGGTTCTAGACTTGTACTAATGTGATTTACTGGGGAAGGATCACAGTAATACACACAGCTGAAAATGACATACGAGAATTTTTATTTTTGTGAATAATTATTTCATTACCGACTCATAAGCTGACACGAGTTACACTGAAAGTGCGAGGTTTCCATACTTACTGCAGCTAACTGTTTTACTCGTGGTTACGCTCAATGAGATAGAAAGAGACGAAATTTCATTTGACAGGCAGTGACAAGAGTGGCAACTCATTATGGCTTTCATTGGGGTTCTTCGTCCAAAGTTTCACTCGTATATTCCATACAATTTCGTTTTGTTAATTTAAACATTAACACAACCGTAGATATAAAAAGATAGCTAGTAGACGTTGGGTGTGCATGATAGCTCAGTGACTGACTCACGTATACGCTGATGTAGTACAAACCGGTTTGAACCGGCTCCGTTGTAGGATAAATGATACGCACGCTTATTACGTAACTTGCAGACAGCATGCGACAGCCAATATCGCGCGATATCTGCTGTCAAAACGAGAATTTGTGTAATGTAATTTGTAGTGGCGCTAAATCTACCGCGAAAAGTGCATTTTATGGTCATAGAATAATAGATACGCAATCGTCATACATGATTAATTATTTATTACAATTAGTCACCGGTCGCGTAGTGATCGCGTGGCTGTCGCTGTCTGCAAAATTTTTAAGTAATAGCCCCGCGGGTTGAACTACACGTGGGCGAAGTAACAAATTTAAGTTGATGGACGTGTTTGTATTTAAAATTTTGCATGTGACTTTACGATATGTTTGTTACAAATGATAAAATAACTATTGCACTTTGTATCTTTTTGTCAATGTTAAAATTATTAAGGGTGGCTTGCCCCATAAGGATTTAACATCTCGCTTGCACCAATTCTTTAATAGTTGGTGCAAGCGAGATGTCAGTCCCTTAAATCGAGTTTAAATAGATGGCATGCCGCCTTAAACCATGAACACGATTACAAAGTATTCGAAATTCATTGGAAAATCAGATAATGGTTTTAAAATTAGAGAGTAGTGATAAACTAGAGGCAGATGATGCTATCGGACTATGGTGTCACCATAGAGCACTCAATCTATAGAGACGAAACATCGGACCATTTTATACACCACTGCTTAGTTTATTTACACTAACAAGTATTAACTCTCGCTCGCATTAAGCAGTACATAACCAAAACTGGACATATATTTAAATATTTATGTAATGGCTTATTGCTCTATTCGGTGTTATGGCAAAAACAGCAAAAAATCAAATTATAAAACAGAACGCCAGTAACTGCAACAGTGTTTACCACAGACGTAATTTGTTTTCATACAAAATAAATGACATTGCTGCTCTATAGGTTGAGTGCTCTATGGGTGTCACAAACTCGTAGTGTCATTGTCATTGCCTAGCATTAGAAGTGTCAGAGAAAGCTTATAATCATTACTTGGGTTTCAAAGCTAATAGCTTGTACATTTTTCGATGAAATTCAAATATTTTCCAGTTTTGTTATAAAACCTATCTTCCGGTAAATTCAAAACAGTTAAAGAGACGGTCAAATAGCCTATTGTTATCGCCCTAAAATATGAGAATCTATGATGTAACAAAGCGTATTGTTTACTTTAAAAATGTATTAATGTATTCAAAATCACAAAATTGGATAACCTTAGGCACATTAATATATTAGGTTTTTTTGCCCTTGCTGTAAAAACCGCAGACCGCAAGACAAATACACAATTCAGCTTCATATCACCTAACTTCCACAGTGACTTTTGACGAAATTTTACTTCAATGGTGATATTTCTGAACCCGTCCTAATTAACGTCTCGTCTTCTCAACTTAAACCTCTTAACAACTCTTCAAAACGTACTAACGTAATTGTATAAAATGTAATAATGAGTTTTAAACCGTGTCATTGGCGTGTAAACTCTTACGAATCACTGAGCTACTGATAATTAAAATTCTTATGCTTGTTTTCCCCGGCCAGCCCTATAGTGTCCCTTTAGTTAGAGATCCCTAGTCTTAATTGCTTTTTAGGTCTCATTAGAAATAATGGCTAAAATCTTGTATTTCGTTATGTCTGTCTGTCCATTATCGATATATTACGTTTTTATTCTGAGCAAAACTGTTATACAGACTCGTAATTAGTATCATTTGTATATATATTTGCATCGCGTTCTCGAAAATGGCTCTAACGGTTTCAATTAAAGTTACAATATAGGGGTTAATTCTGGGAAAATGCAGGACTAGGTCGATTGTTCGCCCCTGTGAACCCTCATATTGTAAATTTCATCAAAACAGTTAGATCCGTTTCCGAGAACGCGATTACAAATATACAAATATTACTCATATAATATTATAGGACAGGATTATTTAAGTTCACTTGATACGGGACCCTAACAGTCTGACGTGATCCTAACGTGTCTAATACACTCTTAGCCGCTATTGTATACTTTAGGTATCTCTTAAACGCTCGCGTTAGTGAAAACAAAACTATGTGTCACTTACATTGTGTTAGGGGTCACCTAAAATTTAGGAATTGACGGCGAAAACGGGCAATATTGTTTGTTATAGCGTTTTGTGTCAAAAAATATGAAATATTATTTTTCATATTTCAAACTGAAGTAAGTTTTATAAATAATAATAATAAATAATATTAATTAAAAATATCAGACGCGATAAATTGTTTTACATATAAAATACTGTTAAATGGATTTTTAAAATCTCAATGCTAATCCCATATTTCGATCGGACTTATTATTGCAATTATGAATTTTATGAGTCGATATTTTTTAACCAACTATGCAGGTAGTGAGGTTTTTAAAACTTCAAATAATGATAATACACTGGATTGATACATTTAAATGAATAAAATGTGCTTTGACTTCATCTTAAGAGTATGCAATATGGTTACAATGAAAAAATATATCGAAAACTACATATGATTGTATAAGGACAGCCTCATAGCCTGGAAATCCGAAATACTACATAATAGAGACCAGTCGGTTTTGCTTGGGTAAGTATCGACATGGATATTAAATATTTTTCATTTATTATCTGCTATTTCGACCGCGTATTTGTTTCTATACTCATTTTAACATATATTGATGATTTTTCAAAATCATCAAAATATGTGTTGAATTATTTATTGGTCATATTTTTAAATATAAATGTTGCATTTCAAATTTTTTCAAAATTCAGTTTAACTCCTTTTCAACCTTTTAAGGGATGAATGTCCAAAAATACCTTATTAGTACTTGTTTATATTATACAACGAATTCCTATGCATAATTTTTTGGTTCTGGACTTAGTGGTTTAGGCTGTGCGTTGGTACGTTAATCTGACAGTTTTTTATAATGTATGTCACAGTGTTATGACGAAATCCGAGTTTTGATCAAAACCTAGGATTTTGGCTAAAACCCGGGTTAAGACAAAATAGATTTGATTTTAGATACAGAAGACATTAGGTGGCCGATACACGCTGGTTTGGTTGTCGGTTAAACCACGGCTCAATCTAGGTCCTTTTCTACAAATTAACGTGTAATATAGTGAATGATGGTTGAGTGACGAACGTTTAACGAACCATCATTCAACTGTCATTTATTTTGCATGGCACTTGCAAAGGTGTATAATGGCCGCCTAAGATTTATACCCAAGAAACATTTAATATATGCTATATATTATAGACATGTCATTCGCGGAATTTCTTTACTAATTTCGCCAATATTTGGTAAAAACACCTCGAATCGATATTTTTTTCGACCCAAATTGGAAAATAGAGAGCGTTTACAGAACCACTTCGTTGTCTGTTTGTGACAGCCGTTTTTATTAGAAACTATTTGAAGTAAACAGTTGAAATTGGAATAGACGAAAAGGTGGCCCAAAGACGCGTGAATTTAAAAAAATTGGGCCTCCTGAGTTTAATTTTTGGAGGTTTAAATAGGAATTTTTTTTTCTGGGTGTCATGTGGCGTACCAAATGAAACAAATTCAAAAATATTATGACAGCTTACTTTGTGTTACTTTTTGAACGATGAGTTTTAACTTTTGGAGGTTAGTTTTTTTAAATTACGATTATTTTAAATAATAAAAAATAAAAACCAAGTAAAAAACTAAACCCATATATAAATATTACGCTCGATCTTTCTTTCGTAATTTTTAAAATTTCCAGGTTAGAAGGTTTCCTTGTTACAGTGGACAGGTTTATGCGAGAGTTGTGCAGTCGATATTACATTTTCTTTAAATTATTGTAAACAATGATAAATACTCTTATAAATTAAAATATGCTAGTATCACTTTGATATGAGCCATCACGCGTTGCTTAGCAGCTCGCTGGAACAAAAAAATCATTAGATATAAACCATGTTAAAAAACACCTACTTTTTTATAATTTGCTGAAAGAACTTCGCCTTAAATGGAGTCGCCTCAATGAAATTAGCTTTAAATAAAATTCGTCTCAATTAAATTTCCGTGGAGTTCACCTTAATGATATTAACTTCAGTAAAGTTAATCCGCCATTATTTTAACCTTTAACTGGTGACGTGCGGCCTCACAGGCCGAGCAGCGCTAGTGAAATGTCATTTCACCCCCTTCCTCGCGTTTTCTGTGCTTTAGTGTCTGAATAGCTTCGAGTTCAGTTGCGCCCATGCCGTAGAGGGGGATATCTGTGTCGGTTGGACCTAAATAGGTAAGTAAGATCGATGCAAAGTTTGGAAACGGCCTCTCAGACCTTATGTCACTACTTATGTAACTTTTTTGGAAATGTTAGTGGATCGCATTATTTCGTTTTTTTACAACGACTACTTGTAATGACTAATTTTGGGCCTCCTAAAAAGAAGCGTAAAGGATCCGGAGACAGAAATATAGTGCCAAGCACTAGTAAAGAAACTTTATCAGTCGCAAATTAAAATTTTTATTGTGAAATTGAAGAATGGTTGGTACATAAAGACTCGAGTGGATCGGAAGGCGAAGATGTTGTGAAAACTTGTGCCACTTGTCCTTCTAAACTAAACTGTAAACCGAATTACCAATGTTATTCGTGCAAAAAACATTGTGCCAAACATTTATGTTCTGAATGCCAATAGAAATATACCAAAGTTCGACAATTGTCAATTTTGCAATATGACATATGTTATTAGAGTCTTATATTTTTTTAAGGAGAATAGAGTCTAAACTTCATTTGAAAAAAGTAACTTTGTAATAATATGTTGATTTTAATTATTTCGTTAGGAAGTCTCGATCTCATGTCTATTATTACGATTATAAAGACTACATGCTCTATGATTGCATGTTGCTAATTTAAAAAAACTTGTATTGTACACAAAGTTGTTTTTATTTAGCCTTTAACATGTGTTTTAACAATAGGTAAACACTAGACTAAGCTATAGTCTTTCATTTCTTTAGTTTAATTCAGATACGGCAGCGGTCTCTCAGGCTGCTCGTCACCAGTTACGTTACATAAAAACCATGCCACCAGTCAAAGGTTAATTTAAAACCGAATTATCGAGATGATGGATTCTAAAGCTAGTCCAAAAATGATATAACAAACTCACTTCGCTAACTCCCTCGACGTTAGCGGTCCCGTCAGTCCGGACCTCGACCGCGAACGACTCAGCTGTGCTCTTCGTTCAGCTGCGGCAAAAAAATACAAATTAGTAATTGAAATTAAAAAATAAATTACATGCGATAAAAAGCCATTAGTAAAATATTTTAGAAAATGTTATAAATGCAAAACTGCCTTAAGAAAATGACGTCACGTATGGGATATTTGATGTTAGAGGCAAACATCTATCTACTAATATACACATATCCTCACGCTGTATCCCTAACGGGGTAGTCAAAGATAATAATAATACTCCAGACGATTACACAGATTGTGTGACCCCAAACTAAGCAGTAAGCTTGTACTATGGGTACCACACAACGAACTCTGGGGGAGCTCCCAGCAACACGCAGACTCCAAGCCAATTTAGAAAAGTTCGTTCCTAAATTGACCTGTTGTGTTGTCTTCATTCTCATATTGACTTGTCTTGAAATAAAAAAGAAAATATATTTTAGCTAGTGTATTTAATCGGTCTCGTCGTGTGTATGAATCGTTTTGAATAATGGGTAAATATTTTTGTATAAACAGAAGATACACAATAAATTTTAGTAGAGTGCGAAACGTAGGTACTGCCTCTCGCTACACGTATAAACATGTAATAGAGACGTTTAGACACGGTCTGAAGCTACACGATGGCAAAAGAACATTGCATATATGATTTCAAACCTAGAAATGAAAAACAAAAACTTGTATGGACATTTTCGATCAATCTTTTTTCTTTAATTTAACTTTTATTCTGTCCGAAATTATTACGGAACTCGTAAGTTAATACGTGAACAGCACGCTATTAGGCAGTTTTTAATGTTTGATTGTATTCTAGGCTTTATTAAAGTACAAAAGGTTGTGATATTCTTAAATTATAGGTTGGGTCGTGAACATGAAATATAACAAGCATTTTTCAGTAAAGCTTTTTAAATTGCCATCTTCAATCACAAATAAAAAACTAGATACACAATCAACGCTCCAAAAATGTCCGAACCAAATGTGCGCTCAA
This sequence comes from Zeuzera pyrina, assembly GCA_907165235.1. NCBI lineage: Eukaryota > Metazoa > Arthropoda > Insecta > Lepidoptera > Cossidae > Zeuzera > Zeuzera pyrina. The sequence goes on along the minus strand of OU015646.1, from coordinate 7,834,722 downwards.
ATGAGTATTTGAGCGCACTTCTGTTTTAATGGTATTCGAAAACGCTAACAGCGAACATGTCAAAGTGGTCCTTCAAAAATTGCAAAAATAACACATCTAGAACGCAAAAAAACGCGAGTTCTTATTTTCGGTTAATAAATAAATAATATTATTTACGTGTTCATTATTTCATTATAGTAATAACGTTACATAGCTCTTTTTTATTAAATTCGTAATCATATTTTGAAATATTGCCTGACAATATTTGTCTTATTCTTGTCACTTTCACGTAACAAATCAACGTAGCAACATAGCAACGCAAATAGATTATTTGAATTATATTTTATGCACGAGACGTAAGATTGCATTTTAAATATTTTATTTAACAAACTTCGTTTCAATGTCATGCAAGAATCGTTTACGAGCGTTTATAACCTTATGGTTTGACAGTAAGGTCTAGTTTAGATTAACATAATATTGTTGATAGTACTTTACGATATTAAAAATATATACATTCGGGCAATAATTTGTTTAAATTTTATAGGAGATTGTGAATCTAGTTCTTTATTTGTGATCGAAGATTGCCATATAGTTATAATACAAATATATATTCCTATTAAAATAATAGTAACCAAAGAATCACACACAACATCTAAAGCGAAAATAACAAAAACAAAAGTAACATTTCTCAAAACACCACAAACAATAGAGAGCTTACAAAATAAGCACGATATTTTTGATACACGCAACAAAGAATGTATGAAAAATGAATTTTAAATGAAATATATATTATATTTATGAAAATAAAACAACAGATAATAAAAAAAATTAAAATATAAAAAAATTATAAATTAAGTTCTTGGACGTATAGGTTTCAAACTCAAAGTCAAATCTATTTATTCAAGTAAATCCAATTACAAGGTATTTTTGAACGTCAAATCTACTTTAGTTCGGTACAAAGAGAAGAGAAAAGAAAACCTGGACACTGAGAAGAACCGACAAGAAACTCAGCCAGGTATAATTTGAAACAGGTATAGGTTGAAACCCTATACTTCTTAAATATGAATTAGAAAGCATAAATTCTTGTGAAAATGTTTAAACCTACGTATGTATTTAAGATTAAAATGGCCTAAATAGGAGTCGAAGTAACATTAGTAATGTATTTAAAAATGAAAGTGACGTCAGCTTATTTGTTAAATAAACAAAGAAAAAAAGTAAAATATACTTAGAAAGATAGCAGGTTAGAGGGTGTCTATTTGTCTATTATCTATGGAAGAAAAAGAATACTATATTATTTAACAGAAAATAAACAAAATATCAGATATATTTTGGGAGACGTTTTAAAGAACTGGCAACACTGAAAGCTTCTAGAATTTACCCGCTAAGTACTTACGTATTATGAATACCAAGCCTATTTTTATATTTATAATATGGCTGTGAAAGCTTGTAGAGAACACGTTAAGTAGTACAACGGATAAGCGAACACATAAAGAATCCCCATTCACGACGCGTTTATTACATTAAACAATAAAAATTAAATAAATAATATTTTTGAAAGGTTTTAAAATTATTTGATATTTCGTTACATAAAAAAAACTTAAAAAGAAACTGGCACGATATATTATCAATTTTTTTTGTTAGTTTGTCTATTGCGTAGTGAATAGGGATCTATAGCTAGATACAACATCAATAATGTTCATTCTATGTCGACTTGTCGGTAATTCTCTAGTTGCGGTGTCGAGTCTTGTATGAAGACTGTATCGCTGCGCAAGCGCCGCCCACATTGCATCGATGACGCTATTGTGTACATATAACATTTTGTTGAAATAATAATTGTTTTAAAAATAACCATATCTATATGAAACAGATTCATATATAAACAAAGTATCTGTCATAATAAGTTTCATTAAAGCGCCATCTATTGAATAAAGTAGAAAAACATACAATACGAAAATCTGCATTGCTGCTATTACCTTTACAGAGTATCACAGGACTTTACAGTTCTTAAATACTGTGTTCTTAAATATTATTATAACAATGTACATACATGAAAAAAAAATTTAAAAAATAAAAAAATCTTTCTGGTGTTTGTTACTACTGGTGCAGTGTTACCACATACCTTTAATGCGATGTAGTATCACATGAACTATATTCTCCTCATCACTATTCACATCGCTATCCTCTAATTGTGTTGTGCGTGCGTAAAAACAACGACGATATATCGATAAAACTTAAATAAGAAAACGCGGTAAAATCAAAATACGCACAGAGATGGCTTATTAAAAAACTGAACTTTTCCCGCCAACTTAATATAACGGAGTGCATTGACTTCACACAATGAGGAAAGAGTGACTTGTTATCCTATGTTCAAGATACCTTATAACTTACTGCGTTTGAAAAAATATTTAATATACCCATAGTGTAGCATAGCCTAACCTAACCTAACAATAAAATCTGGATTGATTTTATTTACTATGGTGAACAAAATCAATCCAGATTCTTTTTTTAAACACCATATTCCGTGATTTTTTTAAATCCATTTCGTAGATAAGGCGGGGTATGTTCAACTCCAGATCGAATAACGTGTCAAACTCGTGCTTGAGTAAAAATCCTTACTATTCTTTATATACTATTCTTTGCACTTCTTATGCTAAGCTGGCGGTTTAGAATAGTGACAACATAGAAGCCAGGTTAAAATATCAACAAAATAAAACAGTTATTTATAAATTGACTTTTACTACAGAGTTTTTACTAAAGAGATGCATATTTCGTCATTGCATAGGCAAGGTATAGAGGTGTCAGAAGCTTGTCAATAAGATTTCATATATCTCATAGATTCTACTATTGCTTTGATGTGGCACTAGTCTTTCTCGCATTGACGACCTGTTTGTCAAATCGGCATTTGCAGCCTACAATACTGCGTTCTACCATCACGCCTAAAAATCTCTATCTCACATATTATATTTAAAAAAAATTATATTAATTTTTCAATTGTAAAGTTAAAAAATAATTAAAAAACTTGAAAGTACTAACGAACAAAGATTTGTTTTGTTTATAGGTTTGTCAAATGCAATAGCTTAACAGTTTTAAAACATTAATCATACCGATAGAGATTAAATATGTATATTCCCATCCCTATTGCAGACTTACGTCATATATTTATTTCAGTCTAACAATTTGTGACAACTTTTTGGCGGGAACGGGAGAAGTGAGGTTGTCATTTTATTTAGATTTTCTATATTTTACATGTTTAGGAGCTTTAAAGTACAATAGTGATAGTATATTGTGTTTTATTGTGTAAGTGAAAAGAATGGAGGAGGTCTAAATAAACATATGTAAGTACATATGTAATTCCCAGAAGTCCTTTAAAACTTCTGTAAAGCCTACTATAACTTTACTGGAGGAGTTTTACGATAACAAAAAACTAATTTATTTGTGATGCTACTTATTAATACGTGACATTGGCAAATGCGCTAATCTGTGCGCCATGCCATAAAGAAAGAAAGAAAAAAACAATTTGTGACGTTTGAAGGGCGATATCTATTAGTGATATATCTAATTTATTTTGTAAACCTCGTTACACGTTACGTGCCTACATGGAAGTAACCTGTAATAGTACTTGTTTCACTCATTCGCTACACCGAACTATTGCAAAAAAGTAAGAATTTCATTTTTTCAAATTTCAAAGTAGCAAATTCATCACTATTTTAATTTTAGTTCGACTTCTATGCTGGCGGTACCTTCACTGACATTAAAGTGTAAATACCAAGTGCTAGTTTGTATAATAAAAATATCAGTAATCCTACCTCCAGCCACTCTAGGATTCGCTTTCTTCCTCGGTCGCTCTCTACTGAACGCAGAGCCACTCTGTAACGCCTCCATCAAACTGTAAAAGAAAAAATATTTAAATACAGTACTAAGTATACGCTGCATTCGAAGTGTGTTATCATTTTGGATTTTTCGTACTTTATAGATCTGTTTCGTTTTTGACTTATTTAGTCATTTGATTACAATAATTTCAAAGTGCAACAGATTATTTGTTGTGGCAACACTGGTGCTACAAATTCTCTTTCCCACTTTGCAACTCATACAGTAATGTATGATTTCATATAATAAATTCAAATAATTCAATAAAAATAAAAATAATACAGGGCTTTATTCAGTAAATATCCATACTTATAAATGCGAAAGTCTGTCCGTCTGTCTGTCTGTCTCTGCATGCTTGGTTTTCACGGCAAAACCGCCGGACTGATTTTGATGAAATTTGGCATGGAGATAATTTGACACCAGAGGACGGACATAAGCTAATTTTTTTTTTAAATCTATTCCTAAAGGGATGAAACTTTGTATGAGAAATACTAAACCTATAAACCTATTAAGATGAAATTTGATACAGAGATAAACCTTTTTCATTAAAAAAACATAGACTTCTTTTTTATCAAAAATGTACCCCTAAAAGGGTGAAAAGGGTGAAGAAACTTTACAGGGGAAATGCTAGACCGCTGAATCGATTATGATGAAATTTGTTACAGAAATAGTATGTGCCCGAAAACAAATGTAGGCTACTTTTTTTTTTCAAAAAATGACGTGTTTTTTATACATGTGACATCAACATAAATCCAATATGGCGGATGTTGCATAATAGAAAATAAATTTCTTGCTCAACGCCAACAATATGGGTGTCTTGGGTAACCTCGGTAAGCCGGAGAGGTCACGGAAGTTTTCCACGCGGACGAAGTCGCGGGTACAGCTAGTATTCAATATATTGCATGTGATACAGATATTACAAGGTGTCAACCCGTAACACAAAGTATTGATGATTGCAATCACATTTGGATGAACGTATGTATATGTGTATTTTAATCTCATTCATCCTTGATTCCATATTGTATACATTGGTTTTTATTTTATTGCTGTGTCATTATTGGGCTTACTGGTTTGTGATGTGGAGCAAACAGTGTAGAATCTCATTTTTCTGACATTCTAGGCAAAGTTCTCAATTTCACTGACTTTCCTGACTACTTTCGTCTTTTTCGTACTTTTGACGACTTCCGTGGCGCAACTAAGCGCGTTGGAAAGTAAACGGAGGTTGCGGGTTCGATTCCCGCCCCGAGTCTGGGTGTTTATGTATAATATGTATTTATTTACACAAGAAAAGTATATAAGTAGTATATCAGTTGTCTAGTACCCATAACACAAGCGCTGTGCTGCTTACTTCGGGACTAGATGGCGCTGTGTGAAACGTCTGAGTACATATTATTACTTTCAGTTTTCTTGATTTTTTTTATGGCCACCTCCAGCTTTCCTAATTTTCCTGACCGCCTTGACCTTCCCTGACTTAGACCTGATGTCGAGCTCTTCTGGCTGTCCCTGTGCCCACCTCGAGCTACCAAGACTGTCTCTGGCCACCTCGAGCTCTCCGACCCCTGACTGTCTCTGACCACCTCGAGCTCCCCGACCCCTAAATGTCTCTGGCCACCTCGAGCTCCCCTGACCTCTGACTGTCTCTGGCCACCTCGAGCTCCCCGACCCCTGACTGTCTCTGGCCACCTCGAGCTCCCCGACCCCTGACTGTCTCTGGCCACCTCGAGCTCCCCGACCCCTGACTGTCTCTGGCCACCTCGAGCTCCCCGACCCCTGACTGTCTCTGGCCACCTCGAGCTCCCCGACCCCTCACTGTCTCTGGCCACCTCGAGCTCCCCGACCCCTGACTGTCTCTGGCCACCTCGAGCTCCCCGACCCCTCACTGTCTCTGGCCACCTCGAGCTCCCCGACCCCTGACTGTCTCTGGCCACCTCGAGCTCCCCGACCCCTGACTGTCTCTGGCCACCTCGAGCTCCCCGACCCCTGACTGTCTCTGGCCACCTCGAGCTTCCCTGACCCCTGACTGTCTCTGGCCACCTCGAGCTCCCCGATCCCTTACTGTCTCTGGCCACCTCGAGCTCCCCGACCCCTGACTGTCTCTGGCCACCTCGAGCTCCCCGACCCCTGACTGTCTCTGGCCACCTCGAGCTCCCCTGACCCCTGACTGTCTCTGGCCACCTCGAGCTCCCCGACCCCTCACTGTCTCTGGCCACCTCGAGCTCCCCGACCCCTGACTGTCTCTGGCCACCTCGAGCTCCCCGACCCCTGACTGTCTCTGGCCACCTCGAGCTCCCCTGACCCCTGACTGTCTCTGGCCACCTCGAGCTCCCCGACCCCTCACTGTCTCTGGCCACTTCGAGCTCCCCGACCCCTGACTGTCTCTGGCCACCTCGAGCTCCCCGACCCCTGACTGTCTCTGGCCATCTCGAGCTACCCTGCCCCCTGGCTGTCCCAGGCCCTCACCTGTCCATGACGCCGTCCTGCGCCCGCTCCATGTCGACGAACTGCTTGTACCGATGCTGGCGGTCCCTCCGCTCGCGCTCGGCGGTCGCGCGCGCCTCCCTCGCCCGCTGCGCGCGCGCCTCCGTCTCGCGGGACACCACCACCTCTTGGTGGGCGGCCTGCGAATACCCCGTACCCAACGACGCTGTTAGCTAATACATCACTCGCGATCGGATCGGAGATCCTTAGATTAAGACGACACTCAAATACATACATGTCTTACCTAATTTCTTTTCCATACTTTAAACGCCAATCACTTAATTTGTTTTAGGGATTACTTAAAGTTATGTTAAAACTTAAAGTTATGTTATGTTATGTTAAAACTAGAAATCGCCTGGTGGTTGAAATTCGACCGTAAACATACATACAGACATATCTTCACGCCGTATCCCCAACGGGGTAGTCAGAGAGGACGGAACGCCAAGCGTCGCGGTCCTAACATACTTCTTTCGCTTCCTCAAATCTCATCATTCTCCTCACACATTTTCGCCTAGGTATGCGAATGGTTTTGACATTTCCGTCGGCTAACACTCTAGCTATTTGATCTTCATAAGTCAACCTTGGTCTTGATCCGTAAATATAAGTATAATTAACTTATAAACTCTTTGGCAACAATGTCTACTCTGTGAGACTGTTTGATCCAAGGAAGTCGGATACACATACATATATGATCACAAAGTATTATGACTTTAACATTGAGTCCTTTTGACATCACCCGTATAAACGTAAAGCTATGCCAAATCTCACACTCTTCCGTGTGCGCGGTATTCTTAAAAGGGTAACCGAAGTTTTCACTTCACTTTTTAATATGAGTTAGGAACTGATACTTAGAAAGAGCATTAAACATTTCTCTCATCGATAACTAATTTACCGCAATACTAACCACAAATGAGTCCTTGAAGGTCTTGATATCGCTGAAGAACTCTTCGAGGGTATACTTGTGTGGATCAAACACGTAGTATTCAGCCAGTTCTCCATATAGCGCTTCCATTTGACGGAACATGGAATGCAGGAGGTCGCATTGTTCACGGGCCTCTTTGGCAAATGACTGTATGATTACGCTTAAGGAAAACACCGCATATTTTACAGATTAACAAAAAAAATTAATAAGCTTTTTAAGAAACACAGACCAGACTATTGTCCCGTTGATGTCGTTCGAGTTAGGGTCCTCCAGGACAACGAAAGTGGACTGTAAGTTGCTGTGGTTTAATATTTACAGAAGAAATACAACACGAAACACCGTACGCGTGAGATTCGTCTTCGAGGTTACAATGATGTGTGGCCAATAGGTCGGGGTACCATATCTCCCGCTTCTCGTATGTTTGAACTGTCCCCAGGACTCACGAGAGTAGCGACAGTTATTTTATAGTTAAAAACGTACGTGTCAAATACTCGCGGGGCGCGACACGGTTTACTGTGATCTGATTGGTCACATAGAGGTCAGACGATGAATATTCGAAAGCGAAATGGCTGAGAGCTGTACACGTGATCGCTGTTTAAGTATTATATTACTTAACTATAGGCAGTTGCGTGTGCCATTATAAACGTCGTCTACAACTTATTGATCTCTGTTTACGATACATTTTGTTTACTTAAACTTTTTTAATTATATTAGAGTCGAGTTTTTTCTTCTTTTCAAATTTAAATTTAAAGGATACACTCATAGTTTCGTGGAACAAATCGTCTGGACACTGTTGCACCCTTGAATTATTCAAATCGGTTTCTAGCGCCCTTATGTCGTTCTCCATCTTCTTCAACGACTTCTGGAGATTCTCCATTGACACACGAGCGGCTCTGTTGAGAACAATCGAACAAATTCGTTTAGTAGCCGATGTGAGTATACTTAATACTTAAATGTAAATGTGAGATAGGATCATTAATTATGAACACAATTTTAAAAAATATTTGAAATTCATTCAGAAATAGAGCCCATGTCCACACCGAAGATCCATTCCAAATATTGTTGAAAGAATTTTAGAAACTTGGTTAACAAAAAAGGATATGCTTTCAGAGCAAATACTCCGTTCATTTTGATTTTTGGACTGAGCTTCGCTCAGTATCCAAGGCAGATTTTATTATCATTTACCCTCGATATTTATAAACAATTTTTAGGCCTTACACCTTTAATGTCCCATGTTTTAGATATTTTATAAAGCAACACTAAAATTAAAAAGTTTTATTTCATAAATAAATATTTAATCTATCTATCGCACCTGTCTATGTGTGGCATCTCTTCGGCAAACGTCAGCACGTCTGAGAACTTATTCTCTATCGTTTCAACTAAATAATGTAACAAGGTTTGTTTGTTTTCCAGATCTTTCGTTGCTGTTAACTGTAACAAAAAAAACGTGGATTTTGAAAGAGGAAAACATTGTTTATTTGTATTTAATTGATAAACTCAAAAATACTTAATCAGTTTCAAAAATTCTTTCATGTATATAAAGCTACATATCAGCGAGTAACATGGGTGTATTTTATTTTGAAAAAATGTCTGCCCATGCGAAGTCGGAGCAGGTAACTAGTATAAAGTAATGTAACACTACATTTGTCAGTGTATTCACTTATAACTTTTAGATTTCTAAATAGATTTCAATATAGTTTTCACCAGCATTTAGAGGATTTAAAAGGAAGGTTTATATGTATAACTTGTGGGCCACCCCGGCTTCGCCTCAGTGGGACGTTGAATATTTGCAACATACACAATTTTTTTTCATTGAGATTTTCATATAACAATATCATCCAAATTTCCAATTTTTTCCGTGGATTGTCCAGTTTTCTTTCATACGAACCTCGTCCTGACAATTACGAGCACAACAAAAAAGAAATCAAATATAATAGAATAATTATGTAATAATGATTAAGACATATGTTTATAAGAGCAACCTCTGTGTTTCTTGCACGTTCTTCACAGAAGGAGTACTGCATTAAGAAGTGTGGTAGATTCATAAATTATTATATATCAATATCATAATCACAATTATATATCATAATTTTCGACGATTTCAAGTGTATTTTAAAAATACTTATGAAATAAATAATTTTTGACTTTGACTTTGGCTGAGCCGTTCTCAAGTAATACTCCGTCATACATGTGGCAATTGATTTTTATTTATATATAAGGGACCAGCCCCGGCTTCGCACGGGTAGAAATGTTTATGAAAATAAAATATAGCCCATGTTACTCACTAATAATGTAGCTTTATACAAATTAAAGAATTTTAGAAATCGGTTGAATAGGTTTGAGTTTATCCATTACATACAAAGTTTACTTCTTTATAATATCAAGTATAGATAGATATATTCCTATGCAGTGTATGGAAGTAGAGAAATACTGTACTTACCTTAGTAAGAAAACTAATTTCGAAGCCGTAAGCCCCAGCGTTGTTCGAACCCGTGTTCATGTAGTTACCGAGCAGTAGCAGAAGCTCCAGGATCTTGGCGAATTTCTGGCTCGACTTCACTTCTTCACACGCCGCTGTGCCTGACACTATATCCTGTGGAACGATTGAACTTATACAAACTTAAATTTACAGGGAATTACTGGCAATTATCGGCAATCATTCTTGCCGGTTCTTCTCAGTGAATGTTTTATCGAGTCAATGGTAGATTTGACGTTCAAAAATATTACCTACTTTAAACGTGTTACATGATAGTGAGTTCAGTTATCTGAGTGTGTGACTGACATGGAGATCACGAGATGTCTTCCCGAGCAATAACATCATTATACCTAAACTGGCCCGTTGGCGCAGTGGCATAGCATCTGCTTTCCAAGCTAGGGTCCCGGGTTCGATCAGGTCAATTTAGGAAACGAACTTTTCAAATTGGCTTGGAGTCTGGGTGTTACTGGGAACTCCCCCAGAGTTCGTCGTGTGGTACCCATAGTACAAGCTTACTGCTTAGTTTGGGGTCACACAAACGGTGTAATTGTTTGGAGTATTATTTATTACTAGCAAACCCGGCCCGTTTCACTGGGCGTTAGTTGAAGTTGAAATAAATTAAACAGTTCTTATAATTATTTTGATACTGCAAAAAAAAAAACAAAAAAAAATTCTACTGATCCGATCGCTAACAAACTTTACAAGATCACCCGCTAGGCCAATCTGAAGATTCCCTAAAAATTTCATCGAAATCGGTCTAGCCGTTTCGGAGTCCATAAGGAACATACATACATACATTGTCTTTTATATATTTTATATAGATAGATAGATAGATTAAACAATCTATTTGAGTAAATACGAGATCTAACGAGACAAGAAACCATACTTCGTGACACAGACCAAATGTGGAGAACGAGGAATAATAGGTAGCCAATAGACAAAGATTTCAAACCATCTATTCAACTGTTTCCACCGTTCAAGTGCTTCCGACCTTTTTTGGTAACACAGGAGAAATCTTCAAAAGATGTCCGGCCCCGAAGGAGATACAAAATTATATAATATGGGACTTGTTCCCACTCCATGGCGGTAGTTCGCCGCAGTACTTGTGCCCACTCTGAAATCTCCTTGAAACGCACTGGAGACTCCCAGCGCTTCGCGGCTTAACGACTACTGCCATACAGTAGTAGTCAGGATTAACGTCTTAACTGCCTTCAAAATCATATAGAATTTCGATATAGATGCCATACCATCCAAGTTACGACACGACCCGTTGCATAACCTGAGTATTAAATCTTAAAGCATCAAGAGCAAAATGGCTACACATCAAAGGAGGTCGACAACTTGTGTGTAGAAGTAAGTGTTAGCAACACCGACGATTAAAGAATAGAACTGACTGGATTAAAGAATAGAAATAGAATTGGCGCCCTCTAGCAGAGTGAGACGGTGTTCGTGACGTCATTGAGAAGAACAACCGACAGCTTCCTGGCATCCTTCATTTTGTTGTATTTGAATTTTTGTGTATTTTCGTAGTATGTTGTATTTCATCTGTATTTCATCTTTATATATAGGTTTAATTTTTGAATAGTTTTTGAAAGATTGTTTTGTTTTTTTGAAGAAATGAAGTTACCCGCGACATGTAAGAAATAATATTCGTTGTAACTGAGGACGAACTGAAAACCAGCGCTGTGCAGATGAGCGGCTGCGCTGCTGGAAAGCTGGCTACTCACAGCATTGCTGAGTTCGCTCCTTTTGCCACACGAATGAGAATTCTAAATTTTTTAAATTGTTATTATTTATATTTAGTGTTATTTATTTTCCTTTTTTAAAAAAAATAATTATGCAATGTATATTTTGTGTAGCCTTGTGTATGTTATTTGTTGTGGCAATAAACCTGTTTCTTTCTTTCTTTCTTTCTTTCTTTCTTTAGCTTGCTTACGGTAAGAAACCGACGGTACTGCGCCAGTAATAATAAGAGCTATCAAATCGCCGATAATATTAGTTAAAAGCCTCTGATCTTATTTTTTTTGGTAACATAAAAAGTTAGTCACTCAGCTCCTCAGAGTTGAGACGACTTGAGACTGGGTTATTTGGGACTTTTACCAACATACATACATGCATATCTTCAAGCTGTATCTCTAACGGAGTAGTCAGAGAGGACGGAGCGCAAAGCTTCGCGGTCCTTACTTTTTTCTCCTCTACTCACTCATTTTCGCCTAGGTATGCGGGTGCTTTTGACATTTCCGTCGGCTATCACTCTGGCTATTTGATCTTCGTAAGTCAGCCTTGGTCTTCCCTGGCTTCTGCTAACACACGCTTTCGCTCTGTAGATTTTCTTTGTCAGTCTTTCATCACTCTTTCTTTCTATGCGCTCGAACCATCTAAACATTTCTTTCTTCATTTTTACAATAACACTATCGTGCAATCCTGTCATACTCAATAACAGCCGAGTTAAGCATGGAGATGTTTGTAATAAGACAAAGTGTTTACTTAAGTGACTCTCATTTTTTCTTTACGAATAGCACAGTGTTTAAATACAAATTAATTAAATATATTATTAATTGAAGGAAAGTTTTGGTTATTCCATTCCTATAGATATCTAACATATTTAATTCTATCGTATTTGTCAGAAGAACTACAAAATAACTTCGATATTTACCGGTTTGACTTCAGATATAATTTCGGGGTAGTGTTCTCTGAAGGCCAGACTTCTTAAGCGAGGCACCAGCCGCTTGATGTCGGCCACTGTGGCAGCGAACTGTTCAGCTTCGGTTAGCTCCTCGCTTTTGCACTTCAACTCAGACAACTTCTTCATCTGATCAGCTGGTGGTAGGTACTACAAATATTTAATATAATAGTCCTTGGGTTACCCTGGGTTTAATCTATATCCATTTTAAATTTCATCAAAATCGGTCCAGTGGTTAAGCTGTGAAAGCCGGCCAAACAGACAGACACATTTACGCATTAATATTAGTATGGGCTTACATACAAAAATTGTTACATACTCGTACTTCTGCGCTGGCGCAGAATTATTTTCATTATACGCTTTATGTAACTAACATATTAGAAATATTTTATATTGCTTTTCAATACTCATCTTTGCGGTTAGCTTGTGAACCATATTAGTACATACATACATACATACATACAAACATATCGTCATGCTGTATCCCTAACGGGGTAGTCAGAGAGGATACAATACTAGTTTGGGTCTCGAAACTTGTGCTCAATATAATGTAGGCAATATGACAAGGAAATTTTTAGAAATTTACTCCCTAAGGGCAATTCCTCATAAGAAGTGTTAAAGTTAGTTTGAAAAAATATAATAAAATTATTTGAGAACTTAATAACAAGTCTGCTATAGAAATAAAGGCAGTAAAAAGGAGTATCAGAATAATAAAATGTAATAAAATTCTTCCAGAATATACTCTATTAAGGAACAAGAGATTTAAACTTATTATTAAACACTGAGTTTCTTGTCGGTTCTTCTCAGTGTCCAGGTTTTCTTTTCGAACCGAACTAAAGTAGAATTGAGGTTCAAAAATATCTTGCAATTGTGTTTACTTGAATAAATTGATTTCACTTTGATTTTGAATGGGAAAAAAAATAATTCCAAGAAGTCATGAGCACTGTAGCGGCACGCATGATGGCCGTTTTGACATTTGTCCACTCATGAAGTTTCGTATAAATTAATAACTACGTTGAAAGGAGCAAATTGCTGTTCTTTATTGGCAATAGTGACGTGCAGTTAGTCATAAAATTCATCGAATGTATAATTTTAAGATACAAAAATTTTTTTATTAAACCGCCTTCAAAAAATACACTGAAGAGTATAAAATAACTATCCTTTACTAATCAAAACTCAAGTACAATAATTAAAAACTTTATAAATACGATACGCATACCTATATAATTAAATTTGACAGTTACTGAAGTGGGTGCCAAGCCCACCAAACTAATAGACTTTATGTTGTTGCACATTGATTTGGCACCGACTGTCAAATTTAATTATATAGGTATGTGTATCGTATTTATAAAGTTTTTAATTATTGTATTTGAGTTTTGATTAGTAAAGGATAGTTATTTTATACTCTTCAGTGTTTTTTTTGAAGGCAGTTTAATTTTTTTTAATAAAAAATTTTTATTTCTCAGTTTTGAGTGATCTTGACCTAAATAAATATCTAGGGAAGGTCTGCAATTAACTTCTTTCTAATTCCGGAACGCAACGGTATACAAGAGAATCATCAATATAAATAAAGGTTATAACCAGGTCTTGTTATCTAGAGTATCTTCGAATTCCAAGCTCCAATATCGGTGAAATTTAAATGGGACCACCTCTGGAGTATTACCTACCAAACGAAAAAAGAATTTTCGAAATCTGTTCATAAATGACGGAGTTATGAGGTAACAAACGTACAAAAAAAAACAACATACAGACGACTTGAGAACCTCCTCCTTTTTTGAAGTCGGTTAAAAATTAATTTATATCATTTATTTCTAAATTATATATATCACGGTCTAACTATATATACATGTGACTAATCGAGCCTGGGTAAAAGTTGTGAATAGAACTGTTAAATTAATAAGGGAAGATTATGAAAGAGATGTGAAAATAGATAATATTTTAGAAAATAACTTATGAATAATGTAGGTGATAATAGCAGCGATGTCAGTGAAAATAGCAGTATGGACGAATCTGATTAAATATTGCCTTTTGAGGCACTTTTTTTTCTATCTCGTTCTGTATGAATTTGTTTTTTGTGTGCAAATAAAGTATGTATATTCATTTTCAATCCAATATTCAGTTCATTCAAATATATTAAGTAAACATTAATATTTTCGTTTTATTAAAACTTTTTAATCAGCTACTACTTGCAATACTAGTTATAAATCCAAAAACCTTACATGCGACTCGCATTTTATTATATTTTTTCGATAATAAATTGATATTTCACGTCACTATTGCAATGTGTTAAAACGGCCATCATAGCGAGCCGCTACTGTAGCCAGTATATAAACTGTATTATTAAACCTAATGAAAGACAGAAAGAGAATCCTATCCTATCTCTTTTTAATCCACACCCTTACCTGTATGAGCAGATCGAGTACATTCCCAGTGAGCACGTTGGTGTCACACCGCAGTATGCACGTGCGTATGTGCTCGTAAGACATGTGCTTTAGGGATCCTCCCAGCAGAATAGACAGGTTCTGTGCAGCTTTGCTGTCCAGAACTTTCAGATCTTTAACTTTCTTCAATGTGTGCACCCTAAACGAGGATTTTGTAATCTATTAATATCTATCAATAATTTTATATAGTAAATGATAGCAACACTAATAAAAATATTCTGTTGTGGCAACACAGCCACCGCCATAACATTCTTTCTCCCACTTGGCTATTCATACAGTACGTACTGTTCATACAAATGACATAATATAGGAATACAGGGTTTTATTCAGTAAGTATATGTGATACAGACATCGCAATGTATCATCCCGTAACTAAACAGTAGTCAAAATGTACCCACGCCTTCATTTCTTAATGAACTTAAAACTTCAATGAATACCACTTGAAAAAAAATCTTTTTCTAACATTGAATTATCAATACTCTAAATACTACATTAAAACAATAATCGTGGCGCTAGGCGCTGGCAGAGCGGAGCGTAGGGACTGCCGCTTCGCGGTAAGTAAAAGGGAGACAGTGATATTGTGTCGTCGTTTCGAATAAGCAAGACCTCCCCCCGAAGTTTTAATATTACATAACATAACATAACATAACATAACTTCACGCTGTATCCCCAACGGGGTAGCCAGAGAGGACGGAGCGCCAGGAGTCGCGGTCCTTACACACCTCTTTCGCTTCCTCAAATCTCATCATTCTCCTCACACATTTTCGCCTAGGTATGCGAGTGCTTTTGACATTTCCGTCTGCTAACACTCTGGCTATTTGATCTTCATAAGTCAGCCTTGGTCTTCCTTGGCTTCTTTTACCACTCACTTTCGCTCTGTATATTTTCTTCGTCAGTCTTTCATCACTCATTCTTTCCATGTGCCCGAACCATCTAAGCATTCCTTTCTTCATTTTTACAATAACACTGTTGTGCAACCCTGTCATACTGCGTATCTCGTCATTGCTTATCCTGTCCGCAAGCGTAACACCGCACATATTTCTGAGAGACCGCATCTCCACAGCATTTATCATACTTTCACTCGATTTCAGGCATATCCAGGCCTCACTGCCGTACAGCAAAGTTGGCACCAACACCGCATTGTGGATGGCCATTTTAGCAGTGTTAGATATATTCACACTACCCACTAATGCGGACAGAGCACCGTTCACTTTATTGCCAGCTGCTACCCGTCTCTCCACATCCAACTCACATCTTCCATCCCTCGAAAACGCACTCCCCAGGTACACAATTTCATTCACCTGTTCTAGACATTTTCCATTTACACTAATCACACATTTCGTTTGTACCGCTTCTCTTTCAAACACCAGATATAATATTACGTATAATAAAATAAGTTTAATTCAATAAAAATCCATTTCAAATCTATATTTTGCAGTCTAATATTTAGAGCACCGGTTTCTTAATCATGTATTATAAAAATATTGCTTTAAATATAAAATAAAGTTGTAGCGATCTGGCGATGCTAAAATACTGACTTGCGTTTAAGTAGAATATAATGCAATTTGAACGTGTGGCTCGCCAATCGCTTACATACCACCGCCCTGCCACTTTGTACTTATTATAATTGTGTAAAAAGAAAATATAAGTGCACCAACGTGATAAAATAAAACCTCTAAATTGGTGAGCCCGACGTGATACGTTACGTAAAACGCATTACATTGGTCACTGCGCAAGCGTCGAATTGAAAGCGAGTTAGGTGGGCGACCGATCTTATTTTTTCGGACAATAATTTCTCAGTACATAAATTCTCTGTAATAATTTCTCAAACAAAAATATCTCATTGTAATATCTCTCATAATTTCTCATAGCAATAATTTCTTATGTATAAAATTTCTCCGGCTATAATTTACTATTTTCATATTAATATTTTTAAGTGCCACGGTAGCCAGCCGGCAAAACGCCAGAACAGAATCCGCCTTATAAGAACACTCTTTCTGGGTAGGATAGGTTAGTTAAGTGCATAAACCAAAACGCGCGAGCCGAGCGAGCGAAGCGAGCGTGCCGCAGCAGCGGCCGGCGAAGCGCCAGAACAGAATCCACTTTATAAGAACACTCTTCCTGGGTAGGTTAGGTTAGTTAAGTGTATAAACCAAAACGCGCGAGCCGAGCGAGCGAAGCGAGCGTGCCGCAGCAGCGGCCGGCGAAGCGCCTTTGTTTGGGTAGGTTATGTTAGGTAAGTATGTGGGAATATATTACTCTGAGAAATAGTTGTACTGAGTAATAATTGCATGAGAAAATTTTGTACGAGAAATTTTTGCCTGAGCAATACTTTTTAGAAAATAAGATGGAGAGCCAGCTCGGTGTGGTCCCCGAGCCTCAGTTGAGTGGAACACAGCTATTGTTTCAAACACACTCAATTTAGTACTACAGAGATATCGTTGTTTTTTTTTTGTATATGAAGAGGTCTGAAATCTGATTATCCAACTTTTTTTCATATTTCTGGTTCTGAGTTATTAGTTTACATGTCTTTGCTCAGCCCAGTTGTGTAAAAACGACAGAATAAATTATCTGTGAAACACTAAGAGTCTAGTTTTTCCACCTACCACAAGACTGGTAGAGTCATGCTACATTGCAGCACGAATTGGGCCGGCTCGCCCGGTGAAATACCACCCTCTCGCAGAATATCGGCGTGAAATAATAGCATCTATTGCTGTTGTATTTCGTATAAGAGTTTCGTAATAAGAGTGCCGGTGACCCATCATTCCGTCCCTCAACCTTTCCCTTCTTTCCCTATTTCCCTAAAGGGCGGCAACGCACCTGTGACGTTGTGGGTGTTCATGAGCGGAGGTGGTCACTCTCCATCAGTTGATCCGCTTGCTCGTTTGCTCCGTTTTATAAAAAAAAAAACCTTGAAATAGAACCTTAAATATACTTACTTATCAACAGCATCCTCGTTCTTCTTGGCCATCGGTTTGCTTGAGAACTTCTGGGCCAATCCGCTGAGTATATCAGGCGAAGCCAACTTGTCTTCTCGGACATTCACCCAAAACGCTTTCTCCGACATCTTCTGTGGTATTATTGTCTTCCAATTGGCCCGTTTCAATGGGCCTTCGACTTCCCACTTCTTCTTGGGTTTGAGGCCATATGGGAGAATGTCGGGTTGCGGCTGAAACGAATTGATTTAAACTAATTATTACTTGAGGACACTTACGTTTTAAACAATTGTGTACTATATTTTAAAATTTATCTCATCCGTACTTTTCACTTGAAGAAAAACAAACTTAGTCCGGTTATATGTATAATATATATATAATAAATACAAGTTTAGTGATACATTTTCATTTTCTTAACATTACAATAACATATAGATCTCATTAATTCATAAAGACAGTTCGGCCGACTGAGTCGCTCTTTTTCACTTCAATACGTGCAGCAGCCTATCACTATACATATTATATGGTTCCACTTTGGCATTAGACCTGTGTCGTTCGTGATTGATTCGTTTATTTGATTACAATCATTTCAAAGTATTGATAATTGCAATCATAATTGAATAAACGTATCGTCAACCGATTCAATTATTTAACAGATTCGATTTCAGAATTTCTCCATATTTAATTGATTGTTTATGCCATTTATTGTGATAAAAAGTGGAATTCAGACGTGTTTACAAGATCAATTCGCAAATACACATTATTTCTCAAGACGCAATCAGATTACAAATGCAGTAGAATTTATAACAGTAAAAATCATCTGGTCTCAAACTAGGGAATTTCCTGTGCTATGCGAACCAGACGAAGACTACTAGGGGTGTCTCCCAGTACACAGACCCGAGATAATCTAGAAAAGTTCGTTTTTTAAACTGACTCAACCGGACCGGGAACCCGGAACTTTCGTTTGGATGCAACACTTAAACCATTGCGCCATTGAGTTCGTCATAATCGTAAAAAATATGATTACTCATACAATCATTCGATCTTTTGTTCAATCGAAAATACATAATTGTATCTGTGTACAATAATAAATGATTGAATCCTTTGACCGAAACAATAGAATTTTTGAAAATGAACGATCGACACAGGTCTATTTGGTTTGGATCAAGAACAAAAATGGAAGGAGCATTTGCTCTAAGAGCGTGTCCTTACTGTGTCCTTTATTTGTTAACCGAGTTACTAGACTTTTACTAATGTGCGTGACTAGGGAAGGTCACAGTACAACGAAACACAGCTGAACATGACATATTTTTATTTTTATGAATATTAGTAGCCAAACAATTTAGATTTACGAGTATTTTGAAAACAATTATTTCATGACCGATTCCTGAGCTGACACGAATTACACTGATAGTGTGAAGTTGCCATACTTACTGTAACTGTTTTACTTGTGATTACAATCTATGAGATAGAAAGAGACACGATAAATCATTTGACGCACGACGATAAGAGCGAGAGCTTATTATGACTCCGTCCATTACTTTTTTTGGTCCGAGCTGTTTGGCGTTTGTAGGGCAAAATTATACATCTTTAAAATTATTATGTATACGAGGAAAAATATAGATCTATTTATAAAGAAAGGCGATATTGGTGGTATGGAAACCCGCGGTCGTGATAAATTGGTTATTCCGAAATTTAAGTTACGTAAGTCAAATGTTTCATTTTTGGGTAATTGCATTCGTTTTTAAAATAAACTTCCTCAAGAAATTATTCAATTAACAGAGAATAAATTTAGATTGGTTATAAAACGTACATTGATTAGACAATCATACTACAAAATAAATGATTTCATTGAAGATAAAACAATAGTATGGAAATGATTTCTGCACATGCATTTACTGGCTTAATGAATATTGTATTTTTATAAACCTTTTGTAAAATGAAGTTGAAAAAAGACACCTGACCGAGTTTCTTGTCAGTTCTTCTCAGTGTCCAGATTTTCTATTTGAACAGAACTAAAGTAGATTTGACGTTCAAAAATACCTTGTAATTGTTTGTGATAAATTCCTAAAATCTTTAGCTATTTTCAGCTCAAACTCCAAAAACCACCGATCGACACGTGTTTCGCTTCTCAACGAAGCATCCTCAGGATATACCAGAGATAGGCGACCTAGATGGCGCAGTGGTTTAGACGTTAACTCAAGCGCGGAAAATTCCGGGTTCGATTCCCGGTTGGGTCCATTTAGAAAATGATTTTTTCTAGATTGTCTCGGGTCTGGGTGTACAAGGAGACGCCCCCAGTAGTCATCTTCTGGTTCTCATAGCACAGGGAATACCCTAGTTTGAGATCAGAGGATTGGTGTGTATTGTCTGGCGCATTATTATTATAGGATTCGGTCAGCGAACCAGCACCGAATCTAAAGATTTTAGGAATTTATCACATGAAATTGATTTCCGCAAAGTAACACCTGATTCTATACAATACCTTGTAATTGAGTTTACTTGAATAAATTGATTTGACTTTAACTTTGACATTAATAATAATAAACCAAAAATAATAAACCAGACGACTACTACTGGGGTGGTCTCCCAGTACACCCAGACCCCGAGACAATCTAGAAAAGTTCGTTTCCTAAATTGACCCGACCGGGAATCGAACCCGAAACCTTCCGCGTTTCGGGGGCAACATCTGAACCACTGCGCCATCGAGGTCGTCGAAATTGAAAATCTTATGATATTGTGTTTGAAACTCACCATCCCAGGCATGAATCCTCCCGGTGGCGGTGGGGGCCGGGGTCCGCCCATCATAGGGGGCGGCGGCGGGGGCGGAGGGCCCATTCCCGGTAGTGGCGGGGGCGGGGGCCCGCGGGGGGCGCCCGGCAGCGGCGGGGGCGGGGGCGGGGGCGGACCGCCTCCAACTGGACGATTTCAATTATACTATATGACTCTTTGGCGGGAATGGGAGAAGTGAGGTTGTCATTTTATTTAGATTTTCTATTTTTTACATTTCTGGGAGTTTTGAAGTACAAAAGTGACAGTATATTGTGTTTTAAAGTTCTGGGTAAGTGAAAAGAATGGAGTCTAAATAGACATCTGCAGCTGAAGTTCTCGCGCTCTTCCAAGAAGTCCTTTATAACTTCAGTAAAGCCTACTATCACTTTACTGGAGGAGTTTTATGCCATTAAAAAAGTAATATACTTGTAATTCTACTTATTAATATGTGACATTGGCAAATACGCTAAACTGTGCGCCATGCCATAAAGAAAGAAAAAAAAAATTATACTATATTTACATACATACATACATACCCTCACGCTGTATCCCTAACGGGGTAGTCAGAGAGGACGGAGCGCCAAGCGTCGCGGTTCTTACATACTTCTTTCGCTTCCTCAAATCTCATCATTCTCCTTACTATTCAAAAGATAAATATCGATAGTTAAGAATCAATTGTGTCATTCTCGAAAAAGTTACAGAAGATTAAAAAAATATTTCTGGATAATTCACTCTCTTGAATTAGGTTATATAAATTTACAATTTTCGTTAATTTGAAGATAGTTGACTGAACAGGTCAAACCAAATTTACTCTTTAAATATATCTGCATAAATGCATAAAAATGTTGAAAATTGAGACAAACGCTGTTGATTTTTAATCATCGATATATTAAAAATCCCTATAGACGTGTATACTAGAACGTTACTCAAGTGTGTCTCTTATTGAGTACAGTTAGAAATGGCGTTACATGCGATAAATATTGACATTCTAAGTATTCCCAAAAAGAGATTTACACTTCAGTATCATTTTGAAATTAGAGCCGCAGATCTCGAGAAACTACGTTTAGAAAATTGTAGACTGTGCATGAATCGAGCTCTTATACACAGCTATACAGTGTACACGTGCATTAGTGTAAGAGAGCGAATATTTGTGAGTACAGTGGAATCCGTTTATAACTCGGCCTATATTGACCAACCGCTTAATATGAAGTGATTGCAGTGAGAAGTTCAGTTTTCAATTTAAAATCTTTATAGCAAAGTTAGGATATAACGACTTCGCTTACTCGCTTATAGTGACATGTTACTTATTATGACCTATTTTTGAGAAATTATGTCCAGTTGAATGAAAAAAAGAAAGGAATGCTATGATGGTTCGGGCACATGGAAGAATGAATGATGAAAGACTGACGAAGAAAATCTATAGAGCAAAAGTGAGTGGTAAAAGAAGCCAAGGAAGACCAAAGCTGACTTATGAAGATCAAATAGCTAGGCGAAAATGTGTGAAGAGAATGATGAGATTTGAGGAAGCGAAAGAAGTATGTAAGGGCCGCGACGCTTGGCGCTCCGTCCTCTCTGACTACCCCGTTAGGGATACGGCGTGAAGATATGTATGTATGTCGTTATAGTGACCGACATGATTCCTAACACCTTCGCTCATTTTCGTGACTCTCCCCACCCCGCTCCCTACGACGACGTTTGGGTTAGATAGATACAATTTGTAATTTTTCTCTCTATTAAACTAAATACCTAACAAGTATAGGAAGTCGTTTATTTTCCAAGACTATACTTTGTATGACGTCCGCTTAGTATGACGTGTTTGTCACCTCTCTTCGATGTCATTATAAGCGGATTCTACTGTACTTTACGCTTAATTCCTGCTTTTTGTCTATTAAACCAATTTTTTTAATTATATTTATACATAATTCTTAAATATTTTAATTTGGCGATGCTTGACGCTCCATCCCCTCTATTATAACAGGGATACAGCGTGAGGATATGTATATGTATTTTAGTTTCATGTTTATGATATAATAAAGGGATTTGAAAATTTTGGTATACTCATAACTCACCATTTTTTTGTCCCAAAATGGCGGCGCCCGATGTATTCTATATACATCGATCGTGAACGCTTATACCAACAAGAAATTACTAAGGTTCCTATGTCCGAAAGCATCACGTTACATAGTTATTTGCAGGAAAAGATCAATATATGAGAACATACATCGATTTTAAACCAATAACCATGAAAAATAAAAATAGTTATTTTTTCAAAAGTGCACCATCATGTACTGCCAGCCCAGATGAATATGAATTGTCAATACTTGTTAAGCTCTTCATACGTACTGCTCATTGTCTCATCAGTGTGACACTCAACGACATGACAATACAGTTAAAAAAATATGTGCCCGCTAATACCATTCACAATATACTAATACCTAAAATTTTAATCTATCTAGAAACTGCTATTTCAATAAAATATAATGCGTAAAATACATACATACATGTGTGAGGAGAATGATGAGATTTGAGGAAGCGAAAGAAGTATGTAACGACCGCGACGCTTGGCGCTCCGTCCTCTCTGACTACCCCGTTAGGGATACGGCGTGAAGATATGTATGTATGTATAATGCGTAAAACAATTTATTAATAATATTTTCGTGGTTTGAAGTTTTCTTACATTAACCTTTTCTTGCAAATGACTCTGTAACGTGACACTTTAGAATATAGCGAACTTAGTAACTTTTTGTTCAATCGATTTATATAACTTTTATCTAAGGAACTAATGTAAACTGGAACGTACACAGACAGATTACGGAACTTTAAATATTAACACTGAGCCTTCTGATAGGGTTGAAAATTATTTAATCAATTTCGAGAGAGAATTCGGTCTTATGAGATAGCATTTTGGGAAGCCCTTCCCGCACGCATGTCAGAATAAAATTTGTAGAAATGGTAGTAAAAAGTAACTATAACACAATTTTATTTTCACAAAAATCTTAATTTTAGCATTGTCTGTTATTATCTGAAAAACGTTTTATGATGTTGAGTATTTTTTTATTTAATCTTATATGACTTCCAATAATAAAATAATTTAAATATTGGCACAGAATAGATAGATAGTACATGTATTGGTAGTTTTTGTAATTTGCATTGGCCACATCTATGACGGCTTAGAAACAATATGGCGGGTCAAGCACTCATGCGAAATTGTGTTATTATTTGATTTCGTAATTTGTTTGTTAATTCTGTGATTTTTTTGTAATTATGGTGAAAAAATGTTGAGTGGTAGGATGTAGAAGTGAATATTTTACGGAATATGGAATTATGTGATAAATTCCCAAAATCTTTAGCTATTTTCTGCTCAAACTCCAAAAACCACCAATCGGCACGTGTTTCCCTTCTCAACGAAGCATCCTTAGGATATAACAGAGATAGGACTCGGTCAGCTAACCAGCACCGAATCAACTGACCGAATCCTATGGTATATCCTGAGGATGCTTCGTTGAGAAGCGAAACACGTGTCGATTAGTGGTTTTTGGAGTTTGAGCGGAAAATACATAAAGATTTTAGGAATTTATCACATGAAATGGATTTCCGCAAAGTAACACCTGAGTCTACAATATATGGAATTATGTTTCAAGTAACTAATATTTCTGCCAATTACACTTTATTTATGATAGTCACTCTGTTAGAAAGAGACAAAGGGCTCTCTATCATCGCAACCGGTTTTTAGTGGCTAACGTGCATTCCAGTTTACATAAAAGTTCCTTGGTTTTATCATGCACCATAAATTTAAAAGAAAATTGCGGCCGTTGAGTATGCCATGCTCCGAACAAATATCTTCAAACTCCTTCATTAAAACATGTACTACACTATTACATGCAAAATCATGCGACTTCACAGCGACAGACAATATCCGATAATTGCTGTATCACCCAAAAGTTATTTAGTATAGTTAAGTACAAATTGCCAAATATTGGATACTTTTATGGTATTATCCACACTATTTCAGAATTTCTCGGATATTATCCATTAAAAAATTAAGAAGTGTGGACACCCACCTGCTCCAGGCATCGGCGGCGGAGGCGGAGGAGGGGGGCCGCTGCCTACAAACACCGAAAGGGACAGCTATATAGTGCACTGCACACATGCGTTAGCGTGAGAGAAATAGCAAATATTTATGAGCGTTTTACACAGACCAAAAATCAAAATGGACAGTTTTGTTTTAACAGCATATCCGTTTTTTGCTGGTGTGAAGTTCTAGGTTTATACTAACGTGCGTGACTAGGAAAGGGTCACAGTACGACAAAAAACAGCTGAACATGACATATTTTTATTTTTGTGAACTACTAGTGACCAAAATACTTGAAATTTACTTTTTATTCTTTTTTATAATAATACTCCAGACAATAACACAGATTGTGTGACCCCAAACTAAGCAGTAAGCTTGTACTATGGATACCACACAACGAACTCTGGGAGAGTTCCCAGTAACGCCCAGACTCCAAGCCAATTTAGAAAAGTTTGATTCCTAAATTGACCTGACCGGGGATCGAACCCGGGACCCTAGCTTGGAAAGCAGATGCATATGCCACTGCGCCAACGGGCCAGTCTCGACATTTACGACAATTTTGAAAATAATTATTTCAGTACTGCAATGTTTTGGACGTCGAGCCGGCCATGAGCTGACACGAATTATACCGACAGTGCGAGGTCAAACTGACTATAGCTGACTGTTTTACTCGTGGTTTAGCTCAATGAGATAGACAGAGATACATGAAAATTCGTTTGATACATGGTGATAAGAGCCGTAACTCATCATGGCTCCGTGCATTATAATTTTTGGTCCTATGTTTTACACCTAACACCCATGTGACTCACAAGAGGCCAATTTGTTAATAATTTTGAGTATGAAAGTAGCGAAAGACTAAGTAGAGTAGCGAAAGATTTGTTGTCAATGAAAAGAGAGAAATATAAAGAGATCATAGAAAACCATCCCTTATGCAATATTAATTAGTTACTAGTGTAACTTTGATCACAAATAAACTAGATTCACAACCTTCTGTAAAATCTAAACAAATTACTGTCCGAATTGATATTGTTACGGTTGGACCTTATATGCGTAAGGAATAAGGTCGATTTTTAATGGAACTAAAAACGTAACTTTTAGTGCTTATATCTCGAGACCTAGGCTTTGCAGTTATGACCTAAAAACGCATTGCTAGGTTTAAGGTCTACTATCGAATGGTATAAGTCAAATTAAGAAAGAAGAACCAAGTTGCACCTCGAATATTCCCGAGCGATGACGTGTCATTTACCTATGACTCATGCAAACAGGCGGCGTCGAGAACTGTCGAATTACTGTTAATGAGCGTAATTAACTAGAAAGTTCCACCCTCGTTTTATCCGACTATAAATAAAGCTCCGTGTCCGCCGCCGAGTCAGTGTTTCTCAACTATCGTTCGAAGCGACATATCGAGGTGACATGAAGGCGAATTACATACACTACTACGACGACCTTGGATAGAAGAACTTGGATAGAGGAACGTTGTTATTGAGTGAAGCGTGTACCTTCGGTGACTACTACGCAAGTACCTACTTCGAGGGCGACTGCGAAGATTAGGAACCGCCGTAATTAAGTTCGCCTGTTCTTGACATCTGCTTGTATGAAGGAAAATAAACTCTTTACACCCTTAACCTGCATCTTATTACCCTCAGCTAGTAACAATATATACATTTCTAATATCGTATAGTATTATCGGTAATAATGTGTTAATTTAAAATAGACCTTACTGTCAATGCATAAGGTCGTAAAAGCTGGTAAAAGATCCTTGCAATGAAACTGTTAAAAAGAAAAAAGATTTAAATGCAATTTTACGCTTCGTGCTTTAGGTATAACTCACATAATATATTTGCACAGCTTTTTATGTCATTTTGATTTGTTACGTGAGTGACAAAGATAAGACCACGGGCCAAGAAACAACGGACGGAGTTATAATAAGTTGCCGCTATTACCACCGTGTGTTAAAGTAATTTTCCTATCTCTTTCTATCTTATTGAGCGTAACCACGAGTAAAACAGCTATAGTGAGTATGGCAACCTTACACTGTCAGTATATTTCGTGTCAGCTTATGAGTCGGTCATGAAATAATTTATAATAATAATAATATCTTTATTTCTTCACAAAAAATGACATGACATAAAAAAAATGATGACATGACAAGAACAAAACTAAATGACATGACATAAAACATAGTTCAGTTTTGTGGGAAACTAGACCTAAGATAGGTCGAGCCTGTGTTATGGGTCTCCAGAACCCCACCCCAAAATTTGAATAGTTGAAAGTAGACTAAGATTTTATTTAACTTTAAAAATAAACAATAATAATTTGGAGGAAGTTTCCGTCACAGTTTGATATAGAATGCATGTATTTGGGTAAGTGTAAGAGGGGTATGCCTGAACAGTGCGGGAGTAAGTAAAAGTGTATGAGTGTGTGTGTGGCTGCATGTCTATAAGTATGGGTGTATGTGTTGAAGCTGGATAGAGTTATATACCCAAAAGCAAAGTTAACCAGCAGTACTAATCAATTTTTCAGTCCCGTCATAATCTGAATTCTGTAGTCAATTTTTAATTTTCCGCTTACATTCAAATTTAGAGAGGGAGTAGATTTTATTTAGATTGTTAGCCTTGTTGTAAAGAACAGTTCCAAGAAAAATAAAACAAAGAAATTATTCGCAAAATACTCGTAAATCTTAAGTGTTTTGGGTATAGTACCACAAAAATAAAAATATTTTATTCACAAAAATAGAAATATGTCATGTTCATCTGTGTATCGTTGTTCTGTGACCTTCCCTACTCACGCACGTTAGTAAACATATTGAAAGTCGGTCAACAATAGAGGGTCATTTTAAGGGCACGCGTTTAGATTACATACTCCGGCCATTGTAATATTTGGTCCGAGGATAAGACATATATCAGGTAATATTTGAAAAATATTGCTCACATAAATAAAATGTATTTATTTATTTAACGAAACTAAGAATCTCGTCTTTTTTAGCGTTCTAGACGTGTTTTTACAATTTTTGAAGCATTTGTTGGATGTTTTTGGAGCGTTGATTGTGAATCTTGTTTTTTATTTGTGATCGAAGTAGCGTAAAGTCAGTTTCTTTGATGATCGACACGTGTTTCGCTTCCCAGCCACACATCCTCAGGAAATAGGCTAAACAATTGCTCTTAAACCTGGTATATTTCATACATTATATTATACATACACACACAAAATAATTAAAAGGGTTCGAAGATTTTGGCATACTCGTCAACTGCCATTTTGTTTTTTTTTTCGAAAATGGCGGCGCACGATCTCGTTGCAGAGTCTACTTGATACTTGATGACGGGCTTCTTTCCGCAAATCAATGTCCAACAATTGCAGAGTAATATACTCGTATATCTCCTAAACTCTATAAACTTATTTGCGTTTCTCGTTGTGTTATTGGCGGAAACAACAGGTTCGCCACAAAAGAATAATAATAATCTGTATATATCGGTTGGAGACACTTATACAAACAAAAAAGGTCCGCAATCGATTTATACAGGTTTTATCGTGCGCTGTAATTTTCAAAAATAAATAAAATGGCGGCCGTTGAATATTTCGGTTTCGAATGAAAAGCTTCAAGCCTTTTTAAATACATTTGTAAAATAACTTGAAACACGTGTCGACTAATAGGTTTGAGATAATAGGGGGAAAATGGGAAGACAACTAAAACTAATGAGTGTTCCAAAATTCAAGCAAGATTTGAATTACGCGCCATTTGTGCGATAGTGTTGCCAATGAAAAAAAGACAGCATGACAACTGACTGAGGGTTATTAAAATGGAGCGCCACACGAAAGAACAGCGCGTTTTCATTGTTGAACAATAATTTAAAAATAATGATTTGGCATCAACCGTTCGCAATTTTCGTGCAAAATATGGTCGGAATATTGATTTAAGTTTATGAACTGTGAAAAGATTATTTGAAAAATCCAGGGAAAGCCTTTAAAACTTTTTCGGGAATTTTTTGAAGTGCAAAGTTTATGTCAACAAGTCCACCCTAGTATTGAAGGAGGAAATTGAGCGTTTTATCAACGAAATTCAGCTGCATTTATGCAAAACAGTCATAAAAAATTCGTCAAGAGAAGGTGGCGGAAGGCGTGGAGACCCGATATATTATTCCATACCATAACCCTATACTGTATATTTCAAATTAATTAATTCTTGCGTGAATTTTGGGACACTCGTTATAAAAAATCATCGCAACAAAACATTACAATACAAAAACTCCTTACCTCCAGGCATTGGTGGAGGAGGAGGTGGGGAAGGTCCGCCAGGGCTGCCAATTGTCTGAAAAATCATTATTACATAGAAATTTGCGTGGTGGTGACATCCTTTACTAACACAGACCAGTAAACATACTAATATTATAAATGCGAGTCTGTCTGTCTGGCACATTTTCACGACTAAACCGCTGGACCGATTTTTATGAAATTTAACATGGAGATAGTTTGACACCAGAGTACGGACATAGGCTACTTTTGTTCCAAAAAGCTACCCTAAAGGGATGAAACGGGGGACGAAACTTTGTATGGGAAATGCTAAACCGCTGAATCGATTTCGATGACATTTGGTACAATGATAAACTTTTTTATTACAAAAACATAGACTTATTTTTTATCAAAAATCTACTCTTATATGGGTGAAAAGGGTGATGACATTTTATAGGGGAAATGCTAAACCGATGAACCGAATTTCAACCACCGTGCGAGCTCTAATGAAAACAAATGTGTCAAATTTTGCAGGATGTGGGAGAATGTGCTGCAAGCTGATTTATCATAAGGAGATCGAAGTTTGAATATTAGAGAGCGAATGGCGGAGAGCTGAGGGCGTAGTTATCGTTTAAGAAATATATTATTTAAACGTTTTACCAGACTAGTAAGCCCTAGACGAAACTTATGAGGGCGACTACGACTGCCCACAGTTTAGTAATATCTTACACTATTATTCGAACAACATTTGTATATTTGTAATTGCGTTCTCGAAAACGGTTCTAACGATTTCGATGAAATTTACAATATGGGGATTTCCGGGGGCGAAAAATCGATCTAGTCGGGTCTCGATTCTGGGAAAATTCATTTTCTCCATGTTTTCACACTTAAAATTAGTATATGGTATTGAGTGATAATTTTGCAACAAAGTTTACCTTCTCAATAGCACAGTGGCTAGAGTGTAGGTATACCGCTGAAGTGCGGGGTATCGAATCCTGCACTGTGATTAGACTTCTTATACAGGGTTATTTTAAAAATACTAATAACCTCTTACTATTTTGTTCTTAACATTATCCCCAACACCTTTTGTTCCACGACTTTTAAAAATTCATAACTTTCTTTCATACAAAAATAAAAATATATTAAATGTTTCTGAAAATGGCACCTACTCTACCGGGTCGCTAAAGCGGCACGGGTCTGAGAGGTGCACTTGCCCTGTACCGTTGGAAATACGTACAGAGTAATTACGTTTCAGACAGTACAACAAAACTTGACAAATGTTTTTTTAAGGAACGTATTAAATATTGAAAAAAGTCGTAGAAAAAAAGTCGTTAGGTATGTCGACAGGAATTTTGCAATACAATCAACGAGCAAAGCTAGGTCCCACAGATAGTATTATTTAAACTTGATCACGCCCACAGCTTTCCTCCTATACCCTCCCAAAGATAAAATAACTCAAAGCGTAATCTATGGGTTTACTGGTGAATAAATATTTCGCTAAAAAAATATACCTTGGCGATAGCGGCAATATTCCCTTGCGAGACTCCCCCAGGACCCGTTGGAGATGCGGCTTGTTTTAACCTACAAGAGCGTTAACAATATATAATGTGTAACTGAATTTAACCAAAAAACAGGCTACAATTATAGCTAAACAGCACGCTTATTACGTAACTTGCAGACAGCATGCGACAGCCAAATATCGCGCGATATCTGCTGTAAATACGTTAATTTGTATAATACCATTTATACAGTGGCGCTAAATCTACCGCGAAAAGTGCATTTTACGATCTTGGCGCAATAGACACGCAATCGTCATACACGATACCGATTTTTTATTACAATTAGTAGACGGTCGCGCAATGATCGCGTGGCTGTCGCTGTCTGCAAACTTTAGGTAGTAACTCCGCCGACTAAATAATTATTTTTTATGAATATAGAAAGGCAAAAATAACTCTAGACAGTCTCCAGAGTAGCAACAGGTGATGCAAATCAGAAAAGCTGACTCACCCTGTACATACGACACACATTAAGGCGACGCATTGACAAACGATAATTTAAATATACCTTCTGTTCTATGCAAACGTGCACGCGCTAGCTTACGAAAAATACGAAAAAACAGTTATTTTCGTTTATTTTAAAAACTATAATTAATATTAAAAAATCCAACTGTCATTTTGAGGAATATGTTTAAAGTAAACTATACAGAAGATTTAGAAATATAAATCGGTCCCGTTGCTCCAAAAAATGTAAATCTCTGTTTTAAAAGAGATTTCTTTGACATTTTTTTCGTGTCAACCAAAAGTTAACCAATCGTGTATCACAACTGTCAAAATGAAGTCAATGAAATGAAGAATGACGATAGTAAATATCACTCTCATACGTTTTGTAGTCACTTAGAAAAATTGAGATTCCTGGAGTCAAAATTTCCAATGCGTCGCCTTAATGAGATTTGCACTAGTATTTGCAATTGTTGCTATTGATTTGCACAAGGTCGGCCGCCATTTCGTTAGAAAACAGTACTCACACATTTACATTTCATTTGATTTTATTATATTTGCTCCACTTCATAGTATGGGACAGACTGTTTGAAGTTCTATGAATGAAAAAATCTATGAGTTAGTGTCCTAGTTATTTCATACATACATACTCCTAACGCTGTATCCCTAACGGGTAGTCAGAGCTGACGGAACGCCAAGTATCGCGGTCCTTACATACTTCTTTCGCCTCCACGATCCTTATCATTCTTCTTACAAACTTTCGCCTAGGTTTGCAAGAGCTTTTAACATTTCCGTCAGCTAATACTGGCTATTTGATGTTCATAAGTCAGCCTTGGGCTTCCTTGACTTTTGCTACCACTGACTTTCGCCCTTTAGATTTTCTCCATCAATGTTTCACTTCTTTCTTTTCAGCTATTTCATAAACTACAATATTTATCCCATTTTATTGTTATATTTCATTGAAGAAACAAATAATTCAGACGTAATACATACATACATACATATCTTCACGCTGTATTCATAACGGGGTAATCAGAGAGGACGGAGCACCAGGAGTCGCGGCCCTTACATACCTCTTTCGCTTCCTCAAATCTCATCATTCTCCTCACACATTTTCGCCTAGGTATGCCGAGTGCTTTTGACATTTCCGTCTGCTAACACTATGGCTATTTGATCTTCATAAGGCCTTGGTCTTCCTCGGCTTCTCTTACCACTCGCTTTCGCTCTGTAGATTTTCTTCGTCAGTCTTTCATCACTCATTCTTTCAGACGTAATAATATGTATTACATATCCTCGCCCTGTATCGCTAATGGAGTCTGAGAGAATATGTATCACGTACATATGCCATACGATATTATTTAAAATTGAGAATAACAATCGGTTGTCAAGCAACCAAATTAAATAGAAAATTGAGTTATAAAAACGATGTTGGCACACTTATAAACAATAGATTGTAGATAACAGTTATATAACATACTACCTTGTGGAATTATAATGTACGTTACACGAACCTGTCCTCCAAATGCGACGCCCGCGCCTCTGCCTCTTGCCTCGCCGCTATGGCCGCCTCTAATTTAGTTTTCAACTCCTCCACTTTGCGTTCTTCTTCTGCCCGAGATTTTTCTAGAATAAAATTGCGATTTTTTGGCTGAATTTACTGAAAAATCCTTATTTAGCGATAAGTCACTTTCGAATAAACGATTCATTAGTTCTTAGCTGTTGCTCGCGACTTAGTTCGCGTATATTTAAAAAACAGTAGCCTTTCTCAGGGTTCCAGCTACATCTGTATCAAATTTCATAAAAATCGGTTCAACAAATTAACCACGAAAACGTAACGGACAAACAGTCATAGATACTCTCGCATTTATAGCAGTATAGACAGTAATCAAAAAAAATGATACATCATTTCCAAGTATAAGTTAGTCAATAGTTTTTACTTCATGATTTAACGAGTTGGTTAAAAACAAATAATAAATTCAGTTCTCAGTTAATTGGTTGGTAAAATCCTACTATCACCTATAAAATTAATTGGTTTTTAAAAACTTCAGCCTAACCCATAATATACTAGGTCAATAGAACCTCAACTAACTAAATAACTAAATTACTCAATTTGTGAAAACCCCACATTAATCAATAAACGAATTAGTTGATAAAATACTGTAGTGACTTAATAATTCTGTAAAAAATCTTACCCACGTATAAGTGGATTAGTTAATTAATGTTAACCTCATATAAACATTAGAGTTAGTTCATCAAGCAAAACCAATCGTTAATAAATTAATTAGTTGGTTGATGAAACCTTACAGTAACATAGTTGGTTCATAACAATCTCATCAGATTCTATAAATGAGATAGTTGGTTGACGGTTATCTCCATACTAACCTATTAATCCATCAATTAACGGTTGCACATCTATGTTGAACCGCTGTGTTGCTCTGAAGTCAGGATCGTATCCATTCTTGTGTAAGACTATTTGTGTTACACACTCTTCAATTAATTTGTAATATGCTGGCCTGAAAGTGGTGAGATTGAAGTTAATTACAGTGGGAAATTATATATTAACTAGCATTTTATTGCATATTAATGCATCCAATTTCTTGAATTACATACATACATACATATTTCTTGAATTATTTCATGAAAATAAAAGTTCTGCTTTATATGCTACGGATGAAGCTGTAACTATGATTAGTGTTTAATATCGTACGATAATAATTCATTTTTATTGCCTGAATCGGTTAATATTGTTCTGGAATCATGTGAATTCAACAGGATGGCGATGCGATGCGTCTAGTTATGCAAATGAAATATTTTGCAATTTCCATACATACATATTTACAGTGCCCTAACGCAGTAAAGAGAGAAGTTGAAGACCCAAAGACGGCGATCAGTGGGCAATCATAACATAACTCATTTTTCATGAAGTCCTCAACAAATTGCGAAAAAAATAATTTCCTTATTGTGATGTGACAATGTGGTTAGCTAAGTATATTTTATTTCATTTTATCATATTTTATTGTATCTACCAAATTCAAATATTACAGTGTTATGTTACTGTAGTATAGTTAGTATTGTTATATAATAATTGTACGTGTTGTATACTCCTGTAAAAATATTTCAGTGTCTAAGATTTTTTATACTTTAGTTGGTGTAATTTTGTGATAATGCTGTGAACAAAACAAATCATTTTGCATATCCAATATCTTAATTTCGATATAACATTTAATTTTCCTCACCTTATCAATTCGTCGTCTCTAATGAACAATAAATGTTGCAATATCGATAAAAGATACGGCTCAGCCGGTGTGTCCATCACTAAATTCTTTACCAACTCGTAACATTCATTGGCGTCATGGAAGTCCACTCTGAAAAACCATCGATTATTTTCAAAATATTCTCTATTACAATATAAAATATTTAATAGATTTTAAATGAAGTCAATAAATAGCAATCGAATTATATTATTGACTTTAAAAGTATGTATTGAAATTCATGAAGTAAAAATACTAAAATTTTTTTTAACTTATAATAACAACTCAAAGATCGAAACAAGTAATTTACAATTAATGTGAAACAAATGATAACATTTTCTTAAAGTGTATAGAATAGTAATTTATTTCAAAGCGAAACCAAATAAGACTCGATAACTGTAGCAATTAGAGAAATAATTCAAATAGACTAGCTAATGCCCGCGACTTCGTCCGCATAGTTTATTTTTAAAATAGTCTACGCCCTTCCTCAGGATTCAAACTATCTCCTTAGCAAATTTCATCGCAATTGGATGGACAGTATGGCAGCCTATAAAATACAAACAAACATTTATTTTTATAATTAGATAAATGCATTTTGATTAAGCGGAATTAATTGATTAATTGTTGGAAGGTGTAACAGAATATCAAAATAAGAAATAATATACCTCATTGAGAGATGAAGCAAAAACAACTAGATATATATTGGGTCCTTACATATGAAATTGGCGTTTTGTACAGGAGGAATATAAAGTCAATTTTTTTTTGTAAAATATATTTAATTAATCAAAGTATGCACCGTTGTTATCTATGCACTTTTGCCATCTCATAGGTAGTTCATTGATCCCTTTACTAAAAAAACCATGGGGGCGAGAATCAATAAACTCTTTGAAGGCGGTTTGGACTGCCGCATTGGAGTTGAATTTTTTTCCTTGTAAGAAGTTGTCCAAATTCCGGAAAAAATGGTAATCTGTTGGAGCAAGGTCCGGGGAGTACGGTGGATGTCGTAGATATTCCTCATCTAACTTAGAGGTTGTTTGTTGTGCAGTGTGTGGTCTTGCGTTGTCTTGAAGCAGCAGTGGCCTAGAGCGATTGACCAATCTCGGTTGTTTAGCAGCTAGTTCTTCCTTCATGGTTTGCAGTTGCTGACAATAGATATCTGCCGTAATCGTTTGACCAGATTTTAGAAAGCTGTAGTGAACGACACCGGCGCTAGTCCACCAAACACTCACAAGTAACTTTTTCTGAGTCAATTTTCGTTTAGGGCAGGATTTGGCTGGGTTTCCAGGGTTCAGCCATTGCGACGAGCGCTTCCGATTCTCGTACAGTATCCACTTTTCATCACAAGTAATGATTCGATTTACAATCCCTTCATTATTGTGTCGGTTGAGCAAAGTAACACAGCAGTCGATGCGTGTTTGCAAGTTCGATTCACTCAATTCATGAGGTACCCATCGTTCAAGTTTTTTTACTTTCCCGATTTGCTTCAAGTGGATTAATACAGTTTAGTCACTTACCCCGAAACCTGCAGCTATTTCTGAAGTGCTTTGTGATGGATCCACTTCCACAATAGCTTTTAATTCTTCATTTTCCACTTTGGTCTCCGGCCGTCCACGGGTTTGGTTCTGAAGGTCAAAATTTCCAGAACGAAAACGTTGAAACCAAAAACGTACCGTGCTTTCTTTTGCGACACCAGCGTCGTACACATCATTAATCCTTCGAGCTGTTTCTGCAGCACTGGTGCCACGGTAGAACTCGTACTCGTAAATATACCGATATTTCATGTTTTCCATTGTGCGGTAATAAGCGACGCCAAAGAAAAAAATAATGAGGAAAAAAACAAATGAATGACTGTTTTCAAAACTCAAATGTACCAGCTAAATGAATTTATAAATTTGAATTTGGAATTCTTAACCAAAGAGGAGATATTTCAGATCAAAGTGGTCAGTACGACAAAACGCTAATTTCATATGTAAGGACCCAATATAATTATTAATAAATATAATTATTAACAATTACAAGTAATAATTACATCTATTTGAGGGATACAAACATATCTACACGCTGTATCCCTAACGGGGTAGTTAGAGGACGGAGCGCCAAGCGTCGCGATCTTTACATACTTCTTTCGCTTCCTCAAATCTCATCATTCTCCTCACACATTTTTGCCTAGGTATGCGAGTGCGTTTGACATTTCCGTTGACTAACACTCTGGCTATTTGATCTTTGTAAGTCAGCCTTTGTCTTTCTTGGCTTCTTTTACCACTCACTTTCGCTCTATAGATTTTCTTCGTCAGTCTTTCATCACTCATTCTTTCCATGTG
Organism: Zeuzera pyrina; assembly: GCA_907165235.1. Classification (NCBI taxonomy): domain Eukaryota; kingdom Metazoa; phylum Arthropoda; class Insecta; order Lepidoptera; family Cossidae; genus Zeuzera; species Zeuzera pyrina. Next base: position 7,798,300 of record OU015646.1, on the reverse strand, counting down.
CCCGAATCATCTTAGCAATCCTTTCTTCATTTTTTCAATAACACTTTCATACAACTATGTCATACTGCGTATCTCTTCATTGCTTATCCTGTCGGCAAGGGTGACACTGCACATATTTCTAAGAGATCGCATTTCTACTGCATTTATCTTACTTTCACTCGATTTAGGGCATATCCAGGGTCACTACCATACAATAAAGTTGGCACCAACACCGCATTGTGTATGCTCATTTTAGTTGAGTTAGATATATTCACATTGCCTACTAATGCGGACAGAGCACCGTTCACTTTATTGCCAGCTGCTACCCGTCTCTCCACATCCAACTCACATCTTCCATCCCTCGATAACGCACTCCCCAGATATACAATTTCGTTCACTTTTTTTTCGTTCCCATATATACAATTTGAGAGATAAACGCCTACTCGATAGGCGTATCTGTAATCTTTGTAATTAAAGGAAATAATGCAAAACTACCGTTACTGAGTGGTTAAAAACTAAAACTTATGACGAAGTGGAAGCTATTACTCACACGCCCATATAAGCTCTCTCACACACACACACACACACACACACACGCAAACACACACACACACATTAGTTTTAATTTATAACTTAGTTTAAGCTAATTTTCAATTTAATTTCAATTTCATTTCATTTATATTCTTTCAATTTAATTGTAATTTTATTTCATAAATTATTATTTTCACACTGAAGAAGTGAGTACAGTGGTACTTAAATATAATTATAATTTCTAGAGACAATAATGTACGGAAGAGCGAATTCTCCCAATACAAGCAATTCCATGCTTAAAGGAGGACTCCAGCCCATGTAAATACATCTAGGAGTTAATGAATACATTTTTTGATTTTTTGATTGAATGACACCTCATTGAAATAAAAAGCACAATACAATTAAATTAGCTGCATCGAAAAAACACTCTATTTCCACATCTCATTACCTGACGTCATCAAATTTGGCCAAGAATTCATCTTGGTCGGCCCCCGCGTGCGTATCGAACACATTCATTTGGATCTGACGTGAACCCTCAGCCCCAGCCCTTAACTCATCTGTGAACAAAACAAGAAACTAAAAAACTCTCAACACAAAAAAATTGATTAAAGCTATATATTATACGACCTAGATGGCGCAGTGGTTTAGACGTTAAACCAAGCGTGGAAGGTTCCGGGTTCGATTCCCGGTCGGGTCAAATTAGAAAAAGAACTTTTCTAGATTGTCTCGGGTCTGGGTGTACCGGGAGACGCCCCCAGTAGTATTGGTCTGGTTCTCATAGCACAGGGAATACCCTAGTTTGAGATCAGATGATTGGTGTGTATTGTCTGACGCATTATTATTACATATTTGGTTGAATATAATACAATTATTTCTTAACAACTAAATTGAAAGAGAGGTTTGTTTAGTCATGAACAAAACTGCAAAAAAAGTTCGAAATACAATGTGAATTATAAGATTTATTCACTCCTGAACTTAAGTAGTGGGAACACAATGAAGATAAGTTCTATCTCTGTTACTCCTAGCGCTGAATAATGACACTGCGAGTTTGTGACGTCACAATTATGTTACGCCATCTCCCTCTAGCCAAAACACATCACTGGCATTATATATCAAATAACAGAATAGCTTATTGTTTAACAAACAGATTGCAAACGATCAGATAAAACAAAAAGTCTTCCTCAAGCTTATCCCCACTCTGACTCCAGTACCCAGGTTCGATTCCCGGTCGGGTCAATTTAGGAAATGAACTTTTCTAGATTGTCTCGGGTCTGGGTGTACTGGGAGACTCCCCCAGTAGTCGTCGTCTGGTTCTCATAGCACAGGGAATACCCTAGTTTGAGATCAGATGATTGGTGTATATCGTCTGGCGCATTATTATTATTATTATTATTAGTACTGAAATTTAAGACTCAATAGCTAAATTTCTGTGAATAAATTAAAGCAATTATTTCAGAATTGTATTCACAATTTTAAAATATTTTATTACAATGTACAAAATATATTAGTTTAATAGTTTTTAGCCTATTATGTAGTGACGAACTGGAAAAATAGCATTCGGATTTTGGCTTTAATCTATAATAGACTATAGATATCTTCAATAAAATGTAGGAATTGAAATTAACTCACCAATCAAATCGTATACACCTGTCCTCATAAACTCGCTACGTAGGTGCAATCTGAACTCAAGTTCTTCCGGTTCAGTTATAATTGCATTCATCAATTGCATGCAGCCATTCTGGAATTGAAACACTCAATATTAAACTCTGTTTTGGTACCGATGGTAGATTTGAAATATAAAAAAGAAATATGCGGTCGAGGGACCCCCGTCAGGAATGACATTCCTCAGCTGCGGGCAGACAAAGATAAGAACGGCAACTTTTTATGGCTGCTTTCATTATAATTCTATGTCCGAGGTTTTAATTTTTTTTACCTATGTGTATGGGACAAATCATACATTAAAAAGTAATAATTTAATTTCTTAGAGTAGCAACATTTGCTCTCTCTTGCATCTCAGCATTCACCGTGTCGACATCGCTCTGTAGAAAATCATATAATTTAATACTAATAAACCTGAAATTTGTCACTAATAACTGTTTATTTTTATGTTCCTTAAACATATGTCATTGTCAAGATGACAGTAGAAATTACATTAAAACAGTTATACAGACTGGTTCAACTTTTTGGCGGGAACAGGAGAAGTGAGGTTGTCATTTTATTTAGATTTTCTATTTTTTACATTTTTAGGAGTTTTAAAGTACAACAGTGATAGTATATTGTGTTTTAAAGTTCTGTGTAAGTGAAAAGAATGGAGGAGATCTAAATAAACATGTGTAGCTGAAGTTTTCGCGCTCTTCCAAGAAGTCCTTTTTAACTTCAGTGAAGCCTACTATCACTTTACTGGAGGAGTGTTAGGGACAGTTAATATATCTCCAGAAGTTACGTCATTAGGCTGATGGTCTTCTTACCAATGCCTTAAGAAATATAAATAAAAAAATTATACAGACGGTGGTATTCCAATAGTACAAAATTAAATCATTATTTTCTATTAATTAATTTTTTACCCATTATCTATACTGCGTAAACAAACTCGTATATTCTCCCACCTTCAAGCTCTCTGGTGATTTGCTCTCGAGACCCTCGATGATGGGGAGGAAGCGAGGTTTGCGGCTGGACTCGCCCGCCATTGTGATCGCCTCGAGGACCTTCTCGTGCCCGTTGGGAATTAGACATATTGCTGCTAACACCTGTAAGAATAAGCATCTCTCTATTATGTATTTATAAGAAGACAGACATACCTCAGAGATACGCCACTTTTTTACATTTGTAAGAATGGCAGAAAATCTGTTATACAAACAAAAATCAATTGTCGCATGTATACACGATTATAATTTGGATTGAGAAAACATATTATTCAATAGAACAAATTTTGACATAATTCATTGATTATAAATATTGCAACAGATTATGTACAAGTTCCAATTTATTCACATATTATTTTACATTTTGACATTTAATTATTGACATTTGCAGTTAAATGACGGTGCTTTTTCATTGTTAGTAAAGGGATGCAATATTAAGTCGTTTTAATTATTATAGCTTTTCGGTATTTGATGGATTGTGCATGATTTTCAATTTTCAATTTCTGAAATAACATAATTTTTTGTCTGAACGCTTTCGGCAAATTACAGAGGACTGTTTTGTATTGTTTACAATCTATATGTATATACAACCTGTAATGATAGACGAATAAAGTTGAATTTGAATTTCGCTGAATTTTTTTTTGTTGTGTTCATAATTATCAGGACAAGGTTTGTACGAATGAAAGTTATGAGAAAATCCACCAGGAAAGTCAAAATTCACCCGGACGGTGTCAAACAGCACAGATGATAGATGAACAGCTAGTTTCTAATAAATATGAATCCAGTTGCCAGTACGTAAAAGAGAAGAAGTTACGGTTTCAATATCGGTTGTAAAAATTAGTTTCGAACAGACACCAGTGATCTCAAAATCAAAGTCAAATCAATTTATTCAAGTTAACCCAATTACAGAGTATTTTTGAATGTCAAATCTACTTTAGTTCGGTTCAAATAGAAAACCTGGACACTGAGAAGAACCGACAAGAAACTCAGTCAGGTATCATTTTTTCAACTTCGTTTTACAAAAGGTTTATTAAAATACAATATTTTCAATAAGCCAGTAAATGCATGTGCTGAGAAGATCATTTCCAGACTATTGTTATATCTTCAATGAAATTGTTTATTTTATAGTATGAATCAATGTAAGTTTTATAACCAATCTAAATCTATTTTCTGTTAATTGAGTGACTTCTTCGAGGAACTTTATTATAAAAATTATTTCAAAAAAACTTAGTGTGGTCCATTGTAATACGTTTGACTTAATAATGTAATAATTTCAAAATGCATGTAGAAACATTCCGTAGCGACATCTATGGTACCATAATCGTACCATTAATTTTTTAAATTTCTTTTTATCCTGATGATTCTAGTTAGGACATTAGAACAAAGTTATAAAATAATTGTATTGTCATCAGTCCTTGACCCCTGTGCAAATTTTGAAGCTGATCAGACTTCTGGAAATTGCTAAAAATTACGCTGAAAGATTCCGTTACATACATACATACATACATACAGGTCAAGCTAATATAAAGCGTGTAAAAAAAACGAATGCAGTTACCCAAAAATGAAACAATTGACCTATGTAATTTAAATTTTGGAATAACCAATTTATCACGACCTCGGGTGTCCACACCATTAATTCTTTCTTTCTTTTTAAACTCATCTATATTTTTCCTCGTATACATAATAATTTCAAAGACGTATAAGGACGGCAAGGTGAGGACATTAATGTCTTTAAAACGATATTTAAATGATTCTCGTGCATTCATACTGTAGATGGCACGTATTGCTCTTTTTTGTAAAATGAAAATGGATGGAAATCTCATTTCCCAATTACTTTGTGTGTTATATTCTTTATTCTACAGTAATTTTCAAGGCCTACCTTGGCTGCCTCTAATGCACAGTGTGGTTTCCTGGCATCTAGACTGCGAGCCAGCACAGGTAGAGCTTCACGGCACTCAAACACTGTACGTATGCCCACTGTGTTGTTCAAAATCGCCGACAAACACCGTATGCATTCATACTGCACTCGATCGTAGCGGGAGTCACTGGAACCAAATGAAACAATAACTATATAATTATCGTAAACTTTATACCTTACTAGTGCTGTTTTCTAACGAAACGGCGGCTGGTCAGCTTCTCCTACTAATATTAAAAATATGAAAGTTTATAATATTAGTATAGGTATTATCAAATAGCCAGAGTGTTAGCAGACGGAAATATCAAAAGCACTCGCATACCCAGGCGAAAATGTGTAAGGAGAATGATGAGATTTGAGGAAGCGAAAGAGGTATGTAAGGACCGCGACTCTTGGCGCTCCGTCCTCTCTGACTACCGTGTTAGGGATACAGCGTGAAGATATGTATGTGTGTGTATGTATGAAAGTTTGTGAGGATGGATGGATGTTTGTTACTCTTTCACGCAAAAACTACTAAACGGATTTTGATGAAATTTTACAATAATATAGCTCATATATCAGAATAGCACATAGGCTATAATTTATAAAGATATTGTGTGTTTTTGAACCTCATGCGAGCAAAGTCGCGGGAAAAAGCTTGTTTGTTTGTATTTTATGGGCTGCCATCCATACTGTTCATCCGAAGGCGATTTAATTTGGTATGGAGATAGATTAAACCCCGGGGAAGGACGTAGGATATTATAAAAATAAAAAACCCGAACGAAGTCGCACGCATCAGCCAGTATGTAAGAAATTTATCTTTCTGCATTTGTTCTCCATATAAACTTTAACTATGCCAAATCTCACACTCCTCCGCGCACACAATATTCTTTCTTAAAAAGGGATCCCAAGTTTTCGCTTCACGTATTAATATAATGATTTACGGCCGAATTTCGACCACCGGGCGACCTCAATTTGTATTAACGAACCACTTCAAATAATTGCTAACATAATTGTAGAATAATAGTTACGTATTAATGGATGTACTTCGAAGCAACTCACCGATAGAATCCACTCCCACTGCAGGCGTGAAATAGAAAATTGAATTTTTCATCATTGATTTTCTTACATTATCAGTATAATATCAAGTTTGAGGTCGTACAACGTATATGTTCTGAATTTATTTTAACGAAAATCGCATTGAAACTACAAACCAGACGTATCTAGGTACTAAACTTTAAAGTAAAAGGCTCAGTAAAGCATCCAATAGTGTTTAGCCAAAGATTCGGTTTCGAAGAATTTCGGTGAAAAATTTGTTTTCGATTTCCGTATCAAAGTGGGCGATAAAAGAATAAGGGATTTATAAATACATTTAACCAGAGTTCAGTGTATTTTAAAGGGCTTTTCAACACTAAAATACTCACTTTGTATAACACAAGTTGAGGGTAGTTAACAAGCTCTCGATGCCCTTCGTCCCAAACTCCTCTATCCACGAGAGAGGGTTGTTCGTGAGCGCTATCCTGAGATTCTCCAAGCAGGAATGCAGTTTCCCAACGGAGAGCTCTGGCTGGCTGAGATACGCTACGTAGTCGGATGGCTTCTCAAACTTCGATCTACCCTCCTGAAAAATATAGAAACAACTTGTACACGCTTCGCTGGGATGGTGCCGGCAAATATGTATATGGTATAGAAGAAGTTCAACCACTCTGCATGCATTTGAGATTGTTGGTTCATTAGTTTACAGGTGATACTGTAAATATACGGACAACTTTTCGTTTACATAGTGTTTTTTTAACTGGGGCAGTACGAGGAAATCCGAAACCATAAAAATACAAGAGAACTGTCTTAGGAACCATTCGGTCTCTTTTTGTGAAAACGATTTTGTAATTATCAATATTTTGGTCAATTGTGAGTTGTCCATAAAAATTATGTATACATCATTTCATTACATCAGCAGAATTTGGTTAAATTTAATAAAATATTTTTTATGGATAATCGGAAACCACAGACGATACAGGAAACCGTCTTAGGAACCATTCGCTCTTTTTTATGAAAACAATTTCGGCATTATACATTTTTATAATGTCGGTTCTAAGTCTGTTATAGCAATTCGACATGTAACTAACCTGGGCATTTACGAACTTGTAAGCTACCAGCATCTTCTTCTTCTGATCCCTGGAATACTTTCTGAGTGGAGCCTTCTTCTCTTCACTGAGATTCATGTCAGACTATAATAAAGAACCAATATTGAACCAAAAATTATAATAAGTAACACGAAACTATAGATTGTTTTACAGTAAATGATATCGCAGCAGAATGGTGGCGCAAGCAAACTGTGCTTACAGTACCATTTAAGCACAGTTTACTACATAGTGTAAGCAGACATCTTAAGTAAAATATGCCGAATGAATCATACTTTCATCAAAGAATTGCAATAAACCGGACAACGATGGAGTGAACGATTTATTTATTGTGTATTCCACCAGTACAGAAAGACGTGAACGGTGAGAAATCATTGCTAGCACAACCTGCCACACCTCCCATTCCCGCGTCTCCTTTTTAACCCCCGACGCAAAAGAATGGGTGTTATAAGTATGACGTGTCTGCGTGTATGTGTGTCTGTCTGTAGCATCGTAGCTGCTAAACGAATGGACCGATTATGATGTGGTTTTTTCCTCTGAACATCACTATGAATATGTATTAAATACATTAAAATATATTACGTGTAAGTTGTTTATTTAATAGACTATAAACATTGAATAGTTTGCACGTAACAATTTCAGATGAGAATACTTTCTTGTTTCATACTTTTTAGAGCGTGATTTTTCAGTAGTCGGATTTTAGTTTTTGAACTTACTTTATAAATTATTTTATGTATATAATTTCTTGATAAAGTATTTGCAGAGCCACTTTACATTTTTTTTGGTCAGGTTTTTGAAAATTTTTAAGTAGAATGAAAAAGTCATAACCCTCTTTTCTACTTCGCCGTAGTCGGCCAAAAAATTTTAAAGTAGAATAAAAATTAAAACAAATACAATATGTTATTCCTATAATCCTAATATACAAAAAATGATTTCAGTTCATGACTTTGTCCTCTAGAGGGCATCATGTACAATTTAATGTGACGTCACATAGCCTATAACTAGCGAGACGCTTCCAACGATACCTCATTTGTCAAATTATGATAAGTAGTTTAGAAGTTATGATGGAACAGATAAACATCCTATACATATACACATACATACCGGTCAAAATCATAACCCTCCAACGATAGTCATAAGTCACGTTAACTGATTAATGAGTGTCGTTAATGAGTGTCAAAATACGGAAACCTTAAACTTAATTATTAGTCACATAAGCAAAAGTATCCTTGGAAATATCTAAGTTTTTAACTACTTTTTTTATACCACAAAGGTGGCAAACAACATACGACCCAAGTGATGGTAAGTGGTTACCATCGCCTATTAACGCATGCAACACCAAGTGCATTACTTGCGTGTTGCTGATCCTGTAAAACCTCTTCACGCCTTTTTGAAGAACTCCATATCGTACTATAGTCATTTGGGAAAATCTTGACAAGGAACTTATTCCACAATTTGACAGTTCAAAAGAGGAAAAATCATTAGTCTCTATACTCAAAAGACTTTATACTTTAGTTATTATTATAAGTTTTCTATTGCAAAAATCGCAAAACTAATTATCATTAAAACTACAACGGGACATGTCAATGTCAAAACATGTCAACCGTAGTTGATATAAATAACATTTCAAAGCTCTGATCTGCTCTAATTCGCGCTAAGTTCTCTCCTCTCCCTCTCCGTCCATCTCCACTTCGCTGTACTCACGAGCATCTCCTCGAACCTCCGCTGCAGTTGCTCATCGTTGAGCGCGTCTATCTTGCTGGTGTACTCGGCGGCTGCGCTGGGCTCCTCGTCTTCTGCTCGCGGTTCGGCCCCGCGCGGGACCGTGTCGTAGCCGCGCTCCACACCGCCCGTCTTCTTCGGCCTGCCGAACCATGTGTCCAGCTGGAAAGAATAATTATAATGTAAAAAAAAATACCAGAAAGGTCGTCACAGTCAAATTAATTTATTCAAGTAAACCCAATTACAAGGTCTTTTCGAACGTCGTATCTACTTTACTTCGGTTCGAAAAAAAAAACTGGACAGAGAAGAACCGACAAGAAATTTAGTAAGGTAAGAAATTTCATCAGGTAACAATCACAAGCATAGAATTAATAAATAATTGGTAATTTTTAGAATTTCCTACTCAAAATGACTAAGACAGAACCTGTTAACCCTAAGGGTATTCATCATTATTTATTTTGTTAGTAACACAATTGTTTTTCCCTTATGGCAACACTTTTCCCTCACCTCCCTCACTGTCTGTCTTTATCGTGCTGCACGCTTTGTTATACAAATAATAAAAGTTGTTATTATTTGATTAACGGCTATTTAATCATTCAAAAATAGAATAGAACCTTTACTTTTTCGTGTATATCTGTCTATATGTCACAGGCGATTAATTTCGTCATCTTTACACGTATAGCGGGGTAAACTGGAGCTTAAAACCCTGCTCTTGACAGCCGCTATCCGCGACAAGAATGCGGAAGATTTACGCCCTCGGGAAACAAAATTCTTCCACACAGCGTGTGCGCAGGAGACCACAGAAGAGAAGCGTTCTGTCGTCTCCTGCGCACACGTAGGTACGTACACACATGTCACCATTCTTGATGCTTTTGACCTTCCTTTACAAGATACCGCGAGGAATTGAACGGCCATTGTCTCGATTAATATTAGATAAATTTAGGACATTCTACTTGTAACCATTTTAACATGATTCCAAGGAAATTTATGAAAACCTGATTTCGACAAATATGTTTGTTGCTTTTAATGAGCATAATATGTTCATCGCTTGTCATAATCACGCTTGAAGAAGCAATTTTCAGTTCTAAAATTAAGAATTCACTTGATTCCGCATAATATTCACCAAATATAATGTAAAATATAATTACCGAATAACAAAATACAGCGAAACAACGATACAACATCCTCGCACAGTGGATGTAATAGCAATGACACCTATAAGTCTACTGCATCATACTGTTGATAACAAACGATACATAATAATTTATTCAGTGCACATACCCTAGTCCATAAAAATTAGGTTTCTGCAAGAGCCATTGACTTGTTGAAATCGTAATAAAAATTTCAAATGAAGAAACAATGTTATACTTATAAGTTGCTACTAGTATGAACGCAGATTTTTGTATCAATCCTTTATTTTAGTAGCGCAAGAAAAACAGCCGGACTCCTGAGAATGAGACTGAGTAATGTAGGGTTTTTATTTACCGAAACTCTGCGGTGGTTATTACCTAAAAATTAGCAGGCAGTGACTGCCACGCGATCATCGCGCGACCGGTGACTAATTACAATAAAACATTGATATCATGCATGACGATGGCGTGTCTATTGCGCCATGACCATAAAGCGCACTTTTCGAGGTAGATTTAGCGTCACTATGCGAATTACATTATACGAATTTTCTTTTTAACAACAGATATCGCGCGATATTTGGCTGTCGCATGTTGACTGAAAGTTGGGTAATAAGCTTGTGGTATATCCTTCAGAACCCACCGGAGCCCTTCTTGCGCTGTGCCAAAACTTGTCGGGCGAACAGTGATAAATAATCCCAGCGCTGGCAATTAGATATGTATCATTCTCGAAAAAAACGATTTTAGAATGATATTAAATTCCCGAAAATGTTCTCGAGTATCAGGAATTTCCCGATACATTTCAACTTTTGCTTTTTTGATGTGAAACATCTCATATGGCTATTGGAGTCGCGACGTGGCGACGCGTCGCCACGTATATGCTAATAAACCCTAAATCTAATATATAAAATCAATGTTTGTTTGTTCGTAATTTATGGGCTACCGTACCGTTAATGTGATTGCGATGAAATTTGGTATGAAGATAGCTTGAATCCTGCGGAAGGATACAGGCTACTTTAAAAATAAAAAACGCACGTCGGTAATGCGAACTTATAAGATTTTATCCATACAAAAATCACTTAAAGTGCCTATGGAAATTTCGCTCATAAAATAAATTCTGTTTTTACTTTTTACTTACGCGCTCTAAACCCCCAAAAAATCAAAACTCAACTTCTGAAGTCCATACCTGTGATTGGACTACTACTTATTAATGTTCCAAACAGCTGTTTATGTTAAATTTTTAGTTATCGTTTATAGTTATATATTTTAGATTGCGTTGATTCCACGAATGTTACATTGTTTTGTACCAATTTTGAAACAAAACGCTAATAAATGCCTATGTTACCAAAAACCCTTTCAAATCAATTAAGCAACTAAAATCGAAGCAAATAAGGCGAAACGGGTCACAATGACGCATTGTGGTATTGTTTACGCTTGTAGGGCCGAATCGATTTAGCAATCGATAGACACAATCGAATCAAAATGATTGGTAATAATCGATTGCGATGGAACAGGCGTAATTACAATTTTACTAATTTATGAACATTTTCTTGTAGGCATTTATATCACAATCCGTCTTATTTATACTAATATAGAGAGAGCAGATTAAGTTCGTTTATATGTGGAGGGTAATCTCCGGAACCGCTGCACATATACATACATATAGGCTACATATTATTAGACCTTACCTTTTTACATAAAATTGTAAACGGTTTATTGGACGCACCTGATTTGTTAAGCAAAATCAACCTGACGGTTCCGCGAACTATACAACGTTACTCTATCACTATAATAACAATACCTCATTTCAGAACAAATGTAGGAAAATTCTCTCCTTTGAATAGGACTACGTGTACTTATAATGATTTGTATCCAGATGATGTTGACATTTTTCAGAAACCCTTCAACAAATTTCGAAAAAAAAAAATACCATATTGTGATAAGTTAGCTATATTTTATCTCATTTTACCATGTTTTATTTTATTTTTTTGTATCTACCAAATTCAAAAATTGTAATGCTTCGTTAGTGTAGTATAGTTGGTATCACTCTCACTGTATAATAATAATTGTAAACGCTGTATACTCCTGTAAGTGTTTCCCACTGTTTAAGGTTTTTTCGATACTTTATTTCGTGTAATTTTGTGATAATGCTGTTGGACTGTTGGAGTATCAATATAATCAAATAAATAAATAAATTATGTATTAGCGACCGGCTCCGGCTTCGCACGGGGAGAAATTTTTTTGAAAACAAAAAACAGGCCTTGTTACTCGCTGATAATGTAGCTTTCTTGAGGTGAAAGAATTTTTGAAATGGGTTGAGTAGTTTTGAGTTTATCCATTACATACAAACAAAGTTTACTTTTTTATAATATTAGTATGGAATAGATGGTATAGACTAGGGTTCCAAACGAGGATGATTCTAATGCTTATATACAAATTTTTTTTCTAGGTTACACTAATTGTAGAGACCAATGACAGGAAATTGGTTACCGAAAGAAGTAAATGGAACAATCATTATGAGTCTTGGAATGTTTTCTCATAAATAAACAAAATTTAAAAGCTTTTAATGAACAATCGAACAGAGAAACATTGTATAAACTTAATTAATATAGTGACCACCTTCGTGGCGCAATGGCTTAGCGCGTCGAAAAGTAAACGGGGGTTGCGGGTTCGATTCCCGCCCCGAGTCTGAGTGTTTATGTATAATATGTATTTATTTACAAAAGAAAAGTATATAAGTAGTATATCAGTTGTCTAGTACCCATAACACAAGCGCTGTGCTGCTTACTTTGGGACTAGATGGCGCTGTGTGAAATGTCTGAGTTTATTATAAAAAAAAAAAATTTCGGGTTACATCGTATTTTTGATAGCAATCTCACTCATGAATTCAATCACTGTTAATCACTTCCCCTCGAAGTGTAAAGGAATCAAAACCAACTCACCGAAAAAGGAGATCTTTCCCTTACGAATTCACCGACAACTTTTATGGTATCCATTTATTCACTTTTACACATCTGCAAATTTTACAAACACCGCAATCTTTTTAAAGTTCTGTAAAAGAAAAAGTACCCGTGCCTTGGTTCTCTCTCCTAGACAATTCGGGTTTTAGCGACCGAATAATGGCGATATAAGTGTGCATTACGGCAACAGTGATATTAGAGTCTAAATTGTTATGTTGGTGAAGACGCTAAGAGCTACGGCACACCACTACTTTCCTATAAAGATTTGGCAAGAGGGTTTGTTTCGCGCGTAAAGGAAGTGGTACCGAATCTTTAATTAATTTCTAGTAAATTTTTATGAGCGATTCTCATTACAGTCTATCTGTAATCGCTAGGTAAGAATTCCTGAAAGATTACCAGTAGTTTTGGATATAAGTTTGAGTAACCGATTTGCTCTCTATTTAATTCATACTTTCATATGCATACCTAGGCAGAGCGAAAGCTAGTGGTAAAAGAAGTCAAGGAAAACCAAGGCTGACTTACGAAGATCAAATAGCCAGAGTGTTAGCCGACGAAAATGTCAGAAGCACGCGCATACCTAGGCGAATATGTGTGAAGAGAATGATGGCATTTGAGGAAGCGAAAGAGCTATGTAAAGACCGCGACGCTTGGCGCTCCTTCCTCTCTGACTACCCCTTGGGAATACAGTGTGAAGATATGTATGTACGTATATGTATACATCTATACATACACATAAAAAGTGTCTGTCTGTGACAACAAAATAAAAGCTTTTCCTTAAGCTTCTATGGTTTTTTTACAAGAAACCAAAACCTAAACACGCGTCTTTAAAATTTTTGTCTCATCTGTCTGTCTGTTTGTTTATCCAGACTAATCTTCGAAACGGCTGTACAGATTTGGTGGAACTTTCATAAGCATGTAGAGGATATCATAGAAAACAATCTAAGCTATTTTTTATCTTGGAAAAATATCAAATTTAACGCGTGTGATGCCACGGATTACGGCGAGTATACTGATATAAATGTGAAAATGTGTCTGTTTATTAAATTTTTGCGGAACACCGAACCAATTTTGATGAAATGAGGTGGGTAAAGAAAAGCCTTATTTCGCCTGTCATCGTCATAAAAATTAAGTTTTGATTAAAGCCATTTTACAATATTTATACGAAGTTCAGGTTACTTTTACAATTACATCAAAATTGGCGAGGAAAAAACAGCAAGTTGTATGAAAATCCATCAAACTAGACATGTTCGTTGAATTTTTGGTATTGTTGATATCTTTGGGATATTTTATTTGAAAAAAATTTAGATGCGCTTAACGCATCAAAACAAAATCATTATTAATTCACATAATCATTATTAATTAATTTTAATATTTGAGAGATAACAAATTATTAAGTGCACAGAGAAAGTAATATATTTTAATAAAAGATTGAAAAAAACTGCAAAAATGGCAATAATTCGACAAATACACAAGTTTAATAGACTTTTAATGTAAATTGCTATTATTTCTTCTGTATCAATTTAATTTAAATGTAATTATAAATTGTATATGTAATGAATTCTTATAATTTCCAGCTACCCTCCGCCCAAAATTCCAAATTCACTAATCGGCGCGTGTTTCGCCTCTCAACGAAGCATTATCAGGATATTCTAGAGATCAGACTCGGCCGGCTAACTAGCACCGAATCAAAGAATGAATCAGCTGCACGGCTTTTCATACCCAACCTTCATGGTGCTAGTTAACTGGCAGGGTAGGAATATCCTGAGGATGCTTCGTTGAGAGGCGAAACACGTGTCGATTAGTGGGAGTGGGTTTGGTCTGAATATAACTAAAAATTATAAGAATTCATCACATGAAATGAATTTCGTCTATACAAAATGGCTTCAATCAAAACTTCGAAATTTCATGACCATGATAGACTAAAAATACTGATCTTTACCCTCTTTCTTTGGTATGGAAATGACTTGAACTCAGCGTAAGGACATGGGCTATACTTTTTTTTATCACACGCAGACGAAGCCGCGTGTAACAGCTCGTTCTCCTTTAAATATCGTAATGCTTATTTAGTACAAAACACTGATATGAATGGGTTTTTTAGAACCTAAGGTCAGATCTTACAAGGATTCTGGTCCTTCCTTTTGAGGATACCGTAAGCCTAATAACGGTTAGAGAAAGATAGATATCCCAAACAGTCGCGGTTCTCAACAATTAGGGCACGAGAATGAAAATGTGGCAAAAAGGATACGTCAAGAAAAGCCCTTTGGAATCTATCCTTCACTAGACGACCAAACCACGCTCGCACTAGGCCAAATTAGATGAAAACCCTTGAGTACGAATAACAAAAGAATTTCGATTTATTCACCACTGGACGCGATCCAAATACACTATTTAAGAATGTCAAGTGCACAGCACGACGAATGAACGCGAACTGACTTTTCACATTCGAAAATAAAGGTGTCCAGTATTATACAATCGCCTAAAATATGTGGGGTGTTCGAAAAGTTTTGAGAAACTTTCCTCAAGCGAAATTATTTGGAAAGAAATTGCGAATGAAGTTTGATGAAATCTGCACTATTCGTAAGATAACATATACAATATATATATATAGAAATCCTCACGTATCTTAATGGGGTAGTCAGAAAATATAGAGCGCCTGGCATCGCGGTCGTTACATACTTCTTTCACCTCCTCGAATCTCAGCACTCTATTCACACGCTTTCGCCTAGGTATATAAGTGCTTTTAACGTTTCCGTCAACTAACACCCTGATTATTTGACCTTAAGTGGGATAATAAATGTAATAAAACATAGTTTCATAATAAAATGACAACTTTTCTAAACAATCGTCTCAAAACTGTTCCAACATCCTGCCTCAATAAAATAAGAACATGCATAAAGTCTATAATTGTCTCTCTGATTTACAAAAACATTACTCAAGCTCTAGAATTATCGTGTTATTGGTTATTTCAATTTCCAACGACTTGAAAATAAAGAGAACATCATGATCGTCCAAAAACATAAAATACATAAATACATACATACACATCTTCGCGCTGTATCCCCAATGCGGTAGTCAGAGAGGTCGGAGCGCCAAACGTCGCGTCGCAAACGTTCTCTTTACACATATTCGCCTTAGGTTTGCGAGTGCTTTTGACATTTCCGTCGGTTAACACTCTGGCTATTTGATCTTCATAAGTCAGCCTTGGCCTTCCTTGACATCTTTTACCACTCGCTTTCGCACTGTAGATTTTTTCTTCGTCAGTCTTTCATCACTCATTCTTTCTATGTGCCCAAACCATCTAAGTACTCTTTTCTTCATTTTTACAATAACACTGTTGTGCGACCCAGCCATACTGTGTAACTCTTCACTGCTTATTTTGTCCGCAAGGGTGACATCGCACATATATTTCATCCCGCATATTTCTAAGAGATATCATTTCTACTGCATTTATCTCACTTTCACTCGATTTCGGGCATATCCAGGCCTCACTACCGTATAATAAAGTTGAAACCAACACCGCATTGTGTCATTTTCCATTTTCGCTGAGATAGATATATTCACACTGCCTACTAATGCGGACAGAGAGCACCGTTCACTTTATTGCCGGCTGTTACCCGTCTCTCCACATCCAACTAACATCTTTCATCCCTCGAAAACGCACTATCCAGAAATATAATTGCAATAATAGATACATACATATCTTCACGCCGTATCCCCAGCGGGATAGTCAGAGAGGACAAAGCGCCAAGCGTCGCGGTCCTTACATACTTCTTCCGCTTCTTCAAATCTCATCATTCTCCTCACACAATTAGAATAATGAGCCCAATAAAACTGACGAATGATTTAAAACAAAAACGAAAAATAAAAAACGGTGCGGTCGGGGGGCCCGCGCGGTTCCTGCCCTACGTAACGCTTTTTCCTTACGTGACGATATCTAAAAACTCAAACCTCCCGCAAGCCGCGTTAAAAAACTTCGTTCCAAAAGAATTTTTTTTCTAAAGATTTACCAACTTACTTTTCTGTAGTCTGTGCCAAATAGCTCAGTAGATGTATGGATATTGGAATGAATCTAATGTGAATACGGACGAACATTCCGAAACTGTGTTTCTTTAATTCTGGTAACCAAATAACAAGCTTTGCGGGCGATAGGACCTTGCGCGAGGTCCGTCTGGACGCTACCACCATCTTGCTAGCTTATCCAGCCGGTAAACAGCAGTGCTTTGACGTTGTAAATGTCCGTGGATCTCAGTTCACATTTGGTGGATTATTTTCTCGTTTTTCTTCCCCGTGGCATAAAGAAAACAAAATTAAAAAAATTGACAAAGGCGTTCTAAGCTTCCCTCAACCCTAAACGAACACTCAAAACATTTGTCCGTTTGTTTGAACTTAACTGAAAAACTGCTAAATAGATTTCAATATAAATTGCACTGTTTGAAAGACTAGGATCCAAGTTGCATAACAAAATATATATGCTATCTGTATTATAAGGGAGGATAGAGCCATTAACTCTGAAAAATAATTATCAGACAGTAGCGAGTAGCGACCCGCCGGTGGGATGTTGAATGTTTGCAATATATCAAATTTTTTTTATTGAGATTTTTATACACAAATGCCACCCAAACTTCCACCTTTTACGTGGATTTAAAAAAAAATTTCTTTCAAACAAACCTTGTCCTGAAAATTACGAACGCAACAAAAAAGAAGTCAGCCAAATCGGTAGAGCCGTTCTCAATCTCAAATGATGCTCCGTCATAAATGTGACAATTGATTATTATATATTATAGATAACTACTCAATAATCAGTGCAGATTTGCAGGCAAAAATTAGTAGACTTCATATAAATTTTGAGACATTTCAATAAAGTGTAGAACGGCTGATTCTCAACCTTATCCCTTCGACATAAGAACCAAAATATTCCGTTCTATTTAGATTACATAAAACATCGAGGCCGTTGACATTGAACTGAACTGTATAATGGGAGTCAATGAGTTTCAAATACGAGCAATCCGCTATCACTGCATGTGGAGGACAAAGTGAAATGTAACTTCTATGTGATCTCTTAGAAACGACTGTCCCAAACAGTTCAAGTATGGACCGACCGTCTTCGTTAATGTGTTCAATTCCAAAAATTATGAATTTAAAACACGACTATTTATATCAGAACTTGTAAACAAAATAAACTGATTTTTTTTAAATTAATTACATGAGTCAGAGTCTTATGATAGATATACTCTCCCTTGCCTTGCCTCTTAGGGACTTCATTTTTTGCTCACTAATAGCTCCATGATACATACATAATATTGTAAATTTCATCGAATCTTTCGCTTCCTCAAATCTCATAATTCTCCTCACACATTTTTGCCTAGGTATACGAGTGTTTTTGACATTTCTGTCAGCTAACACTGACTATTTGATCTTTGTGAATCAGCCTTAGTCTTCCTTGGCTTCTACTCACTTTCGCTTTTTACCTTTAATTCGTCGGGAGGATTACGAGTGCACTGCTATCTACCGTCATTTATTCGGTGTGTCAGAGACATGGATCGATATGAATGCTATTTGAACCATCCAGTAGGCGACATTATACAACCTTGCCTAACCTAAGTGAATGGACTGAAGCACCACAACTCTACCAACGTTCCACAGCTCATGACATGTGTAAGACATCATATTACTTGGCATTGACATAACATGAGCAAACATACAGACACTTTTCTGAGAAAAATATTTAATACTTGGAGCTCATCCAAAGACCAAGTGTTATGGGTGTCTATTACGAGTAATTTGGGTGACTAATTTTCCACACTCTACTACGTAACTTGGCATTTTTAAGGCAAGAATGAGTGGATAATTTTTGGACAAACGTGACTAATGACAAATGTATAAACAATCGACCAAATTAGCAATTCAAAGTACAACTTATTATCTATATATTAATACGTGAAGCGAAAAGTTTGGTTCCCTTTTTAAGAAAATTGCGCGCACGGAGGAGTGTGAATTTTGGTACACTTAAAGTTTACATGGAGAAGGACTGGAGAAAGCTAATATTTTTATATAATGTGCATTAGAAATAAATTAAATTAAATAAATCATTCATTGTTTACATTCATACTGCCAATGTCAAAAAGACTGTCAATGTCAAAACTCATAATAGTTTGTGTTCATATATGGTATACATAACCTTCTTGGATAAAACAGTCACACAGAGTAGATAGTCGCCAAACAGTTTATATTATAAGTTTATATTTACGATCGAATTTCGTCTACAGGGTATCTAATCTCTAGGATTTAGAATTAATAGTATTTCTTTTTTATATTTTAAATAAATAAATAATGCGCCAGACAATACACACCAATCATCTGGTCTCAAACATTTTTTAAATTGACCCGACCGGGATCGAACCCGGAACCTTCCGCGCTTGGGTACAACGACTTAACGACTGCGCCATTGAGTTGTCAATTTCAAATTTGAGGTGTATTTTATATACACATTTTTACCAATACTAATTTCCCAATTTACTAATTTGTTATTTTCGTTTTATTTGTATACTACGTAGTGCCTGGTTTCGCCCACGTTAAATTGGGTATTTTTCCTATATAAAAAGTAGCCCAGATAATAATAACCTGAAGTCCACTACCTATAAATGACAGTTCCGTTAAAATCGGTAGATAATAATAACCTGAAGTCCACTACCTATAAATGACAGTTCCGTTAAAATCGGTTCAAGCCTTTTCGGCGATTAGCCCGAATAAACAAACAGATAGAGAGACAGATAAAAATGAAAAAAAAAGTGTGTAAAGTTCTGATTACGTGCAAATAATAAACATAACATAACATAACATAACTTCACGCTGTATCCCCAACGGGGTAGCCAGAGAGGACGGAGCGCCAGGAGTCGCGGTCCTTACACACCTCTTTCGCTTCCTCAAATCTCATCATTCTCCTCACACATTTTCGCCTAGGTATGCGAGTGCTTTTGACATTTCCGTCTGCTAACACTGGCTATTTGATCTTCATAAGTCAGCCTTGGTCTTCCTTGGCTTCTTTTACCCCTCACTTTCGCTCTGTATATTTTCTTCGTCAGTCTTTCATCACTCATTCTTTCCATGTGCCCGAACCATCTAAGCATTCCTTTCTTCATTTTTACAATAACACTGTTGTGCGACCCTGTCATACTGCGTATCTCATCATTGCTTATCCTGTCAGCAAGCGTGACACCGCACATATTTCTGAGAGACCGCATCTCCACAGCATTTAACATACTTTCACTCGATTTTGGGCATATCCAGGCCTCACTACCGTACAACAAAGTTGGCACCAACACCGCATTGTGGATGGCCATTTTAGCAGTGATAGATATATTCACACTACCCACTAATGCGGACAGAGCACCATTCACTTTATTGCCAGCTGCTACCCGTCTCTCCACATCCAACTCACATCTTCCATCCCTCGAAAACGCACTCCCCAGGTACACAATTTCATTCACCTGTTCTAGACATTTTCCATTTACACAAATCACACATCTCGTTTGTACCGCTTCTCTTTCAAACACCAGAACCTTAGTTTTGTTCACATTCATTTTCAATCCTTTTACTTCACAATCTTCTTTCATGCACGTGACTAGTGTCTGCAACTCTGCTTCTGATGGTGCTATTAGCACAGCATCGTCAGCGTACAATAGGCAGTTTACCACTGTGTCACCACATCCCATACCACTCATATTACCTTTCAATCTCTGGAGGCAACTGTCCAAATACAGCACGAATAGCCAGGCAGACATCACGCAGCCCTGTCTGACACCAGAACAGACTTCAAACCAGGGCGACATGTGCCCGTCTATCCTTACACAGGCTCTGTGGTCTCTATATAATGACCTCACAGCCTGCAGTAAGGAGCCCTCCACGCCATATTCAGGCAGAAGACTCCACAATTTCTTCCGCACTACTCTATCGAATGCTTTCTCTAGATCCACGAAAGCGCAGAAAACTTTCCGACCTAAAGCCAGAAACCTTCCCACGATAACGCGGAGCGAGAAAATCTGATCCATACAACCCCTACCGTTCCTGAATCCACCTTGCGCCTCCCACAAATATCTTTCTGAAACGCCTTTCATACGTTCAGTCAATACTTTAGTATAGACTTTACTCGCTAAGCTGACCAAGCTGATGGCCCTATAGCACGCACAGTCTAGGTAGGAACCTTTCCCTTTATATAGAGGTACTATGACTGCCGTGCGCCAGTCCTCTGGAACCTCCCCCTTCTGCCAACAAAGGTTGCAGAATGCACAGAAGGCATCCCAGACCCTAGGACCACCATACTTGATCATCTCAGCAGTCACCTCATCATTTCCCGCAGCCTTTCCACATTTCAAACTTCTTATCACTTTCTCAATCTCTTTCATACTAATGGCATCCTCCAGTCTCTGGCCCGAGTGTGGCAATTCATTAGAATCGCTCTCAGTATCAGAGACGGAGTCGCCACTCTCATACAGTTCTCCAAAGTATTCACTCCATCGCTGCAAAACATCCTTTTTATTTGTAAGCAGTTTGTTTTCTTTCGAACGCACTTTATTCATTCTGCAAGGTGCCGGACCACCACTTCGGTACTTACGTACTTCTTTCCAAAATAATTTGGAATTTTCCTCGAAGTTGTCCGACATCTTGTTTTCATCTAACACCCTACACCTTTCACGCTTCTCTTTCACTAGTGCCTTCGTTTCTGCTTTCTGCAGCTTATACCTGTCTTTCATCAAATTTTTCATACCACAGTCATTAGTAGCAAGGTAGTCTCGCCATGCTTTCTTTTTCTTATACACAGCCACTTTCACCTCATCATCCCACCACACATCACGCTTTTTGCCGTTCCCAATCTTATTCATTCCACACACTTCTTTCGCAGCCTCAATCATACTATCTCTAAGGTTCTGCCAACATTTTTCAACATCCTCGCTCATCACTTTCAATCTATCATCAAGCTTACTAGATAATACCCTTTCATATTCATTCCTGGTGGCCGCATCCTGCAGTCTCCAGCTTTTAATCCGGCTAACCGCTGCAGGTTTGGACACTACGCGATGTCGCCATGCTGCGAACAGACCCCTTATTCTGGTTATCACCAGAAAGTGGTCCGTCCCGAGATCGGCTCCTCTATACGCTCTTGTGTCCATTACCTGCTTCTTAAGTCTGCTATCCACCAGGAATAAATCAATCATGCTTCTCGCACCCTTTCTTTCCCACGTGTACTGATGGATCCCTTTGTGTCTAAACATGGTATTAGCCACAAAAAGATCCTTTTCCATACACAGTCCTAACACAATCTTACCAGCATCATTCACTCTCTTATCTCCATATTTGCCTAGGACAGACTGAAATCCTGTTCGAGCTGTCCCGACCCATCCATTCATATCTCCACACACAACAATTCTTTCGTTCTCTTCAACCGTCGCTAGAACTTCTCTAACATTCTCCCAGAACTGCTCTAGTTCAGCCAAACCGACAGAGGACACTGGGGCATATACTGCCAAAACAAAAATTTTTGTCAGCCCAATCTTGAGGCGTACCCAGAGCAGTCTGGGATTTACACATTTATACTCAGTCATACAATTAACCATACGAGAGGACAGTAAAACGCCTACCCTTTGGCATCCCCTATCTCCTTGTGGTACCCCTGACCACAAAGCGATGCCTCCTCCGGGCAAGTCGGCAAGTTCACTGCCGCCTCGCTTGGTTTCACTCAAACATAGCACATCCAATCTTTTCTCTTCCATAATATCAATCACTTCATTCATCTTCTCCTCAATCCCACCTCTCACATTCCACGCAGCTACTCTGCACTCCTCCCTCCACTTCCCGCCGCTAGGTGCACAGTGTGTTGGGTGGCGGTCCCCAACGCCGAACTGCACTCTGCACACACCAGCGGGGACAGACCGGTGCACGTCGCTTTCGGGGGACGCCCTAACATAATCATTTCCGTTGTCCCGCATGGTATGCACAGAAGAGGAATTGCAGCCCTGAAAAGGGCTGGCAGGGGTCGCGACGAGCACGCTTCCTCAGTTGACCCTCAGTTGACAGTGCAAATAATGATTATGAAAAGCCTTCATTTTGAAAGCACAGACAGACACTTCCATTTTGTTCATATGTATAGACGTGGGGGCTGACCACCATCCTTTAGCATTATTATTATAATGTTATTTGACTTGACTTACGGGGTAGTTAGGTAGGTTGGAGGCCAAACATCGCGTTTCTTACGTATTTCTTTCGCCTACTGATGATTGAATGTCGAAGGATAAAACTAACCACTGTCAAAACTAATCGTATTTTAAATGCCTTAAAACTATCCAAACAATATTCAAATAATATCAATTTTATATTATCCAAATAATATCAGTAAATAAATAAGTAAGCCTCTCAATCATCATACCCATTAATAGCAATCGAAATTACAAAACGAAAATTATAAACGTAGAGTAGCGTTTCGGGGTACATCCGCACGCTTATTACGTAACTTGCAGACAGCATGTGACAGCTAATATAGCGCGATATCTACTGTCAAAACGAGAATTTGTGTAGTGTAATTTGTATAGTAGCGCTAAATCAACCGCAAAAAGTACATTTTATGGTTATAGAATAATAGATACGTAATCGTCATATATGATACCAATTTTTTATTACAATTAGTCACCGGTCGATAATATAATATAATCGGTCGGTCGGTCAATCGGTTAGTGATCGCGTGGCTGTCGCTGTCTGCAAATTTTTTGGGAATAACCCGCCCAACAGCATGTGGGCGCTCGCAGCATTTAATGAATAATGAATTCGAGATTTTTCATTTTTTCCTTCCTTTCGGTCGAGTCGGTCCGATCGGAGAGTGTGTCGGTGAAACTTTGAATTTAATTAAATTTTTATTTTTTATTTAATGACTAATGAAATTTTGGGATTTTTAATTTTTTCCTCCCTTTATAGGCTAAACGCTAAATAAAATTCAAAATTTAAAGTTTGTAAGACTTCTAGAAGTACTTTAGAATTTTGATGATCGGTGCGTCAGTGACAAAATTAAGGAAATTTGACTTGCAATGGTTTTTAAACTACAGGTTCAAATTAACAATAATAATAATAATAATGCTCAGACATTTCACACAGCGCCATCTAGTCCCAAAGTAAGCTGCATAGCGCTTGTGTTATGGGTACTAGACAACTGATATACTACTTATATACTTTTCTTTTGTAAATATATACATATTATACATAAACACCCAGACTCGGGACGGGAATCGAACCCGCAACCCCCGTTTTACTTTTCGACGCGCTAAACCGTTGCGCCACGGAGGTCGTCAATTGAATGTAATTTGGAAATATATCTAGTTGTATTGTGACCTCTTCTCTCTCTCTCTCTCCGGAGTAGGTCCCATGTCTGAGGATCGTGGTCAGCATCGGGGTTGCATCTGGAGCGGATAATCTGCCTCCACCGGTTTCTGTCCATTGCGTCTCTTACAACTGCGTAAAATTTTGAGGACGACGAGTCTTTTATTTGTTCAATCCATCTTGTTGGTGAACGAGCGCGCAATTTTTTGCCTTCAGTGTTACCAACCACTATCAGTCATTGAATGATCTCTTAGTCACTGAAAATTCAGATTTCTAGCGTTATCTGCAACGAAGTTACAGGGGGTCCAAAGTGCCGTGAGTCGCTTTGGAAAAAGGATGGCACGGCTGTGTTCAACTTGGCGGGGACACTGCCGTGCCCCCAGATATGTGCATACCTATAGAGAGTAATAAAGTCTGAACGCTCAATAATCATCATCATCATCATATCTTTACGCTGTATCCCCAACGGGGTAGTCAGAGAGGACGGAGCGCCAGGAGTCGCGGTCCTTACACACCACTTTCACTTCCTCAAATCTCATCATTCTCTTCACACATTTTCGCCTAGGTATGCGAGTGATTTTGACATTTCTGTCTGCTAACACTCTGGCTATTTGATCTTCATAAGTCAGCCTTGGTCTTCCTTGGCTTCTTTTACCACTTCCTTTCGCTCTGTAGATTTTCTTCGTCAGTCTTTCATCACTCATTCTTTCCAAGTGCCCGAACCATCTAAGCATTCCTTTCTTCATTTTTACAATAACACTGTTGTGCAACCCTGTCATACTGCGTATCTCATCATTGCTTATCCTGTCCGCAAGCGTGACACCACACATATTTCAAGCTCAAAAGTGTATGGTTAAAATCTATAATTATGTACTTAGTAAGTCTAAACAACACAACTATCTGACTATCTAATAATGATGGCGAGGACAACTATTGCGTGATGTCTCTCTGCACCAGTCACCAGTTCTTGTAAATGTGTCACCAAACACTTACTACTTATTAGCCAACTGCCTGAGAAGAAGGATTTGTTTTTAACTGACTTCAAAAACAAGACGAGGTTCTCAATTCGGTTCTATTTTTTTGTTTTTTTTTTTATGTTTGTTACCTCAGAACTCCATCATTTATGAACCGTTTTGAAAATTCTTTGTTTATTTGAAAGGATACAATTCCAGATTGGTCCCATTTAAATTTCACTGGTATTGGAGCCTGGGTTTCGAAGAAACACCAAATAATACCAAGTAACACAGCCTGGTTATAACCTTTATTTATATTGATGATTCTATTGTATATATCTTTGTGCTCCAGAATTAGAAAGAAGTTAATTGTAGACCTGCCCCAGATATTTATTTAAGCCAAGGTCACTCAAAAGGGAGAAATAAAAAAAAATTAATAAAAAAATTTAAACCGATTTCCAAAAAAAAACACTGAAAAGTACAAAATAACTCTTTCACTAATTAAATGATAAAAATGAAATAAAATGATAAAAAAATTAATGGAGCGCAACGATAATACAAACAAATCAATCAATATTTCGTGTTATTTGGTGTATCTTCGAAGTCCAAGCTCCAATACCTATGAAATTTAAATGGGACCACATCGGAAGTATACCCTTCCAAACAAAAAAAAAAATTTCGAAATCGGTCCACAATTGACGAAGTTATCGGTGAACATACACAAAAAAACATACAGACGAACATAGAACATAATCCTTTTTTTGAAGTCGGTTAAAAATGGTTAAAAATGGTCAAGGTTGCTCTCATACAATTCTTACTCACAAATCACTGAGCTAAAGACGCTACATTATAACTTCACTATCGAAATTACCTCCAATTTTCCTTACAACAATATTAACACAGATGTTTATTTATTCGTTTGCTCATAACTATTACTTCTGACGCAATCACTGTTAGGTAGAGGTCACATATCTTCACTAATATTACGAGGTAAAATTTGTTTGTCTGTATGTAATGGATAAACTCAAAAACTACTAGACCGATTTCAAAAAATCGTGCACTTTAATTTTATTTTCGAAAAAATCCCTACCCGTGCGAAGCCACTGGGTCGCTGGTTAAAAATATAATAATTGTCAAAACTAAATTGACTGACCCGTAGGTATGAAGGTTAATCTCGGGTTTGATACCCGAACAGATAAACTTAGAACAAGGCTTTTCTAAATTTTTATGAACTGCATATATTGTCAGTGGATCTTCCCACACTTCGTTGTGTTCTCATTAGTATATATTTTAAGATAACTTCTATTCTATTCAGAAGTTCTATTCGGTGAGTTGATAATAATAATATTAACCTTAAAATAATACATAAATCCTATCCTAATACCCCTATCTGTAACGGCATCCATAGAGACGTAACTACAAGACGTAGCGCTAAGTAGCACATTCCCTGCAATGATGCACAATCATTCTGCTTGAAGACAGCATGACGATTTTTATACTAAAACCTTGCTATAAAAACACGCTATCTGCTGATGAAAACCCAACTAAAATCAGGCTAATAGTTTTTGAAGAAATTACAAGCGAGTATATCATAAAAAACATGTTTTTACCCACTTCAAAATCTTTAGATGATATTGTCGCATGCGTAAGTTAGTTAAAAAAAGGTTTTACATACATAGGAATACATCTTCGATGAACTTTGCTAGTTTTGCATTTAACAACACAATACACTAAACATTCGAACAAGGTTTTTGCGATTTATAATAAAATCGTTGGCCCAACAATTCGAGAAACACATTATTTATTAGTAAATTTTTTTAGGCACACAAAATGT
Source organism: Zeuzera pyrina (assembly GCA_907165235.1). Classification (NCBI taxonomy): domain Eukaryota; kingdom Metazoa; phylum Arthropoda; class Insecta; order Lepidoptera; family Cossidae; genus Zeuzera; species Zeuzera pyrina. Next base: position 7,771,156 of record OU015646.1, on the reverse strand, counting down.
CACTGGCTGATCGATAAACGCCACTCTTGTAAAAAACGCAAATTTGAAAAATCAAAACAAACAACACTGGTGATAATTACATCAATCGTTAAACCATGTAGGTGGCAAGCGTTATTTTTGAATTTAGAATTGGTACTGTATTCGCGTTCTGTTTGTACGCAAGTGTGACGTGAGCTCTGCGCGTACGCTGGATTGTGTTGTATTCATAGTGGTGACGTAATAATGACTGGTTGAATATACACAGCTGTCTCAAGGCTAAACTTTATGGTGATTTTACGATCTCATATTAAATGATTATCATTTATAAAATATAATTTAGTAAGTTCTTTGTGTCACTGAAAATCAAGAATTCTCCTTTAACAAGAACTGTAGGTTGTACTATTTTCTTTGAAACATTTATTAATTATGATTACTTACACTTAATTTTCTGTTTCTTAAAAACAAGTGACTGATATATATTATAATAACTTTAATAACACATTAGAAAAATAAAGAACATTCATTATTTTTTATACTATACAGAAGAACGATAACAGATTAACCGTAATTTATCTGTAATCCATGAAATTAAAATGTTTTATCATTTTAATTTCACATATACACTATGAATAAGACCGATTAATGGATTCCGTTCTCGATACTTAATTGTTCATTACTATGACATAACCCCCTACATGTCGAGATGGAAGATATTTCTTCTCTTTCTATAAATTTAGTCATGAAGACTGTTTTTATGCGTAATATAGAGATAATGTTGGCGCTTACTTGAGAATCACTGCGGTAAATAAAATACTGTTCTAATGTGTCTTGTCATTAACTTGCAATCTATGTTTGTCAAATAGAACACTTGTTTGTCTATTATCTGCGTCTTGAAAATGTCTATGTCTTGAAAACTGTGATCCCAATGTTGGTGTTATCAACTGTTTACTAAGTTAAGCTACGAAATACATCAGGAAGAAATCTGTATATATAAAAATAGATGTTCATATAAATGTAATCGCTAAATAAGTATTGCGGTCCTCACATACTTTATGATCGAAGTTACATAGGCCTGGGGTCCTAGACAAGTGGCTTTATTAATGTTTTTAAATTTTCATGAGTTGTAAACATCTTACAATATTTATTTACGGTTCTATGTCGCGTTTATACTTTAAGGCTAATTACCTATTTTTATCCCGACCTTTCGACCGGATTGAATGAGTGTGGGTAGTTGCAAGAAACCGCACACTACGAAGATGACATTCATCCTCATCAGTCTGCCCGTGACCACGATCAGTGCAATCCGGTCGAAACGTCGGGATAAAATAGGTAATTAGTCTTAAAGTATAAACGCGACATAGACCCGTAAATAAATATTGTAAGAAGTGGTTTTATTCTCGTAAACGCTAGTAGAATATAATGATAAATATCGTGTGATCTATAATAATAATAATAATTCTTTATTTCTGAAAATGTTCTTTACAAAATATTTGTGGAGACCTCCCAGTAAGTAGTTTAAAACACTTGTGTTGGGAGTGACTCGCAACTTCCCCAGTGGTAATAAAAATATTTCTAACAATAGGTACATAATTTTAAACTTACATTAACTTATTTTTAATTTTAAACTTACATTAACTTAGTGTGTGTGTGTGTGTATGTGTGCGTGTGAGTATGTTTGTGTGACCATATGTGGCTATGATCTATCGCAACGAATTTTAAATTGGTAGTCAAAAGTTATTAAATTTATATTAAATCAAGCGAAAAGTAAAGTCGTATGAAAATCGCAGTATAAAACGTTGCCAAATGGTACTTTTAACGAACAATAACGTCAGTAAGTGTTTCACTTTTAATAAACATTTGCCACTTGTCTAGCCGCTCTGTACTTCTTTCGCCTCGTCTAATCTCATCATTCTCCTCGCATATTTTCGCCTAGGTAGGTGCATGAGTAACTATAATAATAATAATTTATTTATTCATTATAATAAAGTGAAAACACAGTGAGTGACAGAGCGGACCCCGCACTAGGCGAACCTGTATCGCGGGAGACCGTTACAGAGGGTAACACAACACTTTATATATACAAGTCATAGTTATTACAAGAAATAAGACTAAACAAACAGAAATGAAGACTAAATTGTAAAACAGGTAATAGGATATGTCTAATACATAATATGATATTTATAATACAATGAGATATGTTCTCATATAAAAGAAAAATCTATAGTTCAATAACAATTCAGCCATCAGCATGTACCCAACATAAATATCCACTAATACGATACAATTTACAACTTAATATTAATTATACATTAGATATATTATTTCTTAATAATTAGTAATTAAACCGGTAACGATCATAACTGTCGGTAGCAGTTTCTCAGTTCAGTCGGTAGCCTTTTGTCTCTTTGGCACCGTCCGTATTACGTTATTTGAAATTGGGGAGGAAGGTAGCGTGGGGGACTGGACAAGTGGCTCAATTGTCGTAAACGCTAGTAGAATAGAATGACGAATACATGATCTCGCGGAACGAATTGTAAATTGGTAGTCAAACGTTATACTTCTATATATTAAACGAATCTTATATATTAAACGAAATGTAAAGATATATCAAAACCGTCTTTTAAAACGGCACTTTTAGTTAGCAATAACGCCAGCCAGCGTTTTGCCACTTGTATAGAACCGCTGACCATTGAATGACTCCATCACAAAGCTTAGATTTATATTGCATACATTTAACATTGAACTTTATAGGCGATGACGTCATTTTTTGATAGGGGACGATTATGGCGCTATGATTCAGTGGAGAATAAAAAGTGACAAAATATCGCTGACACAATATTTATTTATTATCGCGGCCAGCACTACCGGAACTTGAAGCGGCGTAAATGTGCGACTCCCTCTAAAAGTTTCGTATCTGCAGTCTTTGCAGTCGAAACTTTGGGACCCTGCCTATCGAATGGTGTCTGATGCTTGTAAGCGACTGGTCGAGGCTTCGGGAGACCGTTGGCCTGGTAGCGTCTTCTGCCAACGAATCAGTTTGGCTATTCAAAGAGATAATGCTGCCAGTATGCCGCGGGCATCCTAAGCAATGACAGCTTGCTAAGAGAAACTTTGAGGAAGTCTATTATTTAAGAGAATGTTTAGGTTTAAGTTTGTAAATATTAACAATAAGATGTGTATGTACAGACTGTTAGTATAAAGGAATAATACTTTAATATCAACCTTATTAGTAGCATTAGTAGGCAGTGTGAATATATCTAACTCAGCCAAAATGGCCATACACAATGCGGTGTTGATTCCAACTTTATTGTACGGTAGCAAGAGCTGGATATGCCCGAAATTGAGTGAAAGTAAGATAAACGCAGTAGAAATGCGATCTCTTAGAAATATGTGCGGTGTCACCCTTGCGGACAGAATAAGCAATGAAGAGATACGCAGCATGACAAGGTTGCACGACAATGTTACTGTAAAAATGAAGAAAGGAATGCTGAGATGGTTCGGGCACATAGAAAGAATGAGTAATTAAAGACTGACGAAAAAATCTACAGAGCGAGTGAGTGGTAAAAGAGGCCAATGAAAACCAAGGCTGATTTATGAAGATCAAATAGCCAGAGCGTTAACTGAAAATGCGTGAGGAGAATGATGAGATATGAGGAAGCGAAAGAAGTAAGAATCGCGACGTTTGGCGCCCCGTCCTCTCTGACTACCTTGTTAGGGATACAACGTGAAGATATGTATGTATTGTATCAATATTATACCTAGTTGTTACTTTTGCAACAACATTAATAATCAAAAATTCAACTTTGCAAATGTTTACAATGTTTGTAATTTATATTTCGGACATACTTATTTATAAATACGTTTCGAAAAATACGAAATTTTTTTTCTGATAGTGAGCGACCTATCAATATCGAGTGATACTGTGACCTTTTTCCAATGGCGAACAACGAATACATTAAGATCACTTAGTCATCCCAGACAATGATTCAGTGTATAAAAATAAATATTAGTTATACAAATGTTTTTTTTTTCTTCAAGGCATGGCGCACAAATAAGCGCATTTTCCAATGTCACGTATTGTAATAGTATAAGTAGAATCGTTATCTAAAACGTTAAAACTTCTCCAGTAAAGTGATAGTAGACTTTACTGAAGTTTTATAGGACTTCTTCGAAGAGCGCGAAAACTTCAGCTACACATATTTATTTAGAACTACTCCATTCTTTTCACTTACACAGAACTTTAAAACACAATATACTATCACTTTTGTGCTCTAGCTCCCAAACTCTCAAAAATGTAAAAAATAGAAAATCCAAATAAAATGACAACCTCACTTCTCCCGTTCTCACTAAAAAGTCTTTACAAATGTTTGAAAACTATAGCCATTATTTATTTCTTACAATAGACTTGCAAACTCTTGTCGCTCCATCACAGACTTACTATTTACATAAAAGTAAGTCAATGCATGCCATTATTTAGTGTTTAAGATTTATTAACATTTCATGTTTTAGATTTGTAACAATTAATGTTTTAGATTTAAAAACTATAAATCTAAGGATTATTTTTAGAAAAACAACTATTTTTGATTTTGTTAAAATTTTATCTGTAGAATATTAAACAATATTCATAGGGGGACATATTATCTATACAGTGAAACCTGGTTAACTGGGATCTCAAGGGACCTAGAATTTTTTATCACTAATAGAGACTTTTCATTTACCCATTTTCTCAAATAGACAAGTCTTATTTATAGAGGGTCCCACTATGATAAACAAAGCAAGTATGGAAGAAATTAGACTGTTTGTAAACAAGCGTGTCATAACTTGTCTAAACCTGATAAATTGTATCACTTCTACGGGTTATTGAGCTACGAAGTCCCAATTATAGAGGTAAACATCGAAAAAATCTATGAAATCTAATCTCAGTTAACAAGGTTTGAAAATTCCCAGTATTAGAGGTATTTCAATGCAAAAGTGTTGAGACCTCATTATAATTATCAATAACAGAGGTTTCTCACATATCCAGGGGCCACTTAACCAGCTTTCACTGTATATTAAGGCGCGTGTAGTCCTCAACGACCTTGAACATCGAGCCGTGGGGGTGTTTTTCGTCACGCCATCCGGGATGCAATACTCCGCAATAAAACAGCGCGTGCATGATCCGCCGCCTAACGGCAATTTCTCACTTATCGACTTGCAATTTAAAAGAATTATTTAAAAAAAATGTGTGGAGCAACCGAGTCGACATTTGAACTCACAACATAAGAAGGATTCTCGAGAAGACACAAGAATCGTTGTCTATTAACCCAAAGACACGTTAAAGTCACACGCCAAAATCTTGTATTTAAAGCGCTACGAGCAACAATATGCGATGTCTACTGTAACGAAGCAATATAACTTCACTGTCACCGGGTCTGGCTAGCTGACATCACATCCTGCCTGTCACATCTGTTGTCGCCAAGGCGTGGGAGAAGTGACGTCATCAAGTCTATACAGGGTGTATATGAAAACGGGACAGTTAGTTTAATGGATGAAAGGGCATAACTTTAATATGTAGTTACAAAAAGAATTATCGAAAAAAACGTATCCGTTTAAGAGTTGTGACCGTTTTAATTGTCAAGTGTTATCCCCACCATTTCTCGTAAAATTGGGTTGATCGTGTACAGTTACAGATTTTAAACCTTACGTATTTTTTTATTTTGTAATAATTTTATCCGTTACTGAAATACAGCCTGAAATCCCCCATTGGGGTATACGCATTATTTTCGAAAATGGTTTTCAGGCTGTATTTCAGTAACTGTACTGTGTTTCAGTACTGAAATACAGCCTGAAAACCCCCATTGGGGTATACGCATTATTTTCGAAAATGGTTTTCAGGCTGTATTTCAGTAACTGTACTGTGTTTCAGTACTGAAATACAGCCTGAAAACCCCCATTGGGGTATACGCATTATTTTCGAAAATGGTTTTCAGGCTGTATTTCAGTAACGGATGAAATTATTACAAAATAAAAAAATACGTAAGATTTAAAATCTGTAACTGTACACGATCAACCCAATTTTACGAGAAATGGTGGGGATAACACTTGAAAATTAAAACGGTCATAACTCTTAAACGGATACGTTTTTTTCGATAATTCTTTTTGTAACTACATACTAAAGTTATGCCCTTTCATCCATTAAAGTAACTGTCCCGTTTTCATATACACCCCTGTATAAGCCGATGCGTGCCAAGATCTGGATCATTCTACATCTTTCTGCGGGTTTAGCTGTTGATTGTTCGTCGTCGGCTATTCGTGACAACGTGTTATAGTTTGTAGTTTGCTATTAATTATTGAGAAATTAAATGTGAAAGTGACTATGCGAGTGTGTTCTTAATTTGCGTAACACTACATATTATTACACAATTCGGTTGCGTGTTAATTTTATGAGTAAGGTTCCATCCCAAAGGTGTATGAAAGAGCTTAGCTTCAATACAAGGGACAATTATAATTTCCAAATTTAAGAGGAACAAATGACACACGTCCATTTAGCAACACGCCTCAGCGACCACTGTCGTGTCGCATAGGAGAGAAAGAGTAGGAACAACGCGACATCGCTCAAAATAAAATGGCTTAAGAAAAAACAATATATCGTGTATTTTTTTCTAAACTATTGAATTAATGGAAAATCTGAATCGTCCAAACTGTTTATTTTTATAAAAGACATATATTTTCCGAATTCTATTATAATATGTTAACGACGAAAACAGATTTTTTCCCCAGAAATTCTGTTCAGAGGTTAATTTGCGATATTTTTTTATTAAGAAAATTTACTTTAAATGCCATTTTGAATTTCTGGTTGATTATAAATACGATGTAGATTCACATATATTTTTTTCAACACCTATGATTGCGTGGTTATTCCTAAAAATTTACCGAAATGAGTTCTGCCACTACGTGTCTTAATACGTGAAGCGAAAACTTTAGTTCCCTTTTTAAGAATTGCGCGGACGGAGGAGTGTGAAATTTGGTACACTTAAAGTTTATATGGAGAAGGATTGGAGAAAGCTAAAATGTTTATATAATATGCATTAGAAATATATTTAATTAAATAAAACACTCATTGTTGACGCTCATACTGCCAATGTCAAAAACACTCAATTTCAAACTCATAATAGTTTATTATAATAATAAATTAACGGGTTCTTACCGCGATATTAAATGTTTTGAGTTTCCCGATATTTCGATGCTGTTACTCGTGAACATGGTGCTTGTAACAGCATCGAAATATCGGGAAACTCAAAACATTTAATATCGCGGTAAGAACCCGTTAATTTATTATTATAATGAATACAAACCGTGAGAGTCTAAAAAAGTGTATCATAATAGTTTTTTTTTTTTAGTACGGTTCTCCCTTAGGAGTGAAGGTAAAGTGTTCTTTCTGTGCCCATATAACGAATGTCTACCAATAGATAAATTCTTCATTGAGACCATTACATATACGTAACATCCTTGGATCAAACAGTCGCACAGACTAGAGATTATCGCCAAAGAGTTTATATTATAAGTTTATATTTACGGTCGAATTTCGACCAAAGGGCGACCTCTAGAACATATTATTACATATAACTAATTTCAATAAAAATAATTTTAAACAAAGATTCCAACACGACAAAACGTTAGAAAATAGCAATAATACAGAATAGCAACAAAAATACGTCGGAAATACCAATAGCTATGTAAATACGGAAATGCTTACATAGAGATCTATATAAAGCCCTAACCGAGAGCAAGCTCGTGACCCGACTGAAGGTCGACGTACAACGGAACTGGAACTCCAAACATGACTTATTGGCATACCATAACTTCAATGCTATCAGGATTTACAGCATGCCTCTATTACATGTGTGATGGTAAGAGGTTAAGATACAGTATATAAAAAACCTCTCCGATCCGTGAAGGTATTATTAGGTATCAAGATTTGGTTTTATTTATGCTTTTCCGATTATAAGTAAAAAATACTTCGAATAAAATCCAATAGCTATGATAGGATCCGAAAATTGGTTAGCACCAAAAACGGTACTAGTTAAAAAAATTAACAAGTTTGAAGTTCTGGGAGGAAGATAGATAATAATTAGTATCTGGGCGAACGAGTTTTACTCGGTGTCTTACAAAAAAAATAACAAAAAAAGTCAGACCACTTTGCAGGATTCCAACCTGCGTATTTCAGCTGGTATATCTACGCTTTAGACACTGTACTACTGAGGAGGTAAACTCTGTTGTGAAATCAGTCAGAGTGAATCAGAGAATTTTTGTCATAATTCATTAATTACAATTTCACGTTGTAACGCGTCTTCGGTGATGTTAACTTTGAATGTTCTATTATTGGTATGCATGAACTACTCAGGATATTGGGTTTCTTTAGGGCTACCCTGGAGAGGAATACAGAGTAAATTTTTATAAGGGCGCCTTCCCTGTATTGCTACAATCGATTTCAGTTGTGAAATAAATACACACTTTAATACAACCTTCACCAATTTATTAAAGAATTATAATTATCCCTAAATATAGATCTCATGAGCTCACTAAATGAAATCTTAAATGTTATATATAGAAGAATTTTAAATGAGATTTTACATACAAAACAAACAAATTACATCTGTATTGGAAATTACAAAAATGAGTACTGTAACCAATAATAAGTGTAACTGTTTCTTAATATTTGGTATAACTAAAACATTAAGATGAACTACAATAACAAAATATAAGGTTAGTTATGTATATTTATTCTTGAATGTTAATAATTTTTATATATGCTTGTACATTACCATCTAAGGAGATAACCATGTATATATATAGCCAGTCGAGTTGTCCCACCAATGGTCCATAAGAATATCCACGGTGTTCACTAAACCCTTAGTGACTGCACAATTAAGTTAGGTCTTCTGCAAGCCGAGTTGTCCCTCCAATGGTCTCAAAGAATCTCCATGAAGTCCACTATACTCGTAACTCACCAATAAATCTTACAGAAAAGAGATTAAATATGTATTAAGGTAATCCAACCTCATACTGCAATGCACAAAGTAATGATCCGAGAAAGTAATCCATCTGATCATGTATCTTTAAAGAAGAATATCCAACTAAATGTGGAGTACACCGTCATTCCACGGTGTTTATGAGATTAAGAAGATAACATTAGTCCAGTGTTTATGGAACTAATATTTAGAATTAAACACATGAAACTTAGCCCAGGATTTAGACATGGAACTTAGCTTGGAACCCATGAGGTCTATCATGGGACTTTTACATATTAAATATTATAAAAAAACTTCTTAACACACTACTAGAAACATCCTAAATATATAGGCATGTCTATTCTATTTCTATATGGGCATTTTTGTCTGCCACTTAACCACCACCAAAAGTGGATGGCTCCTTCCATGACTGATACTACACCTCGACCAAATTTGTACCCTCTAACGTCATTATTAATGTAACTGAAAACCCCTTAGATTTCAGTCTGAGGTTTCCGACATAAGAAAGAAACAGTAAGTCTCTGAAAAGACATCGACCAATAGGAAGTGTCTGAAAATTTGTAAGTGACAACCACAAAATGTCAGATTGACAGATCCACAATAGAATTAGAAAGATCTAGATAAAAGTAACCACTGAAAAACAAGACGGAATCAATGCCCATTTGCTCGAACATTCCATTTTACTTGATTTGTGAAACAGATATATATCAACACTCGTCTCTCTCTTATCGAATACAATCGATTATTAGGAATTACTCGTATTTAAATTTATACAACAATTTATTCATCTCATCGTCAAAATGGGAAAGCAAACCTGCACAAATTATATTAATATCCAACAAAAGTATTATCACCTACAATTGTTTTATTTTGTTTATAACAAAACTATATTTTTATACAAAAGAAAATCGATTATCGCTTTATTACCACGATACTTATTACTATCGATGTTTCCAAACATTCAATGTTATTCCTGAACGTAACGTAAGTAAATGTAGATTTTAACGAAAATACCAATGAACTTTATAATGAAACAGCTAAATAATTAAAAGTTTAGTATATTATGTTCTGGTTTAAATAATATATACTTAAAGTGCAATATTTATTGATTTTACCTGAGAAGAAATGAAGTAGTACTACGTACTCGATTGCGAACAACTTTCCGAACGCGTTACCTATTAATCATAATATCGTAGACAATTGTCATCTGTCACCCACTAACCTCAACAAATATTACTGTGGAATGCAAATGAAATTTGTGATCGATTCTAATTTGTATGTAATTAACCGTAAGTATAATTCTACGAAAAAAAAGCGTTACAACGTCACTATTGTAATGTGTCAAAAAGGCCACCATAGCACAGTACAAGTAAGCAAACAGTATTCTATCTTCATACAAACGCTCCCAAACGACGCGCCTCGATATCTCGGCATTTCTCGGCATACAACAGTCGCGCGCCGCGGTTATCGTCCGACGGTGTGAGACGCTCCCGGGCATTTACTGACGAAATATTATGGCATCAAGTTTTAGAGCATATTGTTCAGTGTATGGATGTTTCAATACATCTATATCTCATCCGAAAATATTTCTTTGTTGCTCGTTTGTAGGAAATATATTATCATAATGATCTAGTCACTTTGTTGCTGATTTTTGATTATACTGCACAGGAAAAAACATAAAATGCATTTTTTTTTGTCCATTTTTACCATACTAACTCACAAACTTTTGAAACTAGAAATAAGATACTAGTAAAATTATATAAATAAAAACTAATGAAATTTGCAATAATATAAAATGAAAAGATAATATGACAATAGTACCTATTATCAAATACCTAACCCAAGAAAAACAGTCAGTCCCAGTCGGCAGCCCTATTGCGTGTTTACGTACCAAACGACCATAGGTAATTTTATCTCTAGGACACTGCCGAGATAGAATACTGCTTGCTTACTTGTACTGTGACCATAGCATGCCGCTACGTATAAGATAGCCGTTGAGAGAATGCGTTCCTGACGTCTGTCAGTTGGTCATGACTAGTGATGGGCAAAAAGTAACACTGTTATATTATTTCTTCAACCGACCCAACAAAAGAGACATAAGTTTAAATACTTGTTTGTTTGGTCTAATTCTAATTGATTTGACTCCCGGGTTCGATCCCCGGTCAGGTCAATTTAGGAAACGAACTTTTCTAAATTGGCTTGGAGTCTGGGTGTTACTGGGAACTCCCCCAGAGTTCGTTGTGTGGTACCCATAGTACAATCTCACTGCTTAGTTTGGGGTCTCACAATCTGTGTAATTGTCTGGAGTATTATTATTATTATATTATTAATAACTGAATGTAACTAGCGTAAAGAAAACAAAAATGTTAGAATAACATTCAGAAATATTTAATATAAAAACAACAAAAAATCTTTAACAGAAATATAAAAGTAGCTAGTCATATTATATAGCTACTTGCCTTCTCACGTTCAGTTAGAGCGCAGTTATATAATATTATGAAATTTATTAGTATATTCCATTATTTCCATGATTATCAAATTATTAGAAAGACGTAACGTATTATTTTATAGTGTAACGACAGATAACGTTACGATTGCCTGTTATGTTTGGCACATCGCTACAAAAATAGATAGTTCACATAACCTTGTAACAGCGCAGTATGGATTTAAAAAAATATTGTTTTCTTATTAATTTAACATAAAATTTAGCACAAAATGACATATATTGTCAGTTATCATAATAATATAATTATTAATGATAATTATTCGTTAATTGAGCAAATAAACAATAAAAATATTTTAACGTAAATTCAACACCATTTCAAAGTTATGTAGTCCATTCGATCACGAGCTGTCAGGAACGCATTCTCTCAGCGGCCGGACTGTACTATAAATTTTAAGTGTTTTGTTTCATACTTTAAAATAGTACCGCTTGTAGAACCACCTCAGTGTCCGTCTGTCTGTCTGTTTATCAGTCGCTTCTCTAGAATGCTGATTTAGCAAGCACGTCTTAGAAATCTATAAAATACATTAAAGGAACATTTTTTCGATAAACTCGTGTTCATTTAATATGAAATTGGCTATGGAACTAAATTTCAATGTGTGTCGATACACTCTTGGCCTGTTTATATTAGCATGGAATAATCGTTTGGACGTGCAAGTATTGTTACATTGTATCAGATGTTCCTATCCATACATATGATGATGTAACTGTGATAGTTTGCTAATTGAATGCATTTTCCTTGACCAATTGTTGGTTCGTAGCGAATTTCCTTGTAATTGAATGACCTTGTATTCCAAAGGCCGAATGTCGGAACCTGCTAATTTCTAGAGTCGAATCTTTGACCTTATGTTCAAACATGTCAATGCAGTTTCTTTATAAAAAATTCTCGCGACTTCTTTCAATTATAATGTAAAAATGCATTGCGAAAACCACCTTGACTATCCTCTGGTCTTTCTGGCAAACTACAAGTGATACATGGAATATTCTTATACCACGGTATAGCTTAAAACCTCAGTTAAATACCGCACTAAATGTTAATGAACATAGTATATGAAGAGTTAAAAATTTGTCCGCAAGAGAATTTGTGCGGTTCGGACGCTTTCGTTTCTGGCAAATTATTAGTGATACGTAACGTGACCATACGTCCCGCTGTCAGCGGGACCGTCCCGTTTTCAGGCTGCCTATACCGTTGTCCCCAGCTAAAGCAAAGTTGTCCCGCTTTTGCAAACAGATTAAACGATAATAATACGTACCGTACGGGTACTCCTACCTACCTATATTCAAATCATGTGGAAAGCTCTATTCCTACTTGATAACTAGACTCGACATTTTGAAACAGATTTGCTCCGCCGACAAATATAAAACAAAAGTGTCTGCAACTGAATCTAATATTGATTACTTCAAATTACATAATTATAATACATTATTCTCATTATTTTTATTTAAATAAATAGAAAAGTAAACTTTTTTTTTCTAAATTTCGCAAGCGTCCCGCTCTGACAAAAAAAATAAATGGCCACTTTAGTGATACGTATAATATTCTTACACCACTACGTAAATTAAGATCCTAGTTAAATGCTTCTATCCAATCCGTTTAAGACAAAATATGACATTAAATTGAGTAGGCAGATGTTTTTTCACGCTCCAAACACCCGCCGGCTGTGTAGACAACCTACCCCGTTTTATAATTGGCTTTTGGTGTAAAATGTCCGTAAATACCGAATCCCATATATTACCAATCGCTTCCAACCGGCAGGGAGTTCATCTCTGCACTTTGGAACCGAATTAGTAGCTCTCTGTACAGTTTCAAAGGGTTTTCTCCCTCGAACACTCGGGTTGTGGAATGAGCTCCCTGTCGAAATTTTCACGAGATACCAGGCATAGGTATGAGCTTCAAAAAGAACGTGAACAAATGTTTAAAAGGTTGGCAATGCGCAAGTACCCTTGCTGTTGCAGGCGTCCATTCACTACGGTAACCACTAGACATTGAAATCTCGTAGACCCGTAGCGTTTCCAATCCACAATGACATTTGCTAATTCCACAGAACAGCGGGGTCTTGCATATATTAAAAATTGTATGAAATTTAATAAATCAAACATTTATTTTATCAATGACTTACTACCGGCCCGGGCTTTGCGCGTGTAGAAATTTTTTTGATAATAAAATACAGCCCATGTTACTCGCTGTTAATGTAATTTTCTATAGATGAAAGAGTTTTTGAAATCGACTGAGCAGTTTTTGTGTTTATCCATTACATACAAACAAAGTTTACCTCGATAAATACAGCCCATGTTACTCGCTGATAATTGCTGATAATAGCTATGTCTTTCCTTAGGATTCAAGCTATCTCGATACCAAATTTCATCGCAATCCGATGAACGCACTATGGCAGCCCATAAAATACGAACAAACAAACATTGATTTTTATATATTAGATGATGTAACTAGTAATACATATTATGAACTTCAAATATATATTACACTAGCGGCCCGTCCCGACTTTGTACGGGTGGACATTTATTATTTAATTGAGATGTAAGCTATCCTATCTTTCAAGTTGGATCAAATTGCACATGGTGTGCAAATCAAATTTAAAATCGGTTCAGTAGTTTAGGAGTCCATCGCGGACAAACAACGTGACACGTAATTTTTATATACAGGCAGTCCTCGACTTACGTCGTTTCGATTTACGTCGTTTCAAGTTACGTCGAACAATGTTTTGACACTATTCCTCAAGCATACGTCATTTGTTTCGATTTCCGGCATAGGAGAATTCACTTGTCTTGTTGAAATTTTTGAAGAAAATGATCCTAATTTTGAGAGAAGTTTCAACGTTAATAACAAAATTTGTGCAGCCTATCAGTGTTACCAAGATCTGTATGATAGCAGGAAGAAAGAAGCGAAGCAATCTAGAATTGATAGTTTCTTTAAGCCAAAAGTTTAATTTATTATTTTTCATTACATATTTTGATTACATATTAAAGTTTTATAATTATTAATAAAATTAATAACACACAAATACCAAAAATAACTAGCAATTTCATAAGTGCATATATAATTATTTTAAGAACTTACTTTTGATAATAAATTATGTATATCCTTTGTTATAAATGCAGTTTTTTTTTTTAATTTCGAGTCCGTGTGGATCCTAACCCTTGAGTTTTACATGTAAACATATAAAAAAATATGTCTCGACTTACGTCGTTTCGATTTACGTCGCGTATTTCGAGAACCTAACATGCCGTAAGTACGAAGACTGCCTGTATATAGATTTCTTACTCGTGATAATCGTAATATGACTCATATATTTACAAATGAATAAAAAATAGTTAATAGTTATAAATCTTAGATGGTGTGGGATTTCGCGGGCCTAAAAATATGCAAGATCCTGCGAAGTTGCGGGATCCCGTGTTGCGAGATTTAAATCTTTAATATCTACTTAGCATCAGGTAGGCCGTATGCCTGTTTGCCACTTTTGTGCTATAACATTTTTTCGATTTTTGTATTGGCAACCCTAGTTAAACAGGCTGTTAGAAATTAATAGAGCATTCGAACATTATATTTAAATCAAATACCAATATAAATTTATGAGAAAATAATGGCTGGGTGACCTTAATACAATGTATTTGTATGAATTAGCTATTCATACATTATTATCATATTTTACGTTAAATCCAAACACCCACGACATTTTTTATACAAGTATGTTTGCATGGACCTATCTGATGTCACTTTATGATATCATCGCTAGATGCAAGCTATAGTCATGTGTGTACTAAGTTTTTTAATATGAGATGCATTTAAAAGCGTTTTAATTAATTTAAAAAGTTAAAACAGAAATTAAAAAATCCCCGACACAATCTATTTACATATAACAAAGCAATTGAAATCGTGTCTATAAATACATTGAATTTTATCAAAAAACTGTACACTGAATAAATTTATATAAACATTAGTGCGGTCGATAAAAAAAAAGTAGCAAAACACAAAAAAAGCATTTTTTTGGCTTTTCTCTGTTTGTATGTACACGCTAATCTCCGAAACTACTGAACGGATTTTCTTGCGGTTTTCACAGATAGATAAGGCTCCGCTTGGAGCAATATTAAGGTTTTGTTTCATTGAAATCGGATGACAGTGAAAAAAGTAATCGTCATTTAAATATAATTTTAAATTCGCCGCTCGCCTGTTACACGTTCAAGGACACAACAGGGGTGCGTAATGAAATCGACTTTCACGCGTACAAAGTCGCGGGCCCCAGCTTGTAAATAATAATAAATAAATGTATGTATTTCTATAGCTAACTGTTTTGATCACTGTTTTTCTACAGGCGTATTCACGTCTAACAGACGGCCCGTCTCTGCGTAGATACGTCACGTTCACATCAATTGATATACGCCTATAGAAAATGTATGTAACGATAATATTTATTTGTGCAGGTACGTTCGGAACACGCTACTTGTCTGTAGAATATGAATTCTCCTTTAAAGTTAGTATGAGTATGATTTCAGATAATAAATTAACAGCAACACTCACCCGGCTTTTCCTGAAAGTGTCTTTCCTTCTTGTCCGTGGCAAGCTATTGTAAGGTCTATTTTCACTCATTTTTTTTAATTCTCAGTTCACATTAACACAAAACACATCTTTACAAGTACACTGTCACAAAAATTAATGAATTGTTACATCTAGAGTACAAAAGTTAATCGTTATTGCCACTGCAAACTGCACAAAAAACTAAAAAAAAATATTTTGCATTTCGTACCACTTTTAGCGTTACAAGTTTAACTTTTTTTGTAGTTATACTTTTATAATTATACTTTTTTACTTTTCTAGTTCTTTTATAGTTTCTAAATCTTTTTTTATTATTGAATAAAAATCACACTACAAAAAATATTCCAAATTTGAAAATGTATGCATCTACGTTATATTGTTCTCAATTCAATTTTTTTAAAATTCTTTTATGAATGTAGAGTTCCTAATTTTAAAAACTAATAACAATATGTTTATATGTTATTGTTGAAACAACTGTTCAGAAAAAATGGACTAAGGCACTCATTGATAAGAGTAGTTATCTATAACAAGTACTACTTATCATTGCATTTCTGTATTATCTTTTTATTGGATCGAGATATGTATTTACTCAAATAGACTTCGAATATTTTATTTTAGTAACAGCAGTTATCAATTTATTAATAATACTGTAACTAATAAAGATTTTATCTCAAAGTTAACCATTCGGTTTCACTCATTTATTTGCCAAAAAACAGCCGGTACCTTTTTTACGAACGAAATTTTATTCTATTTTCAAAAAAGTAAACTCAAGGAAACGAAAGAAAATCATCCTAAGAATATAAAGAAAATACACCAAACCGATCAAATCTCTTATAAAATAATTATTTAATTAATATTAACTACTTGTGTAAAGTGAACAATTATAACTAAATAAGTAACGCAATATCTATTGATGACATTGCTTTAACACTTTAAAAATGTGACTAATTGTTTTAATAATTTAAATCGATTTAATCCCCATACTGAGAAATAAGCAATATTCCGAACAAACCACAACTAGGCTGCTTCCTTCAAAGATTATTCTAGTACTTTAAATTAGACATCTATACTAGTGAATTTGTAAACCGTTTAGATCATGTAGGTCTTACGTAATATACTGCGTTAATACGATTGTGTGGGCTGTTTTGTTAGTAAACATATCAATCTAGTAATTGAGTTGTAAGTCATAAAGAACCGTCAAGTGTAAGTCGTATTTTCGTAATTAATGTTCTTTACCGTCAACCACGAAACAAAGCATATTGTAGACTTTTTAATAAAAAAAAATAGTATTATGTAATCCCAATAATTTTTCTTTTATTTCAGTCAAAAAAATTTTTTTTACATTTTTCTGAGATATACTTTTAGAAATAATTGTGGGGCCAGAAACTTCACTCGTGTTTTCTAAATAGTGTTAAAGTAACGCAAAATCTCATTGATACCAAACACTAAGACCACAAATGTTTTTCTCTTTTGGACCTCAAAACTAACCCGCTAAACTCGAAACTTGTCTGTCTTTGGGCTACACCACTACAACTGTTCTGAATTTCAGTTATTAACGACATATTAAAATCTGAGCAGAACGGCTGTGATAAACAGACACTGGTACTTAGGTAGATAATTATATAAATGGTATTGGCTCAATTTGTCATCACAAGGGAGGGCACTGAGTAGAACAGTCATTTTATAATAAACTCAGAAAACGCACGTTCAACTATTGGGTACTGGCAGAATACCAGCGTTGTAGCCAGTCTACAACATAATGCTGAGCCAGGAACTCTTCGTAGTCACAGCACATGTCGGGCACATTGCTTTGTTTTCTTTTTTTTTCGCTTCATTTCTTTTTTATTGTTTTATGTATTCTTTGATTGCTTTTACATTTCCTGTATTGTGTGCTGTGCTCCGAATAAACTATTTATCTATCTATCTAATTCCAAACTGTTTCTTAATTCAATTTTAACAATATAACATGTAACATTCACGAATTGCACGAAAGCCATGCGAATTATGTGACCGCCATTGTTAGAATGACGTGACAAGTAAGTGAATTCTGACCTATGGATACTTCACTTTTCGCTTCTGTTCCTCTATGCGTTTTTTTTAATTAAGTTTTTTTTCTGTTTATATCAGAGGGGGCAAACGACCAAGCGTGTCACCTGATGGAAAGTGACCACCGGCGCCTTTGGACACCCGCAACGTCCAGGGAATCACGGGTGCGTTGCTGGCCAAGGAAACAGTAGGCTCGTTTCTTGAAGGTCCCTAAGTCGTAACGGTCCGGGAATACCGCCGCTATAAGTTGGTTCCACAACATTGCCGTACGTGGTAGAAACTGTCGTAAGAAACGCACAGTTGTAGACCGCCATCCATCAATTATGAAATAAAAATTGCATTTGCACGTGTAATTGTTTGTAACTATTATTCCAGACTGTTAGAGTCTAAATGGAATTCAATGTTTTCACTATTATTTCGAAAGAAGAAAGCTTACATGCATAATACATTCGCTTGTAGTGGTTACAAGTAATGAAAAAATTACGTTCTATAGTAGAGTCCTCATATTAAGCCGAGGAAATACTAAAACCAACATGTCGTGATAAGAGCAAGGACGCCAATGAATACACACCTACTCGTAAATCTATACGTATATAACTACTAGTATATAAATCTCTAACGTGTCTGTAATTACCAACTTTTTTGGTAAATTTTGTGTTAAATAGTAGTTTTATGACCCACTGACTTCCATTCTACCATGTTTTAAATCTGTCTGTATGTCCCTTTATAACTCAAGAACGGCATGATCGATCTTGATGAAAATTTGTATATAGTATGAACATGTGATTACGCAAATAACAGGCTACTTTTTTTTATCGAAAATCTACCCCCATGGGATTGAAAAGGGAGGTAAAAAGGTATGGGAAATGCTAAACCGCTGAACTGATTGTGATGAATTTTGGTACAGAGATAGTATGTGCGCGGAGGCGGACGTAGGCTAGACGTAGGCAAAGACAATCTTTGTAAATGTATACATGTACATACATACATACATATCTTCACGCCGTATCCCTAACGGGGTACCTTTTCTCTTTTACTTCTTAGCAAAAGTGAGTACTTTTGCTCTATAGATTCTCTTAGTTATTCTTTCATCACTCATTCTTTCCATGTGCCCGAACCATCTTAGCATTCCTTGTAGCATACATGTAATCTAACTTAATCCGAGAAAGCCACGAAATAAATTTCCGCGCAGACAAAGTCGCGGGTACAACTAGTACAGATATATACATACAATATGACTGTATTCGTATATTTTATTATACAATAACGGAGTTTAAAGGTTTTTGAATTATGTAGCCAAAATGGCTGAATAAAATCCTTAAATTTTTTTAAGACGATCTCGATGACGCAGTGGTTTTTTATATCTAATCACGGAAGGTTCCGGGTTCGATGCCGGTCGGGTCAATTTAAGAAACAAAATTTCCTAGATTGTCTTGGGTCTGTATGTACTGAGAGACGCTCTTAGTAAATGTCGTCTGATTCTCATGTCATAACATAGGGAACACTCTAGTTTGGGACCAGATGATTGGTGTGTGTGTGTGTGTGTGTATTTTCTGACGCATTTATTATTATTATTACTATCTATCTGTACGTCACAGCCGATTATTCCGACATCATAAACGCTAAAAGCCTGTCTGTCAGTTTATTTGTCCCATCTGTTACGGCTACACCACCAGACCGATTTTGATGAAATTTGACATGGAGATATTTTGGCACTAGGGGACAGATAAGCTACTTTTTTAATCAAAAATCTACTCCTAAAACGGTTAAGGGGGATGAAACTTTGTATGGGAAATCCTAAACCGCTAAAGCGATTATAATCAAAGGTACAAAGATAGTAATTTTTTATCAAAAAGACAAAGCCTACTTTTTTCTATCAAAAGTCAACTCCTACGAGAGTAAAAAGGGGGATGAAACTTTGTATAAGAAACGCTAAACTGCTGAACCGATTATAATGAAAGGGTACAGAGACAGTGTCTGTGCCCGGAGACAGACGCAGGCTAAATTTTTTTTAAACTACCTGAAAGCTACGGAAAAATTATTATCCACGCGGATGAAGTCGCGGGTACAGCTAGTATAACATACATACATGTACTATGGAATGAAATGATAATTCCAGCCCACATAAGCGTGTAGGGTATCTTAAGATAGATCTTCAAAATGATAAGTTTTCAAAGGGACAAGTCAATATTTGTCGAGATATGAGTTTCTAAAGTCCTTCCTAAAAGTATTTCCCTCTCCCTCTAAATAGTCAACTATGGAGTCGAAAATTTAAAAAAAATGTAAGATAATGGAACTCAAAAGGATTTTTAACGAAAATGAATCTTAATTAGATATGGGGTATTTTCAGTTACGCGCTCAGCGACCGCAGAAGTAATTTTTCGGTGTTATTGAGAAACACTATTTAATTTGGCTGCTGATTATTTATCATTTACTTGCATGGAATTGCTCCGAAACTCTTTCTGACATTCTTAGCCGGTTTTTCCTATTGTATCAGGATAAAAATAATTAATTTCACAATAAAATAATTACATAATTCGAATGAAATCATTGTCCATCACAACAACAACTTCACATGAATTTTAATTACGACACTCACTGACAATGAGATCACTACACCATAAATTGCCTATTTTTAATCATTATAAACAAAACAGGCACATAGCACGAACTTTAACTGAAAACTGAAAAATATCTATAAAGATAACGTTTTTATCGCGTCGTCACGCATTACTGTAAAGTCAACAAAAAAAATAGCGGCTATTTAGTTGTAAAAAGAGGCTTGCCTCTGTGATTAATTTGGGATTACATAATTTGTATAATCGTAAGGAGTATTACATACATCAGGCTGTATCCCTTAAGGGGTAGTCAGAGAGGACGGAGCGCCAAGAGTCGCGGTGCTTACTTACCTCTTTCGCTTCCTCAAATCTCATCATTCTCCTCACACATTTTCGCCTAGGTATGAGAGTTTTTGACATTACCTTCTGCTAACACTGGCTATTTGATCTTCATAAGTCAGCCTTGGTCTTCCTTGACTTCTTTTACCTCTCACTTTCGCTCTGCAGATTTTCTTCGTGAGTCTTTCATCACTCATTCTTTCTAAGTGCCCAAACCTTCTAAGCATTCCTTCTGACAATCTGACATTGAATATTCCAGAGAGTAGAGGTAGAGCCGCGGTATGGTCACTGTTTAAGTAATATGTAAACGCACGCATGTAAAAGCACTCAACCTATAGAGGAAATGTCATTTTGTTTGAAATCAATTTACGTCTAAACAATGCTACGGTTACTGCGCTCCGATTGGTTGCCTACACACACACTATAACAAGACCTAAACGTGCGTATGAATAGACTGAGATAACATAATACTCAGCGTTGCACCGGTGAAAGCGAGATGCATAGATACACGTCATCGAGCGCATCAATTAAAAGACCAGTTTAACTTGACCCGTGCTAAAATGAAAGTCAATTTGAAAATTGTATATTTATTGTTATTATTTACCGATGAAATGAGATTGTCTTTTTTATAGTTTGAATTTTGCTGTTTTGTCACACCACCGAATAGAACAGGGAGCCATTATATAACTATTTCAATATCTTTCGGAATATATGGAGATGTACACACAGGTCCAATATTGGTTATGTACTGTTTTAATACGAGAGAGAGTTGATATTTATTAGTATCAAAAAATGGTGCGGCGGTGAGTAGGTTGGTCCGATATTTCGGCTCTGTAGGTTGAATACTCCATGTATCTATACGACTAAACTGTGGACAGTCGCAGGTGCCCTTATAGGCTCTAGGGCTCACTGGTCTGCGTCATTTTATAAACATACTATGGAAAACTAATACATATGAGCTAATTTTGCATTTAACTAAATGTTTTTTGTGAAAAATCATTCAGTACTCACAAAACCGCTTTTTGCTTTTTCATGACGGGACATTTTCTTTCTCTTGACATTCGGGTAAACCATTCTGCAACAAAATAACGTGTTAAAACAATATAAATATGTACTAATATTATAAAGAGGTAAACTTTGTTTGTATGTAATGGATAAACTCAAAACTACTCAACAGGTTTCAAAAATTCTTCAATTCACCTATAGAGAGCTATAGCTATATTATCAGCAAGGGGCTGTATTTTTTTTTTTAAATTCTACCCATGCGAAGTCAGGGCGGATCCCTTGTAATATTATGAAGAGGTAAATATTGTTTGTTTGTATGTAATGAATAAACTCAAAAACTACTCAACAGATTTCAAAAATTCTTTCATCTATAGAAAGCTACAATATCAGCAAGTAACATGGGCTATATTTTATTTCAAAAAAAAATTATTACCCGTGCGAAGCCGGGGCGGGTCGATAGTTACTAATAAAATGATGCTGTGTCAGATGCACAAGGTTTATGATCTTTAAAGATGTATGAAATACTTAGTCTGAATGTTACTAAGTGTTCCTCAGGTCGTTTTGACAGTATCCATAATACAGACTTATTTGAGATACAAGTATTTGAAATACAGATACAAGATATAAAATATGCATTGACATCTTGTGTCTGATTGTATCTTATTTAGATCACATTCTTAATTTTTACAATAGAATCATAAAGATAACTGGATGCATTTGTAAAATTTATTAACGTATATTAAAAGACAAGGTTGTATACTTTAGTTATGTTTGCCTGCCTTCATTGCAAACAGTGGCGTGTATCCCATATAGACACTGCCTACCCAGACAATTTAAATTAAAGTTATTTCGATATCTACCATTTATATAGACAATTTAAAATTAAAGAACAATTATTCAAAAATAGCGCCATCCCGTTCTTCCATCCTTCACCTGTTCATAATCGCATTTCATATTTTTTCATTGCTGTATTTTATTTTTAACAATCATGCCATCTATACAACAAATAACAACCACTACGAAAACTTTAAGTTGAATGGTAACATTCTCGCTCATCAGTATAGCTGAATTAGTTTTTATAAGTATAATTATATACTAAAATTTTTTTTTTTTATATATTTGTTATTTTGATTGCCTACCCTGTTGAAAAACCACTGATTTACGAAAACAATGCCCGCCTGCCTGTTCTTTCGAAGAGTTGATAATGAGACCTCATCAAAGAAAAATGACTGATCAGTTGTTTGAAGAACTGGTTTCAATTAAGTATCAATTAAAACCTTAAACAACATCTTGCACAACACAAACAAATAATATGCTTAAAAATAATAAAAATATGTGTAAAAAAAGAAGTATTTTATTTTAAACTAACGAACCAGACCGACATTGTTCCGCCCAAATGTTGGTTTGCCTACTACAAGCAGGTTAAAAATAAAAAAAATCTAGAATCTGATTGCAGAGCCACCTACCGGGTCCAAGTAAAATTTCAACTATCCAGGAACCCACTCAAACACAAAAAATTGCATCGAAATCTGTCCAGCCGTTTAGGAGGAGTTCAGTGACATACACACCTCACACACAAAACGTACAGAAGAATTATGTACATATAATATTGTATAAAGAAGGTCATAATTTTAAATGCCTAGTAATTTTTTCCTTATATAATGTGTTAAAATATTAGTTAACGTCCTTTCAGGGTTTGCATCACTATTAATATAGCTACAGAATAAAACTAAAATAAACACTAAATTCTTAACTAAATTTGTTTTCTTACGAAAAAAAGAATTATTGAAATAAGCAAAGGGACTCCATGGTTGTTTGTGACGCGCACCTCACCCGCACGCATTTGCACGCCAACGTGCTATGGCGCCTCGAACATTGTGGAGAAGCTTTTGTGTCTATATTTATTATTTTATTTTCATGTGAAATTTAATAATTATTTATATCTATTTATTTAACCTGTAAATGTGATCTATAGGACGTATACAACATATACTTTAAATCCCGTTAACTAATATTGTAACACCTTATATAATTTTAAATGTAATGATAACCTATGTGTGCCCTCAGGGGTGGAGAAAGAATGGATATCATGTATTATAACACCATTAAAACCTGTGATTCATATTTGAAATAAATTAATAAAATAAATAAAAAAGTATTTAGAAAATAGATACTTTATTCCTTATATTTCAAATACTACTTTCAACAGTATGCTCTATCTGATAACTTAACTTAAAAGTATTATTGTATTCCAAATACTTTTTATTCGAGATACTTTTCATAAGGTATCTCGTGGCTCATACAACTGATATAATGATTTAGACTACTTATTATGATTATGATACAAAGTAATGTCACTTTTTAAATATAGTGGTGTATGTTTAATTTTTTTATTTCTCCTCATAATTTTAAGTTTCTTTCTGTGATTTTAAAATAAATATTTTCCTAAAGCCATAAAATTTTATTTTATTTTACATAAAATTATAAAATTTTATGTCAAATTTTATAATTATAAAACAGATTTTTATGTGTAACCATATTTTTAATTCAAAACTTGTTTAAATATGGCATGTTGTAAGAGGTTTTATAATTTACATTAAAGAAATAAGTATTATTAATAATTATTTTCAAGATCTTACAATTTCTATATTAAATAAACAAATAGGTAAAAAATCCAACATAATAGCACAAACAAAAAAGTTTAAATATTTTATTTAAATTTTTTTTTAATATGCTTTATTTTAATATTCAAAATAGGTAGGTATATACTTATTATTTATTACCTAAGTTCAAAAAATTCTTAACTGAAACATAAAGAATATGGTAAATATCTTAATAATTGACTAGACATACATAATTAAAGCTAATTGGATTAAAATCGTAAGTGGCCTCGAATTATTTTCAAAAGATAGCAGAACATTTTCGTAAAATCAGTTTTATAGGCGTAAAAAAAATGCTTCTTTATTGATCTTCTATTTAAACAACAGTTAGTAACACTGCCGCAGGGTATAAGCAGTCAAACTCGCCGAATTTTGAGGTCATGTCCACAAAAACATAAAAAGAAAAGTGCGCCTTTGACATAATGTAGTAGCGAACTTTAGATGATTGGTTTTAAAGAAAAATTTCAAAAAAACGAAAAGATAACAGTGCTCCAATGCTAGAATGCGATTTATTTATCATAGAACGGCCTCGCCCCGGCCTGAATGCGAGTTTTTATAACAAAAATCAGCTAAAACATGAGTGTAACATCCAGCGATTACGCTTAGTTATAACCTACACAAACCATTTTAAACCTCACTGTAATCAAAAAAAATGATAAAGATAAGATAGCACAATTACTTTACCACAAAATAAGCGCAGATTTTATTTCAAACAAAGTCACAAACATCACTTTTTTGATAAAAACATGATAACACAAACACAAAACGAAACGGACAACACACATACATATCGGTTTTTTAATAAGTTCTTCTTTCTTATAGGCAAAGATTTACGTTATACAGCCACAGCAAAACAATGCTACCATGGACCTAGTTATAGGAAGTCTGTGCCATGGAGGTACTTTAGTATGTCCATGATTGCTACATACCTGTAACAATATTATTACATATTATTTATCTTTTTCTTAATAATAAAAACACATACTGTATCCTAACCACAGATTAATTAGTTTACTCCTAACGTTAATATTTACAAACTTAAAACTACCCGTCCTCTTTTTATTTTTCTTCATGGCATGGCGTTCAGTTAGCGCGTATTTGCCAACGTCACATATTAATAAGTAGAATCGTTATCGAAAAACTCTTAAACTTCTCTAGTAAAGTGACAGCAGGCTTTACTGAAGTTTTAAAGGACTTCTTGAAAGAATGCGAGAACTTAAGCTACATGTTTATTTAGACCAAGGGTAACCAAACTTATTTTGTCTACTGCCCACTTTGAGAATAAATTATTTTTTAGCGCCCCCATTTTTTCACCTACTTAAAAACCACTATAATTTCAAATTAAATTAATTAATTATTGTGAGCTATATTAGCGGAGATTAAACATTAATTCCAAACGAGACTTTTACTATAACCCGCAAGAGTTAACTTGAAACCTGAGCGCAGTAGGTAATACACAACGGCGCTCAAGTCTCAAGTTAACTCTTACGGGCTACACCTGCCAATGAGAATGATTATTGAAACGCAACTTTATAGTTTTCAAGCAGAGTATCTTTTATTCAAAATAAAACAAATATAATCGATCCTTATATAAAAACTGATGTGAAGGATGAATCTGATGCTGTTTAATAAGTTTGTTGATATCAGGTTCCAATTTACTCAAGAACGGTCGCAAGTCGCCACGTTTGGTAACATGCAAACGATTTCTCTTTTTAGTAAGCAGTGTTGCCACAGCACAATCCACATTCACACAAATATGACGATGGGAATGCTATCAAGAATCGCTGAACGATTGACCACAATCCAGGGTACAATTGCGGGATCGGTTTTTGTAGCCAAAATTCTTGGTAACCATTTTTGAACTTGATTTTTATTTCCTCGTTTGTTGTCAATTCTATAAGTTCTTCTTCCAGCTGAGGTGACATTGCTTTGTTGACATTTGAAAACGGATCCAACACCCAGTCTGGTATTTCCAAGTTCAAAATGTCCTGGTATCGTTCGGTGAAGTCAATGTGGAGGTTTTCCAAATGTCGGCAGTAGGCAAACAATTCGTCGTTACTGCATGATACTAATAAATTCGGAAAATTGTGAAACTCACGTCTGCCCATATTCTTTTTGTGTAGAAGCAGTTTGGCTGCGAAAGCAGCAACGACGTTTTTTGTTTTAATTAAATTTAGTTCATCGCCTTGCAGTTGGAGATTCATGCCGTTGAACAATTTATACAGGTCTGTCATGTAAGCTATATCATTCTTTGATGTAATGAGCTTGTTGTGCAATTCTGTATCTTTAGTTTCCAAGAACTCTAAAACAAACAAAGTCAAACAGGTTGTAAAATCGAGTCAGACAATTGCCTCTTGATAGCCAACGAAATTCAGTATGAAACAACAAACGGTTGAAATCCTCGTCATTAGTAACACAAAACTGATGAAATAATCTATCATTCAAAGAGCTGTTGCGGATTTTATTGACTGCTTTGATGACATATTTCAGTGATTGAAATAGTCGTTCACTTAAGTTTCTAGCAACCAAATGTTGTCTATGAATAACGCAACGTACAGCAAGGACATCTGGAATTTTATTTTTTAAGTACGCTATGAAGCCTTTATGGCATAACTGATATAATATTTTTCAAGGGAATCTCTTTCTCATCACAAAACTTTTCCAATGTATTGAATATGGTTTCGCCTTTTGTATCGGTCTCTAAATTTCTAGCAAAGAATAGTTCTTCACATATTTTCTCATCTTTAATAAACCTCACGTAAGACAGCAACAATGCTTCATTAGTTGGTAAAGTGGACTCATCGAGCTGAATTGAGAATTAACTTGTCCTCAGGTGATCACACAATGATCCTTCAATGTTTTCAGCCATTTCATCAATTCGTCTTTGCACAGAATTATTACTCAAAGGAATTTTTCGGATAATATCTGCGGCTGGTTTATGAAGCACAGTAGTTATTACTTCCTTTATTGCTGGCAAAATTAACTCTTCCCCGATGTTATGTGGTTTGCCTTTTTGAGCAATTAACAAAGAGATATTGTACGAAGCTCGAAGTCCGTCATCATCTTGCTTAGCAGCCGCCGAAAATAGTTTTGCTACACTTGGCTGAGTGTTATGCTTCTTCTCTAGGTCTTGAAAATATGCTACATTCTTGTGTTTCTTATCTGGATGCATTTTATTCAAATGATCTTGCAGTCTTGAAGGCTTCATTGCTTCATTCGAAAATGTTTTTAGACATAGAAGACACAAAGGCGACGATGGATTTGTCGGATTTTCAATGAATCCGAATTTAATATATTCCGCACAGTATTGCCGTCTCTTCTTTTTTACTTCCGACATTGTTTTGTTTTGAGAAATACGTAAGTAAGTGTTGAACTTAAGTACTGCTCATCTATTGCGCGCGAAACCGCAAATGAAAATAAAATAAATATTACATTGTTTATATAGGATTGCATAAGCAGCACGCACCGACAGGAATAAAACAAACATGCATAAACTCGTTTATCTCATTCGACGCTCAATCGTACTCAACAAGTCAGAACAAGTATTCTATGAACCAGCCGATTGATACAGGAATGCAGAATTCAGGTTATTTAACAAAAACTTCTTAAAACATGATTGCCCGCGGTCTATTATCTACGAAAATTACCTATCTGGGAGTACTAATAACTATTAAAATGCGAAAGTGTGTCTGTTGCCTTTTTATTTGTTTGTTTGTGTCTACTTTCATTTCGAAACGGAACGACCGATTGACATGATTTTTATTTTGTATATTTAATAAAACAGGACAGATATATGAACTATGCTTAGAGAAATATCGAACCGAGTTTGAGCAATTTTTTAATTAATATTAGTTGATGTTCACAAGTTGTAGTTGAGAGTCGAGAGCTCATGCAGTCGTTGTCTAAGATGCCTCCTAGCTAAATGAAATTACAAATTACCCCCCAGGCCTCTACACAACGCCCCCATTTTTTTTCTGGGTCTCTTACCGCCCCCCTTTAGGCCTGCAGCGCCCACAAGGGGGCGTTATCGCTCACTTTGGGAAAGGCTGATTTAGACCAACTCCATTCTTTTTACGTACGCAGAACTTTAAAACACAATATACTATCACTTGTACTTTAAAACTCCCAAAGATGTAAAAAATAGAAAATTTAAAAAAAATGACTTCAATTCTCCCGTTCCCGTCAAAAAGTCCCACGTTATCTTAAATAATAGAGTTCCTCAAAGTTGCCACATAAAAAGCTGTGATTGCTTAAGGTGCCCAGCAGACTGGCAGCACTACCATTGTTGTTTCTCATGTACCAGCGACTTCAAAGTCAGTAGGAGCCGCGGGCAGCACTGCCGAGAACTTGAAGTGGCGTAAGTATGCGACTCCCTCAGAGAGTTTCACATTTACGCCCTTTGCAGTTTGGGTCACTTTGAGTCCCTGGGGCCTTGAAGACTGGTTTCTGATATTTGTAAGAGAATGGTCGAGGCTTCGGGAGACCACCGGGCTGGCAGCTTCTTCCGCCAACGAATCAGTTTGACTATTCAAAGAGGTAATGCTGCCAGTCTGCTAGGCACCTTAAGCAATGACAGCTTTCTAAGCGGCAACTTTGAGGAAGTCTATTATTTAAGATAATGTGCAGTTTTAAGTTCGTAATTATTACAGATTTATTTAGATTTTTACAATCAAGAAAAAAGTTTTTTAAAATTCTGTTTCTTACTGGTTGTAAAAAAAATATTCTTTTCTGTTTAAAAGTCTTTTCATTCGACGAAGCTCGTTCTCTTTTGTTTTTCATTTTGTTTTCCATCTGACACCATTCTGCCATGGAAAAAATTTGCTGATTCTATATTTTCATTTTATATTTCCGTTTTGCCTATTTATATTTTTTCTAATAAGTAAAATTAAACCGTATTTCAGTATGGATAAGAGCCAAGAACAATCGAAACGATGCTTCTGTGCGAGATGTTTTCTTCCCATCGACGCGGAAGACCGGGTCGATATTGAGGGACAGAATTTCCACAGAATATGCAGCATGTGCTGTAAGTTATATTTATTTAAAATTACCGAAGTAAGCGCAGAGGGAAGGAGGGGTAATGTGTCCTTTATGTACCTAAGCTCTCTAGTAAAGGGGCAAGTAGGTAATTAATTACGTACAAAAAAATACATCAGTGCGTACAAATGAATACCTTTTTAGTAGCTTTCTTTTAAGATACATCAAAATTACATTTGAAATGACTAAATATATATTCGACGCGAAAAATCTTTTGAAAATTACAAAGAAAAGACAATAAAAAAGCTCTCATAATTGTGTTTAGGTACCAACAAAACTTTTAAGCACCTGTTCTGATAAATACAAACATCTAAAGCTCATACATAAAGATCTCGATTAGGTCCCAGAGGGTGGACTAAAATACATATAATACCTTTTATTTTTTAGTTCAATCGATAGGAACTATTAATTATTCTATGGCTTAAACTACTAATATTAAAACGAAAATTAAATTATATCCGTGCGAAATACTTTTCTGACGTTAACTGCAAATTTTAGACTACATTACTGTTAAAATATTAACAATAAATAAAAAGATCTTTCTTTACGAATGAAAAATGTGACTGTTTTTTATTCAAAATTAAAACCAAGTCCGTTACCAAGACAACAGAAGTTAGGGTTGTTAAAACATATATAAAAACAGGGTTGTCAACTAACTAACAATTACTAGCTAATGATGTAATTCAAAATAAACATTATGATTGATAGGTATATGCCGGACGATTCCACCATCCCTTAAAATGTTTTACGGACATGTGTTCTGTAACGACTGCTTCAAGACACACGTACTGTCGAGATTTAGAGGCGACAGCCCTCGCCTCCACTCCAACAGTTGGTGGATGCAGTGGGCCCCTGGGACCAAGCCTCAGGAGCCTAAAGAAAATAAAACCGAAGGTATTTTTATTTTGCCTTAAATCTAAAATGTTTAAAATCTTGTTATTTCGCTTTTACGCCTCAGGCCATAATATGTTATATGTAATCGGTATGCCAGTCATGCAAATAGTGTTTATAGATACACGTAGTAATTTAGTCGTAGGTACAAAAACTATACGAACCTCTGTACAAATAAATCGTGATTCCATCTAGTGTTGTCAGGTTTCAAAATGGGAAAATTGAGATATTATAGTCCAAAAATAGCGAATTTAAACTAACTATTAACTAATAAGAGACTGCAATTATTTTTCGATTTTCAAAATCCGATAATAATGTTTAAAAGGCCTTACGGTACAATCTGACTAACAATTCGATGTTAAATCTGTTGCAATGCAACAAATTGCATTGTAAGATAAAGCGCATTTACACCGTCCAATTTGTTGGGACAACTTTCCTAGGGATCGCGATCTGAGATCGATTAATGGAAGAATCGATCATTCGATCTCAAGCAATGAATCGATCCAGTGAATAGACGACAGACATTCAAAAATCGTTCTACTTACGGGTTTTTTTAAATTTTGCATGGGATAGATAAAACTTAGACGACTCAAAAAAGCGCTAAATCTGGCTCCGAGCGCGCTAAGGTGACACATGGTGACAGCATTGTTCGACATAATATGTATGTATAATTCATTAAAAAATATCACGCTAGCTCATTATTTCATTGTTGCGTTCTTACCAATACAAAAATATAATGGAAACTCCATTTTTGGGTGTCCGCCATCGATTCACTAAATCGATCCTCTACTTGAGGTCGATTGATCAATTTTTCCATTAATCGATCTCAAATCGCCATCCCTAGGAAAGGTGTTCACACAAATTGGATGGTGTAATAAGCGCTATAAGTTGCATGCGACCTGCAACCTGCCTATTTATGATGCAATTAGTTGCCTTGCAACAGATTACAGCATCAAATTGCTAGTCAGATTGCACCGTGAGTAAGGTCTATTAGAGTTAGACTGGTTGCGCGTTGTGTAATTGTTACACGACCAAATGGTGATGAATATTACGGACAACGGTGTCCAATATTGTTTCTTCTCGTTCGCACAGTACTGATATCCTTGTTTTAGCACGTTTTCAATAGCTACTTTACAATAAAATATTGATGTTACTTACGACTGAAAAAGTAAGCACATGTTAAAAAGAATTAAATTTATTACGAGGAATTCAGTTTTATTTTGCTATTTTTGGCAAAAACCAAAATTCAATTATTACTTATTGACACTGTATGAAGACGCAGCACAATAATATCTTGATGCTGTTTCAATCAATAGCATTTTGTATCTAACAGATACCAAGATGGATAATGGAACTCGTTATAGCATCATGCTTCGATTCTTGCGATCGGTTCTCCTCTTGATTTTGTATTTCAGTCATTGTGATCACACACAAAGTCCTAAAGATATTAAAATAAATAGTAGACGGTAGTGAGTGGCGAGATGGTTTAAGATAGTATACCAGCTTCCAGGTATAATTCTTAGCATCAAAGTCATCGCCATTGAAATAAAAATCGTGACTGCGAATTTCCCGCAAATAAAACGAGAAGTCAAAAAATGATAATCAACACTAAAATTCTGAAGGGCGACACAGCAACATCCTCTGTTATCGCCTGCAGCTCATGCACGAAGAGATCAGTAATTGGGAAATTGTTAATTTATCTTTCCTCAAAAGCGGATCCAATAAAAGCATCCCTTATAATTAATTAAAATTTACTTCAGAATTATATTCTTCCAAAAGTTTCGTTTTACTTAGGAAAATTGGCTGTCACTGTAGGTAAAATTTTTTGCTATTTCGAATTACGCGTGATAACTATATGTAGTCTTCCATTTGCAATATAAATAACTAGCTTGCATCGAATAATATTTTTTTAACAACAGAGATGAAAACTAGTGAAGAGAAACCACAAGAACCACCTAAACGCTGCATTTGCGTACGTTGCCTTCAAGCAGTGAATGAGGGTGACAAAGTAGAGATCGGTGGACAGAACTTCCATAAACATTGCGCCAAGTGCTGTTCGTATATTAAATTTACTATAATACTATTTACTACTATATCCCGTTACTGAACTTTATATTTAGGAGTCCTATGTATCATGCACAACATGTACATGCTCATCGGCCAAAACAGCAAAATTAATTCACAAAACAATTTTAAGTAAAGTAAGCTTTAATCATCAATAGCTCTAGTCCTTTGATTATCGCTTCCGCTGGGAATGCTAGGAGTAATTAAGGTACTGTACGACTACAGAACAGTATGTAATTTATGTACAGTAATATGTACCTAACTGGACTTTCCTTCGACGGCATGTCGTAACATATTGGTTTGAGGAGCACAAGAAGATGTAGAGGTTCACATTTCTCACAGTTGTGTATTACGGACCGTTTATTATAAAGATCGATCAAACGTTTTTTATCTTATTTCGTAGAGAGTGTGGACACTTGTTAAAGCACTGGGGCACATCCAGTTATTTTATACAGATGGTTAAAGTTTCTATTGTTTTCAGATATCTGCCACAATGTCCCAACCTCTAACCTGAAGATATACTACGGGCAAGTTTTCTGCGAAGAGTGTTTCCACCGTCATGTCCTCAACCGCAATAGAGATAACCCATCTGAGTTTTTTAAGCATTGCTTCGATCAGTGGCAGAATAACACCCAGTTCGCCGATACGATGAGGGACTTCATGGCGGGGAGCAAGGACAACACGCCGTTCGTCTTTATGATGCAGGGTACACAGGCGCCGTTCTGTCGATGCGGTACCGGCCCTCAGGAGTGGTTCCAAACCAACGAGCCTAAAAAATGTAGGTAGAATTTCGAAAAATTTGCCTATTGAAGGTTCCTTACTTACAATATTTACGTATTGTTCATATTTAGCATTTGTTCCTGTTTTTTCCACATTTAGTCCCTGTAGCCTTTAACTGGCGGGATACTGAGCTTCGTTTGCCATCTTTCGAGTTATTTTATAACGCCATATTTAGCTAATATTAATACTACAATATTAATACTACAATAATACACTACATGCTACTACTGTGGTGTAATAGGTACTGCACACGATACTGGTACCTAAATATTCTATGAGTAGACGATAGAATCAATTTTTAGGGAAAGCAACATCTATTCTACATCAACTTTGAAATAAAATATTGTCTAAATACAAAACTTCATCCAAATCGATAAAGCCGTTTTTAAGAAATAGCAATATAGGTACACGTAGTGAGATGTTGTATATTATTTCATGTATATTATTCTGATAAAATTTACATCTGTTAACTTCATTTCGTGGTTTTCTTTTCTAATAAAATAATGTAAATATAAAACACAGAAGTGATGTAACTGTCCCTCGATCGTTAATTTTTGTGCTGAAAATTATATAGACTGATCAGAGAATATCTGACACCAAGACCAGTTCGCAAGAAACTATTTTATTTTATCCACATTTTAACATGAATGGTTTTAATATACTTAATTTTGCTCCTTATAGGTGCGTAAGAATTTGAAAAATTTTCACAGCTGCGACGCCGGCTTCTATCGGCGACGAATCGTTTGGGACGTGGGACCTGTCCTTCGAGAACCGTACAGAAGTGTCCGACATACCGGAATCCTGCATCGCAATCGACGAATCAGCAAATCAAGAAAATTTAATCGTAGCTGCAACGGAAAAAATTGAAAAACTAACGAAATATTTGCACGAAAGAAGTGTATCGGAAAACCCTGATAAATTTAAGAAAAAATGGAAAAACTTTAACGAGTACGACAAAATTTCCATTTCTATAAAGTCGGAGTTAGAGCCGTGTTTCGAGTGGGTGGATTTACAAGGAAAAGTTAAAAATCAGTTGGATTGTCCAAAGTGTTTGTGGCAGTGTGGTCTTATTTATGTAAAGTGAGTATTTTCAAAGAGAGGTATTATGTGGCGGAGGGGATAATTTTGAATAAAAATGTGGTGTCAATAAATTGTTTCATTACCTTACATAAAATCTACAATATAAATTGAATTGTCTTTATTTTCGTGTTGTCAAAACACAAACGCGCGTTTCTTTGTCTGAGATAATGTGCGCAACGGCAGAACCGATTTTAGCGGAACTTAACACTAGCAGGTAGAGTACATATTTTTCAGAGTAATCTGTCTAGGTAGCAGTAATCTTACTTAGAAGTAGGCTACTTTATCCCGGAAAAAATACAGAATTTAACGCCGTTAAAACCATGGGTCAAAACATAGTAGTTACATTCTCTTTTTGCGTGAGTAATGAACTAATGAATGTGAAACCTATGGTTCTGCTTTGTCACCTGCAAGCCCAAATACTGCCAAAAGGAGTGTCCAGTGAAAGGTTTTCATTCTTCTAAGATGTCGTTGTGGGTGAAAACGTAGGATATGTTGAGATAGAATGAAAAGACATGAGATACAATGAAAATCTTATGAGATAATGAAAAATCGTGTTTTGATACTCCGGTTATCTTCTATGGAAAAGATATTTTATAAATCACTAATCTTTGATTAAGGTGTGTACCGTGTATCTCCTTGTGTATCTATCTATATCAGTACTAATATTATAAAGAAGAGATAAACTTTGTTTATTTGTATGTAATGGATAAACTCGGAAACTACTCCATCGATTTCAAAAATTCTTTCACCTATTGAAAACTATATTAAAAGCGAGAAACGTTTCATTTTAAACAAAATTTCTACCCCCGCGATTCCGGGACGGGTCGCTATTGTTTGATAAGTGGTGTATGGTGTACCTACCTACCGCGCAGGTACACCTACGCCATTTTTTGATAATATAACATTTAAAATAGGAAATAATACAAAGAAACTGTCTCTTTAAATGTCTGCGTTTAATAAATACACATGCACAATGTAAATACAATAATATAATTCAATGACACTGTAATTGACATGTTGTAATTCAAACATTATTTTATAGCAATTTAAAGTAAAAATCACTGAAATTTGTGTTTCACTAGATTGCGAATAATTTTTATTGTGCATTATTCTTGACGAACACCCATTTTATATTTTGAGAGATCATCGGAGCATTCTCTTTTTGTACTAGGGTTGACAGGAGATTTTATATATTTGTAGAAACATTCCACGCAAAATAGTTGACCATAATAATTTCTTAAATTGCCAACACTTGGAAGTATTTGACAAATACCTGCAAAAAACAGTATTTTCAGTAAAATAATTTATACGTGCCCGGAGACAAAACAATTCAGGTTTAAATTCCTGTCTCTGTCCCTGAGACTAGTCAATCAGTCTAGGTATTCAATGCCTAAAACTGTGCAATGCCTATAATGCCTGTAATGATAATACTGCCATGTGACCCAGATCACTCTTTCGAGTCTGCCTTTGGACTCTGACACACAAGTATCTTGACACAAGTATCGAGAAAAAATTAAAGACTTCTGTATTAACTGTATTAAACGCGCTATATACATCGAATCATAGGCGTTAAATAGGAGTTAAGTAATTAGCTCGGATCAGACCAAGCATAAACTGAACGACTCGGTTCACACTGAAATGCTGCGTCACGTCACATCACGTGTTTAAGTTTACAACATGGAAAAAGAAAAACTTGCAGCTTTTGTCGTGCGGTTTCGCTTTGAAATTATATTGTCCTGTGACTACTCTTACCATCTGCAGATTTCACCTCGGACCAAGAAACATATGGTCCGAGGCTTCAACTAACGAACTATTGTCTTTTTCTCTATTGAGGAGAAAATTAAAAAAACACGTAGCCCCGCGTAGGTTTAAAACATCGTAATTATTCTTATTCGTGTCTAACGTCATAATTACATACATAATTTTTAGTCTTTTCAAAGAAAAATCGATAAATATTATATATTACATCTAAAAAGTATTTAAAGAGCATAATCCGTGTTATTAAAATTTCAAGCAATTGAAAAAAATATCTTACAACATGATCCGCTATTCGATCGATTTGCTGCTGTATGTTTACTTATTGTTTCTGTTACATTGTGATTATTATTGTTTTCCATTCTGATATTATAAATTGTCTTTTAGTTATATTTATTCGGTTTTTACTACATAATTTTTTTTAAATAAGAATATTATACCCCTTTCGAGCGACGTGACAACTAAACCAAGTGACAACCAAAGGTACTCCAGTAGTGCGATTCAGTAATGGGAATTAGTCAAATTCACTTCTAAATCCGAGATGAGATTCTCAACCGTGAATTGGTACTCGTATTCTCTAAAGTCGACAGAGATATTAGTGCCGCCTCGATGAGTGCGGCGGCGAGTCGTAATATCGTAAATGAATTTTTTAACGTTTCACTAAACGTAACGATCTAATCTAAATAAAACTAGTTTTATTAAACGTAATTATCTCAGAAGAAGTTAAAATACACAAAGACAAAATATCAACTGAGATGTTTACTCTTAAAGCGATCTCCGACAAACTCACTTCGCTCCTAGTATGTTTGGTTTAGAGTCTAGGTTCCCAAACTTATTTTGTCTACTGAGTCGAGAGCTCATGCAGTCGTTGTCTAAGATGCCTCCTAGCTAAATGAAATTACAAATCACCCCCCAGGCCTCTACACAACGCCCCCATTTTTTTTATGGGCCTCTTACCCTTTAGGCCTGCAGCGCCCACAGGGGGGCGTTATCGCCCACTTTGGGAATGGGTGGTATAGAGAATTACATTTCAAGGCCAAGCGAGTTGGAATGCGAAGTGGGGTGAATTGTCAAGCGAGTCTCGCTTGGGTGATTCGAGTTTTTACAGAATTGCATGGCAGTAACCCACTCCTTGCGTGACAAGTGACATCTTTTTAAAAATTGTTTTCAAATGTTTTTTTTTATATTTGATTGGAACTATTTGCCATAGTTTCTAGTTTTCATAAAATGTATACTTAATTGTAATAAAAATTCATTACAGCGTGATTACTTAAATAATGAAACAACTGTAATTATTTCTTAAATTAGGTATATCATATTCAATAATTATAACCTCGAAATGTCATTAGCACTCCTTGTAAATGTAACATATAACTTTACAATTCGGTAACTCTATTATCTATGTAAATTTAATATAGTTCTTTGTATAAATGACGACTCATTATTCTCTCTCTCTTTTGTGTGCCGGAACTGAGATAGCTACTAGCGCCAGTTTTCTATGAAAGTTGATTGGTGGCAGGCCTGTGACAGTTTTAGTTCCGAACGAGTTGTATTG
The DNA here is from genome assembly GCA_907165235.1 of Zeuzera pyrina. Classification (NCBI taxonomy): domain Eukaryota; kingdom Metazoa; phylum Arthropoda; class Insecta; order Lepidoptera; family Cossidae; genus Zeuzera; species Zeuzera pyrina. The sequence goes on along the minus strand of OU015646.1, from coordinate 7,733,347 downwards.
GCGCTGTAATCGCTTCTGCCGTCTTAACTATCCGCCTTAAATATCAATTGCTTGTCAGCATGCTGTCAGTTAGACAGACTTGCTGCTTTTCTATTTCGATTTGAGTTTTAGTTTACCTTGTGTTTTCTTCGATTTCATACTTGAGTTTAGTAATAGTTATTCTTCTCTGTTGTTTCATGTTAATAATCCCCTAAACCGCTGCGTTGATGGTTGTTCGGAATCACTAGGATATACCTAAATCAATATACATAAAAACTATTGGTATGTACGTGTAGTATGGTTGTCAAAAAAGTAGTTGATAGTAGCGCCAAAACGAAAAACAAGTATCACGGCAAAGTGACCGTCGCATGCAGTAGCTTGCTACAAATACTTAATCTGTGTTATAAGGTGACAACAAACATAATTTAAGTGTATTAATGTAATTTGTTTTTATTAATTAAATAATATTTCTAACTTAAACAGCTCATTACATTCTGCTAATTTCCTTCAAGTTTTAAATGTTAATAGATAACTTATGTCATTTGTTCACTTTTAAAGTGTTAATCGACAGTTTTTTTAAACTGGGGCGTTAACCGAAATTTTTTGGGTTTATTTTATATGAAATATAATCATGTATGGAAGAAAAACTCCGTCTACTTACCGCTCTACGCCTTCTGTGTACTCTCATTATACTGGAAAGTAAGTTATTATTATTTTAACAATATTATCACTACGAGAATTTTGTAAACCTATCGTAGTCTTTCGAGATTGTGACATTTCTGAAGAAATGTTATGGTTTTAAATTTCTCATAACAGCTATGTTGTTTAAAATATGATACAAACATATAACTAAATTTTCTGTATACGTCCGTTGCTCATGTAAGGTTTAGTTTTAGGTTACCTGAAGAAATACTAGCAAGACTTAAAGATAGATCCGGTATTTTTAAACGCACATTTTCTCTATTATAAAGATTTAAGTATTCTATGTACGTACGTAATTCCTGGGAATATTGTACTAAAACTAAAATGTATACAAACTTACTTATGCAACTTTGTTGTTCTTGATTGATGATAAAAGATTCTCACAACTTTTTAAAATAATTAATTTATCAATAACATAAACATAACATAACATATCTTCACGCTGTATCCCCAACGGAGTAGTCAGAGAGGACGGAGCGCCAGGAGTCGCGGTCCTTACACACCTCTTTCGCTTCCTCAAAACTCATCATTCTCTTCACACATTTTTGCCTAGGTATGCGAGTGCTTTTGACATTTCCGTCTGCTAACACTCAATTTATCAATAATAATGATTATTACAGGTCTACATCAAACCTTCGCTCAACAAAGTCAGTACGTTCATTGCGAGTACCATGGTATCAGAAGCCAATTCTACATGATGCTCTGATATTGGATTTACAAAGGGGCTCATTACTGACGGCTGCTATATCAGTGGTATGTTTAAAAGCTTTTTTAGTCACTGACTTGGCTATGGGATGGGATATCCTTTGCTATGAGCATCAAAATACATTAATTAGTAGACTACTGCTTCTTTTATAAAACTACAGTAGTGTATGGTTAAAGGTTTTGTTACCAAATTGAGGTATTGTATCAATTTCTGTTTGATAGCTAAAAAGCATAATAAGCTACACATATAAACATAACATATCTTCTCGCTGTATCCCTAACAGGGTAGTCAATAGACGGAGCGCCAAGTGTTGCAGTCCTTACATACTTCTTTCACTTTCTCAAATATTCTCCTCACACACTTTCACCTATATATGCTAGTGCTTTTGACATTTCGGTCAGTTAACACGCTGGCTATTTGATCTTTGTAAGTTAGCCTTGGTCTTCCTTGGCTTCTATTACCACTTGCTTTTGCTCTGTGGATTTTTGTCGTCAGTCTCATCACTCATTCTTTCTATGTGCCTGAACCATCTAAGCATTCCTTTCTTCATTTTTACAACAATGTTGTGCAACCCTGTCATACTGCATATCTCTTCATTGCTCATTTATTCTGTAAGGGTGACACCGCACATATTTCTAAGAAATCGCATTTATCTTGTAGATGTAGATTGCTGGTAGGGGCTGGCAGCTTCCCGCGAGTGGCGCCATTCAGCCTTATTCCCTGATTTGAGCTCCAGTTACAGCTGTCCTGATGGTTCTCCCTTCCTGGTTTCTTCCTTCAATCTTCCGGTGTTCCCACAAAACATGAGGATATCCCTTAGTTAGGTTGTCCTCAGTTCCTCTTCTTCCAGTGTATCTGACCCTAGTGTATTGAATCTAATGCCTACATACATATTTCATTTTGCTATAAAATGTACACTAGTCTTCTCTCCCTTACAATGTTTTCATAGAAGTTCTATTGTTAGTCTGAGTAGTAATAGGTGTAGGTTTATTGTACAGTGACCTGTTATGATACCTACTAGTATTCTTAAATTACCTTTTTTCTAACCTTAGCATGTACTTAGCCTTTGTTTTGTCTTTTCTTTCAAAGTATATCTTGATTTGTCTACATGTTTTTAATTTTTTCCATTCTTCTTTATTTCTTCATTGATTAATCTTTCTATTACACTTTTTGTAACTTTGTTTGAGATCGAAAGATATGATTCTGGTCCTATTATTGGTGTGAACGCCTCAACATCTTGCTAGTTTATCTGCCTTATCATTACCTTGTGCTGTGAAAATAAAGTTTAAAATGCTGCATCAATTTTAGCACTGAAAGTGCTTGCAGTTTCGCTGCCGGCCACTGCCACTTCAGTGTTATGCCATAAATGGCGTTTTCACTTCTCTCCATCCTTTTGGAATGTATCCTAGTGCTATACTAACCCTATGTAACTTAATTAGATAATCTTTTATTAACTTGAGTCCTTTTTATAGTAATATTGGTATTACACCATCAGGAACCGCTGCTTTGAAAAATGCAAATGATTTGATTGCACATTCCAGGATGTCTGGATGTACAATGTTCTTTGCTTCTTCCCAACTTTCTTTAAGTTCATCATCAGTTTCTACCTGTTCGTTGTTCTTCATACAATCTGAGAAGTGTATTCATCCGCTTTACTAACTTCTTTATCTACAAAGAGAGGTCCGCCAGCTGCTTTTTCAGCATGCATATTTCCTGCTCTGTTCCAGTTATTTAAGTCACCTGTGTCTGGTTCCCCGCAGAAGAAACTTTGGCTGTATTTAAATTTTTATTAATTTCCATACTCTATTTGACCAAAGCGAAGAACTATAATTTGTATGTAGCAGTGCTCCCTTACCACACCCCAGCTACATTTTAGCATACATAGGGTAGGCCACATCCCATGCACAGTCTCGTTAATGACACCGAATGTGGGTAGAAGTTCCACCCGCATAAGGGGGAAGCCTAGGCCGTCTTTTGTTGCAGTGGTCTGGTGCCTTGGCTTTGTTTCATTCCCAGAGCACCTCGTAAGTGGTGCCCAGAATTCAGCTAGCCTTGACACCTCCCTTCTGCATAGTGGTCTAGTTCTCTCCCCTCCCCAACGGGTAGGCTCCTTCTGCACCACCCCTGCTGCACACGGCTGTGGATCCTCAGCACGAGCCCTCCCATCTTGATCTTAGGGGTATGGACAATGGATACTCCCAGCACAGCCTCCATACACTGTGCAGTAGAGAGGACTGTCCCTAGGTGAGGATAGAGAATGTGATGGAAATAGATGAGAAGGTGTGTTAATTGGTTAGGAATACCGGTAGATTCGAATCCGGGGCTTAAACCACGCATTCGCATCTAAATTCTAAATTTTAACTGTAAGTGCAATTGATATAAAAATCATGACTTTTCTTGGGTAATACATACGTCCATATCTTCACGCTGTATCCCTAACTAGGTAGTCTGAGAGGACGGAGCAACAAGCTTCACGGTCCTTACATACTTCTTTCACCTTTTCCAATCTCATCATTCTCACGCATTTTCGTCTAGGTATGTAGGTCTTTTTGACATTTTCGTTGTCTAACACTCTAGCCATTTGATTTTCGTATGTCAGCCTTGGTATTCTTTGTTGTTAATTTATTGTATTTTTCATAATTTTTGATGTAGTTAACTATGTATCTACCTAAATTTTGCTATTCTTGATTTGTAATTTAATCAGTTAAGCGTTTGTACATATTATTACTTTAAATTTAATAACATTTTTAAATTATATTTACTTCATATGGAGTTATTTTGGTTACAGTTCATAGCCCTGTTCACATTCGCACAAAGCATCTTTGAGCTATACTGCCTCGGGATGGCTACGCCCGGCTCAGTGCATTATGGCTACTACGTGTTGAGTTTTGAGTTTGTGTATGTTGGCAGTCCACCAAGTGAGTGATTATGTCAGTAGGTTTCTAGTGTTAAAATCGTCTATAACTGAAATCTATACTAATATTATAAAGACGTAAACTTTGTTTGTATGTAATGAATAAACTCAAAAACTGCTCAACCGATTTCAAAAATTCTTTCACCTAGAGAATGCTACATTATCAGCCAGTAACATGTGCTATATTTTATTTTTAAAAAAATTTCTACCCGTGCGAAGCCGGGACGGGTCGCTAGTATTATATATAGAGAGAGCGGCACGCATTTTTTTTTTTTTTTAAATGGCTTCTAATGTGTCAAGCACATTAATACTGCCAATGTCACGTATTGCAGAAGACACTAATGGGGATTGATAGAAATAAAAAATTTTTGTTTTGCTGTTATCTGACAAATGAATGTACCTAAAACAAATAGGGTTATGTTAGGAACACATTCACAATTACATGTTCAAAAGAATTAGTTACATTTAAACAAACAAACCAACAACAAAAAAAAACATAGCACGATATAATATAGATATTGGTGCACCTTATAGTCTAATATTGTCACGCAAAAATTTATCTAATATATTAACAAGAGGAGTATTTACGAGAAACAAAACTAGCTGCACGCTTGTTACGTAGCTTGCAGACAGCATGCGACAGCCAATATCGCGCGATATCTGCTATCAAAACGAGAATTTGTGTAATGTAATTTGTATAGTGGCGCTAAATCTACCGCGAAAAGTGCATTTTATGGTCATAGAATAATAGATACGCAATCGTCATATGTGATACCGAGTTTTTATTACATTTAGTCACCGTTCGCGTAGTGATCGCGTGGCTGTCGCTGTCTGCAAATTTTTAGGTAATAACCTGCCGATTTTCGAAGTCGAAGTTAGTTTATATGTGGAGGGTAATCTCCGGAACCATTGCACCTATTCGAAAAATTCTGTCACTTTTTGAAAAGTAGATTATTCCAGAAGGACATAGGTTATAGTATATTATATATCCAACCTGCGAATTGGGACGGGCCGTATCGTGTAGTAAAAAGACGGGATAAACTATAAAATTACCAGACGGATTTTCATACGGTTTTCACCAATGGTGGATGGAGTCATTCTCTTAGGAGTTAAAGCAAAATTAAAACTATCGCGCGACAAAATAAATACAAGCGGTCCCACAACGCGACACGCGCGAGGCAACCGCAACGCTATGACACTGCGACAGAAAAAAAATGTAGCCATATAATATGGTCTGCTGCCCGTGTAAAGCCGGGGCGGGTCGCTAGTTATTTTATAAATTTTAAAATTAACATACTTTAGCTAATGAACATATTTAAAAACTAAAATCGACATTGTATTAAATTTTTACATTATCGACAAAGTTGACTTGATTTGGAAACTAAATGTATTTATTATATTTGTGTGTAGTATATATATATGTATGTAATTTATATTAGTGTATTTTATTATCATTATAGCAAGTACACACAATGTCTATCTTCTCTATTTTGAATTTGTCACTCTCACAGGTCTGCTGGAAGAAATTTCTTTTAGAAATAAGCTGTACTTTTTGCTCATCCTTTCTGTATGTATCTTTTTTGCAATGTTTGTGTGTGCAATAAAATATAAATAAATAAATTTATCTATTTTATAAACTTGTCAAATATTGAAAAACAGGCCAAGGGAGAGTCGGGGAGAGAAGGTTATTTGGATTTTACGTCAAATATCTTATCTCTATAACGACAAAAAATATTTGTGATATACATTAATTAAATATGTATGTATGTATTAATTAAATTACATTTTAAAAATCGAGAAATGAAGAAAAGTTTAGTGTCTGCTTCATATTGCAGTATTTATTAATATGTTTTTCATTTCAGTTCGTAATGTCCTCATCGTGTTCTCGCTATTCTCATGGATTGGATCAGTGGTTGTGCTCATTACCAGTATCACACTCATAGTTGCTCTGAGGAAGGTAATCATATATCTATTTTTCCATCATTTAATCCGATTTTGTATAATTGGTTAAAGTGCTACATGTGAAAAGTTAATTAAACATTGGCACCAAAATTTAGAAGCAGGTACAGCATTACCCAAAACATAAGCACTTAACCTATAGAGCCGAAATATCGGACCATACTTACTACTGACCAGTTTTTTGACACTAATAAATATCAACTCTCGCTCGCATTATAACAGTACATTAGCAATAATGGACCTGTGGGTACATCTCTGTACATTCAGACAAATATTTAAATACCTACGTAATGGCTTACGGTTTTATTAGGTGATGTGGCGAAAACAGCAAAAAATTAAACTATAAAACAGACATAATCACATTTTATCGTTAAGTAACAGTAAATATATGCTTTTGAAATGTACATTCATTTTATCACGGTTCAAGTTAAACTGGATTATCAGTCGACGTGCTCAATGACGTGTAATCTCATCTCGCTTTCACTTGATGCAACCTCTATTACGTTTTTTCAGCCTATTCATACACATGTATACACAGGTTTTGTTTGATTTTAGGCTAACCAATCGGTACACAGTAACTGCAGCAGTGTTTAGACGTAAATTATTTTCAAACAAAATAAATGACATTTCAACTCTATAGATTAAGTGCTCCATGCACCCGCAGAGTAACATCTGAATCTGTACAATATACATTTAAAAAAAAAATTAACATTTCCACTCTATAGATTAAGTGCTCCATGCACCCGCAGAGTAACATCTGAATCTGTACAAGATACATTTCAAACAAACAAATGACATTTCCACTCTATAGATTAAGTGCTCCATGCACCCGCAGAGTAACATCTGAATCTGTACAATATACATTTCAAACAAAATAAATGACATTTCCACTCTATAGATTAAGTGCTCCATGCACCCGCAGAGTAACATCTGAATCTGTACAAGATACATTTCAAACAAACAAATGACATTTCCACTCTATAGATTAAGTGCTCCATGCACCCGCAGAGTAACATCTGAATCTGTACAATATACATTTCAAACAAAATAAATGACATTTCCACTCTATAGATTAAGTGCTCCATGCACCCGCAGAGTAACATCTGAATCTGTACAAGATACATTTCAAACAAACAAATGACATTTCCACTCTATAGATTAAGTGCTCCATGCACCCGCAGAGTAACATCTGAATCTGTACAAGATACATTTCAAACAAACAAATGACATTTCCACTCTATAGATTAAGTGCTCCATGCACCCGCAGAGTAACATCTGAATCTCTACAATATACATTTCAAACAAAACAAATGACATTTCCACTCTATAGGTTCAGTGCTCCACGTATCCGCAGAGTAACCATCTGAATTTGTACAATATACAAACTACATATAATTTTTGGAGCACAATTTCTAAAACGATAAGTTAAAAATGATCACTGCTTATTTTAGTCTGTATTTAGTTTAATTGCATGTCATAATGTTACTAATTCATTCATTTCATCCAAATCTCATCTCACACATGCTGCACACCTGTAGCTCGTCATCACAAGTAAAAATAAGGTATTTCTAGTTTTTATATTTGTGTTGTGTCGTTTAATCGCGGGTTTTATTGTTTTCAAACTAATTTCAAACGTTTTTCTTCATTTTTAAGCACATTAAAATAACTGAGACACAGAAGAAATATCCATTAAGACAAGATGCTTTCTGTAGGTTAACTCACACATAGCGTTCTCTCCCTCACGCATACAGATGTGTGCGTGACCGCTCTGACATACGCCCCGCTGCCTTATAACCCGCTACCTTATTACGTAACTGCAGCCAATGGACGCTTTTATAATTTACCGTTAAACGCTTTTAATGCCACGTTTTTACCGTGCAAAATACAATAGGTAAGCAAAATGCTTCCCTATAATGTCGACCATGAAGACGCTTTTTCAACTTCTACGGAATGACGTTATCGTGCACAGAAATATAAAAGCATCTCCATACAACTATACATTTTGTTTCCCCATTGTACCGTGGACGGAAAATTATTAAAGCGGCCAATAAGCGATAGCCGAATCATACGCGATCAATCGCGATATGCTGTTAAATCGAATAAGATATAATGTCACAATCAGTGAACTAAAAACTATGGCTAGCGACCCTATTCATGCAATAAAAAGTCATTTTGCCGCACGGCACCGTAATTACCAATTTAAAACAATTATCTCGCAACTGCGGCGCGGCTATCGGTCGTTACGTGGTAACCCAGCGGGACATGTCTTACATGGCGGCACAGTATAAACATAACGCGCGGTTTATATGTGTGCGCGCTATACCCATGCGCCGTACCATGCATACAACAGTGGTCTTTACACTTTCCAATTTGTTGGAACTACTTTTCTAGGGATGGCGATCTGAGATCGATTAATGGAAAAATTTATCGATCGATCTTGAGTAGAGAATCGATTTAGTGAATTGAAGGCGGACACCCAAAAATGGAGTTTCCATTATATTTGTATTGGTAAGAACGCAACTATAAAATAATGAGTTAGCGTGGAATTTTTTAATGAATTATACATATATATCGAACACTGCCGTCACCTTAGCGCTTTCGGAGCCAGATTTTTTGAGTCGTCTAACTTTTATCTCTCCCATACAAAATTTAAAAAAACCGTAGAACGATTTTTGAGTGTCGTCTATTCACTGGATCGATTCACTGCTCGAGATCGAATAATCGATTCTTCCATTAATTGATCTCAGATCGTCATCCCTAGGAAAGTTGTTCCAACAAATTGGAAGGTGTAATAAGCGCTTTTGGCAATATTTTGGGCGAGTACGGGCAATTATTGTAACACCAGTCGGGGTCGCACGCGACATGCGGTCTCTTCCATTTTTTTATAATTCATTCTTCACACTCGAAAATACGAAAATATCTATATCGCATAAACGAACGTATTATTATGTCCTTAGATACCTAAATCATTTTAGTCATTCGAATGCAGTTATCACTACGACGACCTAGATGGCGCAGTGGTTTAGACGTTAATCGAAGCGCGGAGGGTTCCGGGTTCGAATCCCGGTCGGGTCAATTTAGAAAATGAACTTTTCTAGATTGTCTCGGGTCTGGGTGTACTGGGAGACGCCCCTAATAGTCGTCACCTGGTTCTCATAGCACAGGGAATACCCTAGTTTGAGATCAGATGATTGGTGTGTATAGTCTGGCGCATTATTATTATTATCACTTTTTAACATAATTACAAGAAATTAAATTTAACAAACGCGAAAAAGTTATCCATGTGCATTATTTTTTATTATTACGTACTAAATAACTAAACGAAATGCTCTCCGCATCTCACATCCAACGCAACAAACCTACGTATCTGGCCGAGAGTAGGCAATTTTGTTACACTGATTATAACCAACACAATTAAAATGGTATATACAACATATGCTAAGATCCCGTGAGAGGTTGAAAGTCATCTCGCTTCAATCGCCCATTTATAATATGATTTGTCCATTCACAAATTATAATAACCATCATATAGTTTTTCTCACAAACCTATCCGAAAATGTGTAAGAAAAATGATGAGATTTGAGAAGAGGTGAGAGAGAGAGAGGCGAAATGTAAAGTCCGTGATACTTGGTGCTCCATCCTCTCTGACCATCCCGTTAGGGATACAGCTTGAGGTCTAGAGGATATGTATGTGTAATAAAGTTTATACAAACCATTGTAAAGTATTGTTCTTTGTGTCCTATCCTACCAATATTATAAATGTGAAAGTTTATGAGAATGGTGGTATGTATGTTTGTTACTGTTTTGATGAAACTACAGTAATTTAGCTTATACATCAGAATAACACATAGGCTACAATTTATACGCGAGTGAAGTCGCGGGCAAACGCTAGTAGGTATATATAGCATTGTTAAAAAGTAATAACTACATTTGGTTAAACACCAAAAATATAATTTTATTTTATTTAAATTATGAAAAAATTGAGACATCATTTGCAGTGTCTTGGATGTCGGCTTTTGTACAAACATCAAAGGCGTTCGCCCACTGTTTATATAGTTCTTTTCTACACTGTAGGCTTTTATCGCGACTTTGAATGCGTTCAATACGCGAAATTCATGTCTATGCTAATACTTCCTTAATCTATGACAATATATTGTTCTGTTACAGGAATACGAGAAGAAGATAGTTCCTTGGCTTTATACTTTTGGAGTATTTATACTCTTTAGATTCGTCGCATTCTTATTCGCAGCCATCGTCAATGATTTGATATTCGCATACAATATACTGATGTGCCTCATATGGATTGTATTCTGTGTTGTCGGACTCTATGGGTGGCTACTTGTCTATAGTTTATACCTGGAATTGGCCGATTTGACCAAATTGGAGGATTTGGCTCATTTAAGGGTGAGTTCATTGAATATTATCTATTATGAGAAGAATGATGAGGAGGTGCAAGAATGTATGTATGTAAGGATCGCGAAACTTTTCGCTTTATCTCTCGGACAAAGAATTATAAAGTCGTGGCAGCACTAGATGGTCCCTGCACGAGGTCCTAATACCTGCAAACAAACAAATGGTGTCTGTCAGTCTAAGCCGTTTTCCTCAAAGACTACTGACGTGAGTGTTAGCTGATGGGACTGTCAAAAGCACTCGCGCACCTAGGCTAAAGTGTTATAGGAGAATAATGTAAGGACTGCGATACTCACTGTTCCATCTTCGCTGATTACTCCGTTATAGATACAGCTCTGATTATTCCGTTAGGGATACAGTGTGAGGATATGTATGTGTCTATGTACTACTGATGTGAATGCTTGAAATTAAAACAGTCTTAGCTGTTATAGACATGGAGAGACGATATAGATATATTTATAAGCAATCTTATGAAGTCACAGTACACAGCATTCGATTTTAGTAATTCGACCAGCAACAAAGAGTTTACTCCTTTTGTAAACGTAGGAAAAAGCGTTACGTAAGACGGGACCCGCGTGTCGCGCGGCGCTAGGTTCGTTAGCTCTATACATAGATTCACAGTGATATTTCTGTCTCTTTCTATTATATACGAATATGTGTGGTGCGTACAAGTATCGAAAATTTTATTTTTTGTATTAAATCATACGTGAGTTTTATTGGTTATATTATTATTGCAATTAAGTTTTCAGTAACTGCAGCTAAGGATCGACCGCACACGTTTTTCTATTGATTTCTGCTGACTTTCCACTGCGATTCATTTTAATGTTGATTTATTTCAGATGGGCACTATGGCGTCACTGAACGCGTCGCTAGCGGGTTCTCGCCCCACTACCCCTCACTCTACAGTCTCCACGATGCCCGCTTCGCAAATATGACCACCAACCGGCTCATACGACGTCACGTCTAAAGACTCTATGAAACTTACCATAAGTACCACAAAAGAGACCATAGATTCAGCGAAAGATGCTTTACAGGAAATCGACGAAAGTACGCCATTATCAGCTGAATGTAGTCTTGAAACACCAGTCTGAGAAACTAAATATTACATTAACTTTTTGTGTATTAGGTGAAACCATAAAGCACTCAACCTATAGAGCCGAAACATCGGACCATCCTACTCACCATCGCTTAGTGATATGACACTAATAGATGCCAACTTCCGCTCATGTTAAAATAATACATAACCAATACTGAACCTTTGTACATCTGCATATATTCCGAAAGATATTTAGATACTTACATAATAGCTTCCTGTCAAAGGTAGACTAGCAATCTTGGATGCCCTAGGCCATGTAGTACTAGCCGGCCCCTTCTCAGCTTCATTCATTGAGACAAATTAAAAAAGTTCTCATCAGTGTATTTTTTACCCCTAATATCTGGCCGCCCTAGGCCCGGACCTAGTCGGCTTTAAGGGAAATTCGTCTTTGAGAAGTCTTCGATGGTGTAGCAACAGCAAAAAATCAAATTATGAAACAGATTGTGTCTGTTTTATAGTGATTTTTTGCCGTTTTATTGCATTTCATCTAAGTAACAGTAAATATACAATTGTAAAATTGACATTCATTTTATCATGGGTCAAATTAAACTTAATATTCAATTGATGTGCTCGATTACGTGTATCTGCGTCTCGCTTTCACCAGTACAACATCTATTACGTTATCTCAGTTTATTCAAACGCACGTTTAGGCCTTGTAATAATGTGTGTAGTCAACCAATCGGAACGCAGTAACCGCAGCAGTGTTTAGACGTAAATTGATTTCAAACAAAATAATCGACATTTCCACTCTATAGGTTGAGCGGTCCGTGGGTGTAACGTACCCTAGGTTTTATAACATGTTACGGAAGTCGTCTCTATAAATAATTGGAGTTCTAAACTATACTTAACTGGGATATGACACACCTATGCTATACTTAGCTGGGGTATGACACACCCCCTGCTTTTTTATGGTTATAGGTCATAGCCCATGCAGATTTATAAATGCGTTAAGTAATTTAGTTCGAATATGCCCTTATTTGTGAGTAATGTTCCGTCCAATTTACTTTTACTATAAGTAAAGAATCTCGTTTATAAAAATATTAATTATACGTAATATATAGGTGTAACGAAATCCTTTCCATACATAAAAATGTGGGTTCCAAACAAAATAATTTGGAGGTTTGAGATGTGACTTAGAATGTTTACATGAGTTTGCAAGCTATTTTCTAAAAACACATGATTTTTTGGTCCCCACTATTTCTTTATGTCATAGCCTATCACAATTGTGTGATGCCATTACTATAATGACAATTTTAGCAACTCTTTAACTAAGATATTTTTTATTAAAAAGCACTGGCATTATTATTTCTTTTTAAATATTTTTCGCGCCTATAGTGTTAATCTATAGATATACAAGTTGTGCATGCTTCCAGCACAATCCTCTATGATATATTTTATAGATTATCCTTAATGAGGCTAACATTTTGTGAAAATTAATATACATTTCTATATCTATATAAATAAATAAAATCGAAGTGTCTGTCTGTGATTTCAATACAGACTTTTATTATAATTTAAAATATAGTAAGTCGCTTCAGTAAAGAAATAATAAAATATACAACTCTGATACATTTTTGTATCAGTCGTTTTAAAATAGTCTAGGAAGTAAAAATTAATTATATATACATACATAGCTATCCTACTCTCACTCGCATACCTAGGCGAAAATGTGTGAGGAGAATGATGAGATTTGAGGAAGCGAAAGAAGTATGTAAGGACCGCATCGCTTGGCGCTCCGTCCTCTGACTATCCCGTTGGGGATACGGCAAGAAGATATGTATATGTACATACATATCCTCACGCTCCAGAGAGGATGAAGTCCTAAGCTTGCGCTCACTACACATTCGCCTTCTCAAATCTCAGCAATCTCCTCACACACTTTCGCTAGGATATGCGAGTGCTTTTGACATGTATGTTGTTATCTAAGTATATTTGTATAATGATTTATGGAGGAATTTAAATGTAACGAAATATTGTTAGCTTTCATGTGAAGAACCCCCTTTTTTATTGTATAGGGTTTGTTACAGCCTGTAGTTTTTTTATAGAAATACATATACTGTACCAATAATGTTTATTTTGTAGTAATTTTTTTATGATTTTGGAATATTTCAGAATGTCTGAATGTTATATGTGGTTGAATAATTTAATATTAGTTTATAAGATGAACTCCACCTAGTAACCCATTTTTAAATACTAAGTGGGATGTTCGAAATGTTATCAGACATGGCTAAGTTTTTTTATCGATTTTTAACTCGACATTATGTGTGTTTTGACAGAAATACAGAACATAAAATAGACTTGTTCACTATTTTTCAGTTATATGTTTTATAGGTACATTAAAATAAAAAAATAAAAATTATGGACGCGCATCTAAAAACTATGTCGTCTCAAATAATTCAAAAGTGAGTAATAAAAAACATTTTAAGAAAATAACTAAACCAACTTAAAAAAATCTCTAAAAAGTACAAAATAACTATTGTTTACTTATCGAAACCTAAGTACAAAAATAAGTTTATAATACGATACAAATACTTATGTAACTAAATTTGACAGTTACTGAAGTCGGTGCCAAGCAGACTTATTTCTTGGCTATAAGCTAGCCGACGTATAAAATATATTGTGACTAGCGACGCGCCCCGGTTTCGCACAGGTAGACATTTTTTCAAAATTACAGCCCATGTTACTCGCTGATAAGGTAGCTTTCTATAGGTGCAAGAATTGTTGAAATCGGTTGAGTAGTTTTTGAGTTTATCCATTACAAACAAACAAAATTTTTAAATATTATAGCATAAACAAAATGATATTCATATTCGCAAGTGTAATACATTATGATAATTTTCTATTAAATTTCGAACATCCCGCAAGTATTAAGCACAATGGATAATGCCATATTATATTTTTCGAATGAAGAATACAGTTTTTTAACATGCTCATTTCACATGAGAATAAAGTCTCGTATTGAAATAACGGATTACTTTACGCTTACCCTAACCTATGGAGTAGACAGGTACACCAGAGTACCTATAGGTATTTAAAAATATTCGACAAAAAATCCCAAATTGAACCTTTTGAAGGTAAAACCCAATCTCTGAAATTGGGATTCTATTCATTGTTGCGTCAGAGGTAGAAATAAGACTAATGTTTTTAATGACAAAAAATTAGTGCAATAAGAAAAATATGTATAATTTTTTTTATTTTTTATTATATTTTAAACACAAATAAAATGTATCTGTTCAAATATTTACTTAATTGGTTTATATTTGATACAAATGTTCTTTGAACGTACAGGATACAATATATGAAATATATTAGTGCCTTTATACTGCCTTGGATAGAGTATATCTATATAATAATTATAAATCGTAATCTAATTAGCGTGCCGACCAAATTGTATCTAAGCACTGAATTTTTATTTTTTTTCTGCATTTTTATAATAAAGATATTCGTACTTATCCTTGTTTTATTTACAACGCTTTGCCCGCGAATTCATACACCAGACAGGTGTGGGTATATGTACTAGCTGTACATCGTTTTTTAGACGTCTCACAAAGGTGGCTGGTATTAGAAGGATCAAAAATTATATACGCATATCTTCCGCTGTATCCCTAATGGTGTAATCAGAGAGGACGGAGCAAGCATAGCGGTCATAAAATACTTCTTTCGCCTCAAATCTCATCATTCTCTTGCCAATTTTTACAAAAATATAATTTCTGTTTTAGGGCTGATAAGTCGATACCCAATAAATTGTGGCTTATTTCTTAATAATCTCATTAAAAGATGGGTTCATAGTTGGAACGAAACGTGGATAAGTTCCGTCACGTTTGTATTATCATCACGGACCAAGAATTAACTCGACAACAACAAAAGAATCAAATAACCGAAGCCATAATGAGTTGCCGCTCTTATCAGTGTGTCAAACGAATTTCTGTCTCTTTCTATCATACTGAGCGTGATCAGTAGAGTTATAGTAAGTATGGCAATTTCGCACTGTCGATGTAATTCGTGTCGGTCAGTAGCGGATTTAGGGGGGGCTAGGGGCTTGAGCCCCCCCCAAAAGCATCCGAGTCCCTCCATGAAAAATTTTTGGGTCCCGGAACGTCCTACCCTCATTGGGTTCAAGCCCCTCCCAAACCCAATTCCAGGATGCGCCACTGGTGTCGGGTCATGACCGCCTTCATGTACAAAACTGAAATATTGTTTTGACAACTAATATTCACAAAAATAAAGATATGTCATGTTCGGCTGTGTATTGATGTACCGTGATCCTTCCCTAGTTGCGCACTTTGTCTTGAAACTAGGCCAACAAAAAACGGACATGTTATTAGAGCAGAAGCTCTATTCATTTTGATTCTTGATTCGAGACCGCCATATCTCTGTAACACCATCTCTCTTTCACTATTCTGTCCGTCACTAAAGTTTAAAACCCTACGACTTCTATTTTCAATGAACTTCAAATAATATTTCACATTTGAAATTAAATTACATTTCATAATCCTAAGAAAAATATACATTTAATCACAGATTTTATAACTGCAGCCGTGTCCGAGCAGCAACGGTGATCTAAATCAGATGAGCTGACTCGCCTGTACATACGACACATTTATTATCAGATAAACAGATCGGCTGTGATTTCGTTAGATACACATCGTGTGGTAGAGCCATGCTACATTACTGCACGAATTGGGCCGACTCGCACGGTGAAATACCACTCTCACCACCTCTGCGTGGAATAACAGCATCTATTGCTGTTGTGTTTCGTTCGGTGAGTGAGAGTACCGCACGCTTATTACGTAACTTGCAGACAGCATGCGACAGCCAATATCGCGCGATATCTGCTGTCAAAACGAGAATTCGTGTAATTTGTAGTGGCGCTAAATCTACCGCGAAAAGTGCATTTTACGGTCATAGAACTATTATTCTATGTATCTATATAATATGCGTATCTATTAGATACGCAATCGTCATACATGATACTAAATTTTTATTACAATTAGTTACCAGTTGCGCAGTGATCGGTAGCTGTCGCTGTCTGCAAATTTTTAGGTAATAATCCCGCCGGTGGCAGATCTCCCCCTCCTTTCCTTAAAGGCCGACAACGCACCTGACTCCTAACGTTGCGGGTGTCTATGGGCGGCGCTGATCACTTTCCGATTCGCTTGCTCGTTTGTCCCCTCCGTCATAAGAAAATCTACATTTTATTTGTCTCCATTCGTAGTTCAAAACTTTAGTCTTGAACTTTTACTAACCGTCTGCAGTTGTAAAATCTATGCATTTAACTAACCTCATGAGATTTTAGTACGAAATTCTTGCTGATTTACAATCTATCGTATATTTTTCAACAAACACTCGTCAAGTATTTCGTTTTGCACAGCGATTGCGAGTCAACTGACGATGAGACAACTTTAAACACAGCGCATAAAACATTTACCCTCAAATATTTAAAATGATACATATTAGATTTTTTAGAATATCCTATAAAGACTAATTACATACATCATATTTGATTTGAGCTTGGATACAAGATTATTTCTGGTAGGGATTAAAAGCCAAACTAGCGAGATATATTTTTATATGATCTCTCTGAATTAAATAGTCTGAGCAGCTAGACAACTGGTAAACGTTTTCACACGACTTTACTCTTTGTTTGATTGAATAGAAAGTTAATAACGTTTGACAACCAATTTAAAATTCGTTCCGCTAGATCATGTAGTATTTGTTATTCTATTCTACTAGCGTTTACGAGAACTGAGCCACTTGTCTAGGCCCCCTAATCAGAAATGAGGGACATTTTTATACTAGGGATATTTTTGAAGTGTAATCAAATAAACCGGTGACGAAGTAAGCAATACACATTTTTGGTCAGGTTATAAAACGATGCAATATTAGATGCCAAAATTTTGTTTTTTTTGCAACTTCAGAGCAAAACTAACGGGGTGATTTTGTCAACAAATATCTTTATATTTTCATATGATCCATGTCAGCTCCCGTGTCTTGATTCCTTGTTTGTGTGTACAGCGCCGGTTTTAGCAATTCCGCCGCTCGGCGAGATTTCTAGGACGTCCTCTCTACAATTCACACAAAAAAATTGAAAAAAAGACAATAATCAAAAGAACGTTGATTTCAATGGAATTTTTTTTATATAACGTAGGCGCCTTTGGCGTCCCTTTATGTCCCAACCGAACGCTTATTACGTAACTTGCAGACAGCGTCGATAGCTAACATCGCGCGATATCTGCTGTCAAAACGAGAATTCGTGTAATGTAATTTGTATAGTCGCGTTAAATCTGCCGCAAAAAGTGCATTTTACGGTAATAGAATAATAAATACGTAATCGATATCATTTTTTTATTACAATTAGTCACCGGTCGCGTAGTGATCGCGTGGCTGTCGCTGTCTGCAAATTTTTAGGTAATAACCCCGCCGAGCTCTGCCCAAACGCCGCTACTGTGTGTATCTTTACGCTTCATCTGAGGAGATGGAGAGGCAGGCAGAGAAGTATAATTAAAAAAAAAACAATATTCATTGAAATCTTTATTAACATCATATATACATGTAGAAACACAGATCTTCATACAGTATATATATATACATATATTAATACACCTGTAATCAATTATAATCCTGTAAGAAAACCTTGTTTGTAATTACAACATCTGTATTTGAACTGAAAATAAAGGAAAAAATACTGTATATGGGTTAACCAACTATTATTTGCACTGGGCGTTAAATTTTTTTATATTATTTATTATTTTAATAACTGATAGACAGATAATAATTTACATATTTATAAAACCGAGTTGAGCAACACTTTAATTAGATTATAAAATCGATGAAATCCTTAAAAATAGTAAAATTACTTGCACAAATAAAAATGCTGTCTTCTGGATAAAAGAAAAAATATCGAACATGGTTTATGTGATGAATTCCTAAAATCTTTATCTATTTTCCGCTCAAACTCCAAAAACCACCAATCGACACGTGCTTCGCCTCAACGAAGCATTCTCAGGATATACCAGAGATCGGATTCGGTCAGCTAACCAGCACCGAATCTTATTTATTTAAACAGGAGGCCACACTGAGCTCTTTTTATGTTTTGTTGTTGGTAAATCTATATATACATACACACATATCTTCACGCTGTATCCCTAATGGAGTAGGAGAGGACGAAGCGCCAGGAGTCGCGGTCCTTACATACCTCTTTCGCTTCCTCAAATCTCATCATTCTCCTCACACATTTTCGCCTAGGTATGCGAGGGCTTTTGACCTAAATAATAATATATCTATATATAATAATCTTATATATACTGCCAAGGTTAGGTTTATTTCTGAGTTAGTTCCAGGTCTTACGAGACAGAAATGAAACGTTAGTGATCAAAGGTTACTCGAGGTCATACAATTTGTCTTCAACTACCTCCAGCTAGATTCAAAGATTCTTGATATAGAAATATTGTTAAAATCAATTTAATATATTGATGAAATAGAAATTAGCTGTATGATAAATACAATATTTATGTATGAAATACATACATATCTTCGCGCTATATCCCTAACGGGGTAGTCAGAGAATACGGAGTGCCAAGCGTCGCGATTTTTACATGCTTCTTTCGCTTTCTCAAATTTCATCATTCTCCTCACACATTTTCGCCTAGATATGCGAGCGCTTTTGACATTTCCGTCTGTCAACACTGGCTATTTGATCTTCATAAGGCCTTGGTCTTCCTCGGCTTGTTTTACCACTCGCTTTCGCTCTGTAGATTTTCTTCGTCACTCTTTCATAACTCATTCTTTCTATGTGGGCGAACGATTTAAGCATTCCTTTCTTCATATTTACAATAACACTGTCGTGCAACCTTTCATACTGCGTATCTCCTCATTGCTTATCCTGTCCGCAAGGGTGACACCGCACATATTTCGAAGAGATCGCATTTCTACTGCATTTCGGTAAAGTGGTAAAGCCATGCTGCATTGCAGAAAGAATTGAGTCAGCTCGCCCGGTGAAATACCACCATCTCACAGAATATCGGCGTGAAATAACAGCGTCTATTGCTGTTGTGTTTTGTTCGGTGAGTGAGAGTGTATCATCCCCTCCCCTTTCTCTCCCTCCTTTCCCTATTTCCTTAAAGGCCGGCAACGTACCCGTGATTCTCCGGACGTTGCGGATGTCTGTGGGCGGCGGTTGATCACTTTCCATCAGGTGACCCGCTTGCTCGTTCGCCCCCAATTTTATAAAAAAAATTTCATGTATGAAATAAATATGTAAATATTTTTCGAGTATTTTTTTTAAATATTGCATTGATACAAAAATAGTTGATTGACCCATACATCGTAATTAAGTTACTCGTTACTCTTAATTTTGTTATGGACATTACACTAGCAGATTGCCTACAATTTCAATATTCACTTATAAAAATGATCAAACGAAATTACTGTGTAATTAAAAACGACATTATTTTTCTAACATTTCATCTGAATTAAAGATTTTTTGAAACGACATTTTCAATAGTAATTCTACGTTATATGCCTATCATGTCTTTCGAGGTTTTACATTTCAAATAATCCATTTTTTTTAGTAAAATTTGGCAATCCCGATACATGTGATATGACAGTAATGTTCATTGTCGACAGTAAAATTCATTTGTGACAGTTACGTTCATTACTGACAGCAACAAGTTAGTTAATACGTTGTAACGAATACATTAACTGCATAACGGTCCCAATTACTCTATATTTAAAAATAAATTAAAACATAATATCCAAAAGATTAACATCAAAATTACACTAATAAAAGAATAATTTAGCAATTTCTTTATACTTCCATTAAATAATTGTCTATAATAATAATATTAAAAAAAATTTTACATTAATATTGGTTTATTTATAAAAGTTTGCTACATTTTGGTATTTCTTTTAACCACAAAATTATTCAAGTATTATTTTTAGTAATATCTCTTATCACTTGAGCATAAACACATGGATTTTAATCACATACACAAAATAAATTAATTTACAACTTCAAAATAACTAAATACTCCAATATTTACTCTTATAAATGAACAGTACCAGGGCGATGGAGCTTTATTCTGTGTCTTACAAGAAAAATAACAAAAAAAATTCTGACCACATTGCAAGATTCGAACCCGCGCACTTCATTGTGGTAGACTCTAGTTTCCCAAACTTATTTTGTCTACTGAATCGAGAGCTCATGCAGTCGTTGTCTAAGATGCCTCCTAGCTAAATGAAATTACAAATCACACCCCAGGCCTCTACACAACGCCCCTATTTTTTTTTCTGGGTCTCTTACCGCCCCCCTTTAGGCCTGCAGCGCCCACAGGGGGGCGTTATCGCCCAATTTGGGAATGGGTGTGGTAGACCTACGCTCTAGCCATTGTGCTATTGAGAAGGTATACTCTGCTGCAAAATTAAAAAAGTTTAGAAGTATTAAGTGTGTGAAAGAGGGAGAATACGATTTTTTCCAGAATTGAGACCTAGCTAGATCGATTTCTCACCCTCCTCAATCCCTATATTGTAAATTTCATCGAAATCGCTAGAGCCGTTTTCGAGAAAGCCATATCAAATATATACAGGGTTAATTTAAAAATACTAATAACCTCTTAGTGCAAAATTCCTGTCAACATACCTAACAACTTTTGTTCTACGACTTTTTTCAAAAAGTTCCTCAAAAAATATTTGTTAAGTTTAGTTGTACTGTCTGAAACGTAATTACTCTGTACGTATTTCCAATGGTGCAGTGCAAGCGCATCGGCAGGGTTATTACTTAAAAATTTGCAGACAGCGACAGCCACGCGATCACTGCGCGACCAGTGACTAATTGTAATAAAAAATTGTACCATGTGTGACGATTGCGTATCTATTATTCTATGACCATAAAATGCACTTTTCGCGGTAGATTTAGCGCTACTATACAAATTACATTACACAAATTCTCGTTTTGACAGCAGATATCGCGCGATATTGGCTGTCGCATGCTGTCTGCAAGTTACGTAATAACCCCGCGGGCCTCAGCGCCGCGCTGCGCGTGTGACGTTGTAGCGACTGGGTAGAGTAGGTGTCATTTTCAGAAACATTTAATGTATTTTTATTTTTGTATGAAAGAAAAAACTTATGAATTTTTGAAAGTCGTAAAACAAAACTTATTGGAGATAATGTTTAGTACAAAATACTGAGAGGTTTTTAGCATTTTTAAATTAACCTTGTATATATAATTTATATACAAATATTGCTGGTTTAATATAATAGTGGATTTACTTCAATATTTTTGTGATTGGAGTATTACTTAAAAAAAATCGTAATTAGCTCGTCTTTGCACTAAACGCACAAATTATCCCACAAAACTCCATACAATTCCGAAAACAATATACTACAATATTATAAATACTTCAAACTTGACAATACACAATTGTGTGACCACAGACTAAGCACTAATATTAAATTAAAGTAATTCATATAATTTGAAAAAATATTGTCGGAATTATTTACAGATTTTTGTACGTGTATGTTGCACTTTGAATCCATACTATCCATACTAATATTACAAATGCGAAGGTTTGTCTGTTGTCTGAAGATTGCTCGGCTTTCACGGCTAAACCGCTGGACTGATTTTGATGAAATTTAGAATGGAGATAGGTTAAACCCTGGGAAAAGCTATAAACTATTTTTTTAAATCCACGCGGACGAAATCGCAGGAAATAGCTAGTTGATAATAATTCGTTTAAAATCTACCCTGTATATTGCAAATAAACCTTTTTCTTCGACGAAAATGTAAAAAATATTCAGTTTTATCGGCCGACTAAACAGGGGTGTTATAAGTTAGACCCTTGTCTATGTTTTTGGCATTGTAGTTCTTGAATGGACGAACTGATTTGCGTACAATTTTTTTAAATTGCAATTTTCGAGAATGTTCTTTATATGTGTTAGCGATTTTTAAACTATGATATAATACTTTCTTGTAGGTACCTACAGTTTTAAGGAAAATTTGCTTTAGTAGACACGATGACCTTATACTAAAAAAAACTATATATTATATTAACAATATGACCACCACAAATGAAATATGACCATTTTAATCTTACAGACAAAGCATAGATAAAACACACTCACTTTGAAAAAAAAAAAAAATAAACATAGATGTAATTAAATGCAATTAGAATAAAGTCGATTAAATGTTAATAACATTAATAAAACAAAAATGTGACGTTTTGTAACTAAGAGTACTCTTGGTTTCTTTAACGAATAGGATTTATATAGAAAAATAGTCTTCATTGTTCTATTGTTGCAGCATCAATTAAGACCTTTTTCGTTTGAAGTATTAATTATATTTATCAAGGCACTGGCTATTAACTATCGCCTAATCATACCATTATTACATAATAGTTTATGCGTCTGTTATTATATAATAATAATAAATAATAATAATACTCAGACATTTCACACAGCGCCATCTAGTGCCAAAGTAAGCTGCATAGCGCTTGTGTTATGGGTACTAGACAACTGATATACTACTAATATACTTTTCTTTTGTAAATATATACATATTATACATAAACACCCAGACTCGAGACGGGAATCGAACCCGCAACCCCCGTTTTACTTACCACGCGCTAAGCCGTTGCGCCACGGAGGTCGTCGATAACTCGATAATATAACTGAACCTAGGATCACAATGGAAGAAGCATTTGCTCTAAGAGCGTGTCCTTACGGTGTCCTTTTGACCGAGTTTCTAGATTTTTAATATTATGCGTGACTAGGGAAGGTCATAGTCCTACGATACACAACTGAATATGACATTTTTATTTTTGTGAATACGCAAAACACTAAGATTTACGAGTATTTTGCAAATAATTATTTCATGACCGACTCATAAGCTGTTACGAATTACACTGAGAGTGCAAAGTTGCCATAGTTACTATAGCTAATTGTTTCACTCGTGCTTACACTCAATGAGATAGAAAGAGACGAATTCGTTTGACACACGGTGGTAAGAGAGGCAACTTATTGTAACTCCATCCATATGTTTCTTGGTCTGAGAACTGAACTGATTTTGACAGGGCTTCATTGGTAGAGGACTTTTCAGAGAGTAATCTATAGTCTAACTTTTAATTCGGTAGTGATTTGACGTTTTAATGTGTCAGGAACTTTTGGCGGGAACGGGAGCAGTGAGGTTGTCATTTTATTTAAATTTTCTATTATTTACATTTTTATGAGTTTTAAAGTACAACAGTGAATGTATATTGTGTTTTAAAGTTCTGTGTAAATGAAAAGAATGGAGGAGATCTAAATAAACATGTGTAGCTGAAGTTTTCACGCTCTTCCAAGGAGTATTTTTTAACTTCAGTAAAGCCTGCTATCACTTTACTGCAGTGTCAGAGACAGTTAGTGTTTCTCCAGAAGTTACGTCATTAGGCTGATGATTTATTTTAATGCTGACATGGCCCGTAGCGTTAATAACATAATTTTTAACATCCTTTTAATTCCTTTTACAATTTTTATAGTCGCGTTTTAAAATCAGGTCACAGGTTAAGATATAGCCTATGACGATCCTTGGATTGAGACCAATACTTGCATTTTAAAATCGATCAAGCCGTTTCGCCTGCAGGCCACAAAGAAACAGACATACATATATCCGAAAAACATTACCCTCGTTCTAGAGCAGGGGTTCCCAAACTTATTTTGTCTACTGCCCACTTTGAGTCATGCAGTCGTTGTCTAAGATGCCTCCTAGCTAAATGAAATTACAAATCACCCCCCAGGCCTCTACACAACGCCCCTATTTTTTTCTGGGTCTCTTACCGCCCCCTTTAGGCCTGCAGCGCCCACAAGGGGGCGTTATCGCCCACTTTGGGAAAGGCTGTTCTAGAGCAATCGGGTAAAAATTGCAAAAACTGGTTACTCTGGAAACGTCAAATCATTCTACCGAATTTAGGCTACTGTTTACACGGGAAAATATCACCGCAAATGAAACCGCGAGGCACGGCAATTATATACCAATGTCATTATTCTGAGACGCTGAATCATCCATATAGACGTCACATTGCTGTCTACTAGAATGGTCTCTCGTCGATGCCTCAACAATGAACATATTGACATGATAAAAATGATAACGTCTCATACGAGTATATATATACTGATATATTCATACATAATGGAAATATAATTTATCAGTTATCACTTAGCTTTGGACAGTGGAGATCCACCCCAAAATATAATACAAATAATTTCCTCCTTCGTTTATGAAACGATGATAAAATATTTTTTTGGAATTAGCATTATTTGGGTCAAGTGGGATCAGTTTCAACTTTACTATAATCAGGCTATAATTCTGACTGAGTAGAAAGAAGAGTTCTTTGAGACATCTTAAAATTTTTTTTATCATCATTTCAAAAAGACATAAAATATCTAAACTCTGAGGCACTTAGCTATTAAGCCCGTGATGTTTCCTCTTGATCCTGGCGTAGGGTCCTATGTCCGGGTCCATTACGAAATCGTAGAGAACACTCGACCAGCTCCTGTGCTGTGGCAAGTCGTCGTAAAACTCTGATGCAATACGTTTTACCTGTGTACAATACAAGCAAAAAATATATTAGACTTTCTTGAAATATCAAGTCTGGCTTGTGCGATATCGCTCTGGATTTTTGGGAGTCTGACTCTTACATTAGATGCGGAAAACTGAAGCCTTATTCTCTGGTCCGCGATACAAGTGATATCTGCGATGAGATATGTTAGAAAACTTATAGCAATGGAACACCCAAAACTTTACTCAATTATTAATAATTAATTAATTTGTATTTGAAGTGGGTACTCGCGTAGTAGTCACCGAAGGTACACGCTTCATTCGCAAACAACGTTCCTAAATCGCAGAAGTCTTCTATCCAAAGTCGTCGCAGCAGTCTTCGGAATTCGCCTTGATGTCGCCTTGATATATCGTTGTGATCGATAGTCGCAAACCTGACTCAGCGGCGGACATGTAGCTCTATTTATAGTCCGACAAAAACGAGGGTGGAAACTTCCAGAGCAAATCCGAATGCTAGTAATAATGACGCACAGACATGAAGAGGGTGGAACTTTTTAGTTAATTACACTCGCTAAAATAATTCGACATATAAAATAACTCGACGCCGCCTGTTTGCATGAGTAGGTATATAACACGTCATCGCTCGGAAATTTCGAAGTACAACTTTGTTCTTGTTTCTTAATTTTGCTTATACCATTCCATAGTAGATCTTAAACCTAGCAATGCGTTTTTAGGTCATAACTGTGCAAAACCTAGGTCTCGAGATATAAGCAAGCACTAAAAGTGACATGTCCAGTACCATTTAAAAAGCGACCTTATTCGTTGGACATAAGGTCCAACCGTAACAGTATTGTGCTGTATTTCAGGTCTGGGTACCATGTACCATATACTGTTAAAGAAAGTGTAGTACGCAAAAAAACTAAATTTCAGTTGGATGGATCAGTCTTTGTTTTGCAACACCGAAACTAATCACAAGCAAATTCGGTTCGAACCGAACGTGTCTCTGTCTTGAAATGAGCTTTTGATCAAAATTAACTTAAATACCCTTTCAAACAAAGAAAGAACTTTCGAAATGCTTCCACAATTGACGAAGTAACATAAAAAAATACATACAGACGAACACAAAACTCCCCTTTTTTTAAGTAGGTTAAAAAAATGCGATAAAGCAAATGACACTTTTATTATAGACAAAAAACTGTTAATAAATGCAAAAAGTGCAAAAAATATAGTTAACAAAAATAAAGTTAATTTAGTAACAAATAACAAATACATATTTCACTATTTTTTACTAATTCCATAAAATAGCATATTTTTCTGAACTGTATTATATTTTGTACAGCTTATTCTGAAAAATAATATAATCAACTGAAGAAATTTTCGCAACCCTAGCTGTAGTTACTCTAGTCCACCCATTCCCAAAGTGGGCGATAACGCCCCCCTGTGGTCGCTGCAGGCCTAAAGGGGGGCGGTAAGAGACCCAGAAAAAAAATGGGGGCGTTGTGTAGAGGCCTGGGGGGTGATTTGTAATTTCATTTAGCTAGGAGGCATCTTAGACAACGACTGCATGAGCTCTCGACTCAGTAGATAAAATAAGTTTGGGAACCTAGACTCTAGTCCAACCTAACCTCACCTCGGACTTTTTGATGGGAACGGGAGAAGTGAGGTTGTTATTTTATTTGGGTTTTCTATTTTTTACATTTTTAGGAGTTATATACAAAAGTGATAGTATATTGTGTTTTAAAGTTCTGTATACGTGAAAAGAATGGAGAAAGGCTGAATAAACATGTGTAGCTGAAGTTCTCGCGCTCTTCCAAGAAGTCCTTTATAACTGCGGTAAAGCCCACTATCACTTTACTTCGAATTTGCTTCAAACGTGCTTCATATCGATTCTACTTATTGGCAAATGCGCTAATCTGTGCGCCATGCCATGAAGAAAGAAAAAAAACTTACCTCAGGCAGCCTCCGTCCAGGCACCGCTGGGAAGTCGTGATGCTCGTTGTGGTAGCCCACGTTAAACGTGATCCAATTGAGTGGTCCGTAATACGAATACGTCTCGAACCCCTTACGGAACATGTAATGCTCTGACACAAAGTGGCCTGCAAAGTGGATGAAATTAAAACCAGCCATGAGTGCACACCCATTAACAGATAAAGGTAAATCTAATGAAGAGATGTATCGTACATTTAGATTTCGGCTCCGCGGCAATTCGGATAAAACGAATAATTGAATGAGATGCACTTAAAAGTCCATTATTAGTGAAAATAAAAAGACTAAATTATTTAAAAAAAAACAAACAGAGACAGGATTCGGTCAGCTAACCAGCACCAAATCCTATCTCTGGTACATCCTGAGGATGCTTCGTGGAGAAGCGAAACACGTGTCGATTGGTGGTTTTTGGAGTTTGAGCGGAAACAGCTAGAGATTTTAGGAATTTATCACATGAAATTGATTTCCGCTAAGTAACATCTGAGTCTATACCAGGGGGGGGGGGGGCAACCTGCGGCTCTTTGAAGGATTATTTGTGGCTCTCGATAAATGTATCCGAGTTCCCTTTTCATTTTTGTGCTATTATATTTTTAAAAATTATTATCGTTCTGTATGTGTTTCAAAATGTCTTTTAAATTACTGACAACAAATATGAAAGACTAAGTGCAACATTGTAACAAATTTCATTTCCGTCCAAGTTAAGAGTGATATGTATGACTCATCGAAAATTGCGCGAACGAACATAAATAGTGATTTTTTTAATACCTTACCTTTTTTGCATACCTTTTAAATATGTATTTAATTGCGGCTCGCGAAAAATTTCAAATTTAGAAAAATGGCTCGGACTATCAAGAAGCTTGGCCACCCCTGGTCTATACAATAAGTTCTGGTATAATTAGGTTGTGCTTTTATTGTCTGACGATTATTCTTGATTATTCTGACTTTTACACTAGTAAACTAATTAATCTGTGCTATTATAGTCTATTGGTGTTGGTAATATTGTAGGCGTTAATAAGAACTCATACCTGCCACGGGGTGCACTCCCATTGCCATCAGCGATCCCAGGATTAAATATGCTAGCACCTTCCAACCTAAAAACGAATTTTAATGTTATTTTTTAGTATTAAATAGCTTCTGTGTCGTATGTTCACAAAGTTAATTTGTAACCCCCCAAAAGAAAACGGATGTTATAACAGTTTCCGACCGAAACTGGTTTTTACAACCCAAACCGAATTTCAGTTTTTGTCTTAGTTTCGGTCAAAAACGAAAGTGAGACTTCCTCCTAAGAGTCAGCCTGTACAGTCCAATGCAATCGGCGGGGTTATTACCTAAAAATTTGCAGACAGCGAACACTGCGCGGCCGGTGACTAATTGTAATAAAAAGTTGGTATCATGTATGACGATTGCGTATCTATTATTCTATGACGGTAGAATTCAGTTTTAACGATATAGACGAAGATCCCATGGACATTTTGGTTGAATGAAACATAACAAGCCGACACTTACACGGTGTACGACGGCAACCCGGATCGCGTGATATTTCAAAGCCGTTTGTACGCCGTTTAAGGGGGAGAGTTGAAAAGTGTGTTATATGATAACACAAAACGTAATTTTTTGTAACAAGCCGAAAATGCGATATTCGTAAAGATATCAAAAAGTTTTGTTCTGAAGGTGCAAGTTTCGGCCGGTTTGAAAGTGTGGTTGAGGCTGTAGGTTGAATTTAGCATGCCATCTGAAACTTGATATTTTCTAACGAGCCGAAATGTATTCTAATGTCATGCTTTTGTCACAAGACACCTATAAAAAAATATCGGCTGAATCTAATGTGGGGAACAGTGTGTACCCACGAATTTAGGGCTACAGCAGGGACTTAAAATTGTCTAACAAGCGGTCGGTACACACTGGTCCCCATGTTAGATTCAGCAGCAGATTCATTCGTTTTTATAACAAAGTTCCTCAGGAAATTACTCAATTAACAGAGAATAAATTTAGATTAGTTGTAAAACGTACATTGATTAGACAATCATACTATAAAATAAACGATTTCATTGAAGATATAACAATAGTCTGGAAATGATGTTCTCTGCACATGCATTTACTGGCGTAAAGAAAATATTGTATTTTAATAAACCTTTTGTAAAATGAAGTTGAAAAAATGATACCTGACTGAGTTTCTTGTCGGTCCTTCTCAGTGCTCAGGTTTTCTATTTGAACCGAACTAAAGTAGATTTGGCGTTCAAAAATACCTTGTAATTGGGTTTAATTTAATAAATTGATTTGACTTTGACTCTCTATACCAAATTTCATTGCAATCGGATGAACCGTGTGGCAGAGCATAAAATACGAAGAAATAAACAACAGAAATTGATTTTTATATATTATATTAGATAGATTTTGAACTCACCAAATAATTTAATTACAACAGCATTGAAGAACAGCTGTATAACTACATTGACGAATTCCATGGGTGTTGGCGGTTTAGGTCGCACAACCAGAGGGCGAATCACATAAAACACTGGTTGAAGAAATAGCCATATTAGCTTTCCTCCTGTCGTGCAGAATAGTTTGGCTTCCAGCAACGTCGGGAGGTCGGTGTCGATGACCTCGTCGCCTTGGTACTGTTGGAGAAAGACAGGTATATGTGAGAAGGAGAGAGTTTGTGTGTGAAAGGGCAGAATTGAGATTTTGTACATTTGATTTAGTATATACATGTTCATATTCAGACTGAAAAAAATCATTCTACTAAAGCGAAACCAGACTTCTCCATCACACTGAAATTAATGAGCGTATCTAAAATCTGAGACTTGGCATCTCGCTGAGATCTAATAAAAAGATCCAACAAGATCTAACATTAGAAATTTAGATAATTTCAGAAAGATGAGTTACCTATCTAGGATCAGAGCTTCCTTCATCTCACTAAGTAGAATAAATCATATTTAAATTCAGAGATTTATTTCATTATAGAAACATTAGAAATTCTTTCATTCCACTCAGAATAACCACATCTAGTAGAATCAAAGACTTCATTATTCCTAATGAAATTAATGGATACACTAGGATCAAAGATTATTTCATCCCACTGGACGGAATGACGATACGACTAAAGTCTTACAGTTGAACCCATGGGGCACTTAATTTATAGAACCGAAATATGAGACCATACTACTCACCCCTGTTCAGTTTTTTGACACTAATAAATATCAACTCTCGCTCGCATCAAAACAATACATAACCAATACGAACCTGTGCGTCTTTTGTAAATGCCGACAGATATCTAAATACTTATAACAGGTGTCCCAAAATTACCGCAAGATTTCAATTTTGCGCCATTTTTACGGTGAAGTGTGGCCAAAAAAAAAAGACAGCGTGACAGCTGTTCAGGGTTATTAAAAATGGAGCGTTACAAGAACGAGAGGCGCATTTTCATTCTGGAACAATATTTAAAAAACATTGAAGATTTGGCATCAACCGTTCGCAATTTCCTTACAAAATATAGTAGGAGTATTGGTCTAACTTCATCAACTGTGAAGGGAGAGCCTAGACTACTCTGGAATTTTTTGAAGTCTAAGGTTTATGCCAACCAGTCGTTCACCCTAGTCTTGAAGGAGGAAATTCAGCGCTGTATCAACGAAACTCGCCCGCACTGTCATAATCATTTCGACAAAAAAGTGCGTATGTGCCAGCAAAGGCGTAGAGACCCGATGTGTTAATCAATACCATAACCCTATACAGTATACTTTATGAAATAATTAAAAAGAAATACAATTTTTTTTTTTTAATTTTTAATTTTTAAATGGCACCGTACGTGAGTACATTGCCAACGTCAAGTAAAGCGAGAAAACAATTCAGCAGATGATTAGCGCATTTGCCAATGTCACGCATTAACACAAACTAGTATACAGACAGAATAAGTAGAATCACAAGTAAATTAGTTCTTTCTTATCGTAAAACTCCTCCAGTAAAGTGATAGTAGGCTTTACTGAAGTTATAAAGGACTTCTTGGAAGAGCGCGAAAACTTCAGCTACACATGTTTATTTAGATCTCCTCCATTATTGTCACTTACACAGAACTTTAAAACACAATATACCATCACTGTTGTACTTTAAAACTCCTAAAAATGTAAAAAACAGAAAATCTAAATAAAATGACAACCTCACTTCTCCCGTTCCCGCCAAAAAGTCGAAATACAATTTTTATTAAAAACTTGTATATTCCATCAAAATTACTTGCGTGAATTTTGGGACACCTGTTATAATGGCTTACTTTTCTATTAGCTGTTGTGGCAAATACAGCAAAAAATCAAACTGTAAAAAATTTTTATTAAAAAAAAAATAAACCGCCTTCAAAAAAAAACACTGAAATGTATAAAATAACTATCCTTTACTAATCAAAACTCAAGTACAATTAAAATAACTTTATAAATACGATACACATACCTATATAATTAAATTTGACAGTTATTGAAGTCGGTGCCAAGCCCACCAAACTAATAGACTTTATGTTGTTGCACATTGATTTGGCACCGACTTCAATAACTGTCAAATTTAATTATATAGGTATGTGTATCGTATTTATAAAGTTATTTTAATTGTACTTGAGTTTTGATTAGTAAAGGATAGTTATTTTATACATTTCAGTGTTTTTTTTGAGGGCGGTTTATTTTTTTTTAATAAAAATATTTTATTTCTCCCTTTTAAGTGGTCTTGACCTAAATAAATATCTAGCGCAGGTCTGCAATTAACTTCATTCTAATTCCAGAGCGCAACGATATACAAAAGAATCATCAATATAAGTAAAGGTTATGACCAGGTCGTGTTATCTAGTGTATCTTCGAAGTCCAAGCTCCAATATCGGTGAAATTTAAATGGGACTACCTCTGAAGTATTACCTACCAAACGTAAAAAGAATTTTCGAAATCGGTTCATAAATGGCGGACTTATGAGGTAACAAACATACAAAAAAAAAAACAACATACAGACGAATTGAGAACCTCCTTCTTTTTTTGAAGTCGGTTAAAAACAGACACACCCTCATTTCGTCGGTAAGTAACAGTAAACATACCATTTTCTAATTTACATTCGTTTTATCGCGGGTCAAGTTAAATTGGACAGTCAATTGAGGTGCTCGATAACATTTATGTATACGTTAGACTTTCACCGGCAATCTCTGTTACGTTATATCAGTTTCTTCATACGTAAGTATACACAGGTTTTGTTTAATTTTGGGCTTACCAATCGGCGTGCAGTAACCAAAGCAGTGTAAATTGTTTTCGAATAAAGTAAATGATATTGCCACTCTTTAGGTTTAGTGCTCCATGGTTGGGCCTTATGTTAACTAGATCTAGTTAAATCTGTCCACTGGTTTCTTGAAATTGGCTTGATTCCTTGACTTAGGGTAGTTTGCACTATTTAAACTCGATTTAAGGATTTGACATCTCGCTTGCACTAATTATTTAATAGTTGGTGCAAGCGAGATGTCAAATCCTTAAACCGAGTTTAAATAGTTTGTGCAAGCCACCCTTAATGGTTAATTCCGTTGGTTTAACTATGGTTCGTTTCAATCTAATTTATCAAAAATGTAAACAAGCTTTTTGAATATTTTTAGTTAATAGTGTCATAAAATATGACAACGTTTACATAAAAATATTAAAACAAATTTTAATAAGTAATTGAAATCAAAAACTATTTAACACAGTCAATGTGTTGTTTAATTAAATTAAATACTACAAGTATGTTTATTTTTTTGGCAAATTGTATTCAAAAAGGCTCCAATTCGTTGATTCAATGCTAACCTCTAGCCTATTGGACAACTTACCCTATGGTGTTCCAAGTGATACTTCCGAAAACTTATGGACATCGGTATACCGATTGGTAAATTAGCAAAAAATCCAAACAACCTGTTGTGTAACGCCCTGTTGTGGCCGAATGCGAGATTGTGTGCGATTTCATGGATGGCTGAAACAAAAGCAAACAATTGATTTTAACGTATGCCACATTCAAATCTATGACTTGTCTTTTGATGCAGAGTGTATCTTCCTTCTAGCCTTAACTTAAGAGGCCATATAAAATTCGTCACTTTGCCAGTTTAGGTAATTGTGCGAGTACAATGCGCGTGTGAGCGTATGAAATATCGCTGATGATCGCAGTGTGCGTTGTGATGCGGTGCAGCGGGAACAAGCGATCTTGGTCCGTAAAGTAGTGGTATGTAACGTTGTAAAAACGATAATACATCTATTTGTCATGTATATCTCTCTATCACATGTGCAAAACACATACATACATATCTTACAACTAATGCGGACAGAACACTGTTCGCTAACCTGAACCTCTAACCTGGACTTAAAAAGCATTTACAACAGAAATTTGTTTGAATAAGATTTTTTTTATAAAAGAGGGGGAAAACGAGCAAGCGGGTCACCTGATGGAGTGACCACCGCCGCCCATGGACACCCGCAACGTCCGGGGAATCACGGGTGTATTGCCGGCCGACAGGGAAATATGGAAAGGAGGGAAGGGGGGAGATGGGCCACCGGCACTCTCACTCACCGAACGAAACACAAACAGCACTAGATGCTGTTATTTCACGCCGATATTCTGTGAGAGGGTGGTATTTCACCGGGCGAGCCGGTCCAATTCGTGTTGCAGTGCAGCATGACTCTACCACTCTTATATAGATATATCAAAATATTGTGTAGGTTTTGAAATATAGAATATTTATAGTTACAAGCTCAGCGACTGCACAAATAACGCTTTGAAATACAAACTTCTTTTTGTCGATTAAATAAATATTGTGTATACCGACTACAGAACTCTTCACTAAGCGTGATCCGACACATACTTGCGGTTTTGTCGTGAAAATAACTTGTTCGTTAGCTCGAGTCGCGCGCGCTCGACCGACGGCATTCAGACGGTTCGTTAGAAACCTAACCAATAATTCTGTAGTCCACTCGAGCGGAGCCCCGGGCAGAGGTAGTATAGGATATTTAAAACTAACTCATTAAATTTAAGTTTTCAGAAACAAAGGCTACACAGTTAATTTGCCTAACTTTTTCAAATTATATACAATTTATATAAAAATTAAATCAAGAAATGAAGAATGAAATAAAGAAAACCGTTTTTATACATTTCTTCGGGATGTTAAAAAAATTAATGTTGTCCTTTGAACTTGAATTACAAATTTCGACAATACATTTAATAATTCAAAACTTCTCTGCGTTAATAAATTATTAATTAAACAATAAACTTACAATATACACTCTTTGGCGAGAACTGTTTGATCCAAGGAGGTTACGTATAGCATATGTGATCACAAAATATTATGAGTTTCAATTTGACAGTCTTTTTGACATTGGTGAACGTAAACAATGAATGATTTATTTAAATTAATGTGTTTCTAATGCACATTATATAAAAATATTGGCTTTCTCCAGTCCTTCTCCATACAAACGTTAAGTGTACCAAATTTCACAATTCTCCGTCCGCGCAATTTTTTTTAAAAGGGAACTAAAGTTTACGCTACAGGTATTAATATATAGATAGGTATTCGTAATCGTATGTATAAAGTGATTTTTACAATTAAGTTTTGATTAGTAAAGGATAGTTATTTTGTACTTTTCAGTGTTTTTCAACCGACTTCCAAAAAAGGAGGAGGTTCTCAATTAGGTTGTTTTTTTTTTTATGTTTGTAACCGCATAACTCCGTCATTTATGAACCGATTTGGAAAATTCTTTTTTTGTTTGAAAGGATACACTTCCAGATTGGTCCCATTGAAATTTCATTGGTATTGAAGCTTTGGTTTCGAAGATACACCAAATAACGCGACCTGGTTATTTATATTGACGATTCTCTTGTATGTCATTTGTTAACTATCGTTGTCACCACATGGTATAATGGTAAAGTAGGGAGAAGATATAAATTGACTGTGATATAATAAATTCAGTCAGTAGAGTCAGTCTTGTGGCGGACAGAGAATACGGCTGGTGGCTGTCGTCTTCGGATTGTAAGAATACTGCTAGGGTGTAATTATGATGCAACCTTTACACTGTACTTTTATAACTGATTGATATTGATATGATATTATATTGATGATATTGATAATGGCCATAATGGGCAATAATATCCTATGTTCGATCTGTTCGCATCCTTTATTGTGAAAGCTCACGGTTTGTGCTTCTCACAGAAAGTAAACACATTGCGCTCCAGAATTAGAAAATAAACTAATTTTAGATCTGCTCTAGATATTTATTTAGGCCAAGGTCACTCAAAAGGGAGAAATAAAAAAACTTTTATAAAAAAATTAAACCGACTTCAAAAAAGAACACTGAAAAGTATGAAATAACTATCCCTTACGGATCGAAACTTAAGTACAAAAATAACTTTATAAAAATACGATACAAATACCCATATAATTAAATTTGACAGTTATTGAAGTCGGAGCCAAATCAATGTTCGACAACGGAAAGTCCATTAGTTTAGTGGGCTTGGCACCGACTTCAGTAACTGTCAAATTTAATTATATAGGTATTTGTATCGTATTTTTATAAAGTTATTTTTGTACTTACTTAAGATTCGATCCGTAAGGGATAGTTATTTCATACTTTTCAGTGTTCTTTTTTGAAGTCGGTTTAATTTTTTTTTAAGTTGGTTTCATTTTTATAATATGTATAATATGGCAATATGAATGGTTCCCAGCTGCGAAACATAGTAACCTAGAAACTTGTCGGTGTAAATATTGTAATCGGCTCAATTGCATTACGTCACGACATTACAATGAATTAGCATTAAATCATGTAATATTATGGGTGATTGTTATGATAAAGAAATTATAAAACACCTAATCGTTTACGTGATATCACAATGACTTATGCTATATATGATATGAAAAGGAAGAAAATTATGAATAATATTGCATCTATGAGTTTACGCCGTCAATAGTCAATAGCAGCTACGTCAGAGCGCCTAGACAAGTGGAAAACGTTTAGTAAAATCAAAATGCTTGCCTAATGTGATAAATTCCTAAAATACACTCATTATTGAATACGGCTTTACTCACGTATAATCGGTGTAGGTACCGACTAGTTTCGGACCTATTGGAGGTCCATCATCAGGGTGAGAGAGATGAGTTCGCGGCCGCGCCCCGTCTCGCACTGCGCGGCTAAGCTCGCAACGCGCGGCTTGACAGGAAAACACCAATATTGACATAAACGCATCGGTCTCGCCGAGTTCGTCACCATCGCCGGCGCCCCCCGCCGTGTCGCGCGCGCGTTGCGAGCTCAGGCGCGCAGTGCGAGACGGGGCGCGGCCGCGAACTCATCCCACTCATCCTTATGATGGACCTCCAATAGGTCCGAAACTAGTCGGTACCTACACCGATTATACGTGAGTAAAGCCGTATTCAATAATTAGTGCGTTAATAATGTCTCACGAAAGTTTTAATAATTTAATTCCTAAAATCTCTAGTTATTTTCCGCTCAAACTCCAAAAACCACCAATCGACACGTGTTTCGCATCTCAACGAAGCATCCTCAATGCTTCATGCACGAATCAATGATTCGGTGCTGGTTAGCTGACCGAATCCTATCTCTGGTATATCCTAAGGATGCTTCGTTGAGAAGCGAAACACGTGTCGATTGGTGGTTTTTGGAGTTTGAGCGGAAAATAGCAAAAGATTTTATGAATTTATCACATGAAATGGATTTCCGCAAAGTAACACCTGAGTCTATACAATGCGCTTGCTTAACCTTATTGCTTGTCAAAAGCGCCATTTAGCTACATTTTATACGGCAGTTTTCACACGACTTTAATTTTCATTTGATTTAATAGAAAGTTAATAACTTTTGACCACCAATGTAAAATTCGTTACGCTATATTACGTGGGATTTGTCAGTCTATTCTACTAGCGTTTACGACAATCGAGCCACTTGTCTAGGCCCCCAGGTTTACAAATGGTATACACTAGTTAAGTCGTCACATTCAAAAATGCTCTGTTTATCCCCCGACGCAAAAAGGTTGTTATAAATTTACAGTATGTATCTGTGATCTGTGTGTTTGGCTTTGTCATCGTAGAGCCTAAAGGGATGATCCGATTTTGATTTAGTTTTTTTTGTTTGAAAGGTGACTTGATCGAGTGTTCTTAGCTATGATTCAAGAAAATCTTTAAATAAATGTGATTCAATTTGAACGTGAAATATTATTTAAGAAAATTCAAGAAACCCGTTTGATAATCATCGACTCTTTTCCAACTGTTGAAGGGATATGAGCATCTTCTACTAATCTGATCAATTCTAAAATTAATATCCTGTGGCTTCAAAGATATAACATGGGACAATAACATGGTAACCTTGATCTGATACTGTAGCATCATCTGGAATCAACGGAACATCCAACTCCTCAGCCACTGAAAAGCAGAGGAATCATGTTTGGGCTCATAGCAATGGTCTCAATGAATCAATCGATGACCATAGATGGGAGTGCCATAAGTCGTATGACTTGACGTATGCTTGAGATACGCGTGTGGAAAAGATAAGTAAATCAGTTGGGTAATTGTACCAAAATTTATCATTAAGAAGTACGAAAGTAAAAAACTGTGTTCCATTTGTTTTTTACGTAAATTCTTTAATTCAAGGAGCATGATTGTGAAGGACAATATGAGTGTGGTCGACAGTAGTTACCGCTAGGGGCGCTAGACGATTCCTCGTATAACTTTGGAAGTGTAACATCTTCCCTCTCGCTTTCCTGCAATCTGTGGGAGTGATTTCGTGAAAAGGGACGGAAGTGATTGATGTGACCAATGAGCGCGCGCAGTGATAGAGTTGGCCGTCAGATGGGACCAATCAATTTTCCGAGAGGTTGGTACTGTCAGCCCACAGTGTGATGAATTCAAGTTCGAAATGATCACAGATCGAAATGTTCCGACAACTAACAGTGGTACTGTTATTAACGCAGTTTTTAACGGTTTTTAAATACTTTGAAATCACAAGCATAAAATAACTGTCTTTAATAAAAAATTGCATTACTCTTAGTGTTAATTAAATAAAATACAATTTTCATTAAAAATAATTATTCTTCGTTACGAAAAATCATTTTAAATAATACCTGAATAATTTTTTTCAGGATATAATGTTAACGTTGCTTATTACCAAGATGAGATGTCAGATGTTACACATCATATGCGACTACTGTAAGTCTCGTTCGTTTTTTTATGCAGTCTATAACGAGCATCGACGCCTCTCCCATCCACAACGCGCCGAGGACGACCCCCGCAGGAGATTTAGTGGGCACAAGCCCGACATAACCCAGTCTCTTCTCCAATAGGCTGGGTATCTGGGTGCAGATTTGTCCTATTTGCGTACAGATACCCAATTCAACATTTTATGGAGGAGGGGGTAAACGAGCGAGTGAGTCACCTGATGGAGAGCGACCACCGCCGCCAATGGACACTCGCAACGTTCAGGGAATCACGGGTGCGTTATCGGCCTTTAAAGAAAAAGTAGGCTCGTTCCCTGAGTCCCTAACTCATAACGGTCTGGGAATACCGCCGCTGTAAGCTGGTTCCATAAAATTGTCGAACGTAGTAAGAAATGTCGTAACGTACGTACGTACGTAAAAACGTACAGTTGCAGACCGCCATCTATCAAGGTGGTGGGGATGGAAGGACAGTCGATTGCGTGTGACATTTTTTAATGACATTCGCAATTCGGAAATGCCGAAATCAGAACCTTCGAAATTTAATCTGTTTGTACGTATGCCACAGCCAATTTCGCAACCGATTCATTCAATCATCGTTACACTTGTGTACTAAATTGAACTTTGGAACAGGTAGGTATTTAAACTGGTACTCTGAAACCAGATGTGAGAAAATAAACTTATTTTGGACCACTTCAGCCAAAGAAAACAGAGACGATTTTTTTACTACCTTATCGAGTATAATAACTAAGATATCAAAGAGGTCAAAAAATCTCTAATTTGTGCAAAAATACTATTGAACATTGATGAATTTGTGTTTGATTGACTTGCTCTTACTCCGTTTTTGGATTATGAGTTGTGGAAATATTATCATAAAACCAATGCTAATATTTGTAATTGTGATAGATCGTCTACATCGTCAAACTATTATGTTGGATAGAAATAACTTCGAGAGTGAAGAAGATCAGAGTACTTAGTTGAACTGAGCAGCATTTGGGAAACTTCCGTCTGGTTTGCTCGTCGCCA
The DNA here is from genome assembly GCA_907165235.1 of Zeuzera pyrina. NCBI lineage: Eukaryota > Metazoa > Arthropoda > Insecta > Lepidoptera > Cossidae > Zeuzera > Zeuzera pyrina. Next base: position 7,693,857 of record OU015646.1, on the reverse strand, counting down.
ATCCCGCAAGGTTCGAAGATAAAAGCTTTAACTAGTGTGTCCTACTTGTAATCAATTATGTACCATTCCAAAACATGGACATTAGCAAAGGGTCTGACCCACAAGTTTAAATTCTCAAAACGTACAATGGAACGAGCTATGCTCAGTTTCTCTGAAGAATCAAATCTAAAATGAGGTCATCCGGCAGAAAATCAAAATAACCGAAATAGATCAAGGAATATGCAGTCTGAAGTGGCAGTAGGTTGGTCACATTTATTGAAGAACTGATAATGGCTGGGGCAGACGAGTACTAGAGCGGAAATTGTGTTTGGATAAACGTATTTTAGTGTCCTTCAGGGAGATATCGCAATGATCAGCGTAAGGCTGACAGTCATTGAACAAGAAAAGCCGAAGATGAGATTCGAAGACGTGGTTTATGAGAGTCTATATGCAGTGGTGGACTAAGTATTATAGCTACACATATATATACTAAATAGAATAATAATAATACGCCAGACAATACACAATTATCATTCTTGTCTCAAAGTAGGGCAATTCCCTGTGCTATGACAACCAGACGACGACTATTCGGGGCGTCTCTCAGTACATCCAGACCCGAGACAATCTAGTAGTCGTTTCCTAAATTGACCCAATCGGGAATCTAACTCGGAACCTTCTGCGATTGGATGCAACGTCTAAAAACCTACGCCATTAAGGTCGTCAAATCGTCGTCGTGATGAATATGGATCTCGCGGTTATTACGTAGATTACACTTACCTAACATAAGCGAGTGGTTGATAACACCTCCGAAGCAGTACGCGAATAGTAGCAGCACGGGCCAACTGAGATGTTGAACTATAGGAAGCGTGATCAACTGGATCACCACCATCGCTGTCACCACCCATTTGAACAGCGGGTCATATCCGTATAATTGCTTGATTTCAGGATATTTTTCTGCAAAGAAATATATTTTTTAAATCTTTTTAAGATCACTTATAGACCCGCCTGTTATAATCGTTTGTAACAAACGATTATATCGGAAGCTATTATATTCTAAGTACAAATTTATTTGACGTTGACGTAAAGGTCAATTTGACTCGAACTCGATTTGACTATACCTTCCACTCATTACTTTCGAAACTTGGGACTACGCTTGGGATTTTACATGTATCTACATATTCTCAAACTGCAAACGCAAAAGTGGATGTTACAAGTTTGCAGCCTTTGTCTGTCAGTGATAGCTCCGTCTTTGTCTGTCAGTGATAGCTCCGCCTTTGTCTGTCAGTGATAGCTCCGCCTTTGTCTGTCAGTGTTAGCTCCCAAACAAATATTGCTGAGTGTTCTTAGTTATGTTGGGAGGAAATCGTTCCAGCCATTCTCAGGATTTTCAGCTCTGAAACTTTTATGTATGTGAAGGGATCTTGGGTAGTTTGTTGCCTAAAATTATTGAGTTTGATCTCTTTTCTTTTATAACATCGAATCTGATTTATAATATCTTGGCTTCTGAAGGTCTGAGAACGAGCAATATAAGGTAATATTTATTTATTTCACATGTGAATCACAGGTATTAATGGTGTTATAATACATATTTCCGTTCACTGTGTTCCACCTCTAAGGGCATACATAGGTCATCATTATATTTAAAAATATATTATAAAGAAAAGAAAAGTGTTACATCAAATCATTAAATTCATTGTCATTTTTTATAAATTACCGCCGTTTAGAAACTCATTATCTATTATTATTTTTTTCACATTATTTTTAAAAGAATATATATTATTATTGTTTCTTATTACCTTTGGTATTTTATTGAATATTTTTTGATACTTAATAATAATAAAAATAGATACTAGATTTCCTTTATACAGCTTTAAAAATCTATATAAATAAAAAACAATTGCCACATGTACGACGAAGCATCACTTGAGAACGGCTTGAACGATTTGGCTGATTTCTTTTTTGTTGTGTTCGTATTTGTAGGACAAGGTTTGCATGAAAGAAAATTTTAAGACAACATACGATCCGGGCGAAGATATAGATCCGGGTCGCTATTGTTAAATAAAAGTTAAGACTTATGAAGAAAATCTATAGAGTGAAAGTAAGAGGTGGCAGAAGCTAAGGAAAACCAAGGCTGACTTATGGGGATCGAATAGCCAGATTGTTAACCGACAGAAATGTTAAAAACACTCGCATATCGTGGCGAAAGTGTGCGAGGAGAAATATGATATTTTAGGAGGCGAAAGAGGTGTGTAAGGATCGCGATGCTTGACTTCCCATCCTCTCTGACTACCCAGTTAGAGATTTTACCCACTACTTTATCAGACTTCATATTCATACAAGTCAACTTGTAAATGTTTCCATAACAATTTCCTTACAACATCCGGTGTGAGTTTACCTTTACGAGATTACTAACGTTATCTTTTTTAATGCTCATTATATCTGATATATACGCGATATCGGTCACGTAAAAACAAATGACAAATACACATGTGTGGCGGAAAGTTATCTGTAGTAGTCTGTAATGTAATATCAAATCAACTTAGACTAACGCTTAGAAGGTGTATTTAATATTTACTAATAAACGATATCGAATTGATGAAACAAACAGCTATGCACGTAGCATGAGAACGCAAGCAGCTTTTTTGGTTACGCAGGAGAAATCTGCGCACAGATACCCACCCCCTGGGGGAGAGTCGGCTATGTGGGACTTTTGGCCACAAACACTCATGCGCACTCTGTTCTCGGTGCGTTGTCGAGGGGCTCCGGGCCCTCTTACGGAACGCTCTGGAGCCCCTCTCGCTTGGGACCAAGTAACAATAACCGGTGAGGTTATTACCTAAAAATTTGCAGAAAGCGACAGCCACGCGATCACTGCGCGACCGATGATTAATTGTAATAAAAAATTAGTATCATGTATGACAATTGCGTATCTATTATTCTATGAGCGTAAAATGCACTTTTCGTGGTAAGCGTGTCTTTAAAGTGACTTTCTAGATTTTTACTAATGTGCGTGACTAGTGAAGGTCACGGTAAAACGATATACAGCTGAACTTGACATATTTTTATTTTTGTGAATATTAGTAGGCAAAACACTAAACATTTAGGAGTATTTTGCAAAAAATAATTTCATGACAGACTCACAAGCTGACACGACTTACACTGACAGTGCGAGGTTGCCATACTTACTATAATAATAACGCGCCAGACTATACACACCAATGATCTGGTCTCAAACTAGGCTATTCCCTGTACTATGAGAACCAGACGACGACTACTGGAGGCGTCTCCCAGTACACCCAGACCCGAGACAATCTAGAAAAGTTCATATCCTAAATTGACCCGACCGAGAATCGAACCAGGCACCTTCCGCGATTGGGTATAACATCTAAACCACTGCGCCATCAAGGTCGTCTATAACCACATATACTATAACCACAGTATAAACATAACAGTAGGATGTCTTCATAGTAAACTAGCGTACGCGGTTTATATGTGTGCGCGCTAATACGCACGCGCCGTTACACGCACACAACGGTGCTATAATGGGCGAATATGGGCAATTATTGTAGCGTCAGTCGGGTCGTCTTTAATTCGTTCTTTACATCGTCACAAATACGAAAATGAGTAAGTCGCATAGACGAACATGTTATAATCACTGATGTATATAGATAGGCCCACACTAACAAACAAAACGGTCTGACAAAATCAATCTGATTTGCAAAATCAGATTGGTTTGCTTATAGTCAGTTGCGAGCATTCGACTACTTCGGTCGCGTTGTCCGCCGGGAACAAAAAAATAAGTGGAGTAGCTTATATCTAACTGAATATAAATTATAATAATAATTGTTTTTGATTTGAAATACGATCTTATATTTTTTAATGTAGATTAATATTTATATATTAATCTGCATTAAAAATGAATACGTTAATCTACATTAAAAAATATAAGTTTACTGTCCATAATCTGTAATGTCAATCAATTAAAAATAAATAAAAATTCTATTCAGCCAGTGTCAACTCTGTTATGCTTTCTCTGTGCTGTACACCTTTTTTTTTTTGGGTACACAGGAGAAATCTGCACACAGATACCCAGACTGCTGGGGAAGAGGCTGGGTTATGTGGGGCTTTTACCCACCAAAACTCCTGCGGTGGTCGTCCTCGGCGCTCTATCGAAGGGCTCCGGGAACTCCTACGGAACGCGCCGGAGTCCCTCTTGCGCTGTGCCGAAGCACTTCTCGGGAGGCAGCTACAGAGCCCCCCGGCACTTTCGCATTGTCACGACAACGCGGACCACACACACTGTCGTCCGCCTCGGGATCGCATGGACAGCCGACCGGAGCCCCCACTCCGATCGGCCGCGACCCGGAAGGTCCCTTTAGTCGCCTCTTACGACAGGCGGGAAACACCGTAACCTTATTCTTTGGCCCGGGCTACAGGGCTAACGGTCCGGGGCGTACGTTGCCACCGCCCCGGCGTCGTCTTCTCCGAGCGGGATCGGCCCTCTCGCGTTCCCTCTCGGCGTCCTCCTTCTGGATCATTACGATCTCACAGAATGAGGACATAGCCTTTCACGACTCTTCATCTGCCAGCATAGCCGCCACCACAGCTGGCAGGGACAGATCTTGCCCGATCTGGCGGACCAAGAGTTGGCGCTCAGAGGCCCATGCAGGGCACTCCTCCAGTGTATGCTGGGCGTTATCTTGGTCCCCGCCACAATGATGGCATCGTGCCGTATCCTCCCGTCCTATCCTGTTCAGGTAATGACCGAAGCACCCGTGCCCGGTCAGCACCTGTGTCAGTCGATAGGTGACGTGCTCGCACTGCGGTTTCGTACAATTTTTGAGAACCAATCGGAATCAAAAATTAATACGAAACGGCAGTGCGCGCCTCAAACGACACGTGAGCGATTTTGGAACGTTTTTATTATGCGTTTACTATCGGAGCGGCTCATCTATATAAATCAGTGGTTATAATGTCCTTAGATGCCTTAATAATTTTAGTCACTCGAGTGCAGAGTTAATATTCTTCAACATAATTACGAGAAATTAAATTTAATAAACATGAAAAACTTATCTGTATGCCTTGTTTTTTATTATTATATACTAAATGTATAACTAAACGAGATGGTCTCCGCATCTCACACCCAACGCAACAACCCTATACGTATCCGGCCGACGCGACGGTAGGCAATTACGTAACGAATGAGGCGGAAGTCGGCCATCTTTTCTACATATTCTCTGGTCCATTGAGCCTTAAATAGGCAATTATAATTTCCCATTATAAGTATAGTTGAGGTTTTCAATCGACTTCAAAAAAAGAGGTTCTTTCGTTTGTTTTTTAACCCCCGACGCAAAAGAAGAGGTGTTATTAGTTTGACGTGTCCGTGTGTCTGTCTGTGGCATCGTAGCTCCTAAATTAATGGACCGATTATGATGCGGTTTAATTGTTTGAAAGCAGGTTTTCCAGCGATGGTTTTTAGACATGTTTTATCAAAATCGGTTCAGCCATTTCAAGAATATCAGCTGTTTTTTAGTATTTATTTTACTTTTTAAAACGCTCATGTAGAGCAAGCTTTATGTTACAATGTGTTAAATATTGTTAATTAACAATTGTGTTCAGTTCACCCAACTAATAAACTGCTAATAAAACATAACGTGGGAAATTCTACGTTGTCTTGTACAGAGACTTGATAAACATAACACATGGAAACACCTTAATGCCTGTCTGTCCGTCTGTCAAAGACGTTTTTCTCAAAAACGGTTTGTTCTCATAAACCGATCTTTTCCTGTAAATAACTCTGTAATGTGACACTTAAGGATATAGCAAACTTAGTAATTTTTGGCTTTTTCGTGCGTATAAGTGTCCCCAATCCATATAGGTTACATTGAAGAAAATTAAAATGCTGGCTGACGAGTATGATAAAATTTTCAAACCTCATTGTTAGTTTATTTTTTTAAACACAACATAGTAAATGAACTGCCAGAAACATCATGCTACAAATTGTAAGTATCATGAGCGAAACAGTGGCTTGAAACTAGTATGTGGTCTACTGATATAAATGTCGACTTTGCTCCTCTAGACAACTTAAATAGACAAACAGGTGCCTGTACTTCATTATATACTAATAAAAAGATTACGAAGCTAAATGCGGATAAACTAGGGATATTATAAAGTCGTTACTCCAATGATTATGCTTAGCTAAGAGATATAGTCTTGTTATGTTTTAGGCCTCCGACGATGGATATCTAAGATTCTTATTTCAAATATCGAAGGGGATACAAACAATGTCAGTTTGCGGCTCAAAACTTTGTAAGCATTGCTTTAAAATAAAAAGTTGCAATGAAATCTTCACTTCATTTTTATAGACCTCTTTAATAATAGGAGGTACAAAATATGATCACTTAAATTGCTATTAATTTCTAACTCATTGTCGATGTTCATAGCGTTTTTTCTGAGGGAAATTTTTGAAAATAGGTGGGGTCCTGGTAGGGTTACCAACCATTCTATTTCTGTAGTTTTGTACTATATTTCAGGTCTGCGTACTATATACTGTTGAAGAAATATATAGTACAAAAATACTATATTTCAGTGATCAATCTTTGCAACATCGAAATTAATAACAAACAAATTCCTCATTTTTGTAAATAATTTATGAACGCGCTTTATAATTATTAATTCACTAGTCAACAAAAATCCACTTTTTGTATGTAACAACAAAACTGTTAACTAATTACATTTAGAACAAGGTTGAGGACGGTAGAATTGACAATTTCGTATACGAATACATTTATTGTAATAAGGTTTTTTTTCATTTTTACAAAAATACGGTTTTAATGAACTAAATTAACATATGTATGCTACTGTAGTGTTACATGTACATGTGTCTTATGATTTTCTCGGTATTTTGCTTTAGGGACATCTCGTCGTAATGTCTAATAATAATTGGCTGGCATGCTGGGCTCCACTTGCCCTGATATCGTTGTTCTATTGTAGAAATGGTGGAATCTTTCACCATGCTCATCGCAGACGCCGCTCAAATTTTTAGGAAAAAAGTCCAAACGAGAGTGCAGGAAGTGTATTTTTAAAGTTATGTGACAACTTAAAGTTTTATAGGAAGTTAAAAAATCCTCGACAATACTTTTATAGTCATTTAATCGATGATTTCCAAGAAAATTTGAAGTCATGAAAGATACCCAAGCAAATTTTTCCAGATCAGAGTTTTTCCTTAAAAAGTTCATTTTTCATTAATTTTCTAATTTGAGGACCAACAAATATGTCCTCTTTCATTTTTGCTTCACTGATTTCGGAAAATTTTTCTTTTTTGTATAAGAATCCATCACCATCCCAATTCATTGCTTTCACGAAGTTTATAATAAGGCCAAGTTATATGAAGAGGCAGCAAAAATAGATTATCAGGTTGTACTAACGGAGCATACTTATTATTTTTTTTTGTCCTGATGTAAAAGATTCTCATTTGGGCCAGTCTTTCTTAACGTAATGATTTTTTTCTGTCCCTACTATCCCATTCACAAATAGAACAACAGTATTCAATATATCCAAGCTGCAATCCTAAAACAAGTGCAATAACTTTTAGATCTCCACAAATTTTCCATTAATGTTCGTTTTATTGAATTTTATCTAAAATAAATGTCATGGTTTCATACGTCTCTTTCATGTTAGCAGCGTGATCAATCGGTATGGACCACAAATGTAACAAAACTTTTCAGGATCATTTTTACACTTTCTTTCCATAATTTAAGAATCACTTAACTCGGCAAACACAAAATACAAGCACTTTATTAAAATACAATATGTCTAGAATTGAAAAGTTAAGGTACAAAAGGTACAACAGTTAACATTTTATTTTACGGGTAGGTAGCTGTAATACAAAAACTAGACCTGATCGAAACAAAATAAATACGGTGTTATAATGAGGGTAGGTAAACATTGCAAAATTGGTAGTCACTTCTCTTGTTAAAAAAATTTGTTGACCAGTGTTACCTTTCGAATTTCGACTGATGCGTGTAACCGAACGCGCCTGTTTTGAAATGAGCTTTTGATCTACGTTAATTTAAAAATTTAATACGATAAAGTATATGATACTCTTCATGTACACAAAAAAATGTTAAGAAATGCAAGAAGTGCAATTAAATATAGTTTTTATAAAAATAAAAAGTAACAAATACATCTTTGTCTATTTTTTAATGTTTACATAAAATACTACATTTATTGAAGTGTACTATATTTTTTATAGCTTATCCTAAAAAATACTAGAGATATAATCAGTCGAAGAAATGTTGGCAACCCTAGGTCCTGGGGCGCAATAGTAAAGCCATTTTTCTTAAAAGTTAAAAAAGGAAAATAATCTCCTCTATTATATTTTTCCATAGCATATCCAGTGGATAATAAGCTTAAAGCAGTAAACAGTGTAATCATTTTTCGATAGAAATCGACACACGTGCATGAAAAATGACTCACAAAGTATGATGTTATAAACAAGCAGACTATGAATCGACGGTACTCGTCTTAAAAATCGGATAAGAGCGTGTTGGCGCACTCACACATGTAAGCCACCATTTTTTTTTAATTTAACTTTAAATAGCGCATAGAACAACCAGCACCCCATGGATATGCAGGCCACATGACCACATCTATAGGGGTTTAATTTACTACGGAACCTTAAAACCATCTGTGGCTACGCATTTTTCTTTTTCACTGCACAAGCGACACGCTCCGGCATAAAATTATGTATTATCTAATATGTATGTATTACATAACATCATTGTACGAGGCAGAAAGAAATGCTCAGATTGTTCGGGCACATTGAATGACAAGAGATTGACAAAGAAAATCTACAGAGCAAAAGTGAGTGGTACCAGAGGCCGAGAAAAACCAAGCTAACATGAAGATCAAACAGCCAGAGTGTTGGCTGACGTTAATGTTAAAAGCACTCGCATACCTCGGCGAAGGTATGTGAGGAGAATGATAAGATTTGAGGAGGTGAAAGAAGTATGTAAGGACCGCGACGCTTGGCATTCCATTCTCTCCGATTACCCCGTTATGAATACAGCGTGAGGACATATACATAAGTATATACATATGCATTATATGAGGCAAGATCGAGAGCGGTATTTTTGATGACATAGTGATGAAACCACAGAGCACCGAAGGACTGAATAAATTGGTTATAAGTGTTCTTAATTAACTAGTTGTAAGATCTTTATCTTTAACCTCTGAGATATGTTAAGGATAATGTCAAAATTTAAAAATAACATTATTTGATTCCACATGTGACCCAAATTCACAAAGCCTTTAAAATATATCATTATATTAATTACTCTCTGACTACCCTGTTGGAGATACAGCGTGAAGATAAGTATGTATGTATGCATGTATGTATGTATTATAGTAATTTATGAAGCGAAAATTTCGGAACCCTTTTCTAGTATTCTAGAAAAGGGTTCCGAAATTTTCGCTTCGAGATATTTCGCGCGCACGGAGGAGTGGTGATTTGGTATAGTTAAAGTTTAATATGGCAAAGAAGTAGTAAGCTAAAATTTTTATGTAATATATTATGTAATACATTAAATTAAGTTAAATAAAACACTAATTGTTTACATTCATACTGCCAATGTCAAACACATTAGTTTATGGTGAAACCATCCAGATATAAACTCTCTTAGTCATTGGGTCAAACAGTCACACAGAGTAGAGATTGCCACCAAAGAATTTTAAAATGTTGCCGACAAGTAATTTGACCATTAAGTTTAGAGCTGTTTGTGTGATTTATAAACTGAGAGCTGTTTCAAGTCTGAAGTGCATTGCATGTCAAGGAATAAAAGAAGAATTTATTTTATTCATGGTCGAATTTCGACCACTGGGCCACTAGTTCATAGATAGTAAATTGAAATGTCTGTTATTTCAAAATAAAGGACTTTTAACCCCCGACGCAAAAAGAGGGGTGTTAAAAGTTTAACATGTGTATCTGTGTCTGTCTGTGGTATGTGGTATCAATAAATTGTTATTGTAATTAAATATTCAGTATTGTACATGGACTATAAGATTTAAATATACAGTGTAAAATATACAAATAGTTAAGTTTTTTTTTATTTACTCTATTACTTTTATAGGGACACCATTTTGGGTAAATGCCAACTCCAGCTTACTCGTTTTCCCTATTTATTTTGAAAGTTTTAGTTTGAAAGCATAATGGGACGTCATCTGTTAGCTTTGTTCTTCTTACTTTATGCATTTTTGGTATTTTCAGTATGCTCTTTGCCACTACCCTCTGGCATGTGACCAACTTGGATTTTGTCTTAGTGTTATTATTATTATAATATGTACAATGAACATATTCAGAATTTGCATTTTGTACTACTTAATACTAAAATAAATGCATTAAATAAGGTGATGCTGGAACTTAATTATTCTTTCCCCCATATATCTGAATCCTGAACCAAGAATTTAAAAAATTTTTGGGAATATGAAACCAAACCTCAAGTTTATAGGAAACATAAGGAGTCCCAGCTCATATATCTACAACAGATTTCTAGAAATTAATTTTACGAACTAATAAATTTTTAAACACTGTATAGAACTCTTTATACAGGAGTTCAACTCCCATTTAACCAAATTTTTAAACACAAGGACTGTAGTCTAAAGTAAATATTGTACCAGCAGATTATCTGAATGTAAACATTCTGTAGACACTGACAAGCACTGTTATATTATCATTTATCTTCAACTGTGGAAGTGATATAACATAAAAAATATAATATTATGAATAACTCTAAAGAGATATCTTGTTGTTATAAAAAGAAAAGTATGTCTGATTTTATATGTAAAAAATACAGAATCAATCACCAGGTAGGTAATAATCTGCCTTTTTTCACCCACCACGGTCATGAAAATTTAGTTTTTATTGAAGCCATTTTATAATGAGTTCGCATTTTATTATTTTATTATGAAGTTCAGGAAAAATAGGTTACATAAAAGATTCATGACACTTAGCATGTTGATTGAATTTTTGCCATTTTATAATTTCTTAAATATTTTATTTAAAAAGATCCATTCTATGCGTAATACTATAATATTTAGTAGTCTCTAAAATATTAAAATTAATCGTAAGGTACATAAACCAACATTTCTTTAATTCGGTGCATTAGTCACATCTAAATTTTTTCAATAAAAGATTGAAAAAAATAACATCAAAAGTGGTAAAGATTTAATAAATATGCTGAGTTTCATAGACTTTTCATGCAACTTGCTACATTTTTTTCCTAATGATTGTATGTAAATAGTAATTCACTTAAAAAATACCTGAACTTCCTATTTCAAATTCTAATACAAGGCTTTAATCAAAATTCTCAGGAGTATGATTGGAAAAGATTTATTTTTACTCACCTCCTTGAATTTTAGTTTAAACATGGATTGCTCTTCAACTCTTAGATAGGTTACTTACTTAAGCCAAAATATAGGATTCCACCTCTGGACAAAAATAGGTTATCACTTAAGGTCTAAACATTTTCTACAGGTCTAAACAGTCCTGTCACCTTTAGTCAAAACATATTCTAAAATTTCTCAATACCACATGAGCAAAACCACAGTTCAATGATAGAACAGAATAAAAAAAAAGTGACAAACCACAACAACACCCGCTTCATGATATTAATGTGATAAAGTCAGAGTAACAGGAACTTTTTTGCAAGTTATTGTGACAATTTATCAAATAAAAAAAAATCTTTTTTGTGACCTTGAATACATCTAAATATTCCCTCTCCCCCTTTAAAAAAATTAGCAATTTTTGCCTCGCAATTAGGGATGTTTCATACCCACAAGATATTGATACCTAGTCATATAAGTAGTATGATTTTTCGATACTACTCATATGAGTACCTGTAAAGTATCGATACTTAATAATATCGGTAATTTTTAGATTTTTTTTTATGAGACTGATATAATAAGAAAATATTCTTAGGAGTGGTTGTTATTCTGTATATTTTTAACACATTATACATAACTAGTGGCGACCCACCCTAACTTTGCACGGGTAGCAGAGCCATTTTGGACAGGACTTTCGTAAAATCCGTTCTTAGTGAGCGTCTACACAGCGAAAGGAGTAACTATGCTAAACTTCAAGTCAATGAGTGGTATTTCGCTTATATAGATAACAGCAAGCAAAAAATTGTAGTATAACTTTGGTACAGGACCGAACAAGAGAGGGCTTTTGCTCTGATTTGTTCACTAAGATGCATTCAGAAATTGTAAGTAATATTTGTTCAGTCGTATTCCACTCGATACCAAGTACTTTGGTTTCAATAGGAGTAAGTGTCACAAGATTGATTCCATGCTTAAAGTACTTGGTATCGAAACAAAAGTAAGTAGTTACTGTATACTGGTATCAGAATATCCCTATTTACAATTCAGGGGGCAGCCCCTAAGAGTCATACACTTAGACAAGGTAAATAAGATTGTTTTAAAAAATCCACTGCTGTGGATCAATAATTTAAAAAAAATTAATTAAAAATATGACCAGTATTTAAAGTCTTAAGTATTTTATAGTTAATTGTTATTTTATATAATTGTTAATTTCCTACAACTAAGTAATTCCCTATTAGAAAATTATGTAATGGTTCTAATCTAAATAGTAAGACCAAAAAAATGAAGGTTAAATTTGAAGTAAGCAACTACCTTTTAGTCTTATTATCTTTACTGTTCTTAATTTTTTCAATTCATGTGACACAGTACCTGGGTGAGAAAATGTATATTTGAGTCATTGAGATGTAAAAGGAATACAGATGTAAGATGTATATATTATACAAATATTTAGCACTTAAGATGTAAAATATATCTAATTGTAAACGCCCATACATATATTTTTCTATAAATAGCGCTGCAATCATATTGATGGTTTTCTATTCAATAATATAATAAAAGAAAACACTTATACCTAATAAGTACTTATTGCAATCAAGAAATTCAATTTTTTAAATAAAAATCTCGGTGGCTTAGGAAATCGGTAAAAAAAAAGAAAAAAATTGCTCACTGTGCTTTCATACCGTAACGCGAAAGGTTTAGTATTCTAAACACGAAACATAAAATTTTTATTGTAATACAGTAATGTAACCAACGGCATACCTAATATGATTTTTCGTCGGCTAGCATGCGGCTCTTCGGTATAAACCCACTCGAAATCAGTTCTAGAAACACGGGCACCCATTTTCACCAATTATAACGCTAAAACATTAGAGTAAAACTAGTTATAGACACAAGACGTCGCCTTCCAATGAATGGTACCGGTGAATAATTCGCTTATGTATTTAAACGTATAAGATAAGGATTATATGAGTATGTAATAAAAAAGAAAAGATTAGCCGCGATTACAAAAGTTTAGGTAGCAAATAATGACATTTTCGTTTGACATCATTTTTTTTCTTTTATTTATATTTCTTAAGGCATTGGTAGCAAGACCATTGGTAGCAAGACCATTGGCCTAGTGACGTAACTTCTGGAGAAACATTAATTAACTGTCCCTAACACTCCTCCAGTAAAGTAAACATAGTAGGCGACTATTACTTTACTCTTTGTAGTAGGCTTTACTGAGTAAAAAAGGACTTCTTGAAAGAGCGCGAAAACTTCGGCTACACATGTTTATTTAGATCTTCTCCATTGTTTTCACTTACACAAAACTTTAAAACACAATATACCACTGTTGTACTTTAAAACTCCTAAAAATGTAAAAATTAGAAAATCTAAATAAAATGACAACCTCACTTCTCCCGTTCCCGCCAAAAAGTCGTTTGACAGCGCAATTTTTTTATTTTATTTATGTTTCTTAAGGCATTGGTAACAAGACCATTAGTCTAATGACGAAACTTCGGAGAAACATTAACTGTCCCTAACACTCCTCCAGTAAAGTGATAGTAGGCTTTACTGTAGTTAAAAAAGGACTTCTTGGAAGAGCGCGAAAACTTGAACTACACATGTTTATTTAGATCTCCTCCATTCTTTTCACTTACACAGAACTTTAAAACACAATATACTATCACTGTTGTACTTTAAAACTCCTAAAAATATAAAAAATATAAAATCTAAATAGAACAATTACACTTTTCCCGTTCCCGCCAAAAAGTCTGACACTTGTTATCAATGCCATAGATTAGTTCTCCCTTGGGAAAGAAGGTATGGGTTCAGCCCATACAACCTACGTCTTCGTAATAAATAGATAAATTCCTCATAAAAATCCTCATTTCATAAAAATTGACGTAATATATATTAGTTCTTTCTTGGAGCTTCTGGCGACAAATATATTGTGGCAGTCTTTTTAATAGGTTCCGCTGAATGTTTCAGCGGATTCTATTAAAAAGACAGCAGCGGAAACTACGCCAACTTTACATCAAAATATCCACTAGAAAACATTTGCAAATATTTAAAATAAAAGCCCGACCGCTCTCCATAAAATTCCGCCAAAAACTCATAGATTATAGTTTTATGTTAATGCTTCCAACGAATTTCAATTTCCTCTAAGAACTGTAAAAAAAATCCATATAATCGAACAAAAAGCTGAAACGTTCTCAATCACAAATTATTGTGTAGGTATTAGGTATTATTTTTCGATACCAAGAGATGACGCTAGTTGTCCCGTCAGCGCCGCTTTAGTTTTTTTTTTGGTGTGTGGGTAAATAATGACTAAAGAAACTAAAGGACATGAAACAAGTACAAACTGTCGCAATTAATGGCTGCCGATTAGTGATGTACCAAATTTCTACTATGTAGATGTCGTTAAGTCAATTGTTGAAAGAAGTTTTGTTTCAGCATCAGTATTAAAATAAAAATCATTTTATATGATATCTTCAGAAAAAGGAAGGACTTTTTTTTTGTATGTCATAGATTTAAACAAAAGTACTGAAATATTATTCAAACTGGAAATACCAATCACCGTAGTTCGATGCTGTCGGCATATAGTTAGAATCTGCGCTTAAGGCGATTTTAAGGTGTTATTAGCAACAATAGCAACAGTCGCCTTCAAGGATAGCCCCTTTCTGTCCTTTGATCATTTTTGTACAAAACTTTAAATGAACCCTACATACAAACAAATTACTTAGGTACCTCTTTTTGTAATACTTAATAGTACGTCCATGATTATTACAGAAATACAACGCTTTTTAAAAGAAATCCATATTTTCATGAAGCGCTTTCATAAATGTCGAAGATCAATGAAAATAGTAGTAGACTAATGAACAGTGCAATGAACACAGATCAATGAACATTGTCAAAGTACTTTACAAAGTAAAGTACAAAGTAAGAACAGCACAGTCCTTTTAATGCTTCTCTTTTGTTTACATGCATAACGTTACTTCTTCTAGAGGTGATGGTGAAATTAAAGTGCTATGAGAAACATACATACGGACCGACCAAATCTATAGCCATAGCGTACTGTAGCATTTTGATAAACTAAATACTAGAATAATTATTTTTATAAAAATTAGTAGCCTTATCACACAGTAATTGGGAATAACATTTCAATTGTGAATAGAACACTGTGGACTGTTATTAGTCGAAGAATTCTCAAACTCAGTTAAGTACTTCCAGAGGTTATCCCATACATACAAACAAACAAATTTTATTTTTTATATTGTGAAGAAATAAGTAATATTATAGTTTATAATATTATCTAGCGTAGAAAATCCACAACATACCAGCCTTTTGAATAAATCTTTTAAAAGTTAAGACAGTAAATTACTTAAAGTGTCTAATGTCAGACTAGTCATATCTAATGTACCTATGGTAACATATTTTTACTGGGTTTGAAAAATAGAACTGTTTGTTAACATTATTGTTTGTAAAATAATACTTATATTAAGTGCATAAAATTTTTAATAACATATTCACAAAATAAATAAATATAGCTAACTAAATAGCACAATATTTTTAAATAATTTCTTAATGAAACTTTTGAATACTGCGATTTGAATTTAAGCAGTCATTGTACTCATCATGTCGCTGTCGTTTTTTTCTACGTCAAGAAAATAATGAAATAGTTTCCGACACCTTCGTCTCTTATATCTGCTCTTAAAGTTTTTTAAAAGATTCTTTATTTTGTACCGCATCTGGATTATTAGTAAAACCACTACAAGCTCTTATTGGTCGCAAAAATAACTCGGCGTGGTCTTGATTCACATCATTCAGAAGTAGATATTTAGAACTATGAGCAGATTTTTCTCTCTCAGAAACATCAAATCAAAGTTCAGCCACATTCTGTAAACAATTAATATTTTCCTGTTACTTTTTCACAATAGAGGATTTACATGGTCAGGAAATTAAAAATTAATTAATTACCACTGCAAATATTTTCTCTGATTCCCAATTATCTTTGCGAGGGTAATGCTTCATACCGTAAAATTATTTTCTTAATGTTCTAATCAAAGAAGCTTCTTCGAAATGCAAATAACATAAATATATATAATGAATACCCCGTTAGGGATACAGCGTGAAGATATAAATGTATATATCATGTGGGTTCGATTTTCTTTCTGATTATGTCAATCCACTCTTTTCCTCTAATAATACATGATAGTAATCTGAAGCGAGATAATTACGACATATAAACATGATACCTGTATTTATCGATATTTTTTTAATATAGGTACATGGACAGCCCTAACTGCAACAACAACAAAAATTGATATGAAATAATTTACTGTTTTATATGAATAAAAACTGCTAATAACTAAAAATATACATGACTGTAACACAGTAAATTAAGAAACACAATAATTGCAATGGAAATATATACAACTTCAGACTAAATTAATGAATTTCAGTTACGTACCAGTGCAATTATAGATTTCGTTGATTATTGCTTTTCCTCGAGCCACAACTTAACACACTACACTTAGAAATTATTGTAGCATTATGCTAGCTTCATCTTTAACAAAACAGTTCCAATATCCAGCACAAATTCACAGAAACATTAAAACATATTAAATTCATTGATATGTTTTGACACTTTGTGTACTTGTCAGCGTGTCGCAAAAAATGGCAGACCGGCACGTTTTGACATTACAATGATGTCACATAAAATAATTAGTTTTTGAAAAAAGTACTGTTGTTTTCTCTTACACACAAGAAGCCGTAAGTCAAAAAGAGACAACGCTACGTTTGAATGTTATGCGTTAGAATATATATAACTAAATGTTGCTATAGATCAACATGCCATGTCCTTTAGTTTCCTGGGTAATTGTGTGAATTGAGTATTGTTACGGTGTTGCTATGCTCAAGTCTTAAAAAAGGTCGGTCGCTTTGTGGTAAGAAAAAGGGAAAGTTTTTTGGAATATTGGTTGTGAATTTCAATTAGGTACTTTATTTGTCTTGAAATTCTGCCGTGTCGTGTTTACATGTTGTGCTGTGTTCGCCGACTGGAATTGGTATTTAATTGGTATGCATTATACTGTTAGAGGTTAAAAAGGTGATAAGTGGATCTATCTTCCGCTTTGTGGCTTTACGGCGCACCTACGACTTTCACCACCCTGAAGACTAAGGGACATTAAAAGTATTTAGCCTCTCTTATTTGTACGATTTTGTTTATTAGCGCCGCGTATCGCGGTCGATGTTTTTTTTTCAATAGATGTTTTATTTTCAATGAATAGAAAAGTAAAAAAAATGAACTTCATTTCTGGAAGACGGGTGTTATTAAACGTTATAAATAAAAATAAGTCCTAAGCTATGAAATGAATATTTAAGAAGCGAAGAAATAAATATTCATGAAACAATGGACTGAATATTTCATAAGTAATGAAACGAACATTTAAGAAGCAGGTAATGATTGAATATTTTAGATGCAGTGAAATGAACGTTTATGAATAATTAAATGATTATTTAAGAAGCAACAAAATAAACATACGAGAAGCAACGAAAAAAATAATATTGTTCACATTTAGAATAAAATCTTGCAAAGTTTTAGAATAGGATAAGTAATGTAACATAATTTCAAAGTAAATAACATCGCAAAAGAAAAACTTCTTACGATAAATTGGTATCAAAGTGCGTTCAAATTCTTAAATTAAACTGTAAACATATATTATGGAAAAAACAATAGGTACGTAAACAAAAGTTTTAAACAAAAACTTTCCACTGATAAAAGTTATTATTAGTATCTCCATATTCTGGCCAACCGTACAGTTAACCAACAATATGAGCTTTTGGTACTGATGTCACCAAACGCTTTTTAGCTGTTTGGTCTTCACGAGTCAGTATTGGTCTTATTTGGCCTCTACTAACATTCGCTTTCGCTTTGTAGATTTTCTTCGTCGATCATGACTAAATCTTTCTGTATGCTTAAACTTAAACCATCTATATATAAGTATATGAGTATATTATTATTATATTATTATACCTCTGCGTTACCTACTTTTTGCATTTTTACAACAACGTTGTCATCCTAACCTTCTCACACTCTCATTTTGTCCACGTAGGTGACAGTGACACCACAGATATTTACGAGGGATCGCATTTCCACTGCAATTATCTTATATTGCCAGATACTATCGGTTATTAAACATCCAGCTGACATCGTTTAAAAACAAATTCTCCAGATACAGTTTCATTCAATTGTTCTCAGTCATTTTCCACTTACCCATATTTAACACTTAGTCTGTAAGTCTTCTCTTTTAAACACCAGAATCATAATTTTGTTTACATTTATATTCAATCTTTTCACTTTGAATTCTTCTTTCATACGTGACTATAATAGTGAAATTCTGCCAGTGTAAGTGCTATAAGTACAGTATCATCGGCGTATAAAATACAGTTTACCACTACGTCACACTTCAATGTTCGAAGGGAAATGTCCAAATACAGCACAACTAACCAGTCACATATTACCCAGCGCTGTCTAGCGCCTGAATAAATTTTAAACGAGAGCGATATTTCATGATCTATTTTTACCACCGGCTCTGTCGTCACAATATAATCTTATGAAGATGAAATAGCCAGTGTTAGCTGGCAAAAATGTCAAAAGCTATCGTATACCTAGGCGAAAACGAAATGATGAGATTTTAAGAGGCTAAAGAAATATATGTCAGAAATACGAAGCTTGGCGCTCCGCTATATATCTGATTACCCAGTTAGTTATAGTACAACGCGAAAGTTTAAAAGTTTATGTAACTTAATTTGCAAGAAACTGTCGCGCGTTGGCTCGGCTCTAACTCGACCGACTTTGTCTATAGAACGAGCGCCCGCGCCCGCTCAATGCGCCGAGTTCGTTTAAAATTGTCGTAGTTTGTCATCGGATGTCATCGGATTTTAAAAAGTCCAAGTAAACATTATTAAAAAAAAAACTAAGCAAGATTTTTAATTCTAATGTAATTGCTTCGATCACAAATGTCACAAATATATAACTAGATTCACAATCCTTTATAAAATAGAACAAATTATTGTCTGAATTGACATATACATTTCTAATATCGTATAGTATTATCTCAACATTGTGTTAATTTAAAGTAAACTTTACTGTCAATGCATATAAAGGTTGTAAAAGCTTGTAAAAGATTCTCCCATGGCATTGAAACGATGTTTGTTAACAAAAATATATTTAAAATTCAATTTTGGGCTTCATGCTTAAAGTGTAATTCACGTAATTTATTTGTTTCGCTATTTACGTCATTAATATTTGTTAGATGAAAGTGACAAGGATAAGACACATAGAAATTATAGTGTTAGACAAGGAATAAGATGTTGCATGTCAGGCAATGACATATTCAGATGCCATGTAAGAATAGAAAAAGGGAGGGAGCAGCATTGTTACACAGTTATTAATATTTTTTTATTTTTGGTTCTTCGATCACAAATAATAATTCACAATTTTCTTTGAAATCTAAACACATAATTACTGTCCGAATTGACATATACGTTTTGAATATCTTACAGTATTATTGGTAATATTCTTTAATTTAAAGTAGACCTTAAAGGTATAAAATTGTAAAAGCTCGTTTAGATCCTTGTAAGGCAATGAAACGAAGTTTGTCAAAAAAAAACTTACGTTTCGTGCTTAAAGTATAATTCACGTAATATATTTCCATCTCTGTTTACAACATTTTGGTTTGTTACGTGGACGTGACAAGGATAAGACATAATATTTAGATTAGGCGAGACAAGGAAAAAATGTTGGATATCAGGCAATGACATAATCTAGGAATACAGAGTGAAGTCGCAATAAAGTGCTGATATTTTTTTAATTTTTCAATGGGAAATCGTATGTTAGTCATTATTTAATATATACATACATATCAACACGCTGTATCCCTAACGGGGTAGCCAGAAAAATATGTCATGACTAAAAATCTTAACTTTGATAAAAAACAATTAAAGGATCCTAAAATCTTAGTTTTAAACGATTTAGTGGCAACGTTAATCTTCTAACAATGCCACAATACAAATAATAACTTACTGTCAAATAGAAATGCAGTGCAGGTTTATGTAAATACGTAATATTATGTAGCCTTTTTATGCCTTTCGCTGTGACATATTCGTCACTTTCTAAAAAGTGATCAGAGCTAACTACGATTCGTTCATTTGGTGGTATTCATCGCATTTTTGGCGTGCTACTATACTCGTAGAAGTCTATTTTTCATATCGAATAGGATCTCGAGGAAAGCTATATACTTTTTTATACGCATTTAAATAGCAAAGTATTACAGTTATCGTGATTTCCAGTACATTTTGGACATACCATTTTTTTTGAAGGGCACATTTTATAATTATGGCCATATCACCAGCATTGCGAACATTGGGAGACAGGGTGTATGTATGAATTTACTGTAACTTTTATGTCAAAAACAAAGACGTGAGTAGGTACGGTAGAACCTTTATAACAGAGGCGAACCGCTTCTGAAGGACACCATCCTTCTCCATTTCTATTACGTCGGTTAAGACGTTTTAAGGATAAAAGTTCTATCGAATGCGGGCATGTAATGTTTTTAATAATTTCTTCTTCTGAAAGATCCAAATCCACGTATTTTATTACACCATAGAAGTAGTTCACTTCCATATCTTTTTGTATTCTCCAACCCCTAGATATCAAGTCTTCACAATTGAATTATTTGTCAACAATTAACAAGTTCTCAAACTGCACTCTGATTTTAAATGGATTTATATATTTAACTCTTACTACATTAATAATATTGTGTAAGCTAAAGAGACGTGCCAATTCAAATTGTTTCGGTAATTTATTTTTACTATAAATGTAAATTACTACTGGCTTAATATGGTTATCACTAGTACTATCAAAATGTAGTTTTTTCTCTTTCCTTTTTATTGTCGTCCAATCATTTTCCTGTCCTTTTTCTCTCTGTCTTTTATATGGCCTGTCCTCCTCTAAATTTATTTCACCTTCTACTAGTCGAGATACACTTTCTTCTCTTTGTAGTACATTTTGTTCAATATCCATTTCGTTTAAAGAACTGCTACTACTTGACAGCAATAAATTACTCTTACACTGTAAGGGATTAACGGGTAAAATGTCGTGATTCATTTTTATATAATTATCGCACAACAACAAAGACGCAGCGAGTAGACAATAGCTGCGCCCGAGCACACGGCCGACAGCAGCTTCGTCCCCCGCCGCACGAACAATGTACAAAATCACCACTTCAACTTGAAAACACGAATAAACGCAACCACCTCGTACGAGTACCGATGCGAGACTCCTCGTGTACATGATTGAGGAAAAACGAAATTAAAAACCCATTAGGCGTCAATCATATTTTTCGAAAATGTCTGGTCTGTGGCTTTAATGACTACTATTTTATGAATTACTCACGGATTCGCTTGCAGTAAGAAATTGAAATTGACTAATCATAATGGTTTTAAAGAGCCATGTCAATTGTTAGTTTGAAATGCAATTAAGTCTTACATTGTATATCGATACAGTGCAATATATGTCTCACTTTGCTTTTAACTGTCATTATTTGACAAATTTTCAAATTCAATTTAGTTTGAAAATTTTCGTTTCGTGTTTTTGTTGCTATCATATGTTATTATAGTGAATCGTTTTAAGTATTGCTTGTGTTTAATGATATGTGATTTATTCGTCGGTGCGTTATACATAGTAAGTAAATACCTAATTGCCTACTTCATATTTATTCTATGGGGGCGAAGTCACCACTGAGGAAGCCACGAGCTCAGCTATGGTATATAAAAATTTTATGGATTTGTTTTTGTTGGTATTTGTGTTGTAAATTTATAGTTTTTTTAAATATTAACACTATTTTATTCTAGGTTTGCAAAATACCCGATACTGAGTGTGATTTATACTCAATATGAGTACCCGATCATCAAATAAATGTACCATTTGTAATAAACGGAGAACGTCTAATTCTGGCGTATTTTTAGCGCGTTTGCCTATTGAACCTAAAAGGTATTTTTGGTTGTTTTTTATTAATTAATTACTATCTACGCACATTATTGACACTTGTGAGAATGATGAATGAGATATACATACAGTTAGTGATAGTTTGATATGTCTCAGGCTGTCCGAGTTTGATTCCCGGCCGGGTCATGTATTTAACGATATTTTTTAACATACACTTTATGGATGCTTTAAAATAAAACAATACAATGTGATGCAGTGACTACGGCCTAGAACAACAGCTCGAAAAATATGACATCTCCACTTCAGACATGCTGCTATGGTGGCATCTTAGTCGCCTCATTCTCCTGGTGTCTCTTGATAGGAATGTATAAGACAGAATATGATTATAATTACTTTCAACAATATTTGTTAACTAAATACCTCTTTTACAGATGTAAATTGTGCGTACAAGCAATTGGACAAGAGGACTTGGTGTATTTACCAATTGAAAAGTTGAAGTTGAAGTTTGTCTGTGCACTTCATTTTACTTGTTCTGCTTTTAATAAAAAAGGAAATCAACTACTCAAGTTTGCCGTACCATCATTGTTATTGCCATTCCACCTCTACGAGAAGAACTATTTAAAGAGTTCCCTTTACATGTCGGATATAAAAGAAATCAACTGGACCATGTAAGCAGGTATTCAAATCAATTTATTAAAGTAAACCTAATTTCAAGGTAACTTTGAAGAAGTCTATTAAATAAGATAACGTTTAGTTTTAAGTTTGTAAATATCAACGTTAGGGTATATATGTAGTTTTTTGCACATACATACATAAATATGTATGTCTATGTATAATGTATATACATATATATGTGGGCGTCCAAGCAAAAAGGGTCCAGTAGTGGGGTATTGAATTAAGACTAGATTCAGAATTTAGAATAGTCAATTGATAATAAGGATTAAAAAAATATTCAAAACCTGCCATATATTTCTTTAATAGACATTTAAAATTGAAACTAAAAAAGCATGTTTTAAGAAAAAGCATTATTAAAGTTTTATTGACAAAAAAAACATTTCTACTTGTTTGTTACGTATAATTTGATTTATTAATGTAGATCAAGATATTCTGCATGAAATCAACTTATAATTATATTTGTAACATTATAGAATAAACAATAAAATTACAATCTAAACAAAGGATTGATACATAGTTTAGTAAAAAGGTCCACTTGTCGGAGTTTAGTACAGTGAGTAAATACGACAACATAATGAAGTAAAAAATTAAAATTAAGTATTAATACTCTATTTAAGAACTAAGAAAATAACAAGACCAGATTATTTTTATTATTATTTGAACAAAACAATGAATCATTACAGATTACATAAAAGGTACCAGAAGCTAAAGTTAAGCATAGAAATTGTTCTAGCTGGGAATCTTACTTAGATCTAACTTACGTTTTGGACAAAAATAAATTCTTCCCAGTACCTGATTTCTATGACCAACTTGTTTGCAATACGGAAATGTAATTAAAACATGGTATTAAAACGTATTTTATTCCAAATATTTAGACATGCTAACCACTGGAACCTTTAACTAAACTTTTCTTTTATAAAATTTGCTATTTAGAAACATGGTATAAAGTCATTTACTATATGAACTTGTAGATAATTGAGCATTAATTGATAATCAATTAAAATCGCGAAATGTTACTTTTCACTACAAAACTGCGTACCTATATCTCCGAAACTTAATGTCGACCACTTGACCCTTGACCCTTGACCCGGCGTCCAAACGCCGACATATAATATCTTCAAGCTGTATTCCTAATGGGAAAGTCAGTCATGTTTATGTATATAAATGTGTTTTTGTAAATATTAATACATATATACTAGAAGTAATATCTCTTTTTGAAATAAATATTACCGTACAAAGATGTGTTTTATTTAATTTCAAAATTACTATGAAATAATTTGGGATGTTTATAATTATCGATACTTTTTTTTAATTGTATCGACTTTTCGCGTCACTATTTCATCGATAGCACGCTCTTTGCTTCTGTACATCACTGTCTCATTTGCTTATGTTGGTATTACGGTTATTACGTAGTCATTAATTGTGTGAGGTTGGTTATAGGAGCCTTTTTAATACGAAAGCTTCAATGCTCTCACCCTCGCATAGTTCAATCGTAGTACTCTAGTCCTCAAGGCAGAACAACATCTACAACACCATTGAAATACACTATGGTTTGACAATACGAGTACGAGATTTCCGGGAACAATAAACCAATTACAGATTATAAATGGAAGCAGATCAAACATAATTCACTCACACATAGATACCGTGTAAGTAATAACACTGTCACTCTCATTGTAGTTTAAAATTGTATATCTTTATCCTTTTCTTTTATTTGTAGCAACACAATGGCACACATAGACAATTCCGAAACCGTGGCAGCCGCCATCTTCCGCTTAAGTCAAAATAAGTGGAGTATGGCGTCTGTTTACTTGTGTAGTACGTCACATGTTCGATGATTAAATATTTCTTGGTGTATAAACATTATTTTGGTTATTTAAAGTGCAAAATATGGTACACAAGTGTTGTAGCCCCAATAGTTGCAACGCCTCATACAGAAAAGCCCCGAAAATTACGTTCCATCGGTAAGTAAATCCGATGTTGCAAATTGTTTGATTACTGCATTCACTTAGCTGATATTTTTGTATTTCGTGGCTCCGACACTTAAATATGTTGCAAACTATTAAAATTAAAGTTTCCTTATATTGCATAAGTTTTTTTTATAGGGTTTTTATATTTTCGTACCAAGTACCTAACCAATTTTGACATTATTAGTACTAGTACCTTAAAGATGGCCGAATTCAGAGAAAACTGAGTCTCGTAATAAAATTAAATATTAACGGACAGGTACCTAAGGTTAAGCAACTATCTATTTTTGGCAACTATCTTTTGTTTTTGATGTACACCTTGTTAATTTCGGGTTTCTAAAGGATGAACATCTTCAAATTGTTTGGTTAAAGAACTACATAAAAGAAATACATAAGAAAGGCTACATAGAACAAACTGGCAACCCTATTCTGGCAGTGTTTTGTGCTCAACACATTTTGAACCCCATTTATTATGTAAAAGAGATACCCGTAAACCCTGTTGTTGTTTGACCATGAAATTTAACATACCTATTAAAAATGAATATGCTATCGTCAAATTAATCTCTAGTCGCTATGCTGGGCTGAACCTGGGCCAGTGTTGTTTAGAAAAAAGGCAGTGCTGGAAGCCATACTTCATAATTACAAAATTATTTTTAATTTATTTATAAAATAATACAACTTTCTTGCTTCAGGTAATCGAAGATGGACTTTATTATGCATAAATTGTGTGTTCACATGTAAAAATGGTGAAAACAAATATGGATATCTCGAGGCGAATAATGACAAATAATACCCACGATTACTTGCAATGGTAATCCTTAGCATATCTGACATTCTGCGCTAGTTACTTCTGGCACACATTGAAAAACAGTGAAATGATGTGTTTGATGCACATCTGTAATGAGTTCTTAGATAATGTATAAGAAAACAATCCGATTAATAAATAAAAGACTGAAAACATTCTTTGTTTTATGGTGTAAGCTATTTTAGTTTTTATTCTCAATGTGATCGATCACCCATCAACTATCTCTCGATTTCTTTTAATTTTTGAATTTTATGCGTAGTGTAGAGAAAATAATAATCAAAGTGTTGAGATACAATGTTTACTTTTTAAGTTTAGATGTGGCAACATAGAAGTAGGTTATTTAGTCTATACAAAATGATTGATGTCTCTGGTTTTGGTGATTGTAAAAGTAAGTGGCGGTTGTAAGTTTTAGATTGAGAAAATAAAAAGTAATGCATATGGATGTGTATTTTGTTTAAAAATCATCAATACAAAGGACAAAGCATAGCGATGAAGAGTTATTTAATAATTTTTTAAAACATTCACTGACGCTTATCTCCTTAGAAAAATAGTTAACTATAACACTCGTCTGATATAAAACTTGTTCTATTTTCTCATAACCAAGTC
Organism: Zeuzera pyrina; assembly: GCA_907165235.1. Taxonomy (NCBI): domain Eukaryota; kingdom Metazoa; phylum Arthropoda; class Insecta; order Lepidoptera; family Cossidae; genus Zeuzera; species Zeuzera pyrina. The sequence goes on along the minus strand of OU015646.1, from coordinate 7,667,456 downwards.
TCTAACACTTACAGTAAAGCAATGGTAAGTAGGCTTTACTGGAGTTACAAAGGACTGTTAAACGAAATTCCTCCAACTCCTCTCACTCGCATACAACTTTAACGTACAATATACTATAATTTTTGCACTTAAAACTCCCAAAAGCACAAAAAATAGCAAATCTGAATTTTGAATAAAATGCCAACCACGCTTTTTTTGTTCGCGCCAAAAAGTCTAAATTCAAAACTTTCACTTGCCTGATTAACAACTTTTCCGACTTAAAAATATAACTTTTATGTCATTAAACTTCATGTACCCACATAAATCGAACCGCAAGCAAGGTCATCACAATTTACATCACAATGAACAATCATAATATTGTATCGTACACTCAACACTCCAAATTACATCCTTCATGTGACAAAAACAATCTACAAAAAGAAGGACTATAATAAAGTAATAATCTCTAATACTAGTACATTACTTAGTTAATTTAATTCTTATTTTATCGCATGAAAAATATAATTTGGGATGTCCCGAATAGTCCCGCTCGAAGATAATACGCAGTATAAGCACCCACACCTTAATGCGGCCCTGAGTTCTGCATGTGCGTGAGTAATATTTGTTAGTGTAAATTTGCCACGCATTTTGTATGGATGGGTATAGTCTGCTTCCATTTAAAAGTCTATGAAACCAATAAGTAGCTGTACCATAGACAATATCAAATGAGCCAATATACCGGCCCAAAAGTAACTTTTATTCTTTCATTTAGCGCTGGGACCAAGAATCACAATTTTGGTCCGAAATTCTACGAGTGACATCTGACATCTGTCTTCTCTCCGCCCAAAAACAAAAGACTTCCCAAAAACAACAGTATTATCTGTATTGTCTGTCACTCTTTCTGTGTTTGTATTTGAACATGGCGGTCGGTAAAAATAAAGGTTTGTCGAAAGGCGGCAAAAAAGGAGTTAAAAAGAAGATGTAAGTATACAATAACCATCTATTTTATTAATTTATGAACATTTCTTTTAATTTTGCATAAAATTTCAGTCTTAAAATTTGCGATCGCTTAGGTTTTTTCTGATAAAAGTTTCATGTCTCGTGTCATCGGCGATTTTTGTATGTTAATATTTCATGTGTTTTTGATTTATTGCCTATAAATTTTCTCATCGTGACTGAATTTTTCGCTACTCAAACATTAACAACTGCTGTATCTTGCTGTTATACTCAGAAAGCACTTTTTGATGCGCAGTGAATATTGAGGTTATCTATTCAAATTTCCTTTGCAGTGTGGATCCTTTTACTCGCAAGGACTGGTACGATGTAAAGGCACCGTCTATGTTCACCAAGAGACAAGTGGGGACTACTCTTGTTAACCGTACTCAGGTTAGTTTCTACAATTTGTAAGTGTTGCTGGATTTTATAACTTCGATTCTTAGATTAGTGCCTCTTTAAAATTTTAATTATATAGACTACCCATTATTAATTGGTTTTAAACTGGCAAAGAAATTGATTTACTTATACTATGTAAACAAAGTGTTTTTGTGCCTTAGCAGACAGCCATACAGACAAGCACATGTATCCTGTATCTCCCTACAAAAGAATAATAATTTAGACAAAAATTTTTCAACACACATTCAGCATGAAAAAAAACGATTTACCTGTTGTGTTTTTATAATGCATTACTATCGTCATTGTGAGCGGAAGTAGTTGCAGTAGTAATTAATACCTAGTCATACTTCTTACTTTTCGTTAAATAAAAAAAAGAGTACTCTAAAGTTGTAAATAATTAATTTAACAAACCACATGGTTAGATCAACGGAAGGACTTTATAATAACTACTGCTTATGTGTTTTTATACATAATGATGTGTATTATTGAGGGATTACTTATAGAATTTGTCTTTTGATAGAATACTTTCGAATAGTTAAAAAAAATTAATATCAAAGTTTATGGTGATCACCATAAACTATCGTCTTAAACTTCTAACCTAACCGCCAGAAGTCATTTTTGTTTAGAAGATTTCATAAACGAAAACTTTCTTTTTGAAATTTTATTGATACTGTAAGCACTGTCTATACATGCATAGTTTTGGCTCCCAAGAGCTAGTAACAATATCTTTTGTCAAGTGTCAAAACGGGAAGCAGTAGTTATTGTAAAGCTAAGCCAGATTAACTAATTTCTCTTGTCTTAACACTCACTTATGATCTCTTGAGGGTTCCATATATCATTGGATATACTGTAACTCTGCTGTCTAGTACTGCTGTTAATATTATTATTATAGCCTTTTTGCCAACAGTTTACATATATATAAATTATTATTTTATTTATAAGTACTCCATTCATTATAAATATGTGGATAGTGATCCAGTGTTGGCGTGTCCTTGCGACACAGGCCTCCTTTTTCCACTCTTCCCTTAATGTAGGTGTTCGCTGCCATAATGGGCCTGCTATTTTTTTAATTTCGTCGGACCATCATTTTCTTTGTCTTCCTCATTTTCTTTTTGTTTGGAATCTAGGAGTCCCTTCTGTTATGTCCTTTGTCAATTTATTTTTATTTTCTACCTACCATGCGATATGCGAGTGCTTTTGACATTTCTGTCTGCTAACACTGGCTATTTGATCTTCATAAATCAGCCTTGGTTTTCCTTGGCTTCTTTTACCTCTCACTTTCGCTCTGTTTTGCTCAATTTTCTTCGTCAGTCTTACATCACTCATTCTTTCTAAGTGCCCGAACCAACTAAGCATTCCTTTCTTATTAATCATTAACAGTGTAATATTACCTTTATGTATGTCATGCTCTTAAATATTTGTTATATGTTTATGTATTTTTGTTTTTAAATTCCTTGAGTGTTTGTGTGATGCGAATAACTTAGTTATGTATAAAAAAATCATAATGAGTTGTAGGCACCTGTAATTGATAGATTCATGGGACTGTAATACTCTTAAAACGTTATGTATTATTGTGAATCATTCATCTGAGTGTCAAAATAAATAAATACTAACAAATAATAAAAAAGAAAATCAAGCCAAACAAGAAACTGTTTTAAGGATTTTGTTTTTGCTATATTATAAAAATACATAGATATATTCACACTATATCCCTAACGGTCACTACTAGTCTACTAACTAGTCAGAGAGGACGGAGCGCCAAGCTTCGCAGTCCTTACATACTTCTTTCGCTTCCTCAAATCTTGTTCTCCTCACACATTTTCGCCTAGGTACGCGAGTGCTTTTGACGTTTCCGTCGTAGTATAGGTATATCAAATGAAACATAGTGATTTGTAAATTCTATTAGATACAATTTTTAATTGAATACTTTCCTTTTATGTGTGTTTTTTTAATTTAGTGGAGTGAGTCAGCTGCAGTGGATTTCTTTCTATTCTCAAAGTGTTATCTCATATGATACATCATCGTCATTTTAGTTTTCGTTTTAGTTTTTTAAAAGTAGAATAGAATACATCTGGAGTTTTGCGGACTTGCTACTTGCCTACTTATAACATGTAAACCCATGTATAAACCCCAAAGTATTAATACTCAGTGTTCCTTACAAAAATCTATTTCCATTGTTATTTCTTTAGTTGTTCAGAGTCACAAACTTATTGAGATATTTTGCTTTTTTGTGATCTAATCTACGTCTAATAGTTATTAGGTATGCTATCTCTCTCTCCTTGGATATCCTCCTCCATTTATTAGAGATGTATCTAATCGGCATCTAATAGTTATTAGATATGATTTCTCTCTCTCCGTGGTTATCCTCCGCCATTCGTTTTGTCGTTTTTAATTTGTGTTATGATTAGACTTAGAATGGAAGATGATTGATGAAATGGCGATATTTTGTGATTTTCCTTTATACGCGTGATTAGAACCCAAGCAATCAATCCATTCGCACAAACACAAAGTAAATGAGCTTTTAATTTTTCCTCCTCCTCTTTCCTAGAGATCGGGTGTTTCCTAAAAAGATCGATTTTTAAATCGATTCGAAACGCAGTCCATGGAATCGATTCACAAAAAAATTGATCTCTGAAAAATTGATTACTCAAAAATCGATCTCTACGATTATTTTAGATTTTGCATGGGAAAAATAAAAACTGATGACTTAAAAAAGAGCTAAATTTAGTTCCGCAAGCGCAAAGGTAGTAGCAGTGTTTGATATAATATGTACATATGTGTACAATTTATTAAAAAAAATCGGCGTCAACTTTTCTCGTCGATTTTATCGTCGCGTTCTTACCAATACAGAAACAATCGAAAGTCGATTTTTGGATGTCTGACATCGACTCACTGACTCACTGCAAGATCGATTAAAATAATCAATTTTTTGACCTCAAATAGGTTGATTCTTCGATTAATGGATATCAGATTGCCATCCCTAGTCTTTCCTCAATTACTTCTAGATAGCTTGCATTAAATGACATAAAAAGCAGAAATTCCGGAATGTTATGTCTGTAGTAAATTGTACCAACTAGATAAGACTAATGGTAATGTGCATGGTCAATTTGATCAAAATAATGATCATAAGAGAATTATTGTTTTGCAGTTCACTAGTTCATTATATGCTGTCTGTATGTCTGTATTTATTTTTTTACAATGATGATACACCTAGCTCGCAATGATACTAAACTGATGAAAATATCGGTTCCCTTTTGATTTACAACTGATAATCTTGAAAAAATTACGATTTGTCTTTGAAAATTCAATTTTTACTTACAATATTTTTTTTCTAGGGTACAAAAATCGCGTCTGAAGGTCTGAAGGGACGCGTGTTTGAAGTGTCGCTGGCCGACCTTCAAGCTGACACTGATGCTGAAAGGTCAGTTGCAATTGTCTATACCTAAATGTTACTATTGCCTATGTCAAAAGCAAATTATTCTTGAATCATTTTACAGAATTTTCCATTTTGTGTGTTCGTACCCACAGCCAGCGGAATGAAAGTACAAAGTATGCCATAGTAAAAAAATAAAAGTATTCACAGTTAGTTTGACGACCTCGATGGCGCAGTGGTTTAAACGTTGCACCAAGTGCGGAAGGTTTCGGGTTCGATTCCCGGTCGGGTCAATTTAGGAAATGAACTTTTCTAGATTGTCTCGGGTCTGGGTGTACTGGGAGACGCCCCCAGTAGTCATCGTCTGGTTCTCATACGACGGAATACCCTAGTTTGATATCAGATGATTGCTGTATATCGTCTGGCGCATTATTATTTATTATTATTATTAGTTTTGGCATTCCATATGATCACCTAAACAAGGTTGCATGCAGTCACATATTGTGAAAAACTTACCGCAACTAATAACTGACCCCATGCGACCCTGTTTTGATAATCATATGTTATTAGCTAGTAAAATAATAATAACCTTTATTTTACTCTATAAAAATTAACATAATAAATGGTGCTTATTTTTGTTCTTTCTTAACAAAGAGTTATCAAATTTCAATTTCTCCACATCATCATACTTTGTTCTACCACTCAGGGAGAGGGTTTTGAAGAGCTGAAAATATTTAACTCATCTGCATTTTTATTTTGTTATGATTTTAATTCTTTTCATAACGTAGATTTTTGTTTAGGACTCTCTGGCACACAGTGATTAAATGGGAGCTAGTACCTTATATGGAATATATTGTGTAGGTGGCAACCCTATGTGAGTGTCATCACCTTTTACTATGGCATCACCACACAGAAATTATGACAGATTTAATGATGATCCACCTAGCTCGCAATGACACAAAAGTGATGAAAACTTGTGTTCCCTTTTGATTTGATGCTGAAAATTGATTATAATGTATTACTTTAGCAAAATAAAGTGACGTGACAGTACACTTTCACATATTGCATTCTAATTGCAGGTCTTTCCGTAAATTCCGTCTCATCGCAGAAGATGTTCAGGGCCGTAACGTCCTCTGCAACTTCCACGGAATGGACCTGACAACTGATAAACTCAGGTGAGTCACACATTTTTTTAATAGTTCGAAAACGAAAACGTAAGAACGAAAGAACGGCGCGTTTTCATTCTTGAATAATGTTTTAAAAATAACTAAGATTTGGCGTCAACCGTTCGCAATTTTCGTACAAAATGTGGTCGGAATATTGATTTAACTTCATCAACTATGAAGATATTATTTGAAAAATTAAGGGAGAGCCTTTAGACTTTTTCTGGAGATTTTTGAAGTCTTAGGTTTATGGTCTGTACAGTATACTTTATGAAACAATAGAAAAAAATACAATTATTATTACAAACTTGTATTTTCGGTCAAAATTACTTGCGTGAATTTTGGGACATCCATTATTATACAACATACACTGAAGTTCAAGGTTACATACAGTATTTCCCTCCAGATGCGTTACCATCTGAAATTACATGCACATAGTCCTGGTAACGCCATCTTTTAGGAAACAGCGAGAACTCATACGTTCATCAAATGATTTCTATTTCTGTATTTTTATTTATATGTTCTCATGTAAGTGAATTTTAATCTTTTTACGTACATAAAAATTCAAATTCCATGTATTTATAGTCGCAAAGCTCAAAGCTCAAGAAGTAGTCCATAGATTGACTTGAAATCTTGTCACAACGTTGCATTTGAATATGTTTTTATGTACTATTATTTATATAGATATAAATATAAATGTACATTTGTTCAACACGCGTCACAGCAACATGAATTAACTTTCTTAAACCTCAGCTAGTAATTAATGAAAATACTTAAGAATAGCTGACGCCTGCGACTTTGTCTGCGTTTTTTATTTTTAAAATAGCCTATGTCCGTTTCCCGGACATCTCCATATCAAATAATACCAAATTTCATCACAATCAGATGAACGATATGGTAGCCCATAAAATACGAACAAACACCTTGATTATTATATATTACATTATTAATCTAGTGTTTGTAAGTGCGTTCAAGTAATCTGTTAGTAAATACTAGTTTGGAAATAACTATTAAAGTGGGAATATTGCAGTCCAGCTATGTAAAGACGAATTATTATCTTTGCATCGTTTCAAACTGCAGATATAATATGCGGTAATATGAAGTATATGTCTTTGTGTTATATATGCAAAGGTTTTTCATGTCATTGCTACATTATAGTCCAAATTATAGTCTTGATATAAATGGAATATAGTGAGTCATGTTCGAAGTAGTATATACCATACCCACATCTCAAGCGTTATTTTAGTCTGTCATTGATGGAAGTTTTTTCTGAAAGATATTTGTGGGAGGTGCAAGATGGTTTTAGGAACGGTAGGGGCTGTATGGATAAGATTTTCTTGCTCCGCGTTATCGTGGGGAGGTTTTTGGCCATAGGTTAGAGAGTTTTCTGCACTTTCGTTAATCTAGAAAAAGCATTTGATAGAGTAGTGTGAAGAAATTGTGGTCTTCTGCCTGAATATGGCTTGGAGGGCCCCTTACTGCAGGCTGTGAGGTAATTATATAGAGGCCACACAGCCTATGTAAGGATAGATGGGTAACATGTCGTCTTGGTTCGAAGTCTGTTCAGGCGTCATCGAACAAGGCTGCGTGATGTCTGCCTGGCTGTTCGTGCTATATTTGGACAGTTTTCCCCAGACATTAACAGGTAGTATGAGTGGTATGATATGTGATGATACAGCGGTAAACTGTCTATTGTATGGTGACGATGCTGGCTTATAGCACCATCCGAAGCAGAGTTGCAGACACTAGTCACATGCATGAAAGAAGACTGTGAAGTGAAAGGATTGAATGTAAATGTGAATAAAACTAAGGTTCTGGTGTTTGAAAGGGAAGCGGTACAGACGAAATGTGAGATTTGGGTACACGGAAAATGTCTAGAACAAGTGAATGAAATTGTGTATCTGGGGAGTGTGTTTTCGAGGGATGGAAGATGTGAGTTGGATGTGAAGAGATGGCTAGCAGCTGACAATAAAGTAAACGGTGCTCTGTACGCATTAGTAGGTAGTGTGAATATATCTAATACAGCCAAAATGGCCATCCACAATGCGGTGCTGGTGCCAACTTTATTGTACGGTAGTGAGGCCTGAATATGCCCGAAATCTAGTGAAAGTAAGATAAATGCAGTAGAAATGCGATGACTTAGAAATATGTGAGGTGTCACTCTTGCGGACAGGTTAAGCAATGAAGAGATACGCAGTATGACAGGGTTGTACGAAAGTGTTAAGGAAACGTCAGAAGCGCTCTCATACCTAGGCGTAAATGTGTGTGGAGAATGATGAGATTTGAGGAAGCGAAAGAAGTATGTAAGGACCGCGACGCTTGGCGCTCCGTCTTTTCTCTGACTACCCCGTTAAGGATGCAGCGTGAAGATGTGTATGTATTTTTTTTAATCCCTTTAGGTTCATTTATTCTACACATTTGTCTAATTCATACTAAATATTTTATATTCAATTTTTGAAACAGTTAACAAAATGAACCCAGTGGATAAAACACCCAATGGATTGCTTATATTTATAGATGGATGGTGAAGAAATGGCAGACATTAATTGAAGCAAATATCGATGTCAAGACCACTGATGGCTACCTCCTTCGAGTCTTCTGCATCGGCTTCACCAATAAGGACTCTCTCAGTCAACGCAAGACTTGCTACGCTCAGCATACTCAGGTATGTACTTGTGAATTAAAAATTGGCAGCTGAACAACCTATGTAGAATTACAGCATAGAAGCTGGGCTAAAATAAAAATTTAATTATTGCCTCATACTTGTGATATAGTGTGTTTTTTGATGAGTGAAACTATAGTACCGATTGATGTTTTCACATTGACATGTAATATGTCACATTTATGAAAGTAATTATGTATGTGAAATCAACTTTGGTAAGACTTTGAAAACGCATCCTTTTTATTCGACTACGGCTAAGCAAATAAAGGTTAGTTTTAACAGCGTAAATAGTTATGTATCTTAACCTATTCCCTCACAGATGCAAAATTACTTAATCATTTCCAACATATGAAATGTTATTGGATTCAATAAATATATCAATAATTCAATAAATATATCAATGTAAGTGAAATCAATATAATGTCCATTATAATAGGGTATTAAATTCAAGAGCTTGAGGGCTGTTTTAAATATATACAAGATGTAGGCAAAATTGTAATTGGTATATAGCAACATTTTTCATATTTAAAAAAGATTAAATGAATATGAATTCAAGAAATTACAGCTATTATAAGATTTTAAATACAAAGTCGACGGTTTAGTTCTGAAACTCAATTTTTTCAGTCCCCTTTGAATTGCTGTAAGAAATGATGGAAGGAAATGTTTTATTTATTATGCATCTGCTTTCCAAGCTATGGTCCCGGGTTCGATCCCCGGTCAGGTCAGTTTAGGAAATGAACTTTTCTAAATTGTCTTGGAGTCTGAGTGTTACTGGGAACTCCCCCATAGTTCGTGGTGTGGTACCTATAGTACAAGCTTACTGCTTAGTTTGGTGTCACACAATCTGTGTAATTGTCTGGAGTATTATTATTATTATTTTGTTGCTATTGTAGCTCGGATTCTACACTGCCATTATTCAAAGGCGGGGGCGCTACTTAGTGTTGCCAATATCGAAATGTTTTTCCTCCCGTTTTCCTCATTCCTCCCTCATTATCTACCTGTGCGAAGCTGGAGCGGACTAGTTGTATGATATTTATGCCTTGCTTAATTTGGGGTCTCAATGTTTGGAAAGTTTATATTTTAGCTGCAAATAGTCCTACAGTGAGTAAATATTGCTCCTTGTAGCCAACTTTTGCGGATATTATAATGTCAACCACATGAACGCGGCTTACGACTGCATGCTGTGGAATGTCGGTATGTCGCAGGCTATTTGTGTTGTTGCTACATCCTCATACTGTATCTCTTGTCGTCTTTGTTGAGAAGTGAAACACGTATTAATGATATATTTGTATGCAGTATGTAAAAAAAATCTTGTCCTATCTGAAAAGGACATAGTAAGAAAATCATATCTATTTTATTCATTTAAAAAATATATACATATGTTCACGTCGTTCGGGGTAATCAGCACACGGAAGTGCCAAGAATCGAGGTCCATACGTACGTGAGGTCGCCTCCTCAAATTAAATATTCGCCTCGCACACTGTCGATTGCAAGTTCCGAGTGCTTTTTAATATATCCGTCATTTAACAAAATAAAAATGTTTAAAAATACATGTTTTTAGTATTGTTTTACCTGAAAATCTTGTAAAAGTTAAAATATGGCAACACCATCATCGTTGGCATCGGTACCATAAATGATAAGCGACGCACACTGGTTTTTGCGTCGCCTGTATTCTCAATATGCCATGTTAGATTTCTCTTTTAATTAAATTTTATTTTTTTGGGGTATGTTTTACTTTTTTACTGATTAGGATCATATAATAAGAATTATAAATTAATAGAACCGTATCTCCATACCAATAATACTTTCACGGATTGGACAGGTATTTTTTACATGCTGTAATCGTTATTGTGTCTGATAGTTACCGTGTTACTTGTGAACGATTCTACAGATTGATATTGGAGATTCATATTCTCATATTTGTTTTGTAGCGGGATTATTACCTAAAAATTTGCAGACAGTGACACAGCCCCACGCGATCACTGCGCGACCGGTGACTTATTGTAATTGAAAAATTATATCATATATGAGGATTACGCGTCTATTGAGCTATGACCGTAAAATGCACTTTTCACGGTAGATTTAGCGCCAATATACAATTTACATTGCACGGATTTTCGTTTTGACAGCAGATATCGCGCGATATTTGGTTGTTGCATACTGACTGCAAGTTAGGTAATAAGCCTGCCGGTAGGTGGTGTATTTATATTCCACGCGGGTGGATTTGCAGGGCGCAGTTAGAATGCATATGTAAAATAATTACATAAGTTGAAAATGAACCTGATTTTCAACCAAATAGACAGTTTAAAATATGGTTTCTTTGCGTTGATGTCAAAAACATCACCTACCCCGACATTTATAGTCCACCAAGGGAAGTTTTTGTTACGTACAGGCGGAAAATATGTATAAAAGAAGACCGAATTCCGCCTCGCGCATAACAGTTGCCTGCTCTCGGTCGGATACTAGGGATATTGCGTTGGGTGTGAGATGCGGAGAGTATTTACATATAGTATTATAATAATAAGAACACAATTCACACGGATATGTTCTTAATGTTTATTAAATTTAATTTCTTTTACTTTTGTTAAAAATAACCTATGCATTCGAATAATTAAAATGATTTAGGCAGCCAAGGACATTATATTACGTTCGTTTATGCGATTTAAATGTTTTTGTATTTTTGATGATGTGAAGAACGAATTAAAAACGGAAGCGATCGCGTGTTTGTGTCACGTAGCCCCGACTGGCGCTATAATAGTCACCCATAATTACCCTAAATATTGACGTTGGCGCGTGCCGCGGCGCGTGCGTTTTAACGCGCACGCAAACAACCCGCTTTCGCTAGCTTTCTACGAAGATAACCCACTGTTATGTGTGTACTGTTGTACAGGCTGATAACATGTAGTTATGTAGAAATTAATGTAAATATTATATTTGTATATTATATTTTGCTTGGAAAATAAATGACACATTATTTCTTAATCAGGTTCGTGCCATCCGCAAGAAGATGTGTGAAATCATCACCCGTGATGTCACCAACTCAGAGCTCCGTGAAGTTGTCAACAAACTGATCCCAGACTCTATCGCTAAGGATATAGAGAAGGCTTGCCATGGCATCTATCCGTTACGAGATGTCTGCATTAGAAAGGTTACTTTTATAATATTTACCTGTTTGATAGAAAGCGAACTTGCCATTATTAAGATTTTTATTACTTAAATTCTAAATTTGATATTAGGTACATGCAGATAAACAATTTCAAAAATATCTGTTTATTATGTCAGGAGTTATCAAGTATTTTATATTTAGAGAAGTCATGACTTCTGGATAGCCTTTTCCTCTTACATTGTGTTCAAGTTAATCGACCATTTCTTTTTAATTCAACTTTTAAATTTTTTCAACTTAATTGTTATTATTATTAATTGTCTATGATGACAAACTCAAGGTTTGAATCAAAAATATTTTTAATGAGGTTTATATAATTGAAAATATTTTAAATTAATACTAGCAATGTTCAACCTAAATATTAAATGTTTTGTCTATGTATCATAATGAGAAGCATTAAGCTTCTTATAGATTAATTTTTGTAGTAACACTATCATTGGGTCACTTCTACATTGATAAAGAATAGAATACTATTTATGTTTTAGAACTGTTTTGTCTATGTCTAGACACAGTATAAGTAAGCATACAGTATTCTATCTTCATACAAACGCTCGGCATACGACAGTCGCGAGTGCGCCGCGGTTGTCGTCGGACGGTATGAGACGCTCCTGCGCATTTACTCACTAAATGTTATGTCAATCAAGTTTACGAGCAAATTGTTCAGTGTATGGATGTTTGAATACATCTATATCGAAACCGGAAATATTTCTCTGTTGCTAAGTTGTAGTAAATATATTATCATAATGATCTAGTTAATTTATTGCTGATTTTTAATTATACGGCACACAAAATGCATTTTTTTGTCCATTTCCACCATATTAACTCACAAACTTTTGAAACTAGATATAAAATACTAGTAAAATTATATAAATAAAAACGCATTCAATTTGCAATAATATAAAATGAAAGGATAATATGACAATTTAATATAGTACCTATTATCAAATGCGTAACCCAAGAAAAACATTCAGTCCAAGTCCGGTTGCCCTATTGGGTATTTACGTACCGAGCAACCGTAGGTAATTATCTCTGGGACACTGCCGAGATAGAATACTGTATGCTTACATGTACTGTGGTCTAGACTTCATAATTATGCAATATTGTTGAGAAGACAGTCGGTACTGCATGCAAGCCCAATTTGGCCGTCTCTATGATGACAAACCTAGCTCGCAATGACAACTTACATGATGAAACATCATGTTCCCTTTTGATTTAAGTCTGATGACATTTTCTTCCACTTTCCCACATAAATCGTAATCTTCCCACATTAATTAAACTCCATTTTCTAGGTGAAAGTACTGAAGCGACCTCGCTTCGAAATCTCTAAGTTGATGGAACTTCACGGTGAAGGCGGTAGCGGCAAACGCGGAGAAGCCGGCGACAAGTCTGAGAGGCCAGAAGGCTATGAACCTCCCGTGCAAGAGAGTGTTTAAGTTTATAATATACTTGTAAAAATGTAAATACATTTTTCATTTTATAATTTATCCCTCACATTCTAAGTCAAATTGATTTATTCAAGTAAACCTAATTACAAGGTATTTTTGAACGTCAAATATACTTTGGTTTGGTTCAAAGAGAAAATCTGTCGACACAGAACTGACAAGAAACTCAGATATCATTTTTTCAACATCAATTTATAAAAGGTTTATTAAAATACAACGATCAGAATGGCAGTAAATGCATGAGTAGGGAAGATCATTTCCAAATTTATTTTTATCTTCAAAGAAATCGTATTTTATAGTATGACTAGCTGACCCGGCAAACGTTGTTTTGCCATATAAATTATTTCTAGAAAAAATAGGGGTTGGTGGTAGAAGGGTGAAAATTTAGAGTTGTATGTATTTTAAATGCCGAATCAAAAAAATTAAAATAAATAATTTTGATTAAAAAATAAAAAAAAATTTTTAGGTTGGACCACCCTTATCACTTAGGGGTATGAAAAATAGTTTACGTCCTATTCTCAGACCTACTGAATATACACAAAATTTCATAAGAATCGGTCAAGCTGTTTCGTAGGAGTTTTGTTACAAACACTGACACGAGAATATATATTGGATTGTCTAATCAATGTACATTTTATAACAAACCTAAATCTTATTTCTGATAATTGAGTAAAACTTCTTGAAGAACTATTATAAAATCGAATGCAGTTACCCGAAAATGAAACATTGACCATTTGTATTATGTAATTAAAATTTCGGAATAACCAATTTATCAATCTCGGGTTTCCATATAATTAATATCGCCTTTCTTTTTAAACATGTCTATAATTTTCCTCGTATATGAGAAAATACTAATAGGCCGATAGTTATCCAGCTTTCGAATGACCCTTTTTAGTGGAGCAATTATCACTGCGTGCCAAGTCTCAGGTACTCTTCATATCTCCTCTGACTTCGACTTACTTCGACATCTCTTTATTCTTATCTCTCTTCGACGATCTTTTTATTTTCTTGGACCTTATATTTATAACAAAATTAATAAATTATTGGACATTTATAAATTGGGAAGTAATCATTGCAAAAATATAATAACAAAATGGCTTTTATCTGTTAATTATACTGAAACAGAAAATCTCTTGAATATAATAATAATCACTATCTTTACTAATCTATTTTATCCATTAATTTTAATCGCATAAACGAACGTATTATATTAGATGCCTAAATAATTTGAGTCATTCGAATTTAATTAAACAAACACGAAAAACTTATCCGAAAGCATTTTTATTATTATGTACTAAATATACAACTAAACGAGATGTTTTCCGCATCTCACACCACCGATAACCCTAGTTATCCGGCCGAGAGTAGGCGTTATCGTTACCGTTACGCACGAGGCGGAAGTCGGCCTTCTTTTCTACAAATTTGCCACGACAGAACACGACATCCACACCTGAAAACCTGAGGTAACGGTCGAAGTCGTCTAGCGCAGTACTTTTGGAAGGTTCGCTTTTCTTATCTATACTAACTATAACCAGCAGCTTAACCCAAGCGCGTCAGAGTTACTGTATCGCACAGCTACTTTGAAGAAACATGTCAGGATCCGTAATACAGATAAAATATACAAAACGTTGCAGTCAACAACTTTATTTATTTACAGTCGTAAAAAATATACATCTCATAATTATTCTTACACACAATTTATTTGTTTACCGTAGGTAACAAAAATATCATTCAACCTCGGACCAACTTTCAAATTCACTTAATCATTGTGTAAATAGAGGAATGTAGAAAAATAAAAATTATCTATAACTATAATAGCAAATGCATTAGTTCGATATCCGAACTGTAAGTTTGCTTCAATTAAATTTACTATAAAGGTAAAATGATTTAGTCACACATGTATGAGATGTTATACAAAAACTATTGATGTTATTTCATATGAACATCGCCTTATTTTACAATACCCATTTCATTTAAAAAGACAAACAATATTTACCATATATTAATAAACATATATTATGTTGAAAAGTTGGTAATTGTAAATTGAATTGAAACTAACTCACGTAACTTTTAGCTTAAATTTTGTAACAAGCATCCTTTTTTCCTGTTTTTTATTGATAATCTATAATACCACCCGTAGCATTCATATTTATTTTTATACAGGATGTATATGAAAACGGGACAGTTACTTTAATGGATGAAAGGGCATAACTTTAGTATGTAGTTACAAAAAGAATTATCGAAAAAAACGTATCCGTTTAAGAGTTATGACCGTTTTAATTTTCAAGTGTTATCCCCACCATTTCTCGTAAAATTGGTTGATCGTGTACAGTTACAGATTTTAAATCTTACGTATTTTTTTATTTTGTAATAATTTCATCCGTTACTGAGATACAGCCTGAAAACCCCCATTGGGGTATACGCATTATTTTCGAAAATGGTTTTCAGGCTTTATTTCAGTAACGTATGAAATTATTACAAAATAAAAAAAAACGTAAGATTTAAAATCTGTAACTGTACACGATCAACCCAATTTTACGAGAAATGGTGGGGATAACACTTGAAAATTAAAACGGTCATAACTCTTAAACGGATACGTTTTTTTCGATAATTCTTTTTGTAACTACATACTAAAGTTATGCCCTTTCATCCATTAAAGTAACTGTCCCGTTTTCATATACACCCTGTATATGGTAAGTATGTATTTGGTAGTATATCTGTAATCATAAAGAAATATAATATTCTGTAAGTATAATTAATTCGCTGTTCTATCAAACGCATGTTTAGGAAGTTTCAGTAGTTAGTTATGTAAAATAATAAAAATATAAGTTTGCAACTACTATTACATACTTATAAAGTACAAAGTGATTGAAATATAGTTAATAAGTACATACATACCTACCAAAAATTGAGTAAAAATACTAAAAGAAATTGTATATAAATTATAATTGGTAATTTCTGTTACGTTCAATGACACGGTATTTGTATTCATGCCTTTTTGAGGCTGAACTATCAAAGTTAATGAACTTAGTAGTTTTTAAGTTAAGGCGACGCATTGGAAATTTTGACGGCAGGGATCTCAATTTTTCTAAGTGACTACAAAACGTATGGAAGTGATATTTGGTAACCTGATTCTTCATTTCATTGACTTTATTTTCACAGTGGCGATACACGATTGGTTAACTTATGTAACACAAAAAAAATATCAAAGAAATCTCTTTTAAAACAGAGATTTACATTTTTAGGAGTAACGGGACCGATTTATGTTTCTAAATTTTCTGTATAGCTTTAATCTAAACATATTCTTCAAAATGACAGTTGGATTTTTAAAATTAATTATAGTTTTTAAATTAAACGAAAATAACTACTTTTTGTATTTTTCGTGAGCCAGCGCGCGCACTTTTGCATAGACCACAAGGTCTATTTTAGATTAAATTATTGTTTAACAATGCATCGCCTTATGTAAAAACTGTGGAAGTTCTGTCAAGTGGCAATAACGATTAACGACACAGGTAGCTTTCATAGACACCTTAAACATTATATTTTTTTTTTATTATTATCAAACACAGCCCAAAATCCCTAAATCGTACAACATACATAAATATTAATAACATATATTTAATCTATGATTTTATTCTACAAAAAATTTTAAGAATACATATTATTTACTTGTATTATGGAAATTATAAGTGGAGAGAATGTTTTCGATAGAGCCTTTAGCTGCCTAGGACGACCAAGGCTAGGGTTGTCAAAAAACAAGAAGTTTTGAAAAACATCGATAATTTTTTTATGTGAAATATTACAAACATTTCCTTATTTTACTTTTTGTGATGTGTAAATTTCTCATGCAGATATGGATAATTATAATCGCAGTTCAACATAGAGTTCACAATTTATTCCAAATTCCGGACAGAGGCTTAAATGTACATGTCCGGAACAATGCGGACGTATCTGTCTAACAGTGTTTTACAGAGGACAATATACTCGTAATAGCTGAGCGTAGAACTTAAAAATATGTATTTACTAAGTACAATTATTTGGTATACACGTAGTTCGCTAATACACAACAGTATTTACAAAAAAAGCATTTACAATTTAAAACAGCTTATTTTAAAAACGGTAATATTAGCTGTATTTTAAAATTACTGGCCTTAAAATAAGTAGGTAAGTTCTGTTATTTGATGACAAAACAGTTTAATTAGAGTTTTTATTCCCCTCGTCTACGTACAGCGTAGTACTTATCTAATAAGTTATTGAATTACTTGAGTACTTTTTAAAGAAGTATTGTAGAAAAATATATGTAGGAAAACTACATTAGCAGCCTTTGTTATAAATAAGTGTCAAAACTTGTTGCGCATCCACGAGTCTTGCGACAGTTCGAACTCCACTGCCGCTAATAGAATTTGCTTTTTAATAGGAGACTTGAAAGTGCTTCATTAAAACAACTAGACAACGAAACCTATAGAGGGGCCACGACCTCACCGCTCGGCTGTCTTGCATTTTGTGTCTACGTCCGCGGAGAGAATAATTGCACAGTACAAGTAGCATACAGTATTATATCTCGGCAGTGTCCTAGAGATAATTACCTACGGTCGTTTGGTACGTAAACACGTAATAGGGCTACTGACTTGGACTGAATGTTTTTCTTGGGTTACATATTTGATAATAGATACTATATTAAATTGTCATATTATCTTTTCATTTTATATTATTGTAAATTCAATACGTTTTTATTTATATAATTTTACTAGTATTTTATATCTAGTTTCAAAAGTTTGTGAGCTAGTATGGTGGAAATGGACAAAAAAAATGCATTTTGTGTGCAGTATAATTAAAAATCAGCAATAAATTAACTAGATCATTATGATAATATATATCCTACAAATTAGCAACAGACAAATATTTCCGGTTTCGATATAGATGTATTCAAACATCCATACACTGAACATTATGCTCGTAAACTTGATTGACATAATATTTAATCAGTAAATGCGCGGGAGCGTCTCATACCGTACGACGACAACCGCGGCGCACTCGCAACTGTCGTATGGCGAGAAATGCCGAGATTTCGAGCGCGTCGTTTGGGAGCGTTTGTATGAAGATAGAATACTGTATGCTTACTTGTACTGTGATAATTGTAAGAAATTGTTTAGAGCGTGCCACAGCGCCGCTCACCTCTCACCGCTGCGACTCATGACATGCTCTAAACAACTTCTTACAATAATTATTGGACGCTTTTATAATCTACCGTTAAACGTTTTTATCACCACGTTCTTACCGTCTAAAATACAATAGGTAAGCAAAATGTTACCCTATTGTGTCGACGATAAAGACGCTTTCAACGTCCACAGAATGACGTTATCGTGCACGGAAATATAAGTGTCTCCATACAACTGCAAATATACATTGTGCTTCCCCATTGTACCGAGGACGGTAAACACGTGGCGATAAAAACGTTCCACGGAAAATTATATGAGCAGCCATTATCTCCGCGGTCGCAGACGCAAAACGCAAGACGCGCGAGCGGTGAGGTCGTAGCCTTCCTATAAGGCACCCATTCCCAAAGTGGGCGATAACGCCCCCCTGTGGGCGCTGCAGGCCTAAAGGGGGGCGGTAAGAGACCCAGAAAAAAAATGGGGGCGTTGTGTAGAGGCCTGGGGGTGATTTGTAATTTCATTTAGCTAGGAGGCATCTTAGACGACTGCATGAGCTCTCGACTCAGTAGACAAAATAAGTTTGGGAACCTAGACTATAAGGCAATGGCAAAGCGTAGAGGACTAACCTAACCGCCAGAAGTTATTTTTGGGTACTTAGTACTTAGGGTTGCCGCATGCTTTGTCTTTGATTTTAAATTCGACGATGTAAGTTCACGTCAAATATGTCGATGCTTTTTAGCGCTTATTAATTAAAAACTGTTATTTCAAATAACAAAACAAAATTATTGAAAATATTGCTTCAAATCTGTGATCTTATTATTTTATTTATTTATTTATTGCAGTTATCGTTTGTTTTTATATTTTGATACCTATTTTTGTGTATTACCACGCTTTTATCTTCTGATACCACGACGGAGTGCTGTACCTGATTAAGTCCAGTACACAACACTGTTTATTAGGTCAACATTGTCACATTAATTTGCCTCAAGTGTTGCTGGCCAAAGTTAGCGGAACCTTCTCTTTTGATACGTCAAACTTACTGCACGGCTGGTTCAAATTTAAATTGCTATCTGGGAACTGTCGCGAGAGACTCGCTACTTCATTATGTATAATATGATGTAGGCAGTGTTTCTTACACATATTTTTTCCTTAAAAAGTACAACTTGTTTAATAACTATATCTACACATAATAAAACTATTGAAGTCACCTACACATAATAATATATTAATATAATAACACTATAAGACTGAGTAAACCATATACATATTATGCATAGTTTGGCAACGTAAATACACCAGTGTGCGTGTAAGTGCAATGTGTGTGTGAAGTGATGGAACCAGTACCGATACATACATAAGAACTAAAGGTAGACTTTTTGGCGGGAACGGGAGAGCGAGGTTGACATTTTGTTTAGATTTTCTATTTTTTACATTTTTGGGAGTTTTAAAGTACAAAAGTGATAGTATATTGTATTTTAAACTTCTGTACAAGTGAAAAGAATGGAGTAGGTCTAAATAAACATGTATAGCTGAAGTTCTCGCGCTCTTCCAAGAAGTCCTTTATAACTGCGGTAAAGCCTACTATCACTTTACTGGAGGAGTTTTACGATAAGAAAAAACTAATTTACTTGTGGTTCTACTTATTAATACGTGGCATTGGCAAATGCGCTAAACTGTGCGCCATGCCATAAAGAAAAAAAAAAACTAAAGGAAATATAAAAAAAATCTCTCAAAATCTCGCTCTAACGTATGCAGTTTTTTATTTTTTATTTTAATTTATTCTTGACCATGGACAATGTAGTCCTTCAGTCGAAATATTAAAGACTTCTAGAGAAACATTAACTGTCCCTAACACTCCTCCAGTAAAGTGATAGTAGGCTTTACTGAAGTTAAAAAAGGACTTCTTGGGAGAGCGCGAAAACTTGAACTACACATGTTTATTTGGATCTCCTCCATTCTTTTCACTTACACAGAACTTTAAAACACAATACACTATCATTGTTGTACTTTAGAACTCCTACAAATGTAAAAAAAAATAGAAAATCTAAATAAAAATGACAACCTCACTTCTCCCGTTCCCGCCAAAAAGTCTATGCAAACTGTCTCTTTTGTATTACCCATCTATCATAGATGGGAAAATTAATATTTAGTATATCAATACTAAATCTATGGAGTAAAAAGTATATAAAAAATATCAAAAAAGATTTAACAGTTACACTATTTTTTAAAAGCAACAGAATTAAAAAAAAAACAATTTCTGTTCTGTTCTGTTCCAAAACGTAAGTACGTAGGTACTTACGTTAGGTATACGTAATTAAGAATCAAAGGATGTAAAAATTATTTCTATTCTTTGTGAAGTTCTCACAGGAATTAGGTACCACGCACACGTAGTCGCGAGCACAACTAGTTGTAGGTACTCGTATATAAAAATTAATTAAAACTGTAATACCTGTAACACCTCAATATTGTGTTTAAACGAAAAACGAACATTAATTCACTTTCCATCACCAAACTACAAACTTCAACTATAGAAATAGTCGTAGCTAGCGAGGGGCTGGAAATCTTTCTGCCTCTGCCAAAAAAATATTCTGAATGTCACACGAGAAGTGATCACGTAATAATTGTGAAAATGTATTATTGAATTTATTGAAATAGAAAGCTTACGGATCAGCTGGACGGCTGCCCCTCTAGAAGACTAACTACGCCTATGAATATACATATATCTATAGTCATTTATAAGGCTTTAAAGGAACTACAAGTGGTTAATATTGAAATGAAATTAACCGGATTTTGAAATTTGTGATTAATTTAATAATCTATACTAATGTTATAAAGAGGTAAACTTTATTTGTATGTAATGGATAAACTCATAAACTACTCAACCGATTTAAAAAATTCTTTCACCTATAGAAAGCTATATTATCAGCGAGTAACATGGGTTGTATTTTATTTCAAAAAAAAATTCAACCCGTGTGAAGCCAGGACGGGTTGCTAGTGACCAGATTTTAGAGAATTGTGGTTAATCTAACGTTTACACTGAACATTCTTAACCAGTAATTACTGTAATTGTAACTGGGTAACGTTAACAAATATGTTCTTCTATAATCTGTTTAAGTCAAATAAGTAGGTAATCGTTATTAATGTCTTTTAGATATTCTCTTGCGAAAAGAAAATGAATGTTAACCATTTCAATATTCTTATACCTAAATATTTAATAATATGGTAACCAAAATCCTATGTGACTGGTAGTGGTTATGCAACCATTTTCCAAACTTGGATTTATCGATATACACAAATAAACTTTTAGTCTAGTCTGCCTTTTCAGGATGTTTGCCGTGACTTCATTTCAGTTTCGACTGATATTTTCTTTATGGTCGCACAAGGTTTCTGTCTCTTGCTCACGAACATGATGAATAGGCATAGTCCTGACACCAATAAAGCTATGATGCAAGTCACGGTGAGGCCTAATTGTGCAGCAGCTGTGGAATAAGTCCCATGGTACACTAACGACCGAACGCTTTCTGGGAGCTCTTCGATTGTCTGTAATAAACAATATAATTTTAGCGTCTGTGGCTGAAATGCGCCATCCATCCATTAAAAAATGTTTTCGCATGCAAGTATATGCAGACTTTAAAAAAAAGGAGGTTCTAAATGTTTGATGTGTAACAATTTTCCTCTCGCTTTCCTGCAATATGTGGGTATAAATTCGTAAAAGGGACGGAAGTATGTAACCGGAAGCCGGGGAAGCGCGCGATGTTTAATTTAACCAATGAGCGCGCGCGGTGGTAGAGTCGGCCGTCAGATTGTAATCAATTTTTGGATGTAATGTTAATGTTGGTTATTACCAAGGTGAGATGTCAGATGTTACACATCATATGTGACTACTGTAAGGTTTGCTCCCTTTTTTATTTTTATGATTATATTTCGATTATTCTTTTTGCGTTGTGCTCAATATAGCTTCAAGGTCGTCTCATTTTAATTTAATTGCTATTGGACTTTCGAAGATATACCAAATACTCATACGGTTTATTTATTTTGATGATTTTTTCACACATTCCGTTCCACAATTGAAAAGAAGTTAGTTGCAGACCTACCCTCAAAATAGAAAAATAAAAATGACTTCATAAGAAAAGAATTAAACTCTATGTTTGAAATAAGAACACTGAAAAATAGAAAATAATTATCCTTGAAACTCAAGTACAAATAAGTACTGTACAAAATATGAGTGGAAAACTTGTGGGGCAAATTAATAAGTTACAATAGTCTATTAATGTTTGGTAGGCTTGGCATTTGGTATTCGTATCATAAAAAAATTAAGTTTTTTTTATGCTTGAGTTTTGATTAGCAAAGGATAATTATATTGTACCTTTCAGCTCTTTTATTTCGAAGTCGCTTTATTTTTTTTTCTTATTTCGGAGGCTATTACACGGCCCCATGTAAATCTAATGGACCAGTGGTTTGATTAAAATGAGATTTGAATTAATGGTTTGAACCGTCACGCGACTGTCATTCTTTTGCATGAGCTTACATGACCATGTAATATAGGTTGTGCAAAATTTATAGACTGCTTGGGTCATAATTGTTGATGGCCAATTTTCTTTATTTTAGAAAAAAGTATAATTTTTCTTAATTCTTAGCGCTATCTGTTATAACAAAATTGATCTCTAATTTATAAAATCATTGCAACACGTTACTAGCATATTACATAGAATTTATAAAGCCATCGCCAGATGCGGTATATGTACTCACCACGTCGATCCATGCAACAGGCAAGATGAGGCCTTGAGGCAAGTATCCCAAAGCTGAGAACATTCCAGTCTTCCTAACTTGAATATTTAACTGCAAGCTGAAATTTATAAAAGGTTAATTTTGTCTGTTTATAGTCAAAAAACAAATCTTTAACGATGAAGTAATCCTAGAATAAAATACGTCACACTGCTGTAGCAGGCCCCTAATATAATATTCCATCACCATGTGAATTGATGGAAGCACTTGTGTTACCGTTCGTCTATGTATTATCAAATGTACTATGAAATTTTACCTCATTGAGCAATGAGCACAGAAATCACTATATATTTGAAATAAGAATAGAACTGTGAGGACGGCCATTTTGTTTTACATTCCGTTTGCAACCTCAGAGCATCGTTCAGAGTTAACATAAAAAGGACACCAACAACACATGTGCATAATTTAAAAAAAATATTAAATAAATTATAAAATGACTTGAAAAAATATCTATAATTACCTGGATTTCCCATTAAGTGTGATCCCCAAAGTAGGATGGATGTCTATGAAGGAATCGTGTTCCAAAGGATCTGGATGTAGGCCGAGCACTTGCTCTCTTAGTTTGGGGTCACCCAAGTAGAAGTGGGGGAAAGACGCCAGAGCTGGAGCACCTAGTAAAAATGTAAAATTTTTGTTAAGGAAGTCAGGATATGTCATAACTTTTATTTTATTGAATTTTACTAGCGTTAAATAGGTAATAATTTTTACAACTAATACTTATAACGTCATGATAGGTCATAGTTTTTAACCGACTTCAAAAAAAGGAGGAGATTCTCAATTCGTCTGTATGTTGTTTTTTTTTTTTTGTATGTTTGTTACCTCATAACTCCGTCATTTATGAACCGATTTCGAAAATTCTTTTTTCGTTTGGTAGGTAATACTTCAGAGGTGGTCCCATTTAAATTTCACCGATATGCGAGCTTGGACTTCAAAGATACACTAGATAACCACGACCTGGTGATAACCTTTATTTATATTGACGATTCTCTTGTATATCTTTGTGCTCCGGAATTAGAATGAAGTTAATTGCAGACCTGCCCTAGATATTTATTTAGGTCAAGGTCACTCAAAAAGGAGAAATAAAAAAATTTTATTAAAAAAAATTAAACCGCCTTCAAAAAAACATTGAAAACTATAAAATAACTATCCTTTACTAATCAAAACTCAAGTACAATTAAAATAACTTTATAAATACGAAACACATACCTATATAATTAAATTTAACAGTTATTGAAGTCAGTGCCACATCAATGTGCAACAACAGAAAGTCTTTAGTGTGGTAGGCTTGGCACCGACTTCAGTACCTGAACGAAACGAATAATATTACCATGTGTAAGACATTAATCTAGGTTTTACTAATCCGTTCACTATTTTCATTTGATATTAGGTCAGTGGATTAACCTGTCGATCAAATATCGTACATTACAAAATCCCTTAGAGTGTACGAGAAAGGTTTATTTGTATAGTACATTCACATTTAGGCTATAGAAGTAAAGAAATATTGACATTTTGTAATTAAATCCTCGTATGAAAATGGTTGGGTCTACTCTAAAGTGAAAAGAGGGACCAAAGAGATCAAAGGGATTAAAATCGGCACAGCACGAGAAAGATCAAATTAGCAAACTTTAGTTGGTAAATAAACTAACCCATCGCACAAGCGGTCACGTTGATAACTCCTCGTGGCGGGCAAGAGCCTGAGTCGATCTCGCAGAAGCACTGGTTCGCTGCGTTGTGAGACGGATCGTCGAACACGTTTAGCGGCATTCGGTAGCGTAGGAGTGTAATGCCGTCCTTCGTCTGTAATTGACACAAGACTCGGATAGCAATTTAAAAATATACTAGGCGTGCCTCAAGCTTGCTATGCAACTAACTGTATTCACTTGAGGCAAGTTTGAATTAGGATTACTGGTTACTACATAACAAAGATACAATGTTAACATAAGAATTAGTGTTTTGTGCTGGAGTTATTCAGATATGACGCTCCATCGTCGTACGTAAGAGCAATTGTGGACAAAAGCAGGTACCAAAATATAAACAAAAATTTGACACCTACTAAAAATTACAAAATTGCAGTAATTTCGACAAAAACTGACGTCATATTTGACATAGCAGTTTTTAACCATTAATACCAAAAACTTGCCTCATTAATCATTATATTTGAATGGGCAATTTATGTGGTGCACGTCAGTTGCATATAACTAGTGACCCGCTCCGGCTTCGCCCGAGTGGAAACTATTATAATATAACCTAGATAACTTTCCAGAAGAAATTCTTTAAATGATAGTGAAAACCGTATCAAAATCCGTTGCGTGGTTTAGAAAAAGTAAGCGGAGAAACAGACAGACGCGGACAGCGACTGTTTTACATTATTTAGAGATGCTAATTGTTTGATACAGTGACTAGATATAAACCATACAATAACTGTTCTCTAAATTAGCATAAAACAATATAGTAATCCGCGTCGTTTTGTGAATTCCTTTATGGTCGCTAAACTTTTATGTATGTGGAAAGTTTATATGTGAGTACGTTGTTGTAAGATCATAATAATAAAAATAGTGCGCCAGACAATACACGCCAATCATCTGATCTCAAACTAGGGTATTCCCTGTGCTATGAGAACCAGACGATGACTACTGGGGGCGTCTCCCAGTACACCCAGACCCGAGACAATCTAGAAAAGTTCATTTTCTAATTTGATCCTACCGGGAATCGAACCCGGAACCTTCCGCGGTTGGGTTAACATCTAAACCACAGCGCCAACTAGGTCGTAATGAGCGCAGGCATTTCATGAAACGTCAACATTTCATGATAAGGCCGATTAATACCCTCATATAATATATGAGATTTGAGGAAGCGAAGGAAATATGTAAAGATCGCGACGCTTGGCGCTCCGTCCTCTTTGACTACCCCGTTAGGGATACGGCGTGAAGATATGTATGTATAATATATACCGTATATGTAGGTATGTAAGGACCGCGACGCTTGGCGCTCCGTCCTCTCTGACTACCCTGTTAGGGATACGGCGTGAAGATATGTATGTATGTATAATATATACCGTATATGTAGGTATGTAAGGACCGCGACGCTTGGCGCTCCGTCCTTTCTGACTACTCCGTTAGATATAGCGTGAACATATGTATGTAGATATGTATGTATTGGGTCCTTACATATGAAATTAGCGTTTTGTCGTACTGACCACTTTGATCTGAAATATCTCCTCTTTGGTTAAGAATTCCAAATTCAAATTTATAAATTCATTTAGCTGGTACATTTGAGTTTTGAAAACAGTCATTCATTTGTTTTTTTCCTCATTATTTTTTTTTGGCGTCGCTTATTATCGCACAATGGAAAAGATGAAATATCGGTATATTTACGAGTACGAGTTCTACCGTGGCACCAGTGCTGCAGAAACAGCTCGAAGGATTAATGATGTGTAAGGCGCTGGTGTCGCAAAAGAAAGCACGGTACGTTTTTGGTTTCAACGTTTTCGTTCTGGAAATTTCGACCTTCAGAACCAACCCCATGGACGGCCGGAGACCAAAGTGGAAAATGAAGAATTAAAGGCTATTGTGGAAGCGGATCCATCACAAAGCACTTCAGAGATAGCTGCAGGCTTCGGGGTAAGTGACAAAACTGTATTAATCCACTTGAAGCAAATCGGGAAAGTAAAAAAACTTGAACGATGGGTACCTCATGAATTGAGTGAATCGAACTTGCAAACACGCGTCGACTGCTGTGTTACTTTGCTCAACTGACACAAAAACGAAGGGATTTTAAATCGAATGATTACTTGTGATGAAAAGTGGATACTGTACGATAATCGGAAGCGCTCGTCGCAATGGCTGAACCCTGGAGACCCAGCCAAATCCTACCCTAAACGAAAATTGACTCAGAAAAAGTTACTTGTGAGTGTTTGGTGGACTAGCGCCGATGTCGTTCACTACAGCTTCCTAAAATCTGGCCAAACGATTACGGCATATATCTATTGTCAGCAACTGCAAATCATGAAGGAAGAACTAGCTGTTAACAACCGAGATTGGTCAATCGCTCTAGGCCACTGCTGCTTCACGACAACGCAAGACCACACACTGCACAACAAACAACAACTAAGTTAGATGAGCTACAATTGGAATGTCTGCGACATCCACCGTACTCCCCGGACCTTGCTTCAACAGATTACCATTTTTTCGGAATTTGGACAACTGCTTACAAGGAAAAAAATTCAACTCCGATGCGGCAGTCCAAACCGCCTTCAAAGAGTTTATTGATTCTCGCCCCCATGGTTTTTTTAGTAAAGGGATCAATGAACTACCTATGAGATGGCAAAAGTGCATAGATAACAACGGTGCATATTTTGATTAATTAAATATATTTTACAAAAAAAAAATTGACTTTATATTCCTCCCGTACAAAACGCCAATTTCATATGTAAGGACCCAATATAATGTAAATGATTACCCCGTTAGGAATACGGCGTGAAGGTTATATGCATGTATGCATAATGTAAATGGTTTGACGAATGACGAATAGTGGTGTCATATTAATTTCAGAAATCTATAGGTGTATTAAACGGCAGGTACCGCTACATGAACGGAGCTGCGGGTAGAAGTTAATCTAGAAATATTTACCTCTACGTCTTTTTCATAATTAAATGGTACCCGTCGGCAAAGGTTTGGGAAAAACACTTGCAGAGTTGATTTCCTATTGAGCGACGTCGGCGGGAAGATGGAACCGTCCGTTGCTTCCAGACTGAAATTAAAGATAAATTTAACATCAATGAATTAAATTGTCTTGTTTTAGTAAAGACTAGAAGCCCTTAGATGACGCTATGAGTAATTTTATACTTTGATAGCAAACTTGAAACTTTGATATAAACTTGAAATCAGGCGTGCATGAAGTTTGAATTGCAATTGTATAAACGTGAAGCAAGTTTGAATTAGACTTCTTAATTACGCGTCGAAGGTACAATGTAACGATCAGATTGTTTTGTGCTGGAGTTATTTTGAACAATCAAAGGAAAATCATGCATGCAACAACCTTCTATTTGGGTATTGAATGAAATTGAGATCGAACGTAATGGAGAGGTGCGGTTGTGATCCCCGATTATTATTGAATCATAGCTAAAATAGCAACAAAATATTAATAATAATACTTCAGACAATTACAAAGTTTGTGTGACCCCAAACTAAGCAAGCTTGTACTATGTGTACCATACAACGAACTCTGGGGGAGTTCCCAGTAACACCCAGACTCCAAGCCCATTTAGAAAAGTTCGTTTCCTAAATTAACCTGACCGGGGATCGAACCCGGAACTCTAGCTTGGGAAGAAGATGCATATGCCACTGCGCCAACGGGCCAGTCTATGTTTATATTACGCGACTCTAGGCAGTCGTAATCACTAGATGATCGGTTTTAGCAAATTTTAGCAAAGTGTAAGGTTGCTGCATGCTTGATTTTTCTTTGATTGTATTACAAAGCAAATATGACAAGGCAAGCTTTTGACATTAATGATTAGAAGCTGCTATGTCAAGTATGACAACAAAATTTTTGACAATATTGCTACAATTTTATAATTTTAAGTACACAGGAGTCAAATTTTTGTTTATATTTTGGTACTTAGTTTCATGTATTACCACACAATTGGCTTCAGGTATGACGATGGAGTGTCGTTATCTAAGTAACTCCAGCACGAAACATCCTGGTTGTTATCTCGACATTGTATCTTTGTCATGTGATAACTAGTAAGTCTAATTCAAACTTGTTTCAAGTGTATATAGTTGCACTGGGAACTTGGCACCTGGTTATTAGCACTATCAGATAAGCTGATCGGCTGAAATTTCATTAGAAAACAGCAACCACACATCTATATTGTATTTGATTTTATTTGCCTCGCTTCGTAATACGGGATATGCTGTCTGAGAGTAGTATTAAAGAAATAAAGAATAATATTTTTCTATACTAATATTGTAAAGAGGTAAATTTTGTTTGTTTGTATGTAACGGATAAAATCAAAAACTAATTTTACTAAAAACCAATTTTAAATATTCTTTTACTTAAAGAAAGCTACATAATCAGTAACAAGGATTGTATTTTTTTTTATTTCTACCCGTGCGAAGCCCGGTCGGGTCGCTAGAGATAAATAATATGAAGAAAATTTAAACAAAAATAATACCATGTTTACAAATTAAAACCCAACTATGTATTTAACAAAAACATGAAACAAGATGAAATAATTGATAATCCTTTGAAATCATTGCGTAGCCGGAGGCTACGAAGGCCAGAAAGTGAGCTCTGTGAACTTGGGACCCGGACTAAAAAAAAATAAAAAAATAAAGTTGCTTTATATACTACAAACAACGCAGGTGATTGTAATAACCTTTATTCGTTTGTAGTCCTGAAAAATCTCCTGAAAATCACTAGAAGTTGTAATTTTTCATGAAAAATTATAATTTTCGAAAAATCTTGATTACCATTGCATTCAGCATCGTTTGTAGATGATTGTAATAACACAATTGTTCTATCATAAGTCTTAAATTGTGAAGAAGCTATCTCACTTGGAATTTGTTCATTTTACAACTAGACCTGCATTCAATGAAGCCCAAGCTAGTACTTTAAGTTTGGTGAACATTCGACTAGTTTCGGCTATGGCCTCATATTTTTATTATATCCAATTTTTGTAGTAATTACTGTTTGTCGCAATAGTTTCAGGTTAGAAAGTTAACAATTTACCAGTGGGGAATTGCTTAGTTATTAACTGTATATTCGCGCGCCGGTGTAGTCAACCTCAGACATCTAGACTCTTTCGATGCAGTCAACATTCGCCCTGAAAGCTTATTATCTCCAATTGCACGAACGAACGAACGATTCTGAACGCATTGCCAATCAAGATTTTCTAAAAATAATCGTACTTCATGAAAGATTACATTTTTTAGTGATTTTCAGAAAAATTTTCAGGACTACAAACAAATAAACGGTATTACAATCATCTGCGTCGTTTGTAGTTCATTCGAGTCATAGATTTTTTTTTTAATAATCATATTTCATGAAAAATTACATTTTTTTGTGATTTTCAGAAGATTTTTCAGGACTACAAACGAATAATAGTAGATTATGCATCTAGGGACCTAAGTAGCCTATTATTGCCTCGGACTGATGACGTTACCAAGTCGCGCGGATTGTGTGACGTCGTCATATCGAAGGCGATGATAGGCTTAGGTCCCAAGGCGAATACACTTTTTTATATAACTCAGGTTATGATAAATATAACTTATTATCCTGTAGAGAAGAACCTAAGTGGCTGATTCACTTTATACCACCGGTCAATAATCAGCCATTGAGGTCCCTCTCTACAGGAGGATAAGTTACGTTTATCATGCCTGTGTTATATAAAGGTTATTACAATCACCTGCGTTGTTTGTAGAATACGTATCAATTTTTATTATCTTTAAAAGTTTTTAAAATTATAACTCTTTTTAAATTAAAAAATCTACTATAAATGTTTTTTAGCGTTACAATCATCTACAAACGATGCTGAATGCAATAGTAATTAAGATTTTTCGAAAATTATCATTTTTCATGAAAAATTACAACTTTTAGCTATTTTCAGAAGATTTTTCAGGACTACAAACGAATAAAGGTTATTACAATCACCTGCGTTGTTTTTTTTTTTCTTTATGTTTTGGCTTCGCAGATTGCATTTAGCCATTGATCAAGTAAATATGAGTCAAAGAGGGAAACGAAGTTTCCCGCCCTTTTTCTTTTCTTCTTCCTTTATGGTATGGCGCACAGTTTAGCGTATTTGCCAATGTCACGTATTAATAAGTAGAATCCATAGTGTAGAATCACAAGTAAATCAGTTTTTTCTTAGCGTAAAACTCCTCCAGTAAAGTGATAGTAGGCTTTACTGAAGTTATAAAGGACTTCTTGGAAGAGCGTGAATAGTTCAGTTACACATGTTTATTTAGATCACCTCCATTCTTGTCACTTACACAGAACTTTAAAACACAATATACTATCACTATTGTACTTTAAAACTCCTAAAAATGTAAAAATAGAAAATCTAAATAAAATGTCAACCTCACTTCTCCCGTTCCCGCCAAAAAGTCCACCTGCGTTGTTTGTAGTATATAAAGCAACTTTTTATTTTTATTTTTTTTTAGTTTGGGTTCCAAGTTCACAGAGCTCAGAAAGTGGCCAGAAAGGAAAAGATGTATAAATAATAAGTGTGGGTATATAATAAGCTCTGACCATATCTGACTTAGGCAATGAATTTGAGGAATTAAGTTATTTTATCTCATTTGCAAGTTTTTATTGGCCATTGCATTTTTTTGTTAACGGATTTGAACTTTTAAATGTTGTTGTTTGTACGATTCTCCTGGAGAAGGAAGGTATAGGTAGCTATGCCCATACAACCTACGTCGTCAGTAATAAATAAATATATTCTTCACGTTATGTCATTATAATATTAACATACTACATTTTAACGTTTCTTGAAGTTTCTGGCGACAAATATATTGAGGCAGTCTTTTTAGTAGTAAGGATTCGCTGAGGCAGACTAAACCACTAAAATGTCTCAACATCGCACTACTCAGTAAGCACTTATTTTAACAATTCCACATATTGCACAATAGTGCACATACTTGGGACGCAAAATTACACCAATTTTACATCACAATATTCGCTAGAAACGATTTGCGAATAATTAAAATAAACACCAAAACTGCTCTCTATAAAATCCCGCCAAAAACTCTAACTTTTAAATTATAATGTTCGGATTTCAAATTATTTTCAGAAAAATATATAATCGCTGCAATATTATCAACAAATGGGACTGAAGAATTTTGAGAATATCGATGATTATTTAATTGATCGTATTTTTTCCTTAATAAAAATTTTCCTTAAACTTACGAATAATATAAATACATTATTGTTATCGAAATATGATTGTGGACAATATTATAGGTATTTGATTAGGGTGTAGACACATAAGTTAGGTATGTAAGAGTTTCCGATGATCGATCAAAAAATACAAGGGTCCCTTGAGGGTCAATCTGAATAAGATTAAATAATATTAATCTATATATTAACCAGCTTTTGCCCGCGACTTCGTTCGCACGAAGTTCAAAAACACATGATATCTTTATAAATTATAGCCTATGTGTTATTCTATATTATTAGCTATATTATTGTAAAGTTTCATTAAAATACATTGAGTAGTTTTCGCGTGAAAGAGTAACAAACATCCATATATCCATCCTCACAAACTTTCGCGTTTATAATATTAATAGGATAGTAGGATAAGTGAAGCGAAAACTTTGGTGGGAGAAGGACTGTAGAAAGCTAAATTTTTTATGTATGTTACGAATAAGTACATTAAATTAAATAAAATGTTCATTGTTTGGGTTTATACTGTCAATAATCAAAAAGACTGTCAATGTCAAACTCATAATAGTTTCTCCTTGGATCAAACAGTCGCACTGAGTAGATTATCGCCAGAGGTCATAAGTTTATATTTACGGACGAATTTCGACCAGGGCGACCACTAGTTTAATTTAAAAGCCTCAAAAGTAATAGTCATGTACAGTACGTTTCAATTCAATTTAAAAAAGTAAATAAGATTTAGTGTTTAATTTAATTAAACAAAATGTGTTTAAATATATAAAATCATTTTATACATTTATTCCCAAGAAGACATTTTTCAATAAATGTTATTTTATGTTCACGTTTATTTAATTTATCATTGGGTAAGTACCTATTTTAATTGTGAGTATATTTATAACATTTCTGCATACATAGATAGTAGATACATTAAGATAACCTGTCTACTATGTTTATAATATTTTTTTTTCGCTAAGGCAATGAACATCGCAGACACTTAAACTTACATAAGTTTTGCGAGGTGTTTTTTGTTTTTTTCTTTACTGTATTTTGTGTAAATAGCAAATAAAAAAAAATGTAAACACTGCCAAAATTTGTTACAACCGGTTTATCTAAAAATAAATACTATAAAAACTTATTATTAATATATAACATCCCTTCACAAGTTAGGTTTAAAGCCAAGGATCTTGGGGATGATCGTATTCGTTTTCATCAAATATAACTAAGAGCACTCTCAGAAAGCTTTCAAACAGAAGATCGCAATGCAAAGTTCAGCCGGTCGAGTACACACACACGTATAGAAAAACAGATGCACAGATTATTTTTGCACCGGGTTAAAAAAAAACTATAAGAAGCTTTGTATCCAAAGCCAAGGAATATTTGTCTCAATGAGAATTTGCTTAAAATTATCTCATTTCATAATGAAACGTTATAATAATCTAAGTTCAATAGTTTATCTGTCGGCGATAACGAAGCTAGCGCCCTCCTATCTTTATAAAATGTTTTTGTAATACATACTGTATTTTACAAAAAATAAGTGCTTAATTAGATGTTAATTACGTTGTTAATTATTAATCTAATAGTAATAATAGGCGAGGACCTAATTTAGCTAAATGTTTTGACATAAATAATTTTGATTTATAATTGCAGGCCAGACGGCGCCATATTGCGGTGGATGCCTGAACTAAATTTGATTACAATAACTTATCTGATAATTGATATTTATTAGAGGTATAATATCATCTAAGGCGGCTTCCGGTCATATTATTTTATAATTGCATTATTTGCAATCTCAGTCTTTACAGTGCAATAGTTTCCGAGTCCGAATGGGATCTCATATCAATACTATGTATTTATGTATAATGTTAAGTATAAATGCGAAATTATCTCTAGGCTGTCTTATAATACTAACTGGCGGGGTTATTACCTAAAAATTTGCAAACAGCGGAACCACGTGACCATTGCACTACCTGTGACTAATTGTCCATAAAATGCACTTTTCGCGGTAGATTTAGCGCCACTATACAAATTACATTACATAAATTCTCGTTTTGACAACAGATATCGCGCGATATTGACTGTCGCATGCTGTCTGTAAGTTACGTAATAAGCGTGCGGGTCTATGTTTTTTATCCCGACATTACTCGTTACGTTACGTTCGCTCGCACTTGATCGGTTTTTAATTTCAACTTCACTTTGTCCAAAATTGCTAATGGATCCTAAATTAAAATTAAGTAACTGACCAAAATAAACTGCCCGTTGGCGATATTCGTACAAATTAAATGACGGCGCTAGTACATCAATGTTATCGACAACCCTGGCACGCACACAATACGTCGTGTCGTAGCCAATAGTCCTCGGACCAAGAGTTAAAATAGACCGAGCTTTTGCTCTAAGAGTGTGTCCATTTTTTGTTGACTTAGTTTCTAAACTTTTACTAATGTGCGTGACTAGGAAAGGGTCAAAGTACCAACAATCATACGAGATACATTTATTTTCGTGAATACTAATAGCCAAAGCATTTAAGATTTTCGAGTATTTTATAAATAATTATTTTAGTAATATACGTGAAGTCGGTCATGAGCTGAAATTACACCGACAGTGCGACGTTGCCATTCTTACTATAGCTAACTGTCTTATTCGTGATCACTGAGATAGAAAGAGACATGAAGATTCGTTTCACACACAGTGATAACAGCGACAACCGATTATGGCTCCATCCATTTTGATTGTAGGTCCGAGCAATAGCCTATCTTACAAAGTAGGCAAGTAATAAATATGTTCCATTAAATTAGAAACAAAATGGAAAAAGTTTTCTTTTAGAGGTTGCTCTTGTCATTTGATTTAGGAAATACGTTTTGTACGATGTGGTGGTTCCGTACAGGGATATATTTAGGGATGGTTCCTAAATAATAATAGATAAAGATGAGCACAATAATATGGCTTATTGATTAACTCACTTAATCTAATATGGTATGGTTTAAATGGTTATGAGCACATGCGACCCGATTGGTGATTGGACGTGTACTGACGTAAGAAATGGTTGAATTGCCGCGTGTCAGCATAAACGCTGACCGCTCAATGTGCATTGTACATGTACTTTTTAATATGTGTATTGAGGGTAGTTAGATATAAATTCTTACCTGTTACATTCAGGGTTGCCCCAGTATGATAAATGCTTTTCGCCATCTAACTGTTCTATGATGTTCATTTTGTTTATGTCGATTTCACCGGTGTTAATAGTTAATCGTTCGGCCACAGTGCCGTTTCTCTGCAAAAACAATTAAGAATTATATTAGCGGGTAAGCATAATCTCTTGAAATGTGCGATAAACGAGTACTTATGATGCATAAAAAAACATTCGTTTCGTTTAATTCAAACATGTCAGGATAGCTTTGAATTTAGCATTAATAACTTCGGACAATTTAGATGTGTGACATTCCGAAGTTAGGTGCTCATATATGAGGGTTGAGGGGACGCAAGCTCCCGCCATTTGAAAGCTACATCTGTGGCATAAGCTGTAACGTAAAATCGATGTACCTATGTATTATACGCCGAGTGACGGTAACCAGGCTCTTGGTTTGGTTTATGACTGCGCAAATTGCTTCATTGCGTGTGCTAAAAAATTTTAAGTATATAGACTAAAAGTCATTGAATTATACGTTACACTGGAATAGTAAATCCACAAGTAAATCAAAACAAGGGTCCTGGTGCTAGACGCTGGTAGAGCGGGGGGAGAGAAGGAGATCTATCTCCTCTAACGAGTAGCGCCTTACCGTGACACAGTCAGAGATATGCAAAATAGTTTATTAAAAGTATTTAAATACAAAATAGGTATTTTCAAAATATTTTCTCAAATGAAATACTTATTTCATTGATTTTAATGCTAGATTTGTTCGAAGAGTTCACTTTCATGTTCCGTCTATGTAGCCTCATAATCATTCCACCTAACGAAAATAGACCAGCCATGCAATTCTGTAAAAACTCGAATTACCTTAGCGAGACTCGCTCGACAATTCACCTCACTTCGCATTCGAACTCACTTGACTTTCAAATGGAATTCACTAAACCAAACATTCTAGGAGCGAAGCTAAGTGATCTTAGATGCGAGTTTATCGGGGATTGCTATAAGAGTACACATCTCAGTCGATATTTCGTTTTAGTGTATTTTAACTTCTCTTGAGATAATTACGTTAAATAAACTTGTTTTTTTTTTAGAATAGATTGTCATATTTAGCAAAACGTCAAAAACTTCATTAACGATGGTATGACTCGCTGCCGCACTCATCGAGGAGGCGCTAGTAACTCTGTCGACTTTAGAGAATACCAGTCCACAGTTGACAATCTCACCGCGGATTCAGAAGTGAATTCGACTAATTCGCTTTAGAGAATCGCACGGCTGGAAGTGTGGAAGTGCAGGTCTATTGCAGTATTGGCATTATTGGCATTGGCGCAGAAACAGTTTGACTTGCAATGTTGGCAACATTTAGAATGGGTGCGTTCTTAAATAAAGTAATTATGAATTAAAGAATGAAAAATACGAAATATGAATTAAATAATTAACAAAACCATTTTGCATTTTACAATTACTAAATATTGATGCAGATTATTTAAAATAAAATACAAAATGAATTTTGAAAAAAGTATTTCAAATGCAAAATAAAAAAAAAAGGTAAATTTCATTTTGTATTTGCATTTTAAATAGATGTAACAATTTCAAATAAATCACATCTTTGAACACAGCACTATTGTTTCGTCCATAAACATAATATACTAATATCAACTTCATGGTTTCGTCGCTCCGAATGGGCACGTCCAATTCAATGTGCGACACTCAATATGCGACAGTGGACTTGTTCACGACTCCGCTGATACCAATTCCCTCTAGTCTCCGTTATTTTGAACTACGAGTATTTAGATACGAATAGAAAGATGGGCTACAACGAGTGTAAGTGCAGTGCAGAAATATTTGCATATAAAATATTATATTAGAAAACATTTCGCATGTGGCGAAGTCGCTCGCACCGTACATACAATTGGTGTGGATAAGTTTTAAGTTTTTTTTTTATAAAAGAGTGGGCAAACAAGCAAGCGAGTCACTTGGTGGAAAGTGATCACCGCTGCCCATGGACACCCGCAACGTACGGGGAATCACGGGTGTGTGGCCGGCCTTTAAGGAAAAGAAGGGGAAAGGGGAAATAGGACACCGGCACTCTCACTCACCGAACGAAACACAACAGCAATAGATGCTGTTATGTCATGCCGATATTCTGTGAGAGAGAGGAGGGAGGGGAGAGGTGTACCGGGCGAGTCGGCCCAATTAGTGCTGCCCAAGTAGCGTGTGGATACGCACCGTCACAAGTAGTCCGAATTTATCGAATTTCAGCTGTCCTTGAAGACTCAGTATGGGTTTTGCGCTGTTTATGATGCTGTCCTCATATCCCCAGAGAAACCTGGTAAAAAAAAATTATATGCAGTATGTAACAGACAAACACATGCGAATTGAAAATGATGTCATCAATTGAACCTTCTACGTATGCATTACGTAGATACTGCAAACTGCAATCCAAATTCTGGTAGTGTATGGTAACGAAACGCGTGTGTTCCCAAACAGCTAGATAAGTACATGCGTCAATAAATATTTTGACTAAGAGATTGGAAGAGCGGACTTATAGGAGTGCGATGACGAGGAGGAACCCTTGGTTATATATGCAAACGGATAAAATTTGAATAGGCTTTACAGTTATAGTTATCAGTATCAAAGAGTTAGTCGAAACTGGCCTATTAACTCGGTGACAAAACATCTGCTCATCAAGCAAAAGCTCTGGGTTTTGATCACCGACCAGAAGACGAACAATTCTAAATTGCCTTGGACTCTGGGTGTTACTGAGAGCTGCCCCAGTTCGATGTGTGGTACCCACGGACGTATATGAGGGGGGTATGTATGTATGTTTAGAGATCCGCGGGGTTATTACTTAAAATTTGCAGACAGCGACAGCCACGCGATCACTACGCGATAGGTGACTAATTATAATAAAAAATTGATATCATATATTATATGACGATTGCGTATCTATTATTATATGACCATAAAATGTACTTATCGCGGTTGATTTAGCGCCGCTATAAAAATTTTACTACACAAATTCTCGTTTTGACAGCAGATATCGCGCGATATTGACTGTCGCATGCTGTCTGCAAGTTACGTAATAAGCGTGCGGGACTGCCTTAGCTGACGCTAATTTTTTTGTATCCGCGCCACAAAATATTGCACGATTGGATATGTTTATGTAATATATGTAATTTCCAATTTATTGATTTTTTGGCGTTTAAGAATCTGTCGTTTTAATCCGTGAATTCACAGAT
Organism: Zeuzera pyrina; assembly: GCA_907165235.1. Classification (NCBI taxonomy): domain Eukaryota; kingdom Metazoa; phylum Arthropoda; class Insecta; order Lepidoptera; family Cossidae; genus Zeuzera; species Zeuzera pyrina. The sequence goes on along the minus strand of OU015646.1, from coordinate 7,629,098 downwards.
AAAAAGTAGTTTTCCATTGCGTATTATTGGATCCCCCATGCGAAAGCCACGCTCGTGGTGGTACCCATGTTACGACCCTAGTTTGAAGTCATACGATGGCTGTAATTCTGTGGAGTAGGTATTATTATTATTTTAAGATTCGGTAACTTAAAATTTTAAGAAAAAAATTTAACCGCCTTCAAAAAAACTCTGAAAAGCACACAATAACTATCCTTTACTGATCAAAACTCGAGTACAAAAATAACTTCACAAATACGATACAACTATGTACATAATTAAATTCGACAGCCTACCAAACTAATAAATTTTCTGTTGTTGCACATTGATTTGGCGCCGACTTCAATAACTGTCAAATTTAATTATATAGGTATTTGTATCGTATTTATAAAGTTACTTTTGTACTTGAGTTTTAATTAGTAAGGAATAGTTATTTTGTACTTTTCAGTATTATTTTTTGAAGGCGGTTTAATTTTTTTCTTAAATTTTTTTATTTTTCCCTTTTGAGTGACCTTGGCCTAAATAAGTATCTTGGGCAGGTCGCAATTAACTTTTTTCTAAATTTGGAGCGCAATGCCGTACAAGAGAATGAATCATCAATATAAATAAAGCTTATGAGCAGTTAGCGTCATTTGGTGTTATTTGGTTTATCTTAGAAATTCAAGCTCCAATACCGGTAAAATGTAAATGGGACCACCTCAGAAGTATACCCTTTCAAAGAGAAAAGAATTTTTGAAATCGCTTCACAATTGACGAAGTTATCGGTGAACATACATAAAAAATACAGATGGAACATAGACCCTCCTCCTTTTTTGAAGTCGATTAAAAAGTAAAATCACCTCAATTGATCTAATCGTTCAGAAATTACACGTTAATTAACAGACGCACCAACGACTATAATATATATTGTAGATCGAGCAAAGATTCGGTTCCGGTTTCGGCCAATTTCGGCCAATAATTCTAGATTCAGCCGCAATTTTCGGCCGAAAATCGGCACAAATTTCGGCCGCATCGAAACGAAAAATTAAAAAAAATTATTAACGAAAATTAACAAACAACCTTTGTTAATTTTCGGGCGTCGTTCGGACAACTTCGGGTGAGTTTATGGCTCGTACAAATATGTGGTCAGCAGTTGAGTTCGCGCGAGCAAGATATATATATGTATATAATGGCAATAAGTCACCTTGTAAGTCTACGCTATGTATGCATATGTATTACTGATAATTATGCATCATTCATTACGTCTGTATGTACCTATATGATAATTAATTGTACACGCTTACAAGAAAAATAGTAGCAAATGTGTCGTAAGTCGAGAAAACAAACAATTTGAAATGTAAATCACCGAGAGACGTGGATTTCCCGGTGACATAATTGTAGCGTTGAACTGATACGAAAAATAAGCGAAAAACAGTACTGGGATCTAAAAAATTTGAGATCGTTCGACAAATTGAAACCAGTAAATTTTTCCGCATGTAGATATAAATCTAAAATAAATTAAAAACATCCTCAGATACTGCTCGTTCAACGTTAGTCATGTAGGCTGGTTCAAGTTACCATTAATTGTACCGGTGTTGTTTTATTATTCTACTACTTTTTGCCTGGGACTTCGTCCTCATGGATTTTGGAGAAGCCGTGGCTCAAGCTATGTACTTTCTAAACTTTTCCAATAATGTATCGAACATAACCAATTCGCTCGAGTGATTTGAGTAGTTTTCGAGTTTATAGATGACGTATAAACGAACAGTGATTTCTATTTAAGCAAGGTACATTATCTTAAATAATAAACTTCCTCGAAGTTGCCGCTTAGAAAGCTGTGAAACAAAATGAAAAACAAAAGAGAACGAGCTTCGTCGAATGAAAAGACTTTTAAAACAGGAAAGAATATTTTTTTACAACCAGTAAGAAACAGAATTTTAAAAAACTTTTTTCTTGATTGTAAAAATCTAAATAAATATGTAATATTTACAAACTTAAAACTACGCATTACCTTAAATAATAGACTTCCTCAAAGTTGCCGCTTAGAAAGCTGTCATTGCTTAAGGTGCCCAGCAGACTGGCAGCGTTACCTCTTCGAATAGCCAAATTGATTCGTGGGTGGAAGAAGCTGCCAGCCCGGCGGTTTCCCGAAGCCTCAACCAGTTTCTTACAAATATCGTAAACCAGTCGATGGGCTTCGGGGCCCCAGGGACCCAAAGTTTCGATTGCAAAGGGCGTAAATATGAAACATTTAGTTACGAATACATTTATTTCATGTTTTTATTTGTTTCACATTTTAGGCTGTAGTATAGAAATGTCACAGAGATTTTCGAGTGTTTTGACATTTCCATCAGCTAAAATACTATGAGTATTTGATCTTTGTAAGTCATTAGTTTTTCTTGGTTTCTTCTACCGCTAACTTTCACTGCGTATATCCTTCGTTACCTGTTCATCACTCAATCCTTATATAATTTATAATCTGTGTATTTAAAATTCTGGTCTGCGTGTGTACGTAATTCTTCTCCTAAATGACTTGACCGATTTTGATAATTTTTTTTGTACATTATGGGGTGTATGAGACAAATCCTACATTAAAAAAAAAATAATTTAATTTTTTAGAGTAGCAACATTTGCTCTCTCTCTCGCATCTCAACATTCACCGTGTCGACGTCGCTCTTTAGAAAATCATAAAATTTAACACTAATAAACCTGAAATTTGTCACTATAACTGTTTATTTTAATGTTCCTTGGACATGGGGTATACATTTACTTTATCATTTTTACTTTTTTTTTCGTAATATCTATATAACAACATATAGATAATTTATTTAATAATGACGCGCACAACAATTTCACATAAGTAGAGTATCTGTTTTGATTGTTATGCCCACTTTTGATTAACTAATTTATCATAGAGTTCGTATGCGGTATGCGCGCACCGCTAATTAGTCCGTAGTGAAGAGTGACATAACTAATAAAAGCAATTAGGACAAAGAGTAGTCTTCGTGGATTGAAAATCTATATCTAGATATATTATGATTTCATGTATTATGATTTTGCAAACCTGATTGCAAAGGTTTGTAACTATGCAGTTGGCTAATGATCATAACTAATTTTTAATTAAAAAAATCATACTCTTCACTAAATTTCGCAGAGGGTGTGTATTATTTTATTAACCAGTGTATTATTTATTTCAATTATTACAGAGGGGTACTTATTTTGATGCCGTCTATGTCTTCTCTGAATGTCTGTCTGTTTTTCTATCTGTGAGTTTGTCTATTACACCGGAACTTTCGAAAAAATGAAATGATTTTGTATAGACTCAGGTGTTACTTTGCGGAAATCCATTTCATGTGATGAATTCCTAAACTCTTAAGATATTTTCCGCTTAACTAACCAGAACCCAATCCGAAGGATTCACCGAAGGATTCGGTGCTGGTTAGCTGACCGAGTCTGATCTCTGGTATATCCTGAGGATGCTTCATTGAGAGGCGAAACACGTGTTGATTGGTAGTTTTTGGAGTTTGACCAGAAAATAGCTAGAGATTTCAGGAATTCATAAGATAAAATGATTTATGTGAGATTTTTTGTTAGGCTTCAGTTTCATTAATGTACTATGCTTTATGAAACTGTACCTGCTTAGTATTTTCGTATGTTTTGCGAAAAAGGAAACCAATATCAGAAATTTTTTAATGGGATATTTATAATGGAGCTATAGAATTAGTAATTCTATCTACAAGTCACAATATTTAAAATTAATGGTTATCTCTATTTGCTATTCTTACGTTTTGAGTTCCTTAACTTGATTACAGACGTCATTGTTAGGATAGCAGTTCGATAGCTCGCGATATTTGAATTAATGGCTTTCTCTTTAAATTTGCTGCTTTCGATATTAACGACTTGTAATTTAAAATTAATAATCTGCAATAATTTACTAAGTTTATTCATTTACTTCATTACAGAGAACTTTAACTAATTTCATAGCGAAATATTTTAAATGATTCCTTATTTTTTTTAATGGCGCTATGTTTATTTAATAGCGTTTATAAATTTTTTAAAGATAATATACGTTTTTTAATAAAGGAATAGAATTTAATTTTATGACGTTATATTTTTATATAGCAATTAATTACAAATTTGTCCACATTTTCATAAAATTTGAAGAGAGTATCAATTTATCCCTTTTTATTTAATGACGCTAAACCATTGAAACTTAGGCTATCTGATCTTCGTTAACCTTGTTCTCGTTCAGTTCCTACCTTGCGTTATCTATATTTTACTTTGTTCGTCTGTTATGCTTTATTTCAATTAACTAATCAATTTTCTATAAACAATTAAGCTTATTACTGCAATTTATATAATGAGGTTTGAAGACACTGGAGAAAGACGAGTTATTGACGTGAGTAGAGTGACGTCGCGGGACTTTGGGAGTGGCGGTGGAAAACCTGCTATACTTTGACCGTTGCGAACAGGCTATTGAACTACAATTACTAAAGGACCTCGTGGTCGCATATTTCGCTCGTATTTTGATGCGAAAGCGGTACTAATGACGTAGTAGTAGACGTAGTAAAGACCGATACGACATGATATCCATAAATAAACCAGGATATACATATATAAATGTTAATATTTACAAACTTGTCTACTTCCTCAAAGTTGCGGCTTATAAAGCTGTCAATGCTTAGGGTGCCCAGTAGACTGGCAGCATTACCTCTTTGAATAGTCAAACTGATTCGTTGGCGGAAGAAGCTGCCAGCCCGACGGTCTCTCAAAATCTCGACCGGTCGATTATGAATATCAGAAACTTTCTAATAAGTTTAGACCCTCAGAATACAAATACAAATACAAAAATCTTTATTGCCATAAATTTAACAGATACAGTTTTTACAAACCCTCACACTAGGCACTGCCTGTCTCGTGAGGGAAGTTGGTTACACGAAAGAAATTATTACGGCAGTAACAGGATAAACAAAGTCACTAATGGAAAGAGAAATTAAAATTAAAAACACATAATTTTAATTTACATTAATTAACCTAAACAATCTTATTGTGTTTGAAATTTGTGAGTGAGCATGTGTGCGTGTGTGTGTGTGTATGTGTGTGTGTGTGTGTGTGCGCGCGCGTGTGCGTGTGTGTGTGTGTGTGTGTGCGCGCGCGTGTGTGTGTGTGTGTGTGAGTACAGTGTAAGTTATCCATGTACCTTCAGTAAATCCTCAGATTCCCTGTATGTCACGGTAATAAGGATATTTGTAATAATGTTAATAATGTTAAACATAGAAACCGGGTTGAAATAAAAACTTGAAGAAGACATCTTAACTGTTTTTCTTTTTTTTAGCCATTTAATTTATTTATTATTATACTCTCCCTCTTTTTATAAATTTATCCTCTATTAGCTATAGGGTAAATTTTCATCATTATTGTTCCATTATTTTCAAAAGTTTTATAACAGTCACACAATAAAATCACTAAAAGATATTAAAATCTCATGATTATTGTAAATCACTCTCAACGTGTTTCAAAGCGATTTTTTGTTCATGCTCTCTAGCTACTCTAGCGCCATTCTGGACAGTTTTTGAACTGTTATTTACTGCTTACAGCTGGACACTTTTTTAACTAACCCCCCATATGAGACGGCTCTCCTTACGTCTAGCCTCCATAATTTTACCCATCTAAAATTCGCCGAACGTGCCTATAGAAGTTTTCACTTCAGAAAAAAGTAAAAAGAAATATTCATCCAAGAAACGAACTTCTATGATACAATAATATATCGTTACAATACATATATAAAACATATTTTGCAATAAAAAGGAAAATAAAAGCGGACATAATATGAGGGTAGGTTATATTATATTTTACCTGTGTACTGGTAGTTTAACGAAGGCCTCAGGGTGGTTGGCCCAGTTGAGTGCAGAGTTGAGTGAGAACTGACCGAGTGAGTTCAAATTTATGTCTATTGCTTTTGAGACTACGCCCTGGAAAAAATAATAATAATAATAATAATAATAATAATATAATAATAATATACTCAGACATTTCACACAGCGTCATCTAGTCCCAAAGTAAGCTGCATAGCGCTTGTGTTATGGGTACTAGACAACTGATATACTACTTATATACTTTTCTTTTGTAAATATATACATATTATACATAAACACCCAGACTCGGGATGGGAATCGAACCCGCAACCCCCGTTTACTTTCCGACGCGCTAAGCCGTTGCGCCACGGAGGTCGTCATTATACACACACAAATAATTACATTAATTCAAGTGAGCACCACGAGTAATTATTTGCACATGCAAACTCGTATCATTAAATGAAATGTAAGCAACGTTGCAATACAATACACTTATAAAAACACATACAAAAATATCGGAAAAATAAATGCAACATATTAAAAATTTCAATGACCTTATTATGTTCGTGTAACCGAAACCCCCGTCTTGAAATAAGCTTTTGGCCTACATTAATTTAAAAATTGAATGCGATAAATCATATTATGACATTTTCATTGTACACAAAATGTTAAAAAATATAAGAAGTTCCAGAAAATACAATTTTTATAAAAATAAATTCTATTTTTTAACCGACTTCAAAAAAAGAAGGAGGTTCTCAATTCGTCTGTATGTTTTTTTTTTGTATGTTTATTACCTCATAACTCCGTCATTTATAAACCGATTTCCAACATTCTTTTTTTGTTTGGTAGGTAATACTGTAGAGGTGGTCCCATTTAAATTTCACCGATATTGGAGTTTGGAATTCGAAGATACACTAGATAACACGACCTGGTTATAACCATTATTTATATTGACGATTCTCTTGTATATCGTTGCGCTCCGGAATTAGAATGAAGTTACTTGCAGGCCTGCCCTAGATATTTATTTAGGTCAAGATCACTCAAAAGGGAGAAATAAAAAATTTCTATTAAAAAAAATTAAACCGCCTGCAAAAAAAACACTGAAAAGTATAAAATAACCATCCTTTACTAATCAAAACTACAATACAATTAAAATAACTTTATAAATACGATACACATACCTATATAATCAAATTTGACAGTTATTGAAGTCGGTGCCAAATGTGCAACAACATAAAGTCTATTAGTTTGGTGAGCTTGGCACCGACTTCAGTAACTGTCAGATTTAATTATATAGGTATGTGTATCGCATTTATAGTTATTTTAATTGTACTTGAGTTTTGATTAGTAAAGGATAGTTATTTTATACTTAATGTTTAATTTTTTTTAATAGAAATTTTTACTCTTTCCATAATACTATTTTTTTTTAATTCTATAATCACTCGAAAAAATTTTGGAAAACCTAATTAGAACACGTTGGCGGGGTAGGTTGACATTCTAAGCAAATGTACTCTTCTGCACTACCCAAACGCGCGGTGACCGCGAGGGACCGCGCGGTGACACATCGACCGCGCGGCGCCTCGCGGTTGGGTAGTTCCCAGAAATTCGAACGTTGTTGCCTAGTGAATAGAGTTTACATTCGCTTTTAATAAATACACGAGAATGTCAACCGCAAGAAAGTTTTTGCGTCGTGTGTGTGCGCTGTGACGAAATTTTTGTCGTAGCTATCAAGCTATACGACCACAACGCATTGTGGCAATGAAGAAATGCCATGACGCGTTCTGCGATAGTCGTGCAGCTTCCAGAAATGTTTCCGGCGAGGTGCCAGGACAGAATCGGCTCTATAAGAACGCTCTTTTTAGGTAGGTTAGGTGAGGTTAGTACGTTGACCACAACGCGAAAGCCGAGCGAGCGTAGCGAGCGTGCCGCGGTAGCGGCCGGCAAAGCGCCAGAACAGATTCGGCTCTATAAGAGCACTCTTTTTAGGTAGGTTAGGCTAGACATTCACGTTTGCGTTAAATATTTTTGTTACTTGAATTTTCAATTGTCATACAAATAATTGACATAAAATCTTCTGTCTGGTACTATTACATGACAAAAAATATTTCCTAAGGATTAAATACCATCTACCAAACTATCTACCAAAAAGTTTATAGTCAAGTAGGGCCCACAAGGCAAATCACTACGTATCGTATTCTATCATGGTTCTATGCACATCATAGCTTTTCTTCATTGCCAGAATGCGTTGTGGTCATACAGCATGAGAGTCATGACACAAATTTCGTTATGTGGTCTTTCTGTGACTGCCAAGACGCGTCATGGGGGTTTTTATAAGCGCCATAACACGAATTTCCCGATGTGGATTTTTAACGGAGAACACAACACGTTGTGAGCTGTTTTTACGGTCAATGAGCGTTTTGGGTCTTTGAGCTTCACATACTCAAATTTAGTGCGCGTTCAACGTGCCTTAAGCGCTTGTCTTCTGAACATATACTTCTTACGCTAGTATTATGGTATTATCAAAAAAAAACGTTTTTTTTTTCCTGTTTATTCTTAATAGGTTTCTTATCTAGGCGGTGAGTAAATAGGCCATGCTAGTAAAGTCTGCCACATTAGCATTTGCTCAATTCAATAGTGGTATTGCAGTTCCGAAAATCGAATAATGTATGTACTTACGAGTAACGGTAAATTGGGTACGTATATTTGGTCGAATTGGGCTCCAACTGTTTTGTCCGGCCTGTATATAAACGTGTTTCGCTCTTGAAAGCTCAGGTGATCATCATCAAACTTTATATTCACCCTTTCGACGTGTTGGCTGCAAAGAAATAATTATTAATCTAAAGCTAATTGGTTTTTGTGGTTGTTATCGCATTTTTCAGGCGAAAATCGCAATAATACATTTGCATAGTATACGATACGATATTCAATTATACAACAATATGAATTAAGCTCCCGCGTTGTACTATAAACTATTTTATATGGGTTATCACGATTACCTTTTATGTTAGCTTGACGTTTTGGCCGAGTTGTATTGACTATGGTCTCAAACAAACTGTTACATAATGCTTCATTCCGCGTTTATGAAGGATTGAGGTAAGGACTACCGTCTTTCCACCTTATAGCCCGCACCAGAGAATAATAAAAAAATAAATAAATATAATGCGCCAGGCAAATAACACCGATCCTCTAGCTCCCTTCTAGCTCGCCTCGGTGTCGTACAGTTGCGTAGGAGAATCTTGCACATAAGTACCCAGCTCCCTGGGGGTGAGTCCGCATTATGTGGGGCTTTTGCCCACCAAACGACCTGTGGTGGTCGCCCTAAACGCATTTAGGCTAGTTTAGACTCAGTAATCTTCTACGAAAGGCACCGGTGTCCCTCTCGCGCTGTGCCGACGAAGCACACTCTCTCGGGAGAGGCAGTTACAGAGATTCCTCTACACCTTCGCAGTGCCACGACCGCACACACGCGCTGTTGTCCTCTCGGGATCGCATGGGTGGAGGACCATGTTACCTTATTACGTAACTGTCAGTAAGCGATAGCCGAATCTTATGCGAGATCGATCGCGAAGTTAAATCGAGCACGAGATAATGCCACGAATCCCTATTGCTGTCTCTGTTAATTAATTGGTGAACTAAAAACTTGCTAGCGACCCTATTTATGCTACAAAAAGTCATTTACCACATGGCACCGTCATTGCCAATTTAAAACAATTGACGCGCGACTGCGGTGCAGCTATCGTTCATACGTGATTATCCAGCGGAGCCCCCATTCTGATCGTCAGTGACTTCGGACCCTCTAATCGTCTCTTACGACAGGCGGGGAATACCGTAACCTTAATCTCTGGCTCGGGTTACAAGGCTACAATACGACACGGAGTGAAGATGACTGAGACAGTTTGCTCGAGACCACGACCGATGCGCAACTCGGCCGAAACGTCAACTGAACGAGAGTATGGCAGCCATTGAGTACCTACAACGGGAGGTGGGATAAGCGCTATTGCTTATACAAAACTTTTTGGCACTTTTTACGGGAGGAGAAGTATCATCACAAGTAAATGGGAGCACTCAAATGCAACGATGAATTGTGTCTTTACGCTTTTACACACAAACAATTTGACATGCCCCAATTTAACAAATACGTAGAAATAACTTGATTGAAATTTTATTCGTAGTCCATTAAGGTCTAAAATTAAATGCTACCACGAAATTTTTTATTTCTTTTGCAATTTAATTGTAACTTTATTTGTAATGTGTTAAGGTCTGTAATTAAATGTTAGTTTAAAATATAGTCTCGCTAGGGAGTGTGTTTACGTCATATTTTGTACAATTCGGTAAATAACAACGGTAAGATATCTAAAAACACGGGAAATTAACGCGATTACCTTTTATTTTCTCTTGACGTGGACACCGTGAGTGTTGTGTGTAGGAACCCTAATAATTATTTACAAATATCGGGGGTAGATGAAATAAAATCTGCCTCTGACACGGAGTGAAGCTTGCTGCGACAGTTTACTTGAGACCACGGCCGATGAAACTCGGCCGAAACGTCAAGAGAAAATAAAAGGTAATCGCGTTAATTTCCCGTGTTTTTAGATATTTTATAATGCAGCGCGAAAGTTTAAAAGTTTATAAAACAACGGTAAGGTACGAATTTCAGCCAATTCAAGGTTCATTATTGTATGACAAACATTACGATAGGACTTTCTAGAATGATGAACAAGTTAATGTAACATATTCGAATGAATCGAAATACGTTAATACGATGACGAGATCGGTAAATCGATTAAGTGAAATAATTCTGAAAAAATATACTAAAATGGCAAACTAGTACTTAATACAAAAATTATATTTACTTATGGAATATAATTCCGTCTTTGGCTAGATCAGATGCGGCGGTACCTATAAGACAATTTTGCGGAGCACTTGACGCAGTGAATTCGATTGTAGAAATGGTAACAAATCGTTTCAAAACTAGTTTTTATTGTGCGCTGCCTATTTTTTTACTTATCCCTTGACAGAGGGTTATGCCTGAGAATCGCGCCTCCCATTGTAGGTACTCGATGATGGCAACCCTTAGTTTAGGAACATACCTATGTACAATTGGAAAATTTATAGATATGATTATGTTATTATTTATACACATATACACAACAACAAAGCATAACAAAATTATACTTTGAAGCCATTTTTAGGGTTCCGTTCCGTAGAAAGAAGTGTTCCATTCTTTAGAAAAGAAAATTGAACTCTTACAATATCCTAGGCCTTATGGACTTGTACGAATTAAAAGCCCGTCTATGCAACCCAGTGCAAGCGAATTCATCATTTATCCCCGCATTCTATGCGGCGGCAATAAGGTTGATTTTCGCAATTACGATTTGATCATATTTTAGCGAGGAGGAAACGAAAAATGAAAATGAATAACTTTTATTTACTAGCTAGTACTATACATCTTTTACAGTATCTTTTACGTCAGTCTCCTTTTAAGTATAAACAATACCTGTGCTAGGAGATTCCACATTTGCCACATAGAAGGCTCAAAAATTGCTTTTGTACACAATTGTAATTTGGAAAAAGACTACGTTGCCCATTTAAAAGATGGTTTGAGATATTCGGGATATTATAATTACCTATCCATTTTAGTAACAATCATTTTGAGACTAGAATTTCAAAGATTCAACTGAATGTTTTCGTTTTTTTATCAAGGTTTTTTTTCTCTGGTTGTATCCACGTTAAGAATTAGGATATTAAGAGAAATTGTATGTCTAAATATAACTCCCAGTCTTCTTAGGTATCGAGATACAGGTCGCCGAACGCACTGTGTCTTAGTCTGCGTATTAGGCGGGCTCTCAATCATAGAATATTACAATTCTATAAATATCATACGAAAACTGTAGCTATTCGATCTCGCGCTTGACTAGTTTTATCAATAGGTGAGCTTACAAATGGTCATGTGAAATCATAACAGTGACAGGTTATCAGTTCATTACAGTAAAATAAGTTCCATAAGTATCGCTTGTCTAACTTCTACGACCCGCGAGCGAAGATATGCTATTGGCAAACAGGGCCGGCTTTAGTATAGGGACGTTGAGCGTAGTGTTTAGGGGATCTTTTAGAGAGCCAGTAAAAGATTACTTAGTATACTATATGTATTCAAACTTTTAAAAATTCAAGTTTTAAACCAGTCCCACCTACCCGTTCGAGCTGAAATTTTACACATACTTGAGTCTGGATACAATATAATCTAGTAAAAACTTGTTTTAAAAAGTTTTTTATGGTTAACTAGCTTTAGCCCGTGACTTACGATTTCAGAGTACCGTCGCTCAATTACTTTCTAAGTCTTACCAGAAATGGGACGGTTATAACCCCTAAAGAGCTCGATCGTATGGTATTACGAATATACTAAATGACGCGGCAGACGTTCTCCCCTTTTTAGTATGGCGCGACGATTTGGTTCTGATAATATGATTACTCCTTTACAAATCAGCCTTTGATTGACGTATGGAAATCAATGCATTTTTATTCTAATTTAACAGTTTTTGTAATTTTTATTTTATTTTATTACACACATACATATCATCACGCTGTATCCCTAACGGGGTAGTCAGAGAGGACGGAGCACCAAGCGTCGCGTTCCTTACATACTTCTTTCTCCTCCTCAAATCTCATCATTCTTCTCACGAAATAAAATATGCAAACAAGACGTGTTGGTGCCAATTTTATTTTGTACGGCAGTGAAGTCTAAATATGCCTGAAATCAAGTGAAAGTAAGATAAACCCAGTAGAAATGCAATCACTTTTGAGAACAGAATAAGCAATGGAGATACTTAGTATGACAAGGTTGGGCGACAGTGTTATTGTAAAAATGAATAATGCCTAGGAAATGCTTAGATGGTTCAGGCACATAAAAATAATGGGTGACGAAGGATTGACGAAGAAAATTGACAGAGCGAAAAAACGTGGTAGTAGAAACCAAGTAAGACCAAAGACTGACTTATGAAGATTGAATAGCCAAAGTCTTAGTTGACGGAAATATCAAAATCACTCACATAACTCGGCAAAATTTCGTAAAAAGAATTATGAGATCCGAAGAGGTGAAAGAAGTATACAAGGACTGCGATGTTTGGCGCTCCATGCTTTCTGACTACCCTGTTACAGTACATACAGCGTATATGTATAGACATATATGTATCTATTTACAACAAACGCTAGAAAAAGAAAACAAAACCTTGACCGCTGTCCTGGTGGAAAGATTCTTACGTTAAAAGGCGGCGAGTTACGTACACAAGAAAAATGCAGTGACGTCAGAAATTACATACATGATCATTAACGACACCAGACAGATAGGTTCATATACGCGATAACCTCAGCAAATTGTGAAAACTAACGCTGTAACTCAGTGGTATACCGAGTACATTAGCTGGAAGATTGGAAATACCGGCTAAGGGCGTGTTGGACACGAATCGACTTATAGTTTCCTGGCAACATTGAAAAAACTAGTAAAAAAATGGCCTAAAAATTCATAGTTATGTTTTAACATTTTTTTTTTTATGAGAGAGGGGGAAAACGAGCAAGTGTGTCACCGATGGAAAGTGACCACCGCCGTCCATGGACACCCGCAACGTCTGGGGAATCACGGGTGTGTCGCCGGCCTTTAAGGAAAGGAGGAAAAGGTGGGAGAGGGCGGAGATGAGTCACCAGTACTCTCACTCACCAAACAAAACACAACAGCAAGAGCTCATTTTTATAATTTCCCGTTGAACGTTTTTATCGTCACGTTTTTTCCGTTCACGGTACAATAGGGAAGCAAAATGTATGCATTTGTATGGAGACGCCTTTATATTTCCGTGCACGATAACGTCGCCGTGGATGTCCACGATAAAACGTGGCCACGGTAGGCTCCTTATTAAATCGTCATGTCAGTGTTGAGAGTGTAGTGTGTACTTACACAAAACCATAGCACGTGGTGTATGGATTTTTGTAATCCGTTTTAATTTTTGATTATCTTCAAATACGATGTCGTTACATTTATTGAACTAAGTAGAAATACAATCTAGAACTATAAGTATTATACTTTTAACAGTGGATGCAGGCAGTGTATAGGGTTAATATAAAAATACTAAAAACCTCTTAGCAATAAATAGTATATAATAAATATAAAAGACGTAGCCTTGATAAATCCATAGTGTTCTCTCTGACTCCCTTATCTATGCTCTCTGAAACTCAAAGTGACGTCAATTTCCACGATAATATCGTGGAAATTATAAAAGCGTCCCTCTGCACGGACGTCCACGGAAAAAACGCGCGATAAAAACGTTCACGATAAATTATAAAAGTGCCCAGATGCTGTTATTTCACGTCGATATTCTGTGAGAGGTTGTATTTCACCGGGCGAGCCGGCCCTGTTCGTGCTGCAATGCACCATGGCTCTACACTTTGGCACACAAAAAAGTTGGCCTGGCTTCGATCTTTCGATTCGCGTGACGTTTGTCGTTTTACTGATATCATACGAAATCCTCTGTTAGCTCTGAACTTACTTGACGAATTTTTTCATATAAATGTAGAATTTGTTAAGTTATTAACAACTATGTCATTTTTTTTATATGTATATTGTTGTAAAAAGTTTTGTTATCATCACACCGTTTTAAAGATAACGTTAACATAAACAAATGGATATTTCTTTGAACACATCTCCCACTATCGTTTCATTACAGTAACGAACTCGTAATCAGTGAAAACAATTGCGTTTTTTGTAATAAAAAATATTAAATTAATTAACTTACCTTAACTAAGTGAATTGGAACTAAGGGAATTGAATACTAAATGTGATAAAGAAGTATCAAAATACAAATGAAATTTTATTCTTTAGTAGAATTTTTTAAATCGGTTGAGTAATTTTTGAATTTGTCCATTACATACAAACAAATAGTTTACCACTTTATATTAATACTAGAGATCCGCCCCGGCTTCGCACGGGTGCAATGTAGATACTAATTCTTTGTATCCGTCTAAATAGCTTTCCAAACTCCACATAATTTGTATCAAACTTTTTAAACATTAAAATGTTTATAGAAGACTATCCCTATAAAACAGACATATGCCATCGCCGACTTTTTAGTATTCCTAATAAAGAGGAACAATTCCATCATACATTGTTTTGGAATAAGACTTTTCGATGAAAACTCTCTGTCGGCTTGATTTTTTCTGACATCTTGAACTATTATCGTCATATTTCAACAAATTAACACAAAACTATATTAAACTATACGTATATACCCTCCTCTTGAATCACTCTATGTATTGATGAAAACCGCATTAAAATCCGTTGCATAATTTAAAAGATCTAAGCGTACATACAGAGGGACAGACGGCGCGAAGCGACTTTGTTTTATACTATGTATAGATATTTAGTTCATGTAGTTGATATACAAATCCTGGCTGTGTATTTTACACATCTGTAATGTCTATCTGTACATTGAATTCGGTTAAGCTTTAGAAAACCGACAACTTCCCATTTTGACACTTGATAATAGATATTGTTAACTAGTTCTTGGGAGCCAAAACTATGCCTGTATAGATGGTGTTTTTGGAGTTAATCAAATTTTAAAAACAAAGTTAAGCTTTTTGAGATCTTTTCTACCCAGAAATGACTTCTGGCGGTTAGGTTAGAAGTCTGTGTGCGAAGCGCAGCGAAGCGATCGCCTTAGACTTCAATGTAAGTTTTTTTTAAACTATTATCAAAAAACAAATTCTATCACTGACACCTCAATAAATATATCTCATTAAGTATAAAAACACGTAAGCAGTAGTGGACGTAAAGTACTTCCTTTAATTCGAATTGAGGTAGTGGTCTCTACCGCTGGTCATGGAGTTTCTTGTCCTTGTCTTGTTCTTATCAAAATCACGACTTACTTTCGAGAAAACTCGAAAGTAATGAAAATCAGATTTTCAGCCGAAATCGAAATGTATTTAGACGTTCTCTAAACTAATATTATGAAAAGGTAAACTCTATTTGTTTGTATGTAATGGTTAAACTACTCTACCGATTTTAAAAATTCTTTCACCTATTATTTATTAGCAACACGGGCAGCATTATACTTTCAAAAAAATTTCTAAACGTGCGAAGCCGGGCCGGATTGCTAGTAATATATATTAAATTTATTCTGTTTTTCCCGGGCTTATAGTTTATTTTGGTTAAATTAAATAAATCAATTAATTAGTAAATATATATTTGCTCTAATGTTCTGTACAGTCCGTAAAGTTGTAAAAATGTCTCTTTTCATGTAAAAAAAGTCGTTAACATAACAGATAATAATTAGTTTAGATTTTTAACGGAAAAAATTGTCTCACAGTCCGATGCTTATAAATTTTTTTTAATATACACCTTAATCTTAAAATTCATAGTTTTTTAAGGTTTTTATAAGCGGTACTCTTAGAGATTAGGTGGGGAATTTTTTTCAAAAAAGTGATAGAAAAGTTATTTAAATAGCTTTTATTTCATATCCCATAAAGTGACACCCAATTTATTTAAATTTTTTTCAGTCCCTAAAAATAACTACCAAAGTAAAAGCTACTTTGAAGTTATCTAAAAAACGGGAAATAAACACGATTAGTTTTTATTTTGCTTCATATTTCGACTGAGTTATATCTGCCGTGATCTCAAGCAAACTCCAAAAAATCAAAAAGCAAGAATTTGACCACCGATGCAATTCCGTCGAAATGTCAAGCTAGAATAAAAAATAATCGCGTTAATTTTCCATTCTTTAGATATGTTACATTGCAACGCGAAAGTTTCAAAGTTTATATACACTTTTGGAGTTCATGTGTGTTTCCGAATAAGCTGTTCGAGAATAGTCTTCGAGAAAAGCTATGTGACATACAGACGGACAGACCCTTAATTTACAAAAGTTATTTATTTTTGGATTTGAATAATAAAAATAAATATCAATACTTACGAGTAGACGAACGGCCCCACATCTTCAACATGGAGTTTCTTGTCCAATCCGTCTTTAACTCGCTTCCAATTTGTGTAGTTAAAAATATGAACCTTCATCAAAGGATGTACGGTGGGCTTTTTCCACATATTAAAAGCCATTGAATTATTGCGTATGACCATGTTCTGTGAAAAATATAACTGTTCCTAATATCCGACCGAAACTAGTTTTTACGAATGAAATAGAATTACGGTTCCGGTTCCAGTTACGGCCGAAATCGAAAATGGAACCGTTTTCTTCTAAGTTATTCTCTGACTTTTTGGCGGGAACGGGAGAAGTGAGGTCGTCATTTTATTATTTTTACATTTTTGGGAGTTTTAAAGTAAAGAAGTGATAGTATATTGTGTTTTAAAGTTCTGTGTAAGTGAAAAGAACAGAGTAGATCTAAATAAACACGTGTGGCTGAAGTTCTCGCGCTCTTCCAAGAAGTCCTATAAAACTTCAGTAAAGTCTACTATCACTTTACTCTACTTATTACTCTACTATATACATTTATTAATAACAAAAAGTATATACATATGTTAAAATTTACAAACTTAAAACTACACATTATCTTAAATAATAAACTTCCTCAAAGTTGCCGCTTAGAAAGTTGTCATTGCTTAAGGTACCCAGCAGACTGACAGCATTGCCTCTTTGAATAGCCAAACTGATTCGTTGGCGGAAGAAGCTGCCAGCCCGGCGGTCTCCCGAAGCCTCGAGCAGTCTCTTACAAATATCAGAAACCAGTCGATGGGCTTCGGGGCCCCAGGGACCCAAAGTTTCGACTGCAAAGGGCGTAAATATGAAACTCTCAGAGAGAGTCGCATACTTACGCCGCTTCAAGTTCTCGGCAGTGCTGGCCGCGGCACCTGCTGACTTGGAAGTCGCCGGCACATGGGAAACAGCAAGTTTCCAAGGAATGAGCGTCAAACCATCCGGTCTCCTGCCGTCGCTGCGCGCAATACCTACAGGCTCTAAGACTGCAGGAACGCCAGTGGCGACATGAGCCCGTCGAATGACGTCATTCAAGGCAGCATGTCGTGCCATGCGGCCCGCACTACGTAAACAGGATAAACCGTGGTGACCTAGTACATCGACGAGATCACCACAGCGGCAACGGTGAGGAAGGTTAGTCCTGGCCCCCACGGGACTACTCTACTTATTAATACAATACGTAACATTGGCAAATGTGCTAATCTGTGCGCCATGCCATGAAGAAAGAAAAAAAAATTATTAATTATAATTATTCTCTTAATATTTTTGTTTTTAGTTTTACTTCTATGTAATTAATTGTAAATATGTATTTATAGAAGAAGTTATTAGATAATTTAATAATTTTATTATTTTCTACTATATTGTTATGGAGTGAGGCGATTTATTGCTATTCGCCTTGCCGAAACTTACCGAAACCAAGTTTGGCCGGACATTAATTATTTCATAACGGACTCTAACATAGCGTTGGCATGATGGTAAGGCATCTTTCTTCCAAGCAGAAACAATAGATTAATGTCCGTATTCATAAAACTTACAAAGTTTTTTATGCTAATTAAGTTTTTTGTCTTCTTTTCGTATTGATTTTTGTTTTGAAATAAAAGGGACGAAACATGTTTTAACCACTGATTTATAGTTTTAACTAGTGTACTAAGGTTTATCAAACGTTCATGAATAAGGGAGTAAGAATTTTTTAAAAGTTTATTACAAGTAATAGCGTAAAAAAATTAAACCGACTTTAAAAAAAGTCACTAAAAAGTACTTACGAAATAACTATTCTTTACTAATCAAAACTCAAGTACAAGAATAACATTATAAATGCGATACAAATACTTACACAATTAAATTTAACAGTTACTGAAGTCGATGTCAAGTCTAGTAAACTAATAGACTTTCCGTTGTTGCACAGTGATTTGGCACCGACTTCAATAACTGTCAAATTTAGATTTTAAGTAACGTCACAAACTGAACTGTGAAATTATCTGTGAGCGTTAATCTATTCTCATTTTATGCATAGACTACACAGTACAAAAAAAGTAAAAAAGTTCATATCCCAGTTGACTACTGGGATTTGAACACTAAGCCTCAGCTTGGAAAATAGATGCCTTACAACTGAGTTAACTAATTTTGGGATTATTATCATTATTATTATCCCACATACATACATACATATCTTCACGGGGTATCGACGGAGCGCCAAGCTTCGCAGTCCTTATATATTTCTTTCGCTTCCTTAAATCTCATCATTATCCCACATTAATCATATAATTCAGTATTGTAATAATGAGGGTACTTACAGATAATATCGCGTTGTTCAATGTGTTTGTGAAGCAGAAAAATATTGTTCCGATCAGGCTGAGCACGAACGTGGTTGATAGTAAAACTAACACTGCAATAAAAGAAAATTAACTGATGAAAATCGGCTAAGTGTGATCTTAACACGTGCAATAAGTGCTTCGAACTATTATTTGGTGCCAACTGTAGAATAAAGTTTGTAATAATTTTCTTTTTATATTAAAACTAGCTACCCACCCCGGCCTTCGCACGTGTAGATTTTTTTTTTCGAAAATAAAATACAGCCCATGATACTCACTGATAATGTAGCTTTCTATAGGTGAAAGAATTTTTGAAATCGTTTAAGTAGTTTTTGAGATTATCCATTACATACAAACAAACACAGTTTACCTCCTTATACTATTATTAGTACTAGAGGTCGCCCTGTGGTCGAAATTCGACCGTAAATATAAACCTATAATATAAACTCATTGGCGACAATCTACTCTGTGCGACTGTTTGATCCAAGGAGATTACATTACATACGATCACAAACTATTAAGAGCTTAACATTGACGGTCTTTTTGCCATTGGCAGTATGAACCTAAACAATGAACGTTTTATTTAATTTATTTAATGTACTCGTTTGACTTTTTGGCGGGAACGGGTGAAGTGAGGTTGTCATTTTATTTGGATTTTTTATTTTTTACATTTTTGGGAGTTTTAAAGTACAAAAGCGATAGTATATTGTGTTTTAAAGTTCTGTGTAAGTGAAAAGAATAGAGTAAATTTAAATAAACATGTGTTTGAAGTTCTCGCTGTAGTTCTCGCGCTCTTCCAAGAAGTCCTATAAAACTTCAGTAAAGTCTACTTTCACTTTACTGGAGGAGTTTTACGATAACGCATTAACGATTCTACTTCTTATTTTAATACAATACGTGACATTGGCAAGTGCGCTAATCTGTGCGCCATGCCATGCCATGAAGAGAGAAAGAAGAAGATGTACTTGTAACACATCCTACTAATATTATAAATGCGAAAGTTTGTGAGGATGGATGTATCCTACTAATGTTATATGTACCTATGGGTGTTTGTTACTCTTTCATGCAAAAACTGCTGAACTGATTTTGATGAAACTTTACAGTAATATAGCTTATACATCAGAATAACATATAGGCTATAATTTATACGCAAACGAAGTCGCGGGCAAAAGCTAGTATTGCATAAAAATGTTAGCTTTCTTCCGTTTATGTTTTTTTTTGGCCGCGCAAATTTTCTTATAAATAAAACCAAAGTTTTCGCTTCACGTATTAATAAAATATATAGATTAGCAGACTAGAATAGCCAAATGTAGTCTATTTCGTGTATTGAATGCAACAAAGGCTTAATCCGAAATTTCAGGTTTCTTGAATTCAAATTTTACCCAGTTTCAAACTATCTTAACATAAATTATAAACCCATGAATCACTTAAACTATACCTATATAAATAAAACTTCCCATATAAACTACTATCTGCAATAAAGGCACATATTACAGTTCTTCTGTTTTAGGCAGAGATGGCATTATGAGTCATTACGTGTTTTCCGGTGGACCAGGGGGTTATTCACAAACGTCGGAAACTTTCCGTGGCGGAAAGGCCGATCGTCGAAAGCATAAATTCAATCCGACGGCTTGGATTTGTGAATACGACTATATATAATATGTAATATAAATATTATATAATTTCGGATTTGTGAATCGCGTATAGAGAAATTCATCGAAAAGTTTCCTGTCGGATACGGAAAGTTGAATTTCCGACGTTTGTGAATAATCCCGCAGATCGTTAGACCAAGTTTCTTCCGAGTCATCTCTTTTCAAGTTATGCCGTTGTTGTATTCAGTACGCGATTTGAGCAATTAAGGTCAAACTACATCGCCGCGGGAGGAAAAGGAAAAGAAGGAAGCGAATTTCATTTATTTGTCTTATTTACTTTAATTTAGTAATGTATCTACAAATTAGATATGAAACC
The DNA here is from genome assembly GCA_907165235.1 of Zeuzera pyrina. Taxonomy (NCBI): domain Eukaryota; kingdom Metazoa; phylum Arthropoda; class Insecta; order Lepidoptera; family Cossidae; genus Zeuzera; species Zeuzera pyrina. The sequence continues at coordinate 7,608,020 of OU015646.1, read as the reverse complement.
AAAAACGATTAGCATGTTAATTCTCGAACATTCCAGAAAACTCGCGCGTTTCTGTTCTCCTATTTAATTTGTACGTTATGGCATGAAGATAAAGTTCAAAATGTTTTGCGCAAAAATTCGCTCGGCTTTCCTTCTTCTCCTTCCTTCCCTTCTCTTCTGTGGCAGTGTAGATTGATCTTTAGTATTACCAACTTTTACTAGTCACCAGCCGCCAATCGCAATACAAATTTTGTTGTAGAACTTTTTTTCTATGCAAAAAGTGACTATATAGCAAAAAATGAACTCCTTATAATTTTGACCTGTCTGTCTGTCACAACCATTTACTAGGAGAGTATTGATACACATATTTAGGTATATTCTATGAACCTCTTCAAAATGGTGTTGTGAAATTGAGACAAAAATAAATTAGAAATACACTCCATATAGGGATGAAAAAAATTCCAATGTATAGGTAAACGTGTGATCCTTAGATAGACCTTTAAAAATGATTTGAGGTTTCAAAGTCGCTTTCTTATTTAAGTATTAAGTAGTAAGTATAGTATTCTTTGTAAACAGTTGGTGAGATATACGCCTCTAAAGTTGTAAGAAGTGCTCTCCTCTAACTTTTCTGCATAATAGTAGGTATAGTTGAATTTAAAAAATAACTACCCTTTATTAATCAAAACTCAAGTACAAAAGTAATGTCCTAAATACGATACGAATACCTATATAATTAAATTTGACAGTTACTGAAGTCGGTGTCAAGCCCACCAAACTAATAGACTTTCTGTTGTTGCATATTGATTTGGCACCGACTTCAATTACTGTCGATAGGTATTAGTATTATTATTATTTATAAAGATATATTTGTACTTGAGTTTTAATTAGTAAATGATAGTTATTATTCATCGGTTCGCTCGGTACGGTGACGCTGAATACTCGGCTCGAGTGCACTCGTCACAGGTACTTATATTTATATTTTAAAATTAGAATATCTTATAAGTTTTCACTTCTGTCGTGTGGTCATAATGTTTTTTAGTTTTTTAAGGCACTTTAATGTTATTCTTAAAATTGTTTTTATTTCTCCCTTGTGAGTGACCTCTGCCCAAATAAATATTTAGGATAAAGTATACAATTAACTTATTTTCTAATTCTGGAGCGCAATTATGGAGCGCAGGAGAATCATCTATACAGATATAAATAAAGCTTATACAAGCGGTTAGCGTTATTTGGTGTATCTTTGAAATTCAAGCTCCAATACCAATGAAATGTGAATGGAACCTCGAAAGTATACCCTTTCAAAAAATATATATATATGTAATCAATTCACAATTGTCGAAGTTATCGGCAAACATATAAAAAAACATACAGACGAACATAGAACCTTCTCTTTTTTAGGTCTATTAAAAGAACTTTAATCGAAAATTGGTTTTAAATAAGATATGTTCTGTAGTTTTGAAAAATCGTACATTTTCAGTTACATGGTAAGCTACCACAGAATTACGTGAAATACATATTTATTTTTTTGTTGTCGATTAAATGATATTGTGCATCTGTACCCTATTACGGAATTCTTTACTTAATGTTCGACGTTGGTCAGTTTTTAGAATATAACACAAATAAAATATTATCACTCTTCGCTTGGTGAATAAAAATACTTAATTCTCTGCTGAATATGACAGTTTATTTTTAACTAGTGTTCTGAATTAAGATAAAAAGTCACAACGATAACGCATCGTATGATGTTTTTGACACTGATAGTTACGTTACACTCACGAAGTAAGTTACACTCAATATTATTAACTAACCCTCTTAGCTGTCGACTTCGTAAATAGAAATATAAATTGAAAACGTAAAAGTAATAAGGTTGTGAATTTGTATCCGTCTACGATACGAATACGATACGATACGAATTATCTCTTAAATTTGTTGTGGGTTATTTTCCAAAAACACTGAAACACTTCAGTCTCAATTTCAATCAAAAGGTTAAATTACGTAATAGAAATTTCATACTAACTTTCATCCTCAATTATAGCCAATTCAAAAGTAAATTTTAAATCTGTAAATTCTGAAACACTTGTCTTAATGTCTAACCAAAAACCAAGTGGCAATTTTCAAAGATGTATCTTCAAAAATAACGAATTTTCATGCAAACTCTTAAGAGTTCCATTTTCAAATATCTCTACTGAGGGCACCTTCATACCCTCTTAAATATGATGTCTTCCAAATGAATAACATGTCTTCAAAATTTAATATTTCTTCTATCTTCAGTGGTTACTACTGTACTTTATCTGCTAGTCACGTTATACAGTTTAAAAAAAATATTGTAGCGACTCGCTCCAACTACGCACAGATGAAAATTTTTTGAAAATAAAATTTTTTGATAATATTACTCTTACTACAGGTGAAAGAATTTTTAAAATCGGTTGAGTAGTTTTTGAGTTTATCCGTTACATACAAACAAAGTGTGCCTCTTTATAATATTAGTACAGATTAAAGCGATCTGAACAAATTGCTTGATTGGTACGTTGCTAATAGTGTTATGTCATGCGATTTTCTAGGACCTTTACATGTGCGTCATTACTATATAAATGGTAGCGTCATCTCTGAGTTGGATAACGTACGAGACTTAGGGCGTTAGACTTGATTGTAGACTGCATTATAATATCAACACAATGTGGTAAACACAGCGTTTGATGTTGTGTTTTGTGTGGCACGACTGCAGGAATTTTAAAGTTCCAAAATGAAAGATTGTTTAAAGTCAAATTTAAATCAATTTATTCAAGTAAACTCAATGACAAGGCATTTTTGAACGTCAAATCTGCTTTAGTTCGATTCAAAGACACATCTAGACACTGAGAAGAACCGAAAAGAAACTCAAGTCAGGTATCATTTTTTCAACATCATTTTACAAAAGGTTTATTAAAATACAGTATCCATTAAGTCAATAAATGTATGCGCGAGAAGATCATTTCCAGACTATTGTTTTATCTTCAATGAAATCGTTTATTTTATGGTATGATGGTCTAATCAATGTACGTTTTATAACCAATATAAATTTATTCTCTTAATTGAGTAACTTCCTGAGGAACTTTATTATAAAAACGAATGCAGTTAGCCAAATATGAAACGTTTGTCCATCATTTGAAATTTTATGTATTTGAAATTTTGAAATAAGCAATTTTTATCACGACCTCGAGTTTCCATACCATTAGTATCGCCTTTTTTTTAAACAGATCTATATTTTTCTTTGTATACATAATAAAATTACAAAGATGTGTAAGGATGGCAAGGTGAGTACATCAATGTCCATCCATCTGCCTGTCTGTCTGACAAAACCCTTTTTCTCAGGAACGCGTGGAGGTATCAAATTGAAGTTAATATCAAATACTCAGGTCTGCAATCCCTTGAAGTTGTGAAAAAATCAAACTTCTAAGTTAACGCACTAAAAAGATACGGCCGTTTAAGCCGCATATTTTGATATTCGCAAGGGAATCAAAACCTATGGGGTACTTTCCGTTGACCTAGAATCATGAAATTTGGCAGGAAGCAATATCTTATAGAACAAGTAAAGAGAAAATCTGAAAACCGTAAATTTGTACTTCTGCCATTATAAACTTACATTTACAGTTGGCGAGTATGGGACAACGTCTTTCAACTGCAAAGTTAAATTTGTTTTTGATTTCAACTCACATTTTAACGGTAAATACACAATACAAATACATTGTAAGGTGATACGGAACCCTCGGTGCGGGAGTAGGACTCGCATTTGGCAAGTTTTTTTATTATGTAGATTAATGCGTAGTTCATTGGAGTAGTGTAGTGTAGTCAGAAACCCAACATTAGGACTTTTTGGCGGGAACACTAGACGTGAAGTTGTCATTTTATTTGGATTTTCTATTTTTTACATTTTCGGGAGTTTTAAAGTATAAAAGTCAAAGTAAAAAGTACAAAGGTCTGTGTAAGTGAAAAGAATGGAGTAGGTCTAAATAAACATGTGTAGCTTAAGTTTTGGCGCTCTTCCAAGAAGTCCTGTAAAACTTCAGTAAAGTCTACTATCACTTTAAGTTTTAACGTTTTAGGTAACGATTCTACTTATACTATTACCGTTGTAAACTAATTAATCTGTGCTATTACAATACGTGACATTGGCAAATGCGCTAATCTGTGCGCCATGCCATGAAGAAAGAAAAAAAAAACCCCAACATTAGATATATAAGTAATCGAAAGTGTTAAAAATGGTTTTTATACAATCTATCATTCTCATATAATGTGGCAAAAAACTGGTTTATTATGAGGATAGATTGCGCTACTTTAGAATGTCATCCCCAATCGATCGCAGGTTGGTTTTTGAAGGCATGCTCTTGTGTATGTCGCAGCCTACTGGTTGAAATAGCCATTATTATACTTTTTACATTATTATTTTTTGTTATCTTTTTTCTGTATGGTATCCACATGGCATCACATTAGTAAGTAGTAGCACAAGTCAAGGAAGATCAAGGCTGACTTATGATGTTCAAATAACCAGAGTGTTAACTGACGGAAATGTTAAAAGCGCTCGCATACCAAAGCGAAAATGTGTGAGGAGAATGATGTGATTTGAGGAGGCGAAAGAAGTATACCATAAGGAGCGCGATGCTTGACCTCTATCTAACCTCACTACCTATTAAGAAAACAAGAGTGATTATAGGTATGTATTAGAGATGGGCCGAATACGGTTTGAACTGAATACGAACTTCGGCCGAACATTCGGTGAAAATAAAAAATTCGGCCGAAATTCGGCCGCACTTCGGTTCAGTTTTGTCGTGTATTTCGCCGCCAACAAACGTGATTTTTTTTATTCAATTTATGAAAGGTAAGTATGATGTTTGTTAGAAGAATACTAAGTTTATTTCATTTTGTTACATGTCTAATTTTGATGTCTATTTAATTAAGCAAAGAGTTTGAAGACTGTTAAATTAAGAAGAACTAATTTAATTTAATTTGTTGTCGCATACGAGTTAAGGTTTACATGTTCCTAACTAAAATAAATGACCATGAGTATATAACTTAATTTTATTTTACTGTTATGAATGACAGACATGCTTTCTATTCATTTCAGTTAAAATAGTGCAAGTAGGTATTTTTTTTTCTAGTGCCCAAAGTTCGGCATTTAAACCGAACTTCGGCCGAATGCCGAAGTTTGGCTCAAGCTGCCGAAATCCGGTTAAACCGAACATAAAACGAATTTCGGGCCATTGATTTTATAATTAATCGACGTTTGACAACTAACGGAAGTTTTGTGATAGACGATAGCGATAGCCCATCACCGCCTACTATCAGAGAGAAATATTTTGCTGAAATAGCAACCGACCTTTGCCTTATACTAGATAATTAAACTCAGACTTGCCTTAGATAAAAACAAATCTAAATAAAATGACAACCTCACTTCTCCCGTTCCCGCCAAAAACTTAATAATTCGATAACTGAAAAGAACAGATAATAACATGTATTTATACATCAGTGCTGAGCAACGATACTGGAACAGGAATTTTTAAAAAATCAGAAAAAAACACAAAGAATAGAAAATTATCATTGGATAAAGGAGTTTTTAGCGGGATTTTATGGAGGGCAAGTGGCTTTTATTTTAATTATTCGCAAATTGTTTCTAGTAGTTAAATTATCATATAAATTGGCGTAGTTTTGCGTCTTAATCTACATACGTCAGTAGAATTGTTAAAATGAGTACTTATTTAGTAGAGTGAGTTTGCGATTTTTTTAGTAGTTTAGTCTGTCTCAGCGGAAACTACTAGAAAGATAGCCTCAATAATTTGTCGCTTAGCCATAAGAAACATTAAAATATATTTTAGTAGACATTTCAATGATGTAATATGAAGAATATATATTATATTTATTACATAAGACATTGGCTCTATTAGCATAGATCCCTATGCCTTCCCTCTCAAGGGAGAATCGTACAAACAACAATCGTTGAACAATTGAAATTGCTTCGTCTCCTGAACAATTACTATTCAGGGAAATATATTCAAACACTGTTAAAAGTTTATTTAATATTTATGCTTTAAGATAAATACAAACACAAATTGAACACAAACACAATAAAAAATAAAATTCTTGTTAGGAATTCATGTCTCTTCTGGACAGAAGCGAGACAAAAATTAGGAGTCGGACTCCATACATGTATCTAATTGAGAGATATATAAAAAATTAACGATCCGCCCCGGCTTCGCACGAGTAAAAATTTTTTCCAAAATAACATACAGCCCATGTTACTCGCTGATGATATAGCTCTCTGTGGATGACAGAATTTTTGAAATCGGTTGAGTAGTTTCTGAGTTTATCCATTACATACAAACCAACAAAGTTTATCTCTTTATAATATTAAGTATAGCTTCCAGCGAGTATAATGCCCAATTTCACCAAAGTTCTCTAATACTTAGCGAACTCCTAAAACCTGATATAGGGGTCCGCTAACGGCGAAATTTTCATATTATAAGTTTCCGTTTTAGGGGTTCGCTAAGTATTTGGAGACTGGTGAAATCGGGCATCGACGACGTTTCTCCTCCTATGTTTCAACTATGGGGTGAAAATTTATGAATAAATGTAAGGCAGAACTAAAACGTACAAGTTGTGCAATTTTTGAGATATGGGAATTTTTACTTACACGGTATTTTGAGTTCAGCAACCGCAGAAATAAATTTGTTTGTAGTGTCTGAGCAATACTGTGAAATACAAACTTACATAGGTAATATAGAATATTTGACCTTGAAGTAATTTTTAAGGAAATAAGAAATTAAAAACGAGAAAATAATAAATAGTGGGTATTTTAGACTTAGACTTAACTTATGTTTTAAATTTTTTTAAATCTTTATCTGTACTATTATACAGAGATAAACTTCGTTTGTTTGTATATAATGGATAAACTCAAAACCTACTCAACCGATTTCAAGAATTCTTTCACCTATGGAAAGGTAGATTATCAGCGAGTAACGGGCTGTATTTTATTTTCCAAAAAATCTCTACCCGAGCGAAGTCAGGGCGTGTCTCTAGTTATACATAAAATAAGCTAAAATGCTTGTAGGACACGTTCTTAGTTCAGAAAAGGTTTCCGAGAGCACCTCTGTTATAGGGTATTCTGAGAATGTTATATTCGGAATCCCCATCATGGACGTACAAATTTCACTATAAAATTCAAGAATTTACACGGGTTTGAAATCTATGGAAATATATGTCATTTAACAATCTTTCTTGAAATTATGCCGGCTATTTGATACTTGATCTGTTTTAATTCAATATATCAAAAAAAATGTCAAGTAGTCGTCAAATCGTAATCTACATATCAAACCATCCGAGTTAACCGTGGTTGTAGCTATAAAAAACATACCAAAGCAATTGTATTTAACGGGTGAGACATTTTGGTAACCGCGATTTTGTGCATTGGAAATGAATGCATACTACAATATCCACAATCGACACTCTTGGAGCCTATGTGACATTCATACCCTTTTAGATTACTTCTACGCTCGAGAACGCTCGCCTTCTACTCATATTTCAACCCCTGCTAAGCCGGGGCGGCTCATTCATATTCATACACATTCGAAATTATAGTATAAGATTACCACGTGTCCATATTACATTATTGGCCAATGAACTTTCATTTCATTACTGTCATAAAATCGTATAATAAGTATAATAAAAAGTAATCACTACGATAACAGTATTCAGTTTGTCACAAATAAATATTAAGGTCTGCGACCATGGTCATCTTGGACAGAAATAAAATAACAGTTACATACATACATGTCTTCACGCTGTACAGCTAACGGGGTAGAGAAGACGGAGTCAAGCTTCGCCAATTCTCATCATTCTCTTCACACATTTTCGCCTAGGTATGCGGATGCTTTTGACATTTCCGTCGGCTAACACTCTGGCTATTTGATCTTTGTAGTTAGCCTTGGTCTTCCTTGGCTTTTGCTGCCACTTATTTTCGCTCTGTAGATTTTCTTCGTCAGTCTTTCATCACTCATACTTTCTATGAGGCCGAACCGTCTAATCTAAGCAGTCTTTTATTCATTTTTACAATAACGCTGTCGTGCAATCCTGTCATACTGCGTATCTCTTCATTGCTTATTTTGTCCACAAGGGTAACAATATTCACAATAAACAATAAACTAATATCCGTCATACATATAGGTAAAAAATACTTGCAAATAAGATAGAATAAATAACTGTTATAATTGCCCGAATTCATTGCCGGAACTCGAGGTCGTAAACTAAGGAAACTGCCTAGTAGATAGATATATAAATAATAGTAGAAGTAGCACAGTGTAGGAAAAAAATTATATGAACAGTAGGCGATCGCCTTTATTGTTTGTGTAAAAGCCGACATCGCAAGAGACAAGGAGTCTTTCAATATTTTTATCAGTTAAATAAAATTGTTTACTTGTTTTTTTTTATAAAAGAAGGACAAACGAGCAAATGTCACCTGGAAGTGATCACCGCCACCCATGGGAACCCGTAACGTTAGGGGAATTACGGGCGCATCGCCGACCTTTAAGGAAAGGAGGGAAAGGGGAGAGATGGGTCACCGGCACTCTTACTTACCGAAACAAAATACAACAGCCATAGATTGCACTTCGATAAGTACATTTTATAAGTTGGTCGAATCTTTAACTTGTAAAGCCTACTTAGTTGTGACAGTTTTCCTTTTAACTTCGTTATACCCTACTATCATGAATTTCTTTACATATCCGAAAAAAACAATTTAGCTAATAGAGGGAGGGACATTTGAGTCTAATAAAAATGACCATTTTAAAGCTTTATATTTCGCGAACGGATTCCTGAATTGAAAAATGTTTGTAAATGCATACCCCAGATATCTTTGAAAGACCTATCCAATGATACCCTACACAATGGAATAAACGAGTAAAAAAATCACCCATGTTTTACGTGTATGGGAGGACGGGAGGTTGCCGAAAAAAATTTTTTTTCAATATTATATTTCATAACTTTGTTACCTTTTTCTGCTCTGTTTATCAACCGATTTTTTTTAGTAACTATATACAATAAAAAAATTTTGGAAACAGCTTTAATACGTGACACCAAAATTTTTTTTAAGAATATTGGCTTACGGAAGTGTGAGATTTGGCATAGTTTTATGTTCATACTGGCAATGTCAAAAAGACTGTCAATGTCAAACTTATGATAGTTTTTGCTTATATAATAAATAATATGTAACCTCCTTGAATCAGATCACGATCAAACAATCGCACAGAGTAGAGATTGTTGCCAAAAAGTATAATATGTTATAACTTTATATTTACGGTCGAAGTTCAACCACCGGGCACTAGTATGTATAACTGTGCCAAATTCCGGCTTTCTAGTACCAAGAGTCTCCTAGTTAAGCCGTGGACAGACGGACAGACGAACATGGTGAAACTGTAAGGATTCCTTGTTGACTGCGTAACCCTAATAAAAAAGAACAGGCTATCTAGATAAATGGCTCGTTCGTAATTGAGATGAATCCAGTGATACAAACATACATACATTGCTAGTACCCAGATAGCAATAGCAAAACTTGGACCAGGCATGAGCCATGTTTGCCGTGCAACTATATACACTTGAAATAAGTTTGAATTAGGCTTTCTAGTTACCACATGTCAAAGATACAATGTTGACATAACATGTTATCGGAGAGTTTTGTGCTGGAGTTATTCAAGTATGACACTCCATCCTCGTACCTTAATCTTAATCCTAACTGATATAATAAATGCGAAAGTGAGTTTGTTTGTAAGGAATGTTTAGATGGTTCGGGCACATAGAAAGAATTAGTGAAGAAAGACTGACGAAGAAAATATACAGAGCGAAAGTGAGTGGTAAAAGAAGCCAAGAAAGACCAAGGCTGACTTATGAAGATCATATGCCAGAGTGTTAGCGGATGGAAAAAAAAAGCTCTCGCATACCTAGGCGAAAATGTGTGAGAAGAATGATGAGATTTGAGGAAGAGAAAGAAGTATGTAAGAACCGCGACGCTTGGCGCTCCAACCACTCTGACTACCCCGTTAGGTATACAGCGTGAGGATATGTATGTATGAGTTTGTTTGTTTGTTTGTTACGCGCTTTCACGCCTGAACCGCTGAATTGATTATGATGAATTTTGTTATAGAGATAGATGGGATCCTGGAGATGGTTATAGGTTACTTTTTTTCGAGAAAAACTTATGGAGGGGGGGGGGGGGACTGGGGTCTGGCGGGTTGAAAGGGGAGGGGTAATTTATTGCGTTGTCCGATTTGCTTCAAACTTTGCAGAATTATTGTTTATAATTAATAATTAAAGTATGCAAATTTGTTTTATTCAAACTACTCTTAAAAAGGGTTGTAAAGATAATACAGAGAAATCGTATTTGGCCAAATGCCAGTTGATAGATAATAGACATTGGCAAGGAAATAATTTTTGATTTTTGAAAGTTCACACTTTAAGAAGGAAATAGCATGAAGAGGTCAGGGGGGGGGGGGGATTGGGTTGTTTGTACTTTATATACATCTGCATCTGATTGGGTTGAAATTTCGCAGAAATGTTTTTGATGAAGGGGTGAATTGGTACTTTCCCCTTTTTCCATACCTGTTAGAATAGCAACCACAATTGGTTGACAAAATCAACATTAACGAAATTAACGAAAGCGAAGCGAAGGCGCTTCTAAAAGCTAGTACACAATTACATAAGAAAATATTTGATACCTACTGAAAATTGTAAGGTTGTCAAATACTGTCGAAAACATTAATAGTCCTATTTTACATAGCAGGTTTTAATTATTAATTGTCAAAAACTTGCTTCGTCATAATTGATATGGCAAATTAGAATCAAAGAAAAATCTAGCTTGCAGCAACCTTACATGCTCATAAGGGTATTGACAGAGTAAGGGTACATTGCTTTATGAGCAACAATTTTGTTTTAGTTTTAGTATTGTGAGAACTTATGAGGTGTTTGTCGTTTACTACACTTATACAAGGTTATTTCGAAAGGATGGGTAAATACGGAAGGGTATAAAAGTACCCATGACAACGGAAAACTAGCGTTCTACAACTTCGCCAAAAGTCGATAGTTCTAGTCGCACCCATTCCCAAAGTGGGCGATAACGCCCCCCTGTGGTCGCTGCAGGTCTAAAGGGGATAGGTAAGAGACCCAGAAAAAAATGGGGGCGTTATGTAGAGGCCTGGGGGGTGATTTGTAATTTCATTTAGCTAGGAGGCATCTTAGACAACGACTGCATGAGCTCTCGACTCAGTAGACAAAATAAGTTTGGGAACCTAGATTCTAGTGTAACACCTAAAAGTTTAAACAAAAAAAATAATTCAATAAAGTTACAATTACAATGCAATTTACTATATTACCAAGCACCCCAACCGTTTTTTTTAATATAATTGAATTATTTTATCAATAATTTAATTTTTATTTTTAAACTATAATTTTTTATTTTCTATTTTTTAGTTCGGTTTGCGATTAAAACGTGTTTTTTTAGTTTTTTAAACTATAATTTTTTATTTTCTACTTTTTAGTTCCGTTTGCCATTAAAGTGTGTTTTTTTAGTTTTTTTAAACTATAATTTTTTCCGCAAAATTCAAATTATTTCAAGAAAATTTAGTGTGGTCCATTGTAATACGTTTGACTTAATAATGTAATAATTTCAAAATGCATGTAGAAACGTTCCGTAGCGACATCTATGGTACCATAATCGTACCATTCATTTTTTAAATTTCTTTTTATCCTGATGATTCTAGTCGTATCGATAGTAGTAGTAGGACATTAGAACAAAGTTATTAAATAATTGTATTATCATCAGTCCTTGACCCCTGTGCAAATTTTCAAGCTGATCAGACTTCTGGAAATTGGTAAAAATTACGCTGAAAGATTCCGTTACATACATACATACATATCGGTGAAGCTAATATAAAGCGTGTAAAAATAAAGGCGAGGCAACCCTAATATCAGCGTTTTCCCGTCACTAGCAAACATTTGGAATGTAGGGCATAGTGATAGGGTTGTGCATTTTTGTCATTAAACGAACTTTTTTTTTGTATGGAAAACAAAGTAAACAAATCCCATAATTATTACATCTGCAATATAACAGTCAACTATGACACGCTGGGACCCCGGCGGATTTATACCCCCTTTCACAATCTTGTATGGTACTCAATTAACAGAAAATATATTTAGATTAGTTATAAAACGTACATTGATTGGAGCATCATACTATAAAATAAACTATTTCGTTGGACATAAAACAATAGTATGGAAATTACCTTCTCTGCACATGCATTTACTGGCTCTCTGAATATTGTATTTTAATAAACCTTTTGTAAAAGGATGTTTCAAAATTCGAACGATTCAAACTTCTTGATCCCATTATTAGTATTAAAATACAGTGATTTGTAAATTTATAACATTTTATTTTATTAGGGTGGCAATATGAAGGGTGAAACTGATTTTTTTTTTTCACGGAAAAAGGGATTACATTATTTTCATTAACTCCCTTATTTTATATCCTACAGTCTTATAAAGTCTCATTTGAAAGTTTTTAAAGAACTTTAAAAAAGGTACTTAGAGTTTTTTCCATTCCATTTTTAATTCTTCAGAATCTTTGGTTCACTAAATAAATTCCACCTTTAATAAGTCATAACTCGGTTAGTATTAGGTCTATAGCCAAAAGAAAAAACCATTCTTTTTATTTTTTTATAAGCTACATTTTAGCTTCTCATAGTTTTTTTTTGATAAAATTGAAAGTTTTTGAGTTATTTGTGAAAAAACGACTAAAAAATATGATTTTTTTTGTAACAAAAATTGAATTATTCATTCACGAATAAGTCAAAAAGTATTGATTTTTCGAAACAACTCTAGAATATTTTGTGCTTAGAACGCTCTTTTCTATCGATTTCTGAGGTTATTTTTAATAAAAAAATTACCACCCCTTAGTTGGGATGGTATCCACCCCTAGGGTAAAAGCACATATCGGCATAGGGTAGACTTTGATTTTTGAAGTATTCCCTATCTACTGTTAAAATTTCAAGCAATTCGATGCGTGTTGATGGAAATCTGAGGTAAAAACCGTTGTAGACTGGACTACAGAGCGGGGCGCGGGATCTGCCGCTTCACCGTAAGTAAGAGTGAGACAGTGCTATCGTGTTGTCGCTCCGAATAGGCAAGACCTGCCCACGACGTTTGAATATTACGTATAACAAAATAAGTTTAATTCACTAAAAATACATTTTAAATGTAATTTTAGTGAATTAAACTTACCGGTGCAAAAAATCAAAACTCAAGTACTATAAAAATAACTTTCTAAATACAATACACATACCTATATAATTAAATTTGACAGTTATTGAAATCGGTGGCAAATATGCAACAACAGAAACTTTATTAGTTTCGGCACCGACTTCAGTAACTGTCAAATTTAATTATATAGGTATGTGTATCGTATTTAAAAAGTTATTGATATGTAACATCTTTCCTCTCGCTTTCCTGCAATCTGTGGAAATGATTTCGTGTACCAATGAGCGCGAGCGGTGGTAGAGTTGGCCATTAGATGGTAATAATTTTTTTCGGGATATAATGTTAATGTTGCTTATTACCAAGGTTAGATGTCAGATGTTACACATCATATGCGACTACTGTAAGGCTCGCTCGAACCAATTCTGTGTGAACTTATTTATCGCTGAAAAATCTTGATAACAATGAAATAGATGTGATAAATTCCCAAATTTTTAGTTATTTTCCGCTCAAACTCCAAAAACCACCAATCGGCACGTGTTTCGCACGAAGAATCCTCAGGATATGCCGGAGATCAGATTAGTCAGCCAACCAGCACCGAAACAATACATGAGTCAACTGCACGACTATTTGTACTAATTAGTACAGACAATTTAAATAAATAAATAATCTTTTAAGTAGCAACACCTACAAATGACCGCGCTGCTAATGATAATAAAATTGTAACATTTAATCATGAATATTGACAACACGTAGCTGATACTGAAGTATTTAAAAAGCGTTCTACAGGAAAATCCAAAACTAAAGATAAATATGAATCCATCCAAGTCGCTGCCTTGTCTATCGTAATCGCATGATTTACAATTCTCAGAAGTAATGTGCACTTTGATATGCACTTATGTCGTAGTTAGTAATTAAATATTGTACGAGATTGTATCCAGCTGTGTGAACTACAGACTCGCATGCCTGCACGTAGTTACCTATACGCTAATGCTTTTATTACGAATTATTTCGTTCTGACATTAGGACTATTATTTTAACACAGATAAGAGACATCGCATAAGTAATACCTCTGATGTTATAGGTGGCCACAGACTTTCGTTACGCAGGAAAAATCTACAACAGATACCCAGCCTCCTGGAAGAGAGAATGGGTTATGCGGGACTTTTACCCATCAAAACTCCTGCAATGGTAATCTTTGGCGCGTTATCGAGGGTCTCTGGGATCTCGTACGGAACGCACCGGAGCCCCTCTCGCGCTGCGCTGAAGCATTTCTCAGAGATACTTTTGAGAGTGGTAGAGCCATGCTGCATTGCAGAACAAATTCGGCCTGCTCGCCCGGTGAAATACCACCCTCACACAGAATATCGGCGTGAAATAACAGCATCTATTGCTGTTGTGCTTCGTTGGGCGAGTGAGAGTCCCGTGGCCCATTATCCCCTCTCCTTCCTCTTCCTCCTTTCCCTATTTCGCGACGGTTGGTCACTTTTCATTAGATGACCCGCTTGCTCGTTTGCCCCCTCTCCTTTAAAAAAAAAGAGGACAGTTATGCAGCCGCTCTGCGCTGTCATCAGGATTACATGCCAATCGGCCGCGACCCCGAAGGCTCCTTTAATCGCCCCTCACGACAGACGGGGAACACCGTAGTCTTACTCTCTAGCCGAGACTACAGGGCTGACGGTCTGGGGCGTACATCGCCACCGCCCAAACGTCGTCGTCTCCGAGCTGGATCAGTCGTCTCCCACTCCCGCTTGGCATCCTCCTTCTGCTCCATTACATCTTTGCAGAAGGACATAATATCTCTGGATCAGCGACACTTAACCGCAACGTACGCGTTAAATACATTTCACGCTACTATTTAGAAGACTAGATACAATCCGTACTGCATGCTATACGAATCAGCAAAAAATTTGCGCTTATGAAGATTGTTTCTTTATTTTGAAAAGTGTGTTTGCTTGAGTGAAAATTTACCTTACGTAAATTGACTGTCTTCTGTTATAAATATTAACACCGCATTACCCGTTTTTTTCATACTTAACAAAAAGTATCAAATTTTTTGACTTGTTCTTCTAACATAGCGGTTCTCCTTCCTTTCTTCACCCATCCCCCTCATTTTTAACCCTTAAATAATAAGTATATGTTCTAACGTACTATCGTTCAAATTACATTTAAGCAAATTTCGTTTCGTTTCATTGAGCAGTTAACAAAGGATTTTGTTTTCCCTTCCGAGACGCGGAACCATAAAAAAAGGTCACCAAAACCAGGTAGGTAGACTGTTTATATATTTTTGAATTTGTTATTCAAAAAGCACTTATTCGATATTCCAAACGCTGATCCAGAACAAAAGATTAGTTGTTTAAGCCTCCAAAAATTATTTTTTATGTAAGAGGGAGCAAACGAGCAAGCGAATCACCTGGTGGAAAGTGATCACCGACGCCCATGGACACCCGCTACGTCCGTGGAATTACGGGTGCGTTGCCGGCCTTTAGGGAAAGAGGGAAATGATGGAAGGGGGGGGGGGGAGGGGACCGGTAGTCTCACTCACCGAACGAAACACAACAGCTATAGATGCTGTTATTTTACGTCCATATTCTGTGAGAGTGTGCTATTTCACCGGGCGAGTCAGCCCAATTTGTGCTGCAATGCAGCATGGCTCTACCACACGTTTGAAGTTCATGTCACATCAAGGCTGCCACGACAGACACCTAGTTGCCTGTTGAACTCTGAAAATCTTGTGCGACTTAATATTCTTTCCCTATAAGACAAAACAGGCCATGATTCCATGGAACGGTGATTTACACTAAATCATATTCATTTATGCAAATAATTTCGTAAAACACAACGCAGACGCTACAGTGCGCGAGTTGTTGAATTATTATTATGTATAACAAGCTGGTGCCTGCGATTTCGTCCGCGTGAAAGTCGCTTTTGTTACGCATCCCTTTTGTGTCCTTAATATATAACAGGCGAGCGGCGAATTTAAAATTATCTTTAAATGACGATAGCTTTTTTTACTGTCATCAAACAAAGCCTGAATATTGCTCCTAGTTGACCTTAATCTACCTGTGAAAACCGCAAGTAAATCCGTTCAGTAGTTTCTGAGATTAACGTGTATATAACAGACAAACGAAAAAAATTTCAAAATGTTCTACTCTTTTATCACCCAGACTAGTTTTTTTCTTTTGTTCTATGTACAGACACACGATTTCTATTGCTTTATTATATGTATAGATCATTATGTAGTAAAGACTGTCAAGACATTACATTACAGGCAAAAAGCCATACTCTTGCGTTTCTGATTTTTCTACTAATTTACGGGAATTTCAAGGAATTTATGAAATGTTAGTTATTCATCCAAATTTATTTGATCACCTTCAAAGTATGCTCCTTCAGAAACGATACACTGACGCCAACGAATAATCCAGTCATCAAAACATTTTTGAAACGCTTTTTCCGGAATTGAGTTGAGTGCTCGCCGCGAATTCTCCTTTATGTCTTCTACCGAATGAAAACGGGTGCCACGAAGTGGTAATTTCAGTTTAGGAAAAAGAAAGAAGTCGGCTATATCTGGTGAATAAGGTGGTTGCTCGATGGTATTTGTTGAGTTTTTGGTCAAATATTCGTTCACAATGATGGGGTTGTGCGAAGGCGCATTATCGTGGTGCAAAATCCAAGAATTTTCTTTCCACAAATCTGGCCTTTTTCGTCGAATTTGCTCTCTTAAACGCCGCATAACGCCCAAATAATATTCTTTATTTACCGTTTGACCTTCCGGCAAGAATTCCGAGTGCACAACACCGCGATAGTTAAAGAAAACAGTCAACATGACTTTGACTTTTGATAGACTTTGGCGTGGTTTTTTCGGTTTCGGTTCAGTTGGAAGGCGCCACTCCGAAGCTTGTTGACTAGTTTGCATATCAAACTCGTAAACCCACGTCTCGTCACCAGTAACAATGGGTTTCATGAATGTTGGGTCGGAATTGACTCGTTCTAGCATGTCCTCAGCGACTCTTATGCGATTGTGTTTTTGAAGAAAATTCAGGTCTTTTGGAACTAGCCGAGCGGCAACATGTTTCATACCCAAATGATTATTTAAAATGGTACGGATCGACTCGTGAGACACAGAAAGTTTGGCGCCTATCTCTTTCAAACTTGAATGAGGATTTTCAGTCACTATTTCCTTCACTTTTGCGATGTTACTTCAGTTGCAGACGTTGATGGCCTACCAGAGCGAGGCAAATCTTCCATCGCATCACAACCGCTTTTGAACGCTTTGTACCACTCATAAGCACGTGTTTTTGATACTGTCACTTTCACTGTAAGCCTTCTATAATATTTTCAGTGACACGAACACGAAATTCCATTAGCGATGCAAAATTTAAGACAAACTCTTTGTTCGATGTTTTTGTACATTATGAAATTCGCAATACACACCAAATATGATATAACTAAAAATAGCATTGTATTTAATCTAAATAACAGATGCAACTCAAACTCCGCGCCAAAATGGAAAACAGTTGTGCCAATCTAACAACAACGAAAAAAACAAAAAATTGAATTTGGAACCATAAACAAATAATCCGAATTCAATCCGAAATCAAATCAAATTCCGGATACTTTCTTGACTGAATGTATACGAATTAAAATATTAAACGAAGATTACACGCGTTTAAATTTTTTCGATACACTCAACACGCGTTTTTGGTTTTTTCTATATTTAGTTTAACATTCATATTACACCTTACGGATTGATTTTTTGAAATCAACTGAAGGGGTTTCGTTATTTATTCTATAAATTCTGTGCGCAAAAGGTACTATTAACATTTTCCACGCCTACTTCGACACACTAAGGTTCTGGTGTTTGAAAGGGAAGATGTACAGACAAAGTGTAAAATATGGGTATATAGAAAGTGTCTATAACAAGTGAACGAAATTGTATATCTGGGGAGTGCGCTTTCGACGGATGGAAGATCTGAGTTAGATGTGGAGAGACGGGTAGCAGCTGGAAATAAAGTGAACGGTGCTCTGTCCGCAATAGTAGGCAGTGTGAATATATCTAACTCAGCCAAAATGACCATACACAATGCGGTGTTGGTTCCAACTTTATTGTGCGGTAGTGAGGCCTGGACATGCCCAATATCGAGTGAAACTAAGATAAACGCAGTAGGAATACGATCTCTTTGAAATAAGGATAGTATTTTGTACTTTTCAGTGTTTTTTTTTGTTGAAGGCGGTTTTATTTTTTTGATTAAGAAATAACTGTTCTGGCTACGAGCCAGCAATATACTATTGCCTGGCTCGCAACTGTAAGTTTAAATGGTTATTGTTGGACGTGGCGTCAAAGTTTGATTTTGTCGGGTTTTGATGTTCCATCCACCTCGAACAGGAAGTGGCGTAAAGTTATTTATGATATTATGTTATTCCAATATTTATACTGAGTTACCAGACTTGCGTCGTCAGTTTATAAAAACGATTTAATCCAAAGCATTTTAAAATTGTTAGAAATCACTATAAAATGTTACTTATCTCTTTAAAACATGTATTAAACTGTAACATAATATTATATATTCCTTAAAAGTATAGATACAGACTTGATAAGTATAGTAAAGCTAAGTTACGGTTTTATCTGCTTAATAAAAATCTAATACTGATAGACTGACACTGCTCACAGCCTAAACCGGTGGATTTAGAAGCATGATGTTTGCACAGGAGTTCCTTACTTAAGGTGACGCATTGATAAACAATAATTTAATCTAAAATAGACCTTCTGTTCTATGCAAACGTGCGCGCGCTGGCTTACGAAAAATACTAAAAAACAGTTATTTTCGTTTATTTTAAAAACTATGATTAATTTTTAAAAATCCAACTACTGTTTTGAAGAACATGTTTAAAGTAAGCTATACAGAAAGTTTAAAAATGTAAATCGGCCCCGTTGCTCCGAAAAATGTAAATCTCTGTTTTAAAAGAGGTTTCTTTGATATTTTTTTCTGTGTTACAAAAGTTAACCAACCGTGTATCGCAACTGTCAAAATGAAGTCAATGAAATAGGAAATCAGGATACCAAACATCACTGTCATATGTTTTGTAGTCACTTAGAAAAATTGAGATCCCTGGCACTTTAAAATTTCCAATGCATCGCCTAAAAAGATTTTAGAAAATTCCTCTCTAAAGGATTGAATAGGGGATTAAAGTTTCTGTGGAAATTCGGCGTTTTTAGTTTGAAATATAGAAATTAGTATTTAGGCTTCCGTTTCTCGCCGCGATTACATATTAAAAAAGAGGGCATTGGCAGTGTAGGTCACTCAAAAACTCCTAATTCTCTATCATTTGAAAAAAGTTGGATAACTCATAAGATTTTGCCATTGTTAAATCGGCAAACCCCATCGGCAATATTATTAAATCTATTTAAGAGTCCACCTATGCAAACTTTGGTGTGTTTGGTGATCTGGATATCGATATCTAAGAAGACTGAGAGTTAGGTACTTCAACACTTTATCTTGAAAACTTTAAACGTGGAAACATGATTGGACAAAAAAATCTTAAGAAAAAAAGAACCCAGAAAAAACCCTGTTTGCACAAAGATTCAGTTGCATCTCCGAAATTCTACAGAATTTTAAAATTATTTTTACTAAAATGGATAGGTAATTATAATCTCTCAAATCTTTAAAACCAATTTGGTAATGTAGTTTTTTTTGCAAATTATAATTATGTGCAGAAACAAATGTTGAAATTTCTCCGCGGTAAAATATGATCAAACCCCAACTGCGAAAATCAACTTAATAAAGTTCAACATAGAGCGCAGGGTAATGAACGGATTCGGTTGCGTCGGGCTGCATAGGTGGACTCTTAGTCTAGCCGTGTGACTAGTCTATACTAAAAGACATAAACTTTGTTTCTTTGTATGTAATGGATAAACTAAAAACTAATGAATCGAGTTCAAGAATTCTTTCACCCATAGTAAGCTACATTATCAGCGAGTAATATGGGATGCATTTTATTTAAAAAAAAAAAACTTCCCGTGTAAAGTCGAGGCGGGTCGTTTGAATAAAATAAATTTAAACAATGTAAAATTATAATTTATATCTATTATTAAAATATAATATAATTTCAGTTGTCGTCCTAACAAAGACTGTCCGTATTTTATACGCTAAGCTAAGCTACCAAAGAACAGCGTGCAAACTATTATTTATAAGATGGAAACTCATTGATTTTAAATTGGATATAATTTAAATCAGAAATTGTAAATTTATAGTGGAAATGATTAATTTTAAATGAAATAAAAAATTATTTGAGTTGCTAATTTTGGTGCACACTTGTATATTTTACTTGTGCAAAAACAAAAGTATTTTTCTCAACAGTCATAACCTTTACAAACATTATGTATGAAATACGAAATGTAAAAACTTACTGCAGTAATATTTTTTATTCGATTGCTTTCCCCAGCACAGTGCTGACCATTGTTTCTCGACACCAGCACAAGCGAACTGCGTTCTTCCACATCCAGCACACCCCTGAAGATTAGCGAGGATAGTGTCTTCCCTGATTAAAATTTTCCCGACTCCGTTGCTCGGTGTGATTATTACCATTTTTTCATCTCCATTTTCCTTTGGCAACATTAGTGCTGTTGACGACATCTTCTCCAAATTTTGATGATCCATTTTGCACGATATTTACACAAATATTCGTCCGTTGCCTTTGCGGTCGGGGTTTTATCACGACACTGTACGAGACACGTCCTAGTCTCTTGGCCGCCACTCGCCGACTGGACTCGACACACGACCGCCGGGTCAACTTAGTTATCGCTGCCTATTTTTTCGTATTTAAGTTTATATAGGTTATCAATTCAAGTGCCCGCTTTTATGTAAAACACTGTGATGTTACAATGTACTAATATTATGATCAGACCAGACGACACTGGATTACTAAAATTTGATGTGTTACCTGACATAGCCTTTGGCGCCATGGATAGTTCGCGGAATATTAAAAATTAAGCGGCGAAGTGAGTGAAAGACTTCAATGAGCGTGGTTTGGACCACGCTGAAGTGTTCCGTATTCGGGATGTATAATGCAATGAATACACAATAAAAGTGCAGTAATCCCTTCATGTTTACACCTATTAAGTTTGAATGCATACCCTGTTAACGAATACAAGGTTGCTTGATGTTTGATTGTTCTCGACTTGTAAATTGTCAAGACAAATAAGACGAGGCATGTATGAGATAACGCTTAAAAACTGCTATGTCAAGTACAACAACATTGATAATATTGCTCCAATCTTATTATTGATGTGTAAAATCTTTCCTCTCGCTTTCCTGCAACCTGTAGGAGTGATTTTATATAAAGGGACGGAAGTGTGTAACAGCAAGCCGGCGAAGCGCGCGATATTTGATTTGACCAATGAGCGCACGCGGTGGTTGAGTTGGCCGTCAGATGGTTCCAACCCATATTCCGATAATTATTCGATTCAATATTTCAGTGCTTAGCTCATTTAAATTTTGAGGTGAATTTCTGTCGCTGCTCAATTAATATTTTAATTTTAATTAGTTTTACAAAACTTAAAACTACACATTATCTTAAATAATAAACTTCCTCAAAGTTGCCGCTTAGAAAGCTGTCATTGCTCAAGGTACCCAGCAGACTGGCAGCATTGCCTCTTTGAATAGCCAAACTGATTCGTTGGCGGAAGAAGCTGCCAGCCCGGTGGTCTCCCGAAGCCTCGACCAGTCTCTTACAAATATCAGAAACCAGTCGATGGGCTTCGGGGCCCCAGGGACCCAAAGTTTCGACTGCAAAGGGCGTAAATATGAAACTCTCAGAGAGAGTCGCATACTTACGCCGCTTCAAGTTCTCGGAAGTGCTGGCCGCGGCACCTGCTGACTTGGAAGTCGCCGGCACATGGGAAACAGCAAGTGTATCGACACAAGTGGCATCCCACACCAGCGATCTTCCAAGTTTCCAAGGAATGAGCGTCAAACCATCCGGTCTCCTGCCGTCGCTGCGCGCAATACCTACAGGCTCTAAGACTGCAGGAACGCCAGCGGCGACAAGAGCCCGCCGAATGACGTCATTCAAGGCAGCATGTCGTGCGTGTCGTGTATAATATTTTTAATTTTAATTAAAAAACAAATGTTTTTTAAAATTTGAGGTTAATTTTTGTCGCTGCTCGCTGAGATTGATATTTTTAATTTTGATTAAAAGAAAACAAATTGATTAAATACGCGTATAATTTCTTTGATTTTAATAATTTCTTAAATATTTATAATTCCAATTTAATTCTAATGATTTCGTGAGTTGCAAAGATGGATAAATCCTGAGCAGAATATATGCGAGATTACCGGCAGAAAAAACGTGAAGAAAAGAAGAAAAATTAAAAACTGGAAAGGTAGAGCCAAAAAAAATTGCGTGACAGCTAACAGTGGTACTTTTTGACGCAGTTTTTCAACAGTTTTTAAATACTTTGAAATCACAAGTATATGTCACAAGTGTATATGATATTTTAGTTATCATAACTCTATTGTCTCCTTTCTCCCCCAAATTGAACATAAATAAGTCTTCAATAAAAAATTGCATTACTCCTAGTGTTAATTAAATAAAATACAATTTTCATTAAAAATAATCATTCTTCGTTACGAAAAATCATTTCAAATACTGAATTTTTTTTTTCAGAACATAATGTCAATGTTGCTTATTACCAAGGGAAGATGTCAGATGTTGCACATCACATTATGCGACTACTGTAAGGCTCGCTCGTTTTTTTAATAAGTATTAAGTTTTTATTTATATTTTAGACTATGGAATGTTGTTCCTGAATAACTCCAGCGCAGAAAAAATCGTATCTTTGCCGTGTGGTAACCAGGAAGTTTAATTTAAACTTGCATTAAGTGTATGCACGGCAAACGTGTCGCACGCTTGGTTCAGGTTTAAATTGCTATTTGAGCAGTGACTTATAAACTGGTAACTTAAAGCTTGAAATGAGAAACAATGTATGAAAAAAAATTTTGAACCTTTTTTAGGGTTCTGCAGTGAAATGGCAAAAAATGGAACCTTTATAATTTCATCCTGTACTGTCCTGTGTCACTGTCTGTCTGTCACACAACCATTTTACTTGGAGGCTATTGGAATAATACCTAGATGAAATTTGGAGGGTATATATATTATTGAACTGCTATATAATGGTGCATATCCTATTTTTTTACACGCTTTATATTAGCTTCACCTGTATGTATGTATGTATGTATGTAACGGAATCTTTCAGCGTAATTTTTACCTATTTCCAGAAGTCTGATCAGCTTGAAAATTTGCACAGAGGTCAAGGACTGATGACAATACAATTATTTTATAACTTTGTCCTAATGTCCTGACTAGAATCATCAGGATAAAAAGAAATTTAAAAAATTAATGGTACGATTATGGTACCATAGATGTCGCTACGGAACGTTTCTACATGCATTTTGAAATTATTATTAAGTCAAACGTATTACAATGGACCACACTAAGTTTTTTTGAAATAATTTGAATTTTGCGGAAAAAATTATAGTTTAAAAAAACTAGAAAAACACGCTTTAATGGCAAACCGAACTAAAAAGTAGAAAATAATTTTTAATGGTATGATTTTTCATTTTTGTACATAATGTATACAAATGTGGCGACTACAGCGTTTATAACAGAGATGGGCTAGTTCGCAAATGATTGAGTCAGTTGTTATACATATTAGTTATTAGTAAAACAAACATTTTTAGTTTTTGTCCGTTTGTGTTTGTTGTCTTCAATAAAAACTACCAAAGAATTAAAAGAATAATAAATGAGATAAGCGTAAAAGATTATACTTTTAAAAAACACTTCAAAATAATGAATCATTATTGTTTGCACATCGCGAACAATAATATTGTTGTTATTAAAGTAATAAAAAAAATGAAAACTTAATAATAAAACATAAACTCTTTCGTAGTAATATCGAGTTAAGGAAAGATCGCCGGGATCTGTTAGACCAGCTTGAAAACCGCACATATAAATAACATGAGAGTAAAGAAAGGTATGATGTGGAGACCACAGAGCTTTCTGAGGTCATAGACAGATTAAAAGAAAACTTTACAAATATCAACAATAATTACCAATTAGCTCAAAACGAATACACATACATATATATCTTTACGCCCAACGGGGTAATCAGAGAGGACGGAGCGCCAAGCGTCGCGGTCTTTACATACTTCTTTCGCTTCCTCAAATCTCATCTTTCTCCCCACACATTTTCGATTAATATACAATTGACGAGGTCACGAAATGGCTTAAACAAAATAATTTAGAACTCAATATAACCAAGACAAATTTTATGCGTTTTCACAATCAATTTAAGACAAGAAAACTATTAAGTATAAATTACTATGGGGAAACATTGCAAGAAGCTTATCAAGCTAGTTTTCTAGGTGTAGTATTAGACAATGAGTGTAAATGGAAATTACAGATAGATAAAGTATGCAGTAAAATAAACAGCAAGTCAAGAAACCATATTAGCGGCTAGCGGCATACTATGGATACGTAGCATTGAATCTCAAATAGGGTCTTTTGTTGTGGGGAAACTCACGCGATTTAAACAGAGCGTTCATTGCTCAAAAAAAATGTTTACGTGCTATGTGTGGTGTACCTCCTTGGGAATCATGCCGACCACTATTTGAAAGGTTAGGTATTTTGCCGCTTCCATGCATGTATATTTTTGAAGTTGCCTGTTTCATCAAAAAGTGTCCTTATCTGTTCAAGAAAGCTTTTGAAATATATCTGCGTAATACTAGGAATCCGAACAGATTGGTTTTGGATAGAGTTCCCAAAACAAGTCTGTGGCAGAGAGGTCCTTACGCTACGTGTGTAAGGATCTTCAATGCGCTACCTGTTGTAACATTTTTTCGCTATTGTACCTTCTTTTTAAGAGCTTAGAGGCTGTCAGAGAAAATAATTATAGAACTGGCAGGTTAAAAATTTAAATATGTTTTTTTTGGACGAATAGAAGAGGATTTGAAAAATGAGAAAAAAAAGAGAGCGAGGTGTTTTTTTAGACAGAACAATAATGGTTGTGATGGAGTAAAAAGGAGATTATTTTTCTCCTCAAAAAAAGAAGATATTTGATTTCTTTGTAAAAGTAAAATCTGTTAAGAATATTAAAGATGTTGGCAAAGTGAAAAAGAAAGAGGCTCGAACCAGAAAACTGATATCGCCCAAACTTCCAAGGCAAATGGACCCCTCGACAAGAATAAGGGGAGCAATGGTTTCAATCGGATAAAGAGCACATTATAATCATGGTGACGCACCAGTTTCGTACGAGTTTATAGAAGTTATATTTACAATGACGATGCTGATTGCAGAATTTTACAAAGTCGACTTATAATTTTGGAGATAACATTCGAGAGTGGAGTATGGGACAATACAATCTAATTTAAGCCAGTGGTTTGTGTTTTTTTATCATAATGTGTAAATTATAAGGTGAAAGGTATTTATATCTGATTTTTGTAAACTACACCACACCATAACAACCACTTTGATATCTTTCTGTTTCTATTTTATTTACAAAATTTATTCTGGTTTATTTGTTTCAAATTATATTACAATTTTCTTCTCAAAATAGAATTTTATTTAAAAAGATTTCCAATAAATTTCAAAATTTACTTTATCCATTCCCTTTTTGTGGCATCCGGGTGGGAATGGTATACTGTGGATGTGATAAGGTTACCGTATGCGCCATTTACAAAATCTTTAAAAAAATGGTTAAAGGCAAACATTTTTTACAGTATTACAGAGTTATTTAATTAATGACATTCCCAATTATCTTACTATGACAAATTTAATATGTACATGTTTTTTTTTTTAAATCCATTTTTAATTATGTTGTCATGATTATTTTGTATTTAATGTGTATAATTAGTTAGTTGGATATGTGTGTATGTTGATTTTTTAAATGTTGTGTACTTTTTCTAATGCTATTGAGCCATAATATTGAGTTAACATTTGTATGCTAACTTGTTAGCGAAATGTGTGTTACTTATAACATTTGTACCATCTCCGTTTTATATACTACATTTCTTACGAATAAAGAATTATTGTTATTATTATTATTATTATAGGTGTGCGAGTGCTTTTGACATTTCCGTCGGCTAACACTCTGGCTATTTGATCTTCACAAGTCAGCCTTGGTCTTCCTTGGCTTCTTTTACCACTTTCGCTCCGTAGATTTTCTTCGTCAGTATTTCATCACTCATTCTTTTTATGTGCCCGAACCGAACCATCTTAGCATTCCTTTTTTCATTTTTACAATCATACTGTCGTGCAACCCTGTCATACTGCGTATCTCTTCATTGATTTATTTGTCCGCAAGGGTGACACCGCACATATTTCTAAGAGATCGCATTTCTACTGCATTTATCTCACTTTCACTCGATTTCGGGCATATCCAGGCCTCACTACCGTACAATAAAATTGGCACCAACACCGCATTGTGTATGACCATTTTGGCTGAGTTAGATATATTCACACTACTAATGCGGACAGAACACCGTTCACCTTTATTGCCAGCTGCTACCCGTCTCTCCACATCCAACTCACATCTTCCATCGAATCGAATAACATGGGCTGTATGTATTTTATTTTCAAAAAAATTTCTTCTTGTGAGAAGCCGGGGCGAGTCACTAGTAATTTATAAAAAAAGTATTGGTATCACTAGGCGGGAATCTTGATATAATTAGTGTTGGAACAATACGCTGTTACATCGTTATAATACTGGCAATTAATATTAAACTGACCGATAACTTGTTGTGAAAACACATTTCGCAGCTACAGTTATGAATATTTTATTCGACATTTATCTTCATATAAGTACATATACTTTTTGTATCATGTTTTTATTTTCTTTTTGTAGCTTTGTCAAGGCGAAACAGCTATTAACACGTAATTGCACACACGTAACATTATATATTATATTCAAATTAACGTTGTTTCGTAGAGAAGACGATCTTTGCAGAATTTTATTTTTATATTTCTATAATTATAACCAGCGACGCGTCCTGGCATCGCCCCGGTGAGATGTTGAATGTATTTGCAACACACCAAATTTTTGAAGTAAAACTTCTTTAGGCACGCTTGGCTTGGGGAGTAAGCTGGCGAATGCATGACGAGAGCGTTACGAAAAGTGTGATCGGGCGAGGCGAACGGAAGTTGAAAGAGAGAGATATGGAGTTACATGTTAGTAAAGATGGAAAGAGAGAGTTACGTTTCGTATGTAACTTGTCCAATTAGTAGAAAATATATGTATATGTATGTACATGTATATATATGTACATATATAAACATATATGTATATATATATACATATGGATGGAGCTAAAGAAGTTTTACTTCAGTTGTGTGGTCTAAAGCACACTCGTTTTTTTTTTCATTGAGATTTTGTTTTAATAATAACCAAATTTCCGATATTTTCTGCAAAAATTTTCTCTCATACAAACCTTGTCCTAACAACTACGAACACAACAATAAAAATGAGTCGAATCAGTAGAGCCGTTCTCAAGTGATGATCTCTCATATATGCGGCAATCGTTTTTTATACATATATATAGAGAACTAGGGACCTGTCCCGGCTTCGCACGCGTAGAAATTTTTTTAAAAATAAAATACAGCCCATGTTACTCGCCGATATCACTTTCAATAGGTGAAACAATTTTTGAAATCGGCTTATAGCTCGATTATATTATTTTAAAGCAATAAATAGCATTTTATTGCTATTTCTATTTTTACCAATTATAAAATGTATGCCGTTATTGCTTCCTTTTCGTTCTTTAGAATACCATTATCGTATAAGTGTCGGCACATCCCTAACATGTAAATACTCATTGTTTGTAATAAACTTTTGTAGATAAATAATATTTTTTAATAACGATAGATTATGATCCGGGATATATAAAACGTGATAAGGTCTTACAAGTTATTGCCAAACAATATCGTCTGCTGCTAAGGAACAATTATAGTCTGGCTAAAATATCGTTACAACATTTCATTTGTTATCCAAAACAGAACAGAGAAATGATAAGAACAGAGCGGCTAGAAAAGTGGCAAACGCTTGCTGGCGTTGTTAGTTGTCTAAAGTAATAATAATATACTCAGACATTTCACACAGCGCCATCTAGTCCCAAAGTAAGCAGCACAGCGCTTGTGTTATGGGTACTAGACAACTGATATACTACATGTATACGTTTCTTTTATAAATAAATATATGTGGAATAATGGTGTTGTCTGTTGTTTTTAGTAAGATGGGCGCGTAATTTAAAATTAATTTTGTCTGTTGGCAGTATGTAAGGTCTATGATTGATTGTGGCTTAACTATACGAACGGATGACGGCTGTGTTATGATTAGTGATGTACGAATCGGTATCTGAATTTGTGTGTTGGCAGTATGAATGCAGATATACGGAAGATTAATTGGTTGTTTGTAGAATGATGTATGCTAGTATTTACGTTGTGATTGGTTAAATTATAATGAGTGACAGATGGAATGATGTTATGAAAGGGTTTATGTTTGTGATAGGCTATAAAGCATGAGAAAAATGAATACTGTGAAGATATGAATGAAAGAGGAAGATAGAATATGGCGATGAATGGCGATACAGAATGCGGGTTTGAAAGCATGAGAAAGAATGAATACTGTGAAGGTATAAATGAGAGAGGAATGGCGATACAGAATGTGAGTTTGTTTTTATTTTGTTTATAAAAAAAGAGATATTTGTAAGAGTTTGTAATAAAAAGTGCAGTAGTGAAAAAAGAATTTGATTTAGTACAAAGTTTCCACATACATATTATACATAAACACCCAGACTCGGGGCTCGAATCGAACCCGCAACCTCCGTTTACTTTCCGACGCGCTGAGCCTTTGCGCCCCGGAGGTCATCAAAGTCTCGTTTGATTTAATAGAAAGTTAATAACGTTTGACTACCAATTTAAAATTCGTTAGATCACTAGATCACGTGGTATTTGTCATTCTATTCTACTATCGTTTACGACATTTGGGCCATTTGTCCAGCCCCCCTGGTCATAAGTTCATGGCGATTCTCTAACGTAAGTAAATTACTCGAATTCATTTCTGAACTCGCGGCGAGATTGTGAACTGTGAATATTCTCTAATGTCGACAGAGATACTAGCGCCACCTCTATAAGTACGTCTGAGAGTCGGCCTATCATAAATAAACTTTTTGACGTTTCGCTAAATATTAAAATCTAATCGAAAAAAATTAAACCGACTTTAAAAAAGAACTGAAAAGTATGAAATAACTATCCATTAGATTATATCCGATTCATACTTTTCAGTGTTCTTATTTGAAGTTGGTTTAATTTTTTTATAAAAAAAATTTATTTTGCCCTTTTGAGTGACCTTGGCCTAAATAAATATCTAGGGCAGGTCTATAATTAGTTTATTTTCTAATTCTGGAGCGCAATGTGTTAACTTCCATTCTATTGAAAAGCATAAACCGTGGGCTTTCACAATAAAAGACGCGTACAGATCGAACATGGGATATTATTGCCCATTATGGCCATTATCAATATGTTCAATATCATATCATATCAATCAGTTATAAAAGAACAGTGTAAAGGTTGCATCATAATTACACCTTAGCAGTATTCTTACAATCTGAAGACGATTATTTCACCACCACCAGACAGTGACAAACAGAGAATGTGGCCACCAGCCATATATTCTCTGTCCGCCACAAGACTGACTGAATTAATTATATCACGTGCAATGTATATCTTCTCCCTACTACCATTATACCATTACCATGTGGGGACAACGATAGTTAACAAATGACATACAAGAGAATCAACAATATAAACGAATAAAGGTTATAATCAAAAATAATGCTCCGTGAGAGATTTTGAGTACTGGTGTAAGTGGGGGTTAGGGTACAAGAACGTACCTCATGGCGCCAAGTGAGCTCTGGAATACCGTTGGGACTGCATGCAGTCGGCTCAAGAAGTTGACGTAAGTAAAATTTTTTAAATGTTTTATTTTTATTCTGAGAATTACGTTTGTAACATTACAAAGATGGTTTGTATCTATTTATATAGCTTATGGTATAAAGTTTTAGGTAGAACAATTGCTTTTTTATGTACAGATTATATTTTTATGCATAACCTCAAACTCGACTTGTGACTCTTTGACTCTTTCAATGAATGAAATAAATTTTGTATTTTATCGTTTCAGAATACGGAATTACAAAAGAAAAACTGATCGAGGTATAAAGTCCGTCGAGTTAATGCAGCGTGTGGTTCTTTTAGTTAAAGAAAAAGAACAAGTTAAGAAAAAGATTTTAGCTGAAGAAAGTAAGAAAAGTTCGGGTTCTGAAGAGGAATGCTTTTGTTTGATTTGCTGTGAGTCATATTTAGACAGCGTCCCTGGGGAAGGCTGGGTACAATGCTTTATTTGTAAGGATTGGGCTCATGAGAAGTGCGTTAACCGGTCTTTGACGTCTTCAGCATATATCTGTAATAATTGTGATTCTGACGATGACTGAATTCCTTTTTTTTTTGGGCTTTTTTAAGTTTTTTATTTTGTATGACTAAAAATATACACGTTGAAGTCAATTTCATATGGATAGTGTAGATCTTGAAACAAAAATTAAACTTAAGACTTGTTATTAAGACTGAAATGCTGTGCCATAGTACGGAGCTCAGTAATAAATGTGATTAGTAATCTATATCTGTTATTTTTTGTTAATAAATGTAACGAACTGTTGATTTTCGTAATAAATATAAAGAATTGTTAATTACACTGAAACACCTTTTATTTATTTGCTTTAATGAACTAAAATCTGCTGTTTATTCATACTGGTCCTTTATGGCCCAATCACTGGTCCTTTTTGCCCCTAAAGTGGGGTTTAAAGGATCACTCGAATTGACAATCTAACTCCTCAATATCTGGCGAATAGGCATACATTAATAATATTCTTTACTAATTACGTTTAAATGAAGGATTACGCTATTCATTGGTATTTGGATCTTTTCCAGGAACATTATAGTTAAATAGTTACGAAGCAAAAGCAATATTACTAAATTAGACCTTTTAGCCCCGCCCTATTCTACAGTAAGCAATTTACAGTATCTCAGATAGACTTGCCGAGTTATTCTTAGCGATAATTATTTACCTATTTATAGTTAATTAATTAATTGTTTATATTTACTGTGTTATGTAGGTACACTAGCCGCGCCTCGCGGTTTCATACGTGATAATCTACTACATCGTCATCTATCGGATTTAGCATAGCTATTAACCATCTGCATCGTCTTGACAAAACAAATGGGTATATCTTGGTAACATGATTTCAGTGAGTTAAGTCGATCAGAAGTTATGCGATAACTAACAGGTGCACCAACATTTATCTATATTAAGAAGATATTTAATAATCTGTACTAATATTATAAAGAGGCAAACTTTGTGTTTGTGTGTAATGGATTAATGGATAAACTCAAAAACGACTCACCCGTTTTTGAAAATTCTTTCGTGCAAAAGCTACATTATCAGCGAGTAACATGGGCTGTATTTTATTTTCAAAAAAATCTCTACCCGTGCGAAGCCTGAGGCGCTAGTTAAAAATAAAGAAGAGAGAGCAGATTTCGGAACTTTGTTTATATGTGGTTGCTTTTAATCTCCGAAACCATTGCATCTGTTTGAATAACTTTCACCATTCGAAAGATATATTATTCCAGATGGGCTTAGGCCATATATTATCTACTAGCAAACCCGGCCCGTTTCACTGGGCGTAAAAAACAAAAAAAAATTCTACTGATCCGATCTTTACTACCCAAACTTTACAGGACCACCCGCTAGGCCAATCTGAAGATTCCCTGAAAATTTTATCGAAATCGGTCCAACCGTTTCGGAGTCCATAAGGAACATACATACATACATACATCGCCTTTTATATATATAGATTCAACCCGGGCCAAGTCGGGGCAAGCCACTAGTAAATATAAAAAATGTAGAACCGACTAGTTTTTGTCCGTGGCGTCACTTGCATGTCACATAGCCTATAAAAAAGCTACTCTATGTGCAAAAGGGTTGATTGGTTAATTACATTTCAATTGAAAGAGAAACAAACAAGCGGACAACTTTTTATTTATTTATAATAGGAACCAGTGGCGTAGCTAGTCCTAAATGGGTCCTGTATCAATATTTGTTGGGGGCCCCTTTTTATCGTCTGCGACGAAGCTCAAAACGAATTAATGTAAGTGTAAGGAGGTAATTTTTTTTTATAAATGAACGAAAACACTCGCATTGAAAATTAAATCTCTTGTAATATCTTGTAACATCTTGTAAATAAGTATAAGGTTACTGGTGAAAGATTTTTGAAATCGTTTGAGTAGTTTTTGAGTTTCATCCATTACATACAAACAAACATAGTTTACCTCTTTATAATATTAGTATATATAAAATAGACTACAGACTATTTAGAGATATGACAGAAAGATGAAGATTTCAGTGTATTGCACTGTAGTTTATTTCCTAGGTACATACAATAAGGAAATATGAATGTCACCACTCTGTCTGACCTTTTTTTAGAAGATAAACACTACTGTTTATGTTATATATAACAATAAAAACATAATCATAACAAAATGTCACGCCATTCACGAAATTATTATTTATACTATATCAGCCCTCAAGCATTCGCGGTAAGGTCAATGTACTCGCTACTCATCATATCGTAATAATTGTTTATAATTAGGTTTTGGCACTTATGTATATAAAATTACTAGCGATCCGCCTCAGCTTCGCACGGGTGCAATGTAGATATCCGTCTTAAAATGGTTATAGAAGGCTATATAATATAGCCATATGCCATCTCTGACTTTTTTCTAGTCCTAATAAAGAGGACAATTCCATCATACATTGTTCTGGAATAAGACAGTATTTTCGATGAAAGCTCTCAGCCAGCTTGATTTTTTCCGACATCTTGAACTATTATCGTCATATTTCAACACAAACACAAATTTATATTAAACTATACGTATAAACCTTCCTCTTGAATCGCTCTATCTACTGGTGAAAACCGCATTAAAATGCGTTGCGTGGTTTAAAAGATCGAAGCGTACAAAGGGACAGACGGCGGGAAGCGACTTCGTTTTATACTATGTATAGATATATATAGAAGATGTGTTTAATAAAAAAAAGATATATCTAGTGTAACTTTTGATTTTAAATATTACAATAAAAGTGATTGACAAAATTGTGAATATATATGTGTTTTCATCTACAATAAGTAAAAGAACTGAAATCAAATATTTAAAAAACCCTCGACTCAAAAAGACCTCTACAAAGTAAAAATAACAATATGTGCCTATTGCCCTATTAGTCCCTTTAAGCTTATGATAAGTTCTAATATAAATTAGTAGTAGTAATTATATCCAAGGGTCGTCGCGTCGAGGAACCGCTAAGTTACTTGTATTTAAATTTCATCCCTACTTTATCATTTTTAGTATACATATTCTGCTTTTACTATATTTACTTAGCGATCCCCCGACGCGATGACGCTTACATTTATTACTGCTACTAATTAATATTACAACTTATCATTAACTTAAAGGACCAATAGAGCAATAGGTACTTATTATTATTTTTACTTCGTTGAGGTTTTTTGAGTCGGGGTTTTTAAAATGTTTAATTTAAGTTTTATTTCGTACTTTTTAAGCACGCTACGTTCGACACTCTATCCCCACATTCACACAAATACTTTCCGGGACGATTTACGAAATAGCGATACGAGATCTTGTCTCGCCGAAATCTGTGTATTCTGACAATAGTTGTCCGCTCCATTACCAGACATTGATCACTGTCCGTCTATCTCGAATCTATTAATTGAGACGATTCTAATGAATCCAAACACGATACTTCTGCTGTAAGTGGCTCATTCCAGATGATGCTGTAGTATCTGATGAAGTTTACCATGTTTTTGTAATATCATCCATATAATAAATTGTAAGGATACTAATTTCGAATCGTTTAAACCAGTAGAAATTGTTCACATCCCTTCAACAATTGGAAAAGAATTGATAATCTTTAAACGGCTGAACAGATTTCCTTGAATCATAGCTCACTCACTCTCAAGCGAAAAAACTAAATCAAAATCGGTTCATCTGTTTAGGAACTACGGTGCTACTTAAACAAATATACACACGTTAAACTTATAAGTTATAACACCCCTCTTTTTGGGTCAGGAGTTAAAAAATATTGTCTTCAAAATTTTATTTACGAATATTAGTGCTCCGTTTCGAAAATTAGAAAAAACGGATCTCTATCGGAATAACCTCGGTGCCTCTGTTTATTATAGTTGTTTTTCTCAGAGACTATTTTGACGTACTTATATACTTAGCTAAAACTTGGAATAGTTATAGTAATGGTCTAAATACAGACTGTAACGCAGAATGGAAATTGTAAGAAAATTAAATGTAATAGTCTAGAGCTAGAAAACTTATGAAAGAAAGAAGCAAATAAGTAAATACAGACTGACAAGGACCCTAACTATGACCATGTCAGGGGAAGTAGTAAAAAAAAAAAATAAAAAAATAAAAAGATTCACTCAAAAGATTTGATGATCAAAGCTTTGAAGGTTATTCAAAAGTTAAGTTTCGACTACCTAGGGTAATTTTAGGGGAAGGCGCCTCACCAATGGCCTCGGGATGGTGCGCGCGGTGTTCCCGCGCGCCTCCCAGGAGAGTGGGCAGGTCAAACTGCCAGCAAAAGGAGGAGGGCTTGGCACAGGCTGGGCATAGCTGCCGGGGTCGCGGCAGAATGCCAACGCGCTCCCGTTGCCCCGGCATCAAGGCTCTCGAGGAACACCGTCAGGTTTTAGTGGGTAGACTCGGCCTAGCACCCTAATGTCGAGGAGTCCCACATACCCCCTGCCACCCCCCTTCGGCAGGACGGGATGCATAAAGCATTTCCTGACGCAAAAAAAAAGGGTAATTTTAGGGGCTTACAACCATATAACTGGAAGGCAGAGATTAAAGGTGGCTTGCACCAACTATTTAAATTCGATTTAAGGACTTGTACACATCTTGCAATATTTACTCACGGGTCTATGTCGCGTTTATACTTTAAGGCTAATTACCTATTAACACCATGGAATCCGGTCATCAGTAAGTATGTCCGGAGCCGAAAACCGGACGTCGACAGTGTGTCGATGCCGTTAGTGTAGTGTGTCTAAGTACCGACAGTGACAATAACAAAAATTAAAAAATGCATTGAATGAGTGTGGGTAGTTGCAAGAAACCGCACGCTACGAAGGCATTCATCCTCATCAGTCTGCCCGTGACCACGATCGGTGCAATCTGGTCGAAACGTCGGGTAAGGATTTGACATCTCACTTGCACCAACGATTTAATACTTGGCTATAGTTCATGAATAGTTCAGTTCTCACTAGCTGATTGTAACACAAAATATTGTCATCCTTTTGAATCTAGTCTTGTCTAATAAAGAGTATTTTCAAATTGTCTTGTTGTGTTTTTCTGCATTTCAATTCGAAAAGGGTCCGTAATGTTTTTAAAATTTTGAAAGTGGTCCGCGACTACAAAATGGTCGAAAAACTGCATTGTAGGAATGTTTAACGGGCTACTTTTCGCTCTTCTTTCAGGTATTGACATGAGAGACATACACATTTATATGTGCTCGGTCGTGGCGGCGCGGCGGCGTCACTGTGCAGCACAGACAAGAATTGCCTGCTGTCTCTCTTGTATGCATGCGTTGCGTTATGCTAAAGGAGGCTAGTGGATATATACGTTAATTTAAGTTTGTAAACCATGTCGGCGCGCAACACTAGTGGCGAGCGAGAGGAGGTGAAACGTCAACCAACTGTC
This sequence comes from Zeuzera pyrina, assembly GCA_907165235.1. Lineage (NCBI taxonomy): Eukaryota > Metazoa > Arthropoda > Insecta > Lepidoptera > Cossidae > Zeuzera > Zeuzera pyrina. The sequence goes on along the minus strand of OU015646.1, from coordinate 7,571,897 downwards.
CTGTCAACTCTGATGTACTCTGTGAAAATAACTGCAACTGCCGAAAAACCTTTGTGCGAAAAACTAACGGCTAATTGTTGTAATCTTTTCAACCGACTTCCAAAAAAGGAAGAGGTTCTCAATTCGGTTGCATGTTTTTTTTTTATATTTGTTACCTCATAACTCCGTCATTTATGAACCGCTTTGGAAAATTCTTTTTTTGTTCGAAAGGATACACTTCCAGATTGGTCCCATTGAAATTTAACTGGTATTGAAGCTTTGGTTTCGAAGATACACCAAATAACGCCACCTGGTATAACTTTTATTCATTTATATTGACGATTCTCTTGTATGTCATTTGTTAACTATCGTTGTCCCCACATGGTATAATGGTAGTATGGTATAATGGTAAAGTAGGGAGAAGATATAAATTGGCTGTGATATAATAAATTCAGTCAGTAGAGTCAGTCTTGTGGCGGACAGAGAATACGGCCGGTGGATGTCGTCTTCGGATTGTAAGAATACTGCTAAGGTGTAATTATGATGCAACCTTTACACTGTTCTTTTATAACTGATTGATATTGATGATATTGATAATGGCCATAATGGGCAATAATATCCCATGTTCAATCTGTACGCATCTGTTATTGTGAAAGCGCACGGTTTATGCTTTTCAATAGAATGAAAGTTAACACATTGCGCTCCAGAATTAGAAAATAAACTAATTATAGACCTGCTCTAGATATTAATTTAGGCCAAGGTCACTCAAAAGGGAGAAAATAAAAAACCTTTTATAAAAAAATTAAACCGACTTCAAAAAATAACACTGAAAAGTATGAAATAACTGTCCCTTACGGATCGAAAGTACAAAAATAACTTTATAAAAATACGATACAAATACCCATATAATTAAATTTGACAGTTATTGAAGTCGGTGCCAAATCAATGTTCGACAACGGAAAGTCCATTAGTTTAGTAGGCTTTGCACCGACTTCAGTTACTGTCAAATTTAATTATATGGGTATTTGTATCGTATTTTTATAAAGTTATTTTTGTACTTAACTTTCGATGCGTAAGGGATAGTTATTTCATACTTTTCAGTGTTCTTTTTTGAAGTCGGTTTAATTTTTTTATAAAAGTTTTTTTTATTATAAAATATATTGTTAAAGCTACAACTGATGTAGAATTACTACAAGAGAATTATCATCGAATTCTGCAAACTTCATTTCAATTCGTAACAAACCATATATGTATTTTATTTGTGTTTGCAAACTTAAATTTTGTGAAGCTGTATCAAAACATCTGATGAAATAATTCCACATGAACGGTACCTCACTGTTAATCAGCTGTAATTTAAAAACGCGTCTATGTGAGTATTATGTTCACTTCGACTCATGTGGCGAGACTTAACATACGTATTATTTACACAGCACCAAGCGAATGGTTCAAAGTACAAAGTAATTATATTGTAAGTTCAAAGTCCAATATGTATTGGACTTTGAAGTTCTAAAGACGAAACGAACGTAACGAGAAAAGGGTGTGTCGAAATTTTGTGATAATCGTCAGCGCATGTGACACCATTTTTTTAATACACATTTAATACAGTCACACGAGGATTTATCTACCGCGAATTGTTACGACTTTGGGAGTATTTAGAAAATGATAGGTGGTAAAATTTGTATACTTGTATACCCATGTAGATTTATAATACTAAAAAGATCGTTATTCCAATTGAATTAATTTTAAACGTGGTGTTATTGTGATATTACGCTAAAAAATAAATATAATCTAGTTGGAAAGACTTAATAGTGTAAACATGTTGATGTTCAGGAAAAGCACTCTTCTAATTCGACTTTGCTGTAAATACGTAATAATAATGTAATCATTTGTGTCTCTCTGCCTATACATATATCAATACGTTCATTAGCATGTTTCTTGTGTGTACAATAAAGGTTAGTAAATGCGTAGAGCGCAGGAACCAACAATTAAAGTAATAGATTTGTGATTCATAGTTAGTCATTCCATTATTAGTTAATTGGAACGTTGACCTATGTTATTGTAGTAGTACCTACAAAACAAGTAATTTCTGTTTTTTCATTGAATATTGTAATGTGATTGACGTCAAAACATTTTAAGAACTTTGTAGCACTATAATCTCACAATGATGATGTAGTATGACAAAGCAACTACTGAAATGATTTTCTTATGAAATAATTTTAACTCATTGTAGATGGCAAAGCAAAAAAAAAACGATAATGTAGTTGCTGATTTATCGACTATACAAGTTCCTTATACGCCTATGCATACTTTGCTGTGTTTTGTGACCTGGATCTTGTCATCTAAGAAGACTGAGAGTTAGATATTTGGATACATACACCTTGATCTTGATGATTGGAAATGAAAAAAATGTGCGGTCGGGGATCCCCGTCAGGAATTTCCTTAGCTGCAGTTTCCATTTCTCAAAACTTAATTGCAATAATGAGACCAATAAATTTCACATATGATTTATAACAAAAACAAAAAATAAAATTTCGATACTCGTACGCACACATATACTCGTATATGTATTGAAAGAGACAGAAATATCACTGTCAATCTATATATAGAGCTAACAAACCTAGCGTCGCGCGATGCGCGGATCTCGCCCCCACGTAACGCCTTTCCCTTACGTGATGATTTCTAACAACTGGAAACCTCCCACAAGCCGTGTTAAGGAACTTTTTATGTATGTTCAGCAATAACTCTTTACCACGTAACCAATTTTGAAGATTTTTTTTATTCGGAAGGGTAAATGTCCCATAGTTTAGTTAGGATTATTGATAGAGTATTGCTTAAACAAAAGGGCTTCTCAACGGCTTGTATATTTTGACGATCCATTTATTTAACGTTCCATTCTAGAATAAGAAAAAGCTTAGTTGTAGACTTAGCCTAGATGTTCGTGTAGAACGAGGCCACTCGAAAAAGAAAAATAAATAATTTTTTAAGAGAAAAATTAAATCGATTTCGAAGTAAAAACACTGAAAACTGCAGTATAATAATTGTACTGACAATTCCTTAAGTTGGTGCTAAACCTATTTTCTTTATCACGATACTCATTTTAAATTTTTTGTTACTGTACAAATTCAACTATTGTTCAAAGCGGATTTTCCTCTTAATATTTTATTTAAGTGTCGAATGCTCTGTTAATAATGAGAGTCTTCATTTAGGGATAGACAGGCGTCATTTCCGAATTGCCCTATCTTATCGGTCCTACTGTCGTGCCTTGACCTATCCGTTCATTCATGAAATGATTGATAATGTTAGGGAAATATGTGTATGTAAGTGTAAAACAAGAAAATATTGGAGTTTTGATTAAAATGTTTAATTTGTCTTCATTATAAGTGTTAGTTTTTACGGTTCCGTCAAATATACAGTTAAAGATGTGTGGTTTGTCTGTTTGTACGTTCATGTGTCTTTTCGTCTGTCTACAGACAAACAAAAGGTTCAAAAACAGATTCTGTTCCAATATTGGAAAAAATTACCGTTTTATTTATATTTAAATATGTATTTATTTATTTGCACGTAAAAATTAATATAAACGGTGGTCTCAAAGAAGCGATGACAAAAGGCAATGCTTTTTTCATTAAGAGATTTCTTCAAGCACAACTTCGGTAAACGAGAAAATGAATGAGGGTAGTATGTGCTTAAAATACAAATCACTACTCGAAAGGTACATTATTCTAGATGGACATACATTACAAATACAACTTTTAATCACTTTCAAAATGCATTTAAAACTTTGATTATAAATAATTATAATTCTCCTCATTCCGTAGGCGCAAATTGTGAACAAAACATAACATAACATAACATAACTTCACGCTGTATCCCCAACGGGGTAGTTAGAGAGGACGGAGCGCCAGGAGTCGCGGTCCTTACACACCTCTTTCGCTTCCTCAAATCTCATCATTCTCCTTACACATTTTCGCCTAGGTATGCGGGTGCTTTTGACATTTCCGTCTGCTAACACGCTGGCTATTTGATCTTCATAAGTCAGCCTTGGTCTTCCTTGGCTTCTTTTACCACTCACTTTCGCTCTGTATATTTTCTTCGTCAGTCTTTCATCACTCATTCTTTCCATGTGCCCGAACCATCTAAGCATTCCTTTCTTCATTTTTACAATAACACTGTTGTGCAATCCTGTCATACTGCGTATCTCATCATTGCTTATCCTGTCAGCAAGCGTGACACCGCACATATTTCTGAGAGACCGCATCTCCACAGCATTTAACATACTTTCACTCGATTTTGGGCATATCCAGACCTCACTACCGTACAACAAAGTTGGCACCAACACCGCATTGTGGATGGCCATTTTAGCAGTGTTAGATATATTCACACTACCCACTAATGCGGACAGAGCACCGTTCACTTTATTGCCAGCTGCTACCCGTCTCTCCACATCCAACTCACATCTTCCATCCCTCGAAAACGCACTCCCCAGGTACACAATTTCATTCACCTGTTCTAGACATTTTCCATTTACACAAATCACACATCTCGTTTGTACCGCTTCTCTTTCAAACACCAGAACCTTAGTTTTGTTCACATTCATTTTCAATCCTTTTACTTCACAATCTTCTTTCATGCACGTGACTAGTGTCTGCAACTCTGCTTCTGATGGTGCTATTAGCACAGCATCGTCAGCGTACAATAGGCAGTTTACTACTGTGTCACCACATCCCATACCACTTTTACCTTTCAATCTCTGGACGCAACTGTCCAAATACAGCACGAATAGCCAGGCAGACATCACGCAGCCCTGTCTGACACACCAGAAAAGACTTCAAACCAGGGCGACATGTCCCCGTCTATCCTTACACAGGCTCTGTGGTCTCTATATAATGACCTCACAGCCTGCAGTAAGGAGCCCTCCACGCCATATTCAGGCAGAAGACTCCACAATTTCTTCCGCACTACTCTACCGAATGCTTTCTCTATATGCACGAAAGCGCAGAAAACTTTCCAACCTAAAGCCAGAAACCTTCCCACGATAACGCGGAGCGAGAAAATCTGATCCATACAACCCCTACCGTTCCTGAATCCACCTTGCGCCTCCCACAAATATCTTTCTGAAACGCCTTTCATATAATTGTGAACAAGATAATAATAAATCGATGCAATCTTTACTAAGTCTGATTAAAAGTAATCATGTTGATTTTCAAACTGACGATTTTGCATGTGACATTGACGACAGATTGATTGATGCTTTATTGTTGATGATGAATGATGACAGAAATAAAATAAAATGATTCTTTATTGCATGTTGAATCAAAGAAATATGTAACTGGATACGTTGTTAAGAAATGTAAAACGAAAATTTTTAAAAGTTGTAATGTTTGCATGGGTGATTTTTGTAGATTAGAACGTGATTTAGAATCATTCAATTTTGAAGCTTATTACACCAAAAAATCTTTATTGCATCCTAGCTTAAGATTTATCGGCGTAATGAAGGATATTTACTATGTGATAGTTGCATGTCTTCGTGATTTTCCTCAATCAATGGCTCTAAAAAATCAAAATTTTCGTTAATTGTGCATGTGATTATAATATTATAACTTGTGAAAAACATAGAATCAATTTAATTAATTATATTATTGACCTTTCAATTAATATTATAATCCACAGCTGGTGTTTAGAGGTTAATAGACTGCTTAGTGGTAATTAGGTGAATTTGATAAGAATGATCTAATCAAACAACAGTCATATGATTATTATAATAAAAGAAAAAAAAATTTTGAAGAAAAATACTGTCTTTTAAAAATGTATGTTAACCTATGAAGAAACTGTTCACACATGTAATTAGTAGTGATAGATTGAACATAATATTTATGTGCTATAAATATGTTACTAATAATATCTAGCATTTTTAATCGATATAATGAATACAACGCCATCTAATGACTTTTGTTCATAAACATTTAAGCCATCTAGTGAGTGAGGGCAGTAGATTTGCTTATAAAATTTAGAGTTGCCTATCTCAAATATTATAGTGTATAATCTATGTTGGTAAATATTTAATCTAAGCAAGGAATGATTTATTATAATTAGTTAAAAGTGAATCTATTTGTTAAATAATCACGTGTATCAATTAGTAGTGAGAGCCGGGTACTCAATATGAACGCTACAAACATACTACAAAATTAGCGATTTCATTGAAGACAACAATAGTCTTGAAATAATCCTCTCTGCACATGCATGTACTGGCTTGATGGATATTGTATTATAATTAACTATTGTAGAATGATGTTCAAAAAATGATACCTGACCGAGTTCCTTGTCGGTTCTTCTCAGTGTCCAGGCTTTCTTCTCGAACCGAACTAAAGTAGATTTGACGTTCAAAAATACCTTGCATTTGGGTTTACTTGAATAAATTGATTTGACTTTGACTTTGAAACATTACCCTCCTTGAGCAGTCGAGTAAAAGAAAATAACAAAAAAAGACAGTAACAACTTTTATTACGACAACAAATTGAGTAGGTATCAGCATAATAAGTAGACAATATTTCTTTATCAACATCAATATTAACTATCTAAGTATTTGCGACTTAATTATGATGTTTATCAGAGATGTGATGTACAGAATGACACAGAGCACGTTGATCGAATCACCGACAGTATTGGGTCCTTACATATGAAATTGGCGTTTTGTACGGGAGGAATATAAAGTCAATTTTTTTTTTGTAAAATATATTTAATTAATCAAAGTATGCACCGTTGTTATCTATGCACTTTTGCCATCTCATAGGTAGTTCATTGATCCCTTTACTAAAAAAACCATGGGGGCGAGAATCAATAAACTCTTTGAAGGCGGTTTCGACTGCCGCATCGGAGTTGAATTTTTTTCCTTGTAAGAAGTTGTCCAAATTCCGGAAAAAAATGGTAATCTGTTGGAGCAAGGTCCGGGGAGTACGGTGGATGTCGCAGACATTCCAATTGTAGCTCATCTAACTTAGTGGTTGTTTGTTGTGCAGTGTGTGGTCTTGCGTTGTCGTGAAGCAGCAGTGGCCTAGAGCGATTGACCAATCTCGGTTGTTTAGCAGCTAGTTCTTCCTTCATGGTTTGCAGTTGCTGACAATAGATATCTGCCGTAATCGTTTGGCCAGATTTTAGAAAGCTGTAGTGAACGACACCGGCGCTAGTCCACCAAACACTAACAAGTAACTTTTTCTGAATCAATTTTCGTTTAGGGCAGGATTTGGCTGGGTCTCCAGGGTTCAGCCATTGCGACGAGCGCTTCCGATTATCGTACAGTATCCACTTTTCATCACAAGTAATGATTCGATTTAAAATTCCTTCATTATTGTGTCGGTTGAGCAAAGTAACACAGCAGTCGACGCGTGTTTGCAAGTTCGATTCACTCAATTCATGAGGTACCCATCGTTCAAGTTTTTTTTCTTTCCCGATTTGCTTCAAGTGGATTAATACAGTTTTGTCACTTACCCCGAAGCCTGCAGCTATCTCTGAAGTGCTTTGTGATGGATCCGCTTCCACAATAGCCTTTAATTCTTCATTTTCCACTTTGGTCTCCAGCCGTCCACGGGGTTGGTTCTGAAGGTCGAAATTTCCAGAACGAAAACGTTGAAACCAAAAACGTACCGTGCTTTCTTTTGCGACACCAGCGCCGTACACATCATTAATCCTTCGAGCTGTTTCTGCAGCACTGGTGCCACGGTAGAACTCGTACTCGTAAATATACCGATATTTCATGTTTTCCATTGTGCGGTAATAAGCGACGCCAAAGAAAAAAATAATGAGGAAAAAAACAAATGAATGACTGTTTTCAAAACTCAAATGTACCAGCTAAATGAATTTATAAATTTGAATTTGGAATTCTTAACCAAAGAGGAGATATTTCAGATCAAAGTGGTCAGTACGACAAAACGCTAATTTCATATGTAAGGACCCAATATATATAAATAAAAATTAAGGTCTTCTATGCGTTCTTGAACCATTTATACGATTGTAATGCAACTTGGGGAGTTGTTCTACGCACGCCCGTGAAGGTTCCAGAATTATTTAAGTAAATAAAAGACGACTCGAATGAGATAGAGGGCAACCGTTAGTTTACTTAAAAGACTGAAGCTCTAATTTATTCATGGCTAATAAAAATGCATTCATGTTTAATTAATGAAAAATATTGTAAGCGATTTAAATTTCTTTTTCTAAAATGTCTAAAAAGTGATTTCGAAATCACTGGCACCAATTGAACTCTCATTCTACATATGCACGAAAACCCAAATCAAACTACCGTGATTAGTACGTGGAAAGTGCGCATGCGACGAAGTCCCTAAAGACGATTTGCATCAAAGCACATGGAGACATGTATTTATGTATCTATGATCGAATTTAAACGATTAAATCATTAAAGTTTGAGCGAGAGTGAATATGAACATGGCGGCGGCACGGCGGGACCTCAAAACAATGAAAATCTAGGTAGGACGCTTTTGCTTGCGAACGCAAGTGACCTTGAACTTTCTTTTCTAGATACATGACGAGTTTGACGAGGTCAAAGTTTAATTAAATTTACGTACATATATAATGTTAGATTTAAGTCAGTGCAATCTGTGTCACCAATCTTAGTTGCAAAAAGGTTTCTAGAGACGTAATCGATTTCAGTCACTTTGTATTGTTTGTACGTATCTCGAACCAACAATTATATTGGACGAAGCTTATGTTTAAATAGCGTGCCTATTTTTTGTTGGTGAGAGGTTCTAGACTTGTACTAATGTGCCTGACTAGGGAAGGATCACAATACAACAATAGGTACACAGCTGAACACATTATATTAACATTTTTTTAAGCATATATTCATGGTAAAACCTTTATTTATATTAACAAAAAAGTACATACATACTTTAATATTTACAAACTTAAAACTAACACATATTATCTCAAATAATAGACTTCCTCAAAGTTCCCGCTTAAAATTTCTGATATTTGTAAGAGACTAGTCGAAGCCTCGGGAGACCGCCGAGCTGGCAGCTTCTTCGGCCAACGAATCAGTTTGACTGTTCAAAGATGTAATGCTGCCAGTTTGCTGGGTACCTTAAGCAATGACAGCTTTCTAAGCAGCAACTTTGAGGAAGTCTATTATTTAAGATAATATGTAGTTTTAAGTTTGTAAATATTAAAGTATGAATGTACTTTTTTGTTAATGTAAATAAAGGTTTAACATATTTTTATTTTCGTGAATACCAGTAAACAAAGCTAAGTGCTTTGGTTACTAGTATTGTTTAGTATTTTTTACTAGTTACCAATATTTTGGTTACTAGATTTACGAGTATTTTGCAAATAATTATTTCAGTACCTACAGTAATGTTTTGTATGTCGAGCCGGTCATGAGCTGACATGAATTACACTGACAATACGAAGTTTCCATACTTACTATAGCTAACTGTTTTACTCGTGGTTATGCTCAATGAGATAGACAGAGAGACACAAAAACTCATTTGAAAGGCCAACACGCGGTGATACGAGCGGCGACTCATTACAGCTCCGTCCATTTTAATTCTTGACCAGAAGTTAGGTTAGGTCATGGAGCACTCCCCGTGAGAAAACACGTTAAAACCAGAGGTGGAGAGAAGGAAAACTCGAAATGAAACCCGTGAGACAACACGTTAAAATCAAAGGTGGGAAGAAGGAAAACTTGTAAAAACCCGTGAGTAAACACGTAAAAATCAGGTGGGCGTGCTGACGCCCCTGCCGTGGTGTAGGCGGGGTGCGGAAGCCGCCACTTCGGAGGCCTGGGGTGTCCTTCGGGGGAAGGCGCCTCATCAATGGCCTCGGGATGGTGCGCGCGGTTGTTCCCGCGCGCCTCCCAGGAGAGCGGGCAGGTCAAACTGCCCGCAAACGGAGGAGGGCCCGGCTCAGGCTGGGCATAGCCGCCGGGGTCGCGGCAGAATGCCAACGCGCTCCCGTTGCCCCGGCATCAAGGCTCTCGAGGAACACCGTCAGGTTTTAGTGGGTAGACTCGGCCTAGCACCCTAATGTCGAGGAGTCCCACATACCCCCCTGCCACCCCCCTACGGCAGGACGGGATGCATAAAGCATTTCCTGACGCAAAAAAAAAAAAAGAAAAAAAAAAAAAAAAAAAGGTCATGGAGCACTCAACCTATAGAGACGAAATATCGGACCATCTTATTCACCACTGCTCAGTTTATTTACACTAACATATATCAACTCTCGGTGGCATTAAGCAGTACATAACCAATACTGGACCTGTGTGTAGATCTCTGTATAGTCCGACAGATATTTAACTATTTATATAATGGCTTATTCTATTCGGTGGTGTGCCAAAAACACAAAAAATCAAACTATAAAACAGAACGCAGTAACCGCAACAGTGTTTAGATGTAAATTGTTTTCATGCAAAATAAATGACATTTGCCACTCTATAGGTTGAGTGCTCCATGGATTAGGTTATGGATATTCTATTATGTTGTAATGTCACATCTCTGAGTCTACAATGACTTTATTTGTGCATTAAAATTTATATAAATAATTATCTAATATCACATTTAATTTGGACATACACTTTTCTTAAAATTACATTACTTCATAAGAGATTCTCATGATTCAAATGTATTATTAGTCTAATATCTTGTGAACGTCAGATCTACGTAGGTGCATAAAGGCTGAAATTATTTTTGACAAAAAAATAATGTATAATTGGATTATCCGATAAACTTAACTGTCACCATTGTATTTCCTAACTTTTACAATATTGCTTCTGCGCTCGCACCAACAGCGGACCTTCCATCATGTCTGGCAGGGTGCTGGAACTGTCTAGCTGCTTGGGAAACATCTTCAAATATTTGACCAACTTACTTATATAAAATACAGTTTTCGTAGTACAACATAAATATAATATCAATTTATTATTTAAAGGTTGATGAAATTTGAAGATGTCTGGTATTACAATTTAAAGGTTTAGGGGGTTACAGCGTACAAAATATCTGGCAATTGACGACGTAATTTTTAACAGTATATAAAAGTATTTCCAATTATTTCTAATAAAAATCATGGTTTATATTATGATTTTGAGCACCAATTTTATACGCCTTTGCCTACCCATTACCTGTCAACAGTGTTGGGCAAAATATAATTGTAAAAACAATTATAATTAATATTTGCAATTGTAATTGATTGTCTACAAAATGTTCTTACGATTACATTTTACAATTACAATTTTTAATTGTAATTATTTTTTAATTGTAATCTTACCAATTGTAATGTATGTACGTATGCAGCCTTTGTGCTATGACGTAGGTCTGACCACGGGATCGTACTCTACACTCTTTATTCTTTTAACAAAACAATCATCATTATAATAATTGTAAGAAGTCTATGAGGTACAATTCATGTTATTTTACTCTTGAACATTACTGTTAACTTTTAAATGAGCATTGACATTGCAATAAGTCAATATTGAGTCCGTTACAGTTATTATCCATTAAGTAACATTTAAAATAAGTATGATTTTTGCTATATTGCGAGCGCATTGTAGCTTATTGAAACTTATCCTGAGATGCAGCTCGAAATTTAAGTTATTTTATACGACAGCTACTAATTCCTCAAATAAGTAGGTAGGTATATTATTTACGCGAAGAATTATTATTTATTTTTTTATGTCATATAAGGTTTATTCGAGGAAGAAGTACTTATCACATACAGTGTCTATAAATATACGAATGAGATCTAATTATGAGAAAACTTAATTTTAATTAAGAATCACACGTCAAGCTCAAAGTTGACTTATTAGTTCGCAAATATTAATAATAGATCAAAGCAATCTTTGACACTTATTTTGTCTTAAAAATGTAGCAATGTCTTTTATAAAGAAAATAGCTCTAGCTAGGGGACGTATTCTAGAATGATTCTCAAATGAGAATCTCCGATTGAGCACAGTTAGAAAGGGATGCCGCTACATGCGATGAATAGCGGTATTTCTTTTTAAATTTTTCTCACGCAGTGATTCACCCTGGATTATAGTTCTAGATTCTGGAATAAGGGCCTAGAAGTAGATAGGTAGTCATTAGTATGACCTTAAGATAATAGATGTATTATATGAATTATTTTTGGACCCTTTAAATTAACCTCTAAATGGAAAAATTTAAGTGATTCATTCTTTGTTGATATTATTACAATGTTTTTGTAGTATCAATTTATTTTGCCATCTTTGCACCTATTGAGCTGAAATTTGGCACAAAGACGTAAATTGGTAATATGAAACCAGAAAAGAGAAAAATAAAAAACGAACAATGAATATTTTGGACGCAATTTATCTAAAATTTTCTGTCAAAATTTATCATTTATTTTGTCCAAAATTGATACAGAAATAGCACACATACATATCTTCACGCTGTTTCCCTAACAGAGTGGTCAGAGAGGATGGAGCTTTAGGTTTCGCGGTCCTTACATATTTCTTTCGATTCAAATCTCGGCATTCTCCTCAAGCATTTTCGCCTAGGTGTACGAGTACTTTTGACATTTCCGTCAGCTAACACTTTGGCTATTTGATCTACATAAGTCAGCCTTAGTATTCCTTGGCTTCTCCTACCACTCACTTTCGCTCTGTAGATTTGCTTCATCAGTCTTTCATAACTCTTTCTTTCTATATGCCCAAACAATCTAAGCATTCCTTTCTCCATGTTTACAATAACACTGTCGTCCGACCCTGTCATACTGCGTATTTCTTCATAATAAATTGATAACAACCACTCGCAGTTGGAGGGTGCGGAGGGTTTAATCTTCGTATGAAACTGTTATGTTTTTGAGGCAAAACCGCTGATCAATTTTGATGAAATTTAGAGTCGAAATAGAAAGCCCTTAGGACATAGGCTACTTTTTTAATTCCACGCTAGCGAAGCCGCGGGTAATAGTGAAGTATGTAATAACGCTATCACTGTCACAAGAGGGAGTATCCGCGCATGGATAAACAAGCGTTATTACAGAAATCCTCCTTAAGGCGACGCATTGATAAACAATAATTTACTCATTATACTTATTTATAACATGTAGATAATAATTAACGAAATGTACCTATGCGTTGAATTATTACAATTTTAAAATTCTATGACGAATGTAATGCACATTTGAAGAAAGCTTATAAGTTGGCAGTCTCATAATGTAATAGTTGGGGACCGACCTAAATGAATTCCGCATTCGCGAAAGAAAAAGCTGTCATTTAGCTGGCATTACTAACGCTTATTAAATTCAACTGACGTTACCGATATTGTGACATTGTACGGTTTATTTATTCGTCTTCCTTTCGTACTTTTTAAACCGACCGAGTTAAAAATGAAATAAAACTAGCTGCCAAGTATTAATTAATTATCCTTATCAATAAATGATTTCAAATTTTACTCCTTAGAGATAATAGACACTTAAAGATTGAATTCCTACTGCGTTCATTTAGCTGGATCCCCTTCTGCACACTGTGTTTTTTAGTAATTTTTGGTATAACTGTTGCATTACAATGCTACTGGAATGTTGTAGTCGATTCTACATTTTTTAATTTTCTCTGTAAAGTTTAATTTAAATACTTATGTAGAAATACTAGCTAAGTAGTAGATAATTATTTAATTTTTATAGGCATAGACGTGTTTATTCAGCCAATATTTCGCTGTGAAAAATATCCTTAAAAATAAAAAAATAATGTCACGTTGAGGATTATATATAGTCTTATCACATTTACTTTACGTGACAACTTGACAACTGGAATAAGTAACTAGCGCAAAATACTGGCTGTATAACAAAATACAGAAGATTATTATTTTACTCTGAATTGTACTGAAGTTTTACGTCTTTCTACCTATTTGGTTACAATTTTGATTTCCATTTTAAAAAGTTAAATTCTCATTCGTTTTTCCGCAAATATATGCGTGATTCCAAATGTCAGTGTTTACTGTGAGGAGAAGTAGGCCTCTGTGCGACGGCCACATGGGCGTCCAGTCCGTCGGAAGCGCGTGATGTGCGTCGCATCCATGGCCCACCCCTCTCTGTTTAGAAAAGCAGACAAAAGATGGCGCATTTATACAAGCGTTATGTTCTTACGCTGACTTGTCGATAGTACTTCGCTTGAATCTTTGTTTCATGGGTTCAAATAGTTCATTGTCTACGTTTATTTCATTTAGCACAAATCCCATCAAATCTTAACTACATTGAAAATATGCGTTTGATTTACTATTAAATATAAATACTTGATTTACTTGACTTCATTTGTATTTCTCTTGATTGAATTCAATATTTCAACATTGTAAAGTTAAATCTGTATTTCTTTATTTTTGTGTGTATGTTCAATTCGTAGTTCGTTATTTCTTAGAACTCACCTCCACTACAATCACTCTTTTGGCTAATAAGTTGTCTATATTCAGTCGATAAGCGCCGTCTACCGTGTTCATATTTAGCTTCTTTCGCTAGCAAAGCTTCCCGCTGCATTTGTGTACGCAATTCGCTTGGCACATCAGGAATAAATAGCTGCATGAGGCCTGTTAGGCCAAACACCACGTGCTGTAGATAAAAATAAAGGGTTTCAGCCATAATTTACATCCGCGTTTTGATTGTGTGTGGCGCAAAATTGTAGAGCGTTGATTAATTATTATTAAATTTGAAAATCGTGAATAAACAATGAGCACTAGAAATTAATGACATGAAGTTGTAGGTCCCATTAATATTAAGTTTCCCTTACTGTTTTCATTAATCGTTCTTTACTATTGTAATTTTTGTAACTTTTACTCTTTTAAAGTAGTACTCTTTTAAATGACGCTTACCTCGAAAATAACTACAAAGGCTAGTCTAGCTGCGAATACATGCCAGTAGTGAGGTGACAGACCATAAGGGTCAGAATGATTCGGAGGGTTCCTGTAACCTCGATACGCGCATAAGGGTGGATCCACTTCGTTTTCGTCAGCTCCCCAGTCCTCACGATAGTCAGACGTGTTGAATACTGTGGGAAAATAATTACTTTACATTTGTAACAACAAGAGGATTTGTATACTATGAAAAATGAAAATTAGCGAGTATGTGCTTTGCGGAAGTTATTATAACTACGCCAAATAATTTTTTGAATGGAAAATAATTACTTATTTTAATCACTTATCTTTTCCAAAAGTAAAAGAAATGAAATTAGCGAAAGAATTTACCACATTGGTCAAAAGTACCTAGTGTTTCAAATGTAATCTTATTTCACAACAATTATCAAAAGCTTAATCGAATATTAAGTATTTTACAACATTTACAATGCAAGAATATTTTTCTATGTGAATATAAAAGTAGTAGGTGTTCTACACTGAATTGAATTAAACATGAAAACGTTTTACTTGTAGGTAACATAAAACTCTTTTTAATAATATTTTAGTACAGTGTCGTGTCTTGTGGCACATTATGTAATAAAAAAGTTCTTCAGTGAAAGACATTTAGCTCGGTCTCCTTTCGCACAATTTTTTTTGCTTTGTAAGTGTAAGAGTAGTGGGTGTCATACGCTGAATAGATTTAACATATGAAAACCTTTTACTTATAGTTAACATAAATCTATCTTTAATAATATTTTGGTATAGAGTCACGTCTTGTGTCATGTTATGTAATAGAAAAAAGTTCTTCAGTGAAAGTCATTTAGCTCGGTCCCCTTTTGTACAATTTTTTATATGGAAGTATGAAAGTAGTGGGCGTTCTACGCTGAATATATTTAAATATATAAAATTTTACTTTAAGAAGATAACATAAAAATGTCTAATAAAATTTTGGCATAGTGTCGTGTATAGTACAAAAAAGTTCCGCAGTGAAACAGAGAATGTACTGTTAATTATAATTAAACATTTTTTTATAATTACTGTAAATTACTTACATGATAAAGAATGATCAATATACCCTGTCAAAGTATTGTCTGGTGAATAAACGTATTTATACACCATTCTTGGAATGAAATCACTGGTATAAGCAATCACGAACGCCTGCAAATAATAGTTAGTATGAATCGACCCTCCAGCCAGAGTCTGGCACTCCCCTGCCATATTATTTCAGCTATTTAGCAGCGTGAATATTCAAATCTGCTTTTTTATGTTTTTATCTAAATATCACCTAATCATCCTAGCTTTAATTTTGCATATAGTAATAGCTATTATTGATTTTTAGGTTAAATTTTATT
This sequence comes from Zeuzera pyrina, assembly GCA_907165235.1. Classification (NCBI taxonomy): domain Eukaryota; kingdom Metazoa; phylum Arthropoda; class Insecta; order Lepidoptera; family Cossidae; genus Zeuzera; species Zeuzera pyrina. The sequence continues at coordinate 7,555,732 of OU015646.1, read as the reverse complement.
TATTGGTTACTCTTAATCATAATTAATTTAATTATACTAATATAAATTATTTAATAAGTCGACTAATTAATACGAGTTACCAAAGATTTTAATTAAATTTCAATAGAAAAGTTATTAACATTGTAGAACATAGAAAAAATAAGGTTTAAGATGAATAAATATTGGCGTTTCGTTTCATTAAGATTGGTTCATTCCACAAAATAGCTGGAATACGGCTTCTCCGTTAGGGATGACCAATATTCATCGATATTATCGAATCATCGATCTTGAGTGTAAAAACGTCGATGTTTTAACATCGATATTAGGTCCCCTAAAAAATCGATGAATCGATGGTTTGAACAAAAATATCGAAAATCGATGTTCATGCATTCGTTTGTTGTAAAATAAAATTAAACTAATGCAAGCTTCCAAGGTATAAAATTTATTTAACAAAAATTTGAAATTTCTTGAATGAGTTTTAAAATGTCAACTTAAACATTTCGAACTTCGATGAACGAAGTAGTTCTTAATTTTTATGATAAATATCACTAAATATAACATTGTTATTACATATTTTATTTTAGCATCAAAACATCGATGTTTTTATTTCGATATTTATGGGACATCAGTGTTTCTTACCGATATTGATATCGATGTCAATATCGACGTCTTTGTAATATCACTCACCCCTATCTCTAATCTGAAATGAATTCAGAGTGCCAGATTCGGACTAATAGTGACATTTAGCGCTTTCTGAAGACGGTTTTAATTAAAAAAATTATCAACAGATGACTCACATTTGAGACTACAGCTGCGTAAGTGATTCCTCTTAGTATGCCATACCTGAAATAATACATCCAAACACATGCAATTAAAATTAAAATATAAGCACTAATAGTGTAGTGGCACTTCGATATTTGATACAACAATAGCTCTAGAAGACGTTAATCAAGCCGCTGGTCCTACAGCAATTAATGCCACTAATCATTAAGTTAGGGACTCTCCTCGACTCTCCCCGTGTACCGACTGACCAAATACTGACCGGCACCATTATTACCTAACTTGCAATCAGCAGCGACAGCCAAATATTTGTACAATTTGACATTTGACAATTTGTAGAATATAATTTATACAGTGACGCTAAATCTACCACGAAAAGTGCATTTTACGGTCATGGAGCAATAGACAAGCATACGTCATATATGATACCAATTTTTTATTACAATAAGTCACCGGTCGTGCAATGATCGCGTGGCTGTCTGCAAGTTTTAGGTAATAACCCCGCGGGCATGGCTGCATCAGTCAGTATTTGTATCAGATCGGTCGATAAGAAACGGAGCGTTTTGATTGACACTGACTGCACTAGTGGATATTGGTACGTTTTTTGCGATTCAAGAAATGTTAGGAACCCCTATGTAGGTAAAAGATTCCTTAAATGTAGACACTCGTTTTTCGATCCCATAACACTATGTGCCTGTTTTATTTGTTAGTTTTTGGCAATATAGGGAATAATTTAATAAATTATGTAGAAACTTAGAAGTATAACAATAATATCTGTTTTAACGATAAACTTTTGGAAACGAATAGTCACTATAGAAACAACTAAACGTCACATAACTATGTCTGACATTACTAGGGAACCATTAGATTGTTGAAAACGAATATTATCTAGAACTGGTTTAGGGGTCCTTTTAATCTAGAGTTTCTAGAGGGTTCATACTTATATGATGACTTAAATAATGTAGGTGAAATCGGACATTAGAGTCCCAGTATACTCCAGTACGTCCTTTTAGAAGGATGGTTATCTTTTGAAGACTTCTCCCGCAACACGAAAAAAGGTTCAGGTCTTATGTGGTTTAAAAATTGTTTTGTGGCTGGTTACTAATCTATCTCCACACCTCGCGGTTTTAATTATCATCATTTCATTAATTACCAAGCTCCTATGTCTTCAACTCGCTCGGCGAGCGGTCGCCTTGCCTGCGTTACCATCTTGTAAGCATCTAGTCGTATCTCGGCTATGTTGTTGAGTAACGCGAACAGTGGTGCCAGTGGAAATGCAGCCACGAACAGTGTCACGAAACCATATTGAAGTACTAAATAGAGAGAAAAGGAAAGACATTTAAAAATAAGAAAGTAATTATCAGTATCTGATTTTAGTTAAGTTTATGTACTTCAAGAGTCTTACCCAATGTATGGATATTTATGTATTGGATTATTTCATTTAAAATCATTGTAATAAAAGTCGAAGTCAAATCAATTTATTCAAGTAAATCCAAATGCAAGGTATTTTTGAACGTCAAAGCTACCGTCATTTAGTTCGAAAAGAAACCCTGCGCAAAGAGAAGAACCGACGAGAAACTCAGTCAATAGGTGTCATTTTTTCACCATCATTTTACAATAGGTTTATGAAAATACAATGTTCGAATAACCAGTAAATGCAAGTGCAGAGAAGATTATTTCCAGACTACTGTTTTGTCTTTAACTAAATCGTTTATTTTATAGCACGATTGTCTAATCAATGTATGTAGTAGTAGTAATTAAGTACTACAATATATGTAGTACTTAATTCTATAAAACGTACAATGCAGTTACCCAAAAATTAAACATTCGACTTATGTAATTTTAATTTTGAAATAACCAATTTAGTATGACCTCAAAATAAGCCTAATTGGTATTGATTAATTAATAGAATAATGACATACTCATCTCGAGGTATTCATCGAAGAGCGCCAGTCTTCCAGGGTCTTGTAAATGGTAGTCCTGCTCCCAAGCCATGTGCGGTTTGTTGAGATCTCGGGTGACGGCACGGTGGGACCTTTGACGCCACCAATTGTGGAATTTACTGTAGGACAAATGGAATGCAGTCTGTTTAGAAATCGTTTCGAATTATTAACAAATCCGTTTCTTTTCCTTTGTGTAATTGAAATTGATAGTACATTATGTAGATACAGCATATTACCTTCATAACCTAGATAAACCTTAAAGTTAAACCTAGTGAAGCTAGTGGACATTTCCAAAATGGAGTAAAAGTATGATAAATCCAGAAAATTGCGATCTGTTCTAATCTTATGTCTGATCTGATCAGAATATGCAATGATGAGTAGTATGAAGAATGGTTAGTGTTTTGGGAATGTAGACAGAATGAGCGAAAAAGACGGATGAAAAAATTCACTAAACAGAAATGTAGTAGGTACTGTAAAGTTTAAAACCTAAAACCAACCTATGAAGATCACATAGCTTGAGTGTTAGAGTGATAGAAAAATTAAAAGCATTAGCATAGTGTGCAATTTGTGAACGGAATGATGAGGTTTGAGGGAGTGGAAAAGATATGTAACGATGGTGACCTTTAATGTTTCGCTCTTAACCCTTTATAAATCAGTATGAAGAGCTTATTTGACGTTTCACTGCTATAACATTTTTTAACCGTTTCTTGAAATATGCGGAAGAATAGGAATCTACATCTGTACTTACACGTAAATAAAATTGAAGTGTCATTTGTATGTAACGCTATCTTTAAAAAATGGTCTGTCTTTCTGTCCGTTTGTTTGTTTAGGCTAATCCGGGAAACGGCTGAGCCGATTTCGACAAGATTTTCACTGGCAAGTAGAGGACTTTTTAGAGTATAACCTAGACAGACTACTTTTATACCGGAAAAATAGTAAAGACACAGGTGAAACCGTAAGGCACAGCTAGTTCTTAATTTAGGACAGACACAAACACACACGTACGTACGGGTATCCCAACTCGACAAAGTTGTTGAAGCATTGTTTTCCTATCATGATGATGGCCAACTGGATACACAATTCAGATAAGCAGCCGGCAGGATCGCATATATCTCCCTTGAGCTTGAAGAACTCAGATTTGCGGGCTTGATCGTCACCGGGGTAGTCGTAGAAACGCCCCTGGAAATAAGTAAAGTGCCAAATCAATCCCTATTGATATTTATGAGTATTTGGTCTAAGATTTTCTTGATCATGAAACATGAAACACTTGCCCAAAAAGTAAAGCACAGTCTTACAATATTATTTTTGTATTACAAAGTCCTTTACATTTTCATATATAGGGTTACAGACACAGGCCTATTCTCATAAATTCTCATAAGATGAGAAGAAAAGTATTACATTAACTTGACTCAAACAAATCTGTCTCAAATCGGGTCCCTTTGATGGCTTTTGCAAAACAATAGGCAATAACATTTTTATAGAAAGAAAAGTGATATGTAAATGTTGTACCCTTTCGAAATCTCAACGGAGAACACTGCCATACAGGAGTCTTGATTCGCCATCATAACCGTAACTACGAATGGCGGAGAGACATCCCGTCCGATCCAGTCGACAAAGACTCGACGCTCAGAGTTCGACGCAAGGCACTTTTCCAGCGTATGCTGTTCCATCTTACTTCAGAAATAGGTACCCAATTCTTAGAGGCTCTAATAACTTACCTTGAAAAAAGCGATGTAGATCAAAGAAGAATAGAAGTTCATGAACTCGAAGAAGAAGATCTTGAAGGTGTAAGAGTCTTCATACTCCGTCTGCGTGCGAGGGTTCTCCATGTTGGTCAAATGAACCGCTACTTTCGCGTATATCTGTAAATTAAATCGACTTTTTACGGTTCATCTCTGAAAATGAAATCCCATATCTGAGAAAAAGAAAGTTTACAATACTTCTATCATCACTGGCATTACATATGATATCTAACATGATCAGTCCCCAAAACTAACACCAAAAAATGTCAACATGGAATGGAAAGGAGTATGCCTGACAACAAGCTCATATCGCCGCAGATTGTCCAAGACTAGAGGGGACACAAAAATAGCAAACAAAGACATCTAAAACCGCCTTCAAAAATGACACTGAAAAGTTTAAAATAACTATCCTTTACTAATCAAAACTCAAGTACAATTAAAATAACTTTATAAATACGATACACATACCTATATAATTGAATTTGACAGTTACTGAAGTCGGTGCCAAGCATGAAGTGCCAAGCCCACCAAACTAATAGACTTTATGTTGTCGCACATTGATTTGGCACCGACTTCAATAACTGACAAATTTAATTATATAGGTATGAGTATCGTATTTATAAAGTTATTTTAATTGTACTTGAGTTTTGATTAGTAAAGGATAGTTATTTTATACTTTTCAGTGTCTTTTTTGAAAGCGGTTTAATTTTTTTTAATAAAAATTTTGTATTTCTCCCTTTTGAGTGGTCTTGACATACAGACGAATTGAGAACCTCCTTCTTTTTTTGAAGTCGGTTAAAAATACAGATAGCATAGTCATATGATGAGAGCGGATGGGATAAGTGGACTAGAGTCATTACGGAATGGTACCCAAGAGATGGGAAGAACAAAAGGGGTAGAGACTAGACACACGAAAAGGTAGGAGGATAACTTCCTTATGGGAAGACTTTGCAAGGTTCGCAATCGGTAGTAAATCGTGGAGCAACTTGTGTCCACCATGGAACAACTTGACCTTGTCGTAATATTTAACAGTGAATGTTAAATATTACGACTTTGTTGGTTTTTTCTTCTTTCTTCTATTCATATTCTTAGTTGGTCAGTGGACGAAGGATTTTTCGTTTTGTTTTTACATTTATTTACCTCAAACGGAAGAATGCTACCCTTATAACATAATTCACACGTTCGTTCATTCGTCACAGTCGATTATACAGAAATGGTAAAGACTCAAATTTAGCATGTTTTCAAAACACATAACATTGATAAAATACATATCTCGCGTTGTATCCGATGAAGTAATTAGAGAGCATCGCGGCTCTTACATACTTCTTTCGCCTTCTCAAATCTCATCATTCTTCTCATACACTTTCGTCCAAGTATGCAAATGCTTTGGATTTTCGTCAGCTCACTTCTGGTAGCTTGATCAGTTTTGTTAATGCGTTATTTCATACCAATTGCTAATATTCTTCGCAAAACTAACTTACCCTAGTGAGTATCATAATGATAATCAAGTTGATCAACGCAGCAGTCATCGAGGTGAAAATTTTGGTATGACTCTGCAGAAAGAAGCCGCTGCCACCATAAATAACTGACACCATAGATATCCGGTAGATTATGGTACCCAGTACAGCTCCCATCACAATGCATATCTGTAAAAGAATTCGAAAATAGGTAATTTGACAATTCTATAGCGTGAGGAATGCTTATAGCTTTTAGTTATCTTCCGCTTCAAATCTAATTGTCAATCGACACGTGTTTCCAGATATTCTAGAACTCAGACTCGGTCAGATAACCAGCACCGACTTTGAATTGTGAAGGTGAACTCTGGTATAGGTATTCTGAGGTAGCTTCGTTGATAATTTAGAAATTATGGATGGAAGATAGATATTAGAATTATTCATCACATATGACATATTTCCGTAAACTAACACCTGAGTCTATACAATATTTTAGTGTTTTAAGTCCGAGATTGGATTGAAAATAAATGTTTAAAACTAATACCCGATATATCACGTTTTTGATCTGTGATATCTATACTAATATTATAAAGAGTTAACTTTGTTTGTATGTTTGTTTGTAATGGATAAACTTAAAATAACTCAACCGATTTCAAAAATTATTTCACCCATACAAAGCATATAAGCGAGTAACATAAGCTATATTTTATTTTCAAAAAATTTCGAAGCCGGGGGGGTCGCTAGTGTTCTATATTTATTAAATAGCCTTCTCAATTCCTTGAATTTGATGTTCATCATGAAGGAGTCCGACGAAATTTTTTTAGGGCGTAACCTTACCTAGTAAAGTCAAAGTCAAATCAATTTATTCAAGTAAACCCCAATTAAAAAGTAATGACTGGCCCGTTGGCGCAGTGGTATATGCATCAGGTTTCCAAGCTAGGGTCCCGGGTTCGATCCCCGGTCAGGTCAATTTAGGAAACGAACTTTTCTAAATTGGCTTGGAGTCTGGGTGTTACTGGGAACTCCCCCAAAGTTCGTTGTGTGGTACCCATAGTACAAGCTTACTGCTTAGTTTGGGGTCACACAATCTGTGTAATTGTCTGGAGTATTATTATTATTATTAATTACAAAGTATTTTTGAACGTCAAATCTACTTTAATTCGGTTCGAAAAGAAAACCTATGAACACAGAAGGACCGACAAGAAACCTACATCGTAGGTAGGTACTGCCGACGCCATATTGACTTTTCAAAAACAAGCAAATTTATGTCACGCGCATAAGATTGAGACGAATCAAAAGGGAATAGACTAACACGAGCGTGTTGGCAAATGCTCTCAACTTGCGCATCGGCATTAAAAAAAAAAAACATGAGCGTGTTGACTTTTTGGCGGGAATGGGAGAAGTGAGGTTGTCATTTTCTTTAGATTTTCGATTTTTTACATTTTTGGGAGTTTTAAAGAACAAAAGTGATAGTATATTGTGTTTTAAAGTTCTGTGTAAGTGAAAAGAATGGAGTAGGTCTAAATAAAAATGTGTAGCTAAAGTTCTCGCGCTCTTCCAAGAAGTCCTATAAAACTTCAGTAAAGCCTATTATCACTTTACTGGAGGAGTTTGATGATAAGAAGAAAAAACAAATTTACTTCGAACGTGCTACATGTGGATTGCCTTCCTTATTGATGATATGACATGATATCAATTTTTTATTACAATTAGTCAACGGTCGCGCAATGATCGCGTGGCAGTCGCTGTCTGCAAATTTTTAAGTAATTACCCCGTCGTTGGCATTATCGAATCGATACAAATGCTTTAGAAAATTGGTTCTCTGTGTTTATATGTTAGTAAAGGTTTATAAATTAGTATTTCTTTAGCTTTTTGAGGTGGTCGAAATTTTATTAAAAATTTTGCACGATTTCTTCTAAGCAACGGAACCCTTGGTTCGCGATCCCGTCTCATAATTCATTTGTGTTTCTAATTAGTGTTTCAAAGTATAATGACCTGAGGACATTAACATTGTCTTCAGAATAGTGAGACCGAGAAGTCTTGTGACGTGTCTTAGGAACCGTATGCAAACAAGAATTGCTTTTGGCATTACTCCAAGTGATAATTTGGGATACTTTTGAAATATTTGTCGTTCATAGTGATGAATGATGGCGCAGAGTCAGTAAATGATAACAGCTATAACAACCGTCATTTTACAAGGAAGTGTACAAAACATAATAATAAATCTACAGACAGAAATGATATATCCGGCCATACGTTCTTACGGCGCGCGTTGAACAAAGGAACATTCACATTTCTATCATATAATATGTAAAATAGTATAAAATCAAGGTTCGTTTGTTTGTTCATATTTTAAGGGCTGCCATACCGTTCATGAAATTGCGATGACTTGGTATGGAGATAGCTTCAAGCCTGAGGAAGGGCATAGGCTGTTTTAAAAATAAAAAAGGCGGACGAAGTCGCGGGCATCGGTTATTGTAAAATAGAAATACGGACGTTTTCAAATGCGACGTTGTCAAAATTTCAGGTCAATCAACCGACTATTTTTGCGTTTTGAAGTCACGAACCGAACGAACGGAAGTCGAATTTTAACATATTTTCACCTATGCAGACTTTGGTGTGTTTGACGACCTGGATCTCGATATCTAAGAATACTGAGAGATATTTGAATTCCCAAACTTCAACTCTATCTTGAAATCCTTAGACGGGGAAGCTGATTGGACAAAAAAATCTCAATAAAAAAGAACTAGAAAAACCCTGTTTGCACGAAGATCCAGTTGCATCTCCGAAATTCTACAAAATTTTAAAGTGATTTGTACTGAAATGGATAGATAATTATAATATCCCAAATCTCTAAAACTAGTTTTTAAATTCGTAATGTAGTCTTGCAAATTACAATTATGTGCAAAAACAAATGTTGAAATTTCTCCGCGCTAAAATATGATCGAACCGCAAAAGCGAAAATCAACTTTATTGTTATCGCCATAGGGCGCGGGGGTAATGAACGAATTCGGTTGCGTCGGGACTCTTAACACATACGCAGCAGAACCGTATAACGACAGATCGCTAACTTACCGCCTAAACCAGGGGTTCCCAAACTTATTTTGTCTACTGCCCACTTTGAGAATAAATTATTTTTTAGCGCCCCCATTTTTTCACCTACTGAAAAACCACTAACTTCAAATTAATTAATTATTGTGAGCTATATTAGCGGAGATTAAACATTAATTCCAAACGAGACTTTTACTATAACCCGCAAGAGTTAACTTGAAACCTGAGCGCAGTAGGTAATACACAACGGCGCTCAGGTCTCAAGTTAACTCTTACGGGCTACACCTGCCAATGAGAATGATTATTGAAACGCAACTTTATAGTATTCAAACAGAGTATCTTTTATTCAAAATAAAACAAATATAATCGATCCTTATATAAAAATTAATGTGAAGGATGAATCTGATGCTGTTTAATAAATTTGTTGATATCAGGTTCCAATTTACTCAAGAACAGTCGCAAGTCGCCACGTTTGGTACCATGCAAACGATTTCTCTTTTTAGTAAGCAGTGTTGCCACAGCACTAAATCCACGTTCACACAAATATGATGATGGGAATGCTATTAAGAATCGCTGAACGATTGACCACAATCCAGGGTACAATTGCGGGATCGGTTTTTGTAGCCAAAATTCTTGGTAACCATTTTTGAACTTGATTTTTATTTCCTCGTTTGTTGTCAATTCTATAAGTTCTTCTTCCAGCTGAGGTGACATTGCTGTGTTGACATTTGAAAACGGATCCAACACCCAGTCTGGTATTTCCAAGTTCAAAATGTCCTGGTATCGTTCGGTGAAGTCAATGTGGAGGTTTTCGAAATGTTGGCAGTAGGCAAACAATTCGTCGTTACTGCATGATACTGATAAATTCGGAAAATTGTGAAACTCACGTCTGCCCATATTCTTTTTGTGTAGAAGCAGTTTGGCTGCGAAAGCAGCAACGACGTTTTTTGTTTTAATTAAATTTAGTTCATCGCCTTTCAGTTGGAGATTCATGTCGTTGAACAATTTATACAGGTCTGTCATGTAAGCTATATCATTCTTTGATGTAATGAGCTTGTTGTGCAATTCTGTATCTTTAGTTTCCAAGAACTCTATAACAAACAAAGTCAAACAGGTTGTAAAATCGAGTCAGACAATTGCCTCTTGATAGCCAACAAACTTCAGTATGAAACAACAAACGGTTGAAATCCTCGTCATTAGTAACACAAAGCTGATGAAATAATCTATCATTCAAAGAGCTGTTGCGGATTTTATTGACTGCTTTGATGACATATTGCAGTGATTGAAATAGTCGTTCACTTAAGTTTCTAGCAACCAAATGTTGTCTATGAATAACGCAATGTACAGCAAGGACATCTGGAATTTTATTTTTTAAGTACGCTATGAAACCTTTATGGCACCCTGTCATAGCCGGAGCGCCATCTGTAGCAACTGATATAATATTTTTCAAGGGAATCTCTTTCTCATCACAAAACTTTTCCAATGTATTGAATATGGTTTCGCCTTTTGTATCGGTCTCTAAATTTCTAGCAAAGAATATTTCTTCACATATTTTCTCATCTTTAATAAACCTCACGTAAGACAGCAACAATGCTTCATTAGTTGGTAAAGTGGACTCATCGAGCTGAATTGAGAATTGACTTGTCCTCAGGTGATCACACAATGATCCTTCAATATTTTCAGCCATTTCATCAATTCGTCTTTGCACAGAATTATTACTCAAAGGAATTTTTCGGATAATATCTGCGGCTGGTTTATGAAGCACAGTAGTTATTACTTCCTTTATTACTGGCAAAATTCTTCAAACTCTTCTCCGATGTTATGTGGTTGGCATTTTTGAGCAAGTACGAAGCTCGAAGTCCGTCGTCATCTTGCTTAGCAGCCGCCGAAAATAGTTTTGCTACACTTGGCTGAGTATTATGCTTCTTCTCTAGGTCTTGAAAATATGCTACATTCTTGTCTTTCTTATCTGGATGCATTTTATTCAAATGATCTTGCAGTCTTGAAGGCTTCATTGCTTCATTCGAAAATGTTTTTAGACATAGAAGACACAAAGGCGACGATGGGTTTGTCGGATTTTCAATGAATCCGAATTTAATATATTCCGCACAGTATTGCCGTCTCTTCTTTTTTACTTCCGACATTGTTTTGTTTTGAGAAATACGTAAGTAAGTGTTGAACTTAAGTACTGCTCATCTATTGCGCGCGAAACCGCAAATAAAAATAAAATAAATATTACGTTGTTTATATAGGATTTCATAAGCAGCACGCACCGACAGGAATAAAACAAACATGCATAAACTCGTTTATCTCATTCGACGCTCAATCGTATTCGACAAGTCAGAACAAGTATTCTATGAACCAGCCGATTGATACAGGAATGCACAATTCGGGTTATTTAACAAAAACTTGTTAAAACATGATTGCCCGCGGTCTATTATCTACGAAAATTACCTATCTGGGAGTACTAATAACTATTAAAATGCAAAAGTGTGTCTGTTGCCTTTTTATTTGTTTGTTTGTGTCTACTTTCATTTCGAAACGGAACGACCGATTGACATGATTTTTATTTTGTATATTCAATAAAACAGGACAGATATATGAACTACGCGGAGAGAAATATCGAACCGAGTTTGAGCAATCTTTTAATTAATATTAGTTGATGTTCACAAGTTGTAGTTGAGAGTCGAGAGCTCATGCAGTCGTTGTCTAAGATGCCTCCTAGCTAAATGAAATTACAAATTACCCCCCAGGCCTCTACACAACGCCCCCATTTTTTTTCTGGGTCTCTTACCGCCCCCCTTTAGGCCTGCAGCGCCTACAAGGGGGCGTTATCGCCCACTTTGGGAAAGGCTGGCCTAAACCAATCGATGCATCTATATACAAATAAATGTTGTCTGCAATTTTGATATAAAGACTGTTCAATATAGTTATTTGTACTCTCGTCGGCTGATCTCTGAAAACAGTTGAGCCTATTTTGACGGAGCCTCCTATGGCAGGAACTTTACACTTGTATTAACTTATATTTTATTCAACTAATACTGTCTTAACAGGAAACTTTATCGTTAAACTTACCATGAAAAGCACTGCTGAACTGGTGGCGACATATCTCATGGTCTTCTGCCAAGTAGGAAGGTAAGGTTCCTTCTCCCTCGTCACTGGGTTAGTGCGAAATGTCTTTACTGATGCTTCGAATTCAGGACGAGGTTCTTCATCCTACGAAATGCATGAATTTTGGTCACTACTGTTAGGTTTACAAAAAAAAAAACACTTCAATTAGTCGCTCATATATAATTTCATCACGTTTCAATAACGTGAGCGGGGATAAAATGGATTGCCTATATTAGTGGGGGCGTACAAATTTTGACTAGCCATTGCAATGAGTAATTGTGTTACAACGTGTATTAAACTCATCAACCCCGCATCAGTTCAGTGCCACCATTCCTTGAGTGGTTGGGGTCGATAGAATTTCCAAATAATATAACTCCGTAAGCCGGGTCTGCTGCAACAGGTTTTTGTTTTTTGAACATTGAACATATTCGATTACGTATCAACAAAAAACTAAAATTTAAAAAGTAATTGGGTAGGTACCAGGTACCAGACATCACACCACTCTCCTCATCGATTTAGAGCACTGGTTCCCAAACTTATTTTGTCTACTGAGTCGAGAGCTCATGCAGTCGATTACAAATCACCCCCCAGGCCTCTACACAACGCCCCCATTTTTATTCTGGGTCTCTTACCGCCTCCCTTTAGGCCTGCAGCGCCCACAAGGGGGCGTTATCGCCCACTTTGGGAATGGCTGATTTAGAGCATTGATGACTTTTACACACATTTTGCAGATGCATACGAGCGGTTGACTGTAGGTAATAGAAATTCAACACGCCCTAAGATCTCAATTATTTTCAATACAAGAAGTAGCGCAATTAACAGATTCGATTTCTCTCAAAAAGTGGAATAGCCAACCTGAAATCAATTTCTAATTCTTCTTTGCAACACTAATTTGCGAAAACAGTAAATGCGTCTGCTTCAGTCAGACTTATTTTAGAGCGATGTAGGTCAAGTTCAATAAACATCAAACATTATTTTGTGGTTACAGGAAACTCCTTGTTTTTACTACATGTTTACTGAACATGTTTGCTGAACATGTTCGCTAAATATGTTAGTCACATCAAAGTCAAGAGGGTGTCAAGTGTGATATTGTGTGACCAGGGGTGGGAGCGTCACAAGCTTCGTGACGTCACATGTCAAAATCTAGTGCTAAAACATACATTTTAACTGTAAATGAAAAACTTAAAAAACATTATATCTTAGTATTTTTGGAACTGCTGTTTTCATTTATTCAGTTCTGGGTGTAACAAAATATGTGACGTCACACCAAGTACGGGGAGGGTCCCAGAAATGTGAGCACCTGTGACAAGGTCTTAAAATTATTAAATTCGTGTGACGTAATTTATGGATGGTCCCTCATCGGAACGTCTCGCTCAGAAGCTGTCTATACCTATGCGAACGCGAGGGAACCACTTGGTAACTTACCGTCAATAATGTACCTCTGGAGTCCAGTTTTTAGTTATTATATAGGTCTTACCTGATCCACTCCACCTAAGTCCCACTCCCATCTCAGGACAGATTGTTTTCGTTTCCATAACTCAAGAAATGTTGTTGCTGGGAAAAAATAAGTAAGTTATTAGATAATTTACATCTCAAACCATGTACAAATCAAAACGGTTTTTTGAAATGGTTGAAAAATTGTTGATTTGGAAATTGATCTTATGAGAGACTGATGCCCAATGTGAAATCGGGCATTAATTTCTGGAAATAGATAGGCACGCTTATTACGTAACTTGCAGACAGCATGCGACAGCCAATATCGCGCGATATCTGCTGTCAAAACGAGAATTTGTGTAATGCAATTTGTATAGTGGCGCTAAATCTACCGCGAAAATTACATTTTACGGTCATATAATAATAGATACGCAATCGTCATACATGATACTAATTTTTTATTACAATTAATCACCGGTCGCGTAGTGATCGCGTGGCTTTCGCTGTCTGCAAATTTTTAGGTAATAACCCCGCTGATCTACCATTTCCGATATATTTTTCTTGTAAAAGGCAAGGCTTGAAAATATGTAGGTACTTTAAGTTAAAATGGAAAATAATTAATTCGCAAAAGTAATCTTAGAAATTATTTTTATCGTTCCGTAATCCGTATCCTAACTGGAAAAATGGAATTTTGATTATAATTTTCAATAATGCAATAACTTCTGTCGAATTTATCAGATATAATATCAGATTTATATAGATATTATATCAGATTATCAAAGCTCAACAAAATCTTGCAAAAAGAAGTATAATGGAGCATATAATTTTCTCTATGAATGGAGCAATTTTACTTACCCCAGAAAGACATAAATATAGCGAAGAATACTGTCGCCGGGTTGTCAAAGAGGTACGTCAGTTTGGCGAACAGACACGAATCGGCCAGGCTTTGGTATTGGCAGGCTTTGTCGCAGAGAGGACAGAGTGTAGTGTTACCAGGGCCTCTGAGATCACAGATTTCTTTGCTGGAAACATTGTTAATAGAATTAGAGTGCATGGAAGACCTACGGCATGAAACTATATTTTTAGGTTATCTGTGCTATTTATGTCGCGAAAGAGTGCTTAAGCGTAACCGTGGCTCCGGCAATTAGCGTCCCAGAGGAACATAGTCAGGTTTTAGTGGGTATTCTTGGCCTTGTACCCTTTCAGCCGAGGAGTCTCACATATCCCCCCCGCCTACCCTCTTCGCGTGAACGGAATGCATAATATATTGACGACCTCCATGGCGCAACGGCTAAGCGCGTCGGAAAGTAAGCGGGGGTTGCGGGTTCGATTTCCGCCCCGAGTCTGGGTGTTTATGTATGATATTTATTTACAAAAGAAAAGTATATGAGTAGTATATCAGTTATCTAGTACCCATAACACAAGCGCTGTGCTGCTTACTTTGGGACTAAATGGCTCTGTGTGAAATGTATGAGTATATTATTATTATTTCCTGGCACAAAGAAAGGTCCTCTATGCTATGAACCATGCTACAAACTTATTCATTTAATCTTTTTAATGTTCCAAAGGAAATACCAATGGAATCTCTTTGTTTTTATCTGTCACAATACTTTTTCCCATAGACTATTTGATTTATACAGTTGAAATTTGCAATAGTAAGTAGTGGGCCAAACAAACGAACTTTTAAACTTTAGTTTTTAACTTGGGGACCACTTTCAAGAACTTAAATAGGTCGATAATTTAAAAAAAATGATTTTGAGGCAGGGGCTATCCATTACGTTACATGTTCAGGAGGAATAACGTAAAAAACTGATATAAGATATTTATATACCGTGTACGTACAACACAGATCTAACTGACAATAGACAAAATACCCACTTAGCACTTACCTAGGAATGTTGTCTTCTGAGTCCATGCTCGCCAATCCATATAGGAAACATAAAGTCCCGACTATTGCGGGGGCGTATAACATCTTCGTATAGAAACCCAGCCAGCAGAAATACAGAGCTATCTTGTCGCCGAAGTATCGACGGACTAACCACAGAGGCTGTTTTTTATACCATTTGCTCGGTCGTGCCCATTCCAGGTATAAAAGCTAAAAGAATAATTATATTACTCTTAATTAGCTTTCACGCACGCCTTTACTTTATTCAGATTTTTAAGATGTATCAAGCACACCATACCTTAAAAATAATGTAATTATACAAATCACACACACCATCACACTCACACATACACGCACACACACCATCAAACTCACACATCATCAAACTCACACACCATCACATTCACACACATGCCAAAACACGTGCACATTTCCATAGTCACATATAAGTGCTGATTATTATGTAGTTACATACACCGTATGCATTGCCAGATTAATGTTGCATTGTGTTTTTGTTAATTAGCTAATATAATATGATTATGGCTAAGATTGCACTGACAGAGGCCGATGACTGATGCTTAAAATACAGGGATTCCTAGTTTAAGCACCAGTAATATCGATTGTTACAAGCGATTTAAATAACAACCATGTAATATCAATTTGTAATTTTTCCTATATTGTTATAACTCTATGTATATTATGGCGGAAATAAATATTATTATTATTATTATTATTATTATATAAATGTAAGTGTAACGTATATTTGCCAGTTATTATTTCATATTTACGGAAAATTGTCTAAGATTTTAAAAATTATTTAGAGCAAAGAATTCTTTTCATGGACTTTACTATAGCAACTTTTTACAACTTTTTATATGTATATAAAAGTGAAATATTTCACTCAAGAAGTCTAGACCGATTTCTACCGAACATACCTAGCTTACACATTCAAAATTTCGGCTTTCAAAACATATAACACATGCAAATTGCATACATACAAATACACACAGATAACGGAATCTCACTCATAGCACCCCTCTATAACATCGGTGATTGATGATAAAGGAAAGCTGGAATGATATAATAATGTAAAATGAATTTAAGGAGAGAGATTCATGAAGCGAATTAGCTCAATAGAACACTCGCTCGCTAGTTACACATGACGTAACTCTCTTGATGTACTCACCCGTCTGTCTGTGACCGTTCCACCAGACAAGTCGATGTCATATCTACCCTCGTGTAATGGGAAGCAAGCAAGGTAAGTGCCGTCGTTGATGAGACGGCGGATACCCAGCTGAAATATGGATATGAATAATATTTACAAAACACGTTATATCTCTGACTATCCCGCTAGGGATACAGCGTGAAGATATCTATGTATGTTACATCTCTATACAGGGTTAATTTAAAAATACTAATAACCTCTTAGTAATTTGTTCTTAACAATAGCCTTTGTTCTACGACTTTTAAAAATTCATAACTCTTTCTTTCATACAAAATTAAAAATACATTAAATGTTTCTGAATATGGCACCTACTCTACCCGGTCGCTAAAGTGGCACAAGCACAGCGGGGCGCGGGGGAGCGGTGCGTCGCTGAGGCCCGGTGCGCATGCACTGTACCATTGGATTACGTACAGAGTAATTTAATTACGTTTCAGAGAGTACAACAAAACAACAAATATTTCTTGAGGAACGTATTGAGTTCCTCAAGAAATATTTTTTAAGTTTTGCCGTATTGAGCTTTAAAAACTTTTTAGGTATGATGTCAGGAATTTTGCAATAAGAGGTTATTAGTATTTTTATTAACCCTGTTATATGGGTAAGAGAAAATAAGTATATTTTAATTTTAGAATATCACAATATTAGTATTTCATTAGGAACATCTAGATATCCGCAATCGACGGTCCTTTCATCCTCACCACCTTGATGGATGGCGGTCTACAACTGTGCGATTTTTACGACATTTTTTACCATGTACGACAATTTTGTGGAACCAACTTATAGCGGCGGTATTCAAGGACCGTTACGACTTAGGGACCTTCAAGAAACGAGCCTACTCTTTTCTTAAAGTCCGGCAACGCACCCGAGATTCCCTGGACGTTGCGGGTGTCCATGGGCGGCGATGACCATTCTCCATCGGATGATGCGCTTGCTCGTTTGCCCCCTCTGATATAAAAAAAAAATATCCAGATTCTTTTGTTCTTGGGTGAAAACTGGCTAACTACAAACTCCACTTGCACATTTAAGCTCTATATTCCAGAACGAAGAAATGCCGCTATTCATCGCATGTAGTGGCATGCCTTTCTAACTGTACTCAGTTAGAGAATCACACCCATATTCATAGATGAGTATTGTTCTAAGAATACTGTCCATTCTTACCTATGACCAACAGTAAAAAAAGTGTACTGCAGTGTTCGTTCTATTTAAACAAGACTAAATCGTTTAAAAATAAAAACAAAAAGAACGACTGCGTTTCACAATTTTTATTGGCATTTTAAGCACTCGTACATATCCAAATTATTCAATCTACAACAACATTCGTCAACACTAACCTTAATCTCGTTGTTGTCGTATCTCGCCCTAAGCAGTATCTGCATCACGAGCAGGCTCCTCTGCGCTGGCGAGAACTGGGTGTGACGATCCTTCACTAGGAATCTGGATAGGAATTTCTAATTATTCATATTATTCAAGAGCACATCCAGGATTGGATTTTGGGTAAATGTAGGTAACTATACCTAATATAATATGATTATGGCTAAGATGCTAATGCTAATACTAAGATGGTTCGGGCATATGCAAAGAATGAGTGATAAAAGACTGACAAAGAAAATCTATAGAGCAAAAGTGAGTGGTAAAAGAAGCCAAGGAAGACCAAGGCTGACTTATGAAGATCAAATAGCTAGAGTGTTAGCCGATGGAAACGTGAAAGCACTCGCATACCTAGGCGAAAATCTGTGAGGGGAAAATCTGTGAGGAAGCGAAAGAAGTATGTAAGGACCGCGACGCTTGACGCTCCGTCCTCTCTGACTACCCCGTTAGGAATACGGCGTGAAGATATGTATGTATGCAGGTAACTAAAATAAAATGTTAGAAAAGTTTCATGGCACCACCCATTCTTATCATAAAGATAGTGTAATGATTTATACTGGCTGAAAAATAAAACTTTCGACAAATTGAAAATTCAGGTACTATAATATTGAGATTAATTCTACATGGTAAAAAAATCAAAATCTTAAAAAAAGTAATATAAGTGGTATCTAAAAATCATGAAATAATTTTAGAGACAATTTAAAAGTATCATTTTCAATTGTAAATTTAAGAACACACGTGGTTAAAAAAACCTATATCTCAAGTATCAAAACACCACGGCGCACAATTGAGTAACAGTAATTAATTTCGTTCAAGGTTACAAACAATTGTAAGAAAGTTTAACATTGATATGAACCATCCACATGATTTTGTCAAATGAATTTAAATTCGCCTGTATAATATTAAATGCGTCCTTTCTGTAATAAAAGTAAAAGAAGAATATAATAGATTTTATAGAGTAAAAGAAGAATATGAAAGGAAGTACCAGTTCCTGATCTTACCGCATAGGTCGTTATAGTACACAGAAGATAATTATTATAAAGAATTTGTAAAGGCGGAGAGTTAACAACCAATGACTGTCTGATTTCGCTTTTTCATGTGTAAATCCAAACTTTTACTGGCAGAAACTATTATCAAGGCACGACAAAGTTTGTTGTGTCCTTATACTCTGTTCAACTCGAATGCGAAACGTCCAAATATTATGTATGTAATGTAGCAACCCAAAATATAAGTCGCTCCGATGTACCTACGTATTAAGCAAATTTTAGCAGTGCAGGAAAGTACAATCATCCAATGACAGAGATGAGCATTTTTCGCGGTATATTATTGTGCTGTAATTGGTTGATTGATTTTGAGGCAAAATCGCAGCCGCCCATGCGGCATGCGCCATCTTGTTCAATCACTCAGAATTATGAATATGTATGTAGTAAGCGGTACCACAGTACAAGTAAGCATACAGTATGCTATCTCGGCAGTGTCCTAGAGATAATTACCTACGGTCGTTTGGTACGTAAACACGCAATAGGGCTACTGACTTGGACTGAATGTTTTTCTTGGGTTACTTATTTGATAATAGGTACTATATTAAATTGTCATATTATCTTTTCATTTTATATAATTGCAAATTTAATACGTTTTTATTTATATAATTTTACTAGTATTTTATATCTAGTTTCAAAAGTTGGTGAGTTAGTATGGTGGAAATAGACAAAAAAAAATGCTTTTTTATGTGCAGTATAATTAAAAATCAGCAATAAATTAACTAGATCATTATGATAATATATTTCCTACAAATTAGCAACAGAGAAATATTTCTGGTTTCGATATAGATGTATTCAAACATCCATACACTGAACATTGTACTCGTAAACTTGATTGACATAATATTTAGTCAATAAATGCGCAGGAGCGTCTCATATCGTCCGACGACAACCGCGGCGCGCTCGCGACTGTCGTATGTCGAGATATGTCGAGATTTCGAGCACGTTGTTTGGGAGCGTTTGTATGAAGATAGCATACTGTATGCTTACTTGTACTGTGGCGGTACTCTGCTAATTTTTCCTGCCAATAAAGTTCAATTTACATTCTATGCACGGCAGATTCGGCTACAGTCGGAAATCGGTTACTCTTTTCTCCGCAAACGAAAACTCAAAAATAATTATATTTTGAGTTATGCGATACATATATTATGTGATACACTGATCGGTCATTACTGTCAAACTTACTGTTCTTCTCTTCGGACTCCTTTCTGTTCTGTGGCAGCGTAGAACGATGGTTCGGGTTCGATTCTGCTGTGTTCGTATTCATAAATCTGTTTCCATCGCCGCCTCCATTTCGAGTGCCATTTTTTATCCTTTTCTGCTTGTTTTTCTTCACTCTGACATGTAAAAGAAACCTTGTTTATAAAATATTACTTGCTTTGCTATGAAAATAATAGAGATTTTGAAAACTAGTTGTAACGTTGACTACATACTACAATTACAAAATAAAAAAAAATTATGAACGACTGATGCGCTATAATTATTGTACATCGAATCCCACCACACCAACTAAGAATATTTTATAAAATCCGAGTTTTCAAACAAAAAGAAACGCATATGAGTCGGCTCATCCATTAAAGAGCTGCAATGCCACAGAACACATATACTCCAAGGTGCAATGCCGTATACAAACGAGATGACAGATAATGCCAGATAATGACAGATAATCAAACTTACAGCACTTCTGAAAGTAATCCATAGAACAGGACTCCCTAGGAACAGGAGAAGAGAGAGAAAGAAGAATTCATTTAAAGTCGTAAATTCCACTCATAAATTCAGGTCAGTCATTCATTCATTCATTATTATTATGTCACTAATACACTCATTCGATCGATGTTCGAACTCGATACAACACAACAAAAATATGTCGTCAAATGATGTACATTTGTTATATCTCATATGAAAAATAAATTAAAGGGGGAGATAAAAATGTTACTTATTATCTGGGGAAGCTTGAAGCAAAAGAGGTATGGAATTCCTGCCATAGAATATTTGGCCATGTAAAAAGATTGAGTAAGTATATAAAGGCTGTATATGAAAACGGAACACCTTCTTGAACATGCTATAGTATACCGAGAATGCATCTTGATTACGCTTCAATAAAGTATTATTGTGTAATAAAAACAATGATACAGGTCAAATCACAATTTACTTCAGTTGTGCTTCCCCTTAACACGACAAGTTGTTTCCCATTTCCCACACCGAAATTTAATATTTACAATATTTTACAAATCCACAGAAATCTCCTTTATTTATGTAAAAATAAGGTTGATATTCCTGTGTATGTGAAAATAACGTATTTTTAAATTAGTTCATGATCGTAGCGATTTGTAAACAATTGTTAAGGGGCATATGCAGTATTATTGAAGTTGGTTTTTATGCTTTATTTCAATAACGGATGAAATTATTACAAAATAAAAAAATATGTTCGATTTAAAATCTGTAACTTTACACGTTCCAGCAACTTCTACGAGAAATAATGGTGTTAACACCTGAAAATTTAAATGGTCATAACTCTTAAACGGCTACATTTTATTCGATAATTCTTTTTATAACTACATACTAAAATTATGCCCTTTCATCCATTAAAGTAACTGTCCCGTTTTCATATACACCCTGTATATAGTAGAATCTGAGTTAGACCAAGCCTTATATACTTATGAAGATTAAGGCGACGCATTGGAAATTTTAACGGCAGGAATCTCAATTTTTCTAAGTGACTACAAAACGTATGAAAGTGATATTTTTGGTAACCTGATTCTTCATTTCATTGACTTTATTTTGACAGTTGCGAACACGATTGGTTAACTTTTATAACACAAAAAAAATATCAAGGAAACCTCTTTTAAAACAGAGATTTACATTTTTAGGAGTAACGGGACCGATTTATGTTCCTAAATTTTCTGCACAGTTTTAATCTAAACATATTCTTCAAAATGACAGTTGGATTTTTTAAAATTAATTAAAGTTTTTAAAATAAACGAAAATAACTACTTTTTTGTATTTTTTGTAAGTTAGCGCGCGCAATTTTGCATAGACCAGAAGATCTATTTTGGATTAAATTATTGTTCATCAATGCAATGCGTCACCTTAAATCACTTCACTCACTCACATTCCTCGGCGAAAACGTGTAGCAGAATGATGAGGAATTGAGAAAGCGATATTTCAATGAGGTTCTCACCTCCTCCTTTTTTGGAAGTTGGTTGAAAATTAAACCGACTTCAAAACAAAAAACACTGAAAAGTACGAAATAACTATTCTTTACTAATCAAAACTCAAGTATTCAAATAAATTTTTAAAACGATACAAACACCTATACAATAAAATTGGACAGTTACTGATGTCGGTGCCAAGCCTACTAAACTAAGAGACTTTCTGTTGTGGCGCATTGATTTGGCACCGATTTCAATAACTGCTAAAATTTAATTATAATGTATAGGCATTTGTATGGTATTTATAAAGTTATTTTTGTAAATACTTGAGCTTTGATTAGAGAGGATAGTTATTTCGCACTTTTCAGTGTTTTTGTTTCGAAGACAGTATAATTTTTTTTTTTATTTCTCCCCATTGAGTGACTTTGGATTAAATAAACATCGAGGGTAGGTTTACAATTAACTTCTTTGCTAATTCTGGAGCGCAATGACATATAAGAGAATCATCAATATAAATAAAACTTATAAGTAGTTCGGGTTATGTAATATCACACAAAAAGCTGGAAGATTGTTCCTTAGCCAAGTCCCTTGAGGGGAAAGTGTGTTTTCCTAAATTCATTTAGACTTAGAACTCACACCGGAACCCTTATTTGTATAAAGAAATAAAATAAAAAGGCAGACGCCTCTCTCTTCTATTGATCTGCATTTTAGGGAATCGTGGATACTCACCCAAGCTCTCACTGAGATGGTAATGAACCTTTTCGTAGGTAGTTTCATTCCAATCACCTCGGCTAATCTCATTTCCGTCTTCCATGGGATATGGATTTTCAAAAACCATGTTTTTTCATCAAATGACAAACATTTATTCTCCAGTTCTAGTTCCAAACCTTCTTTTATTAGATTTTCCTGTAAAAAAGTCAAATTTTGGAGTATTCACTTGGAGTTTTAAACGCATTTTTTTTTACGTTCCTTGCAACCTTCTTTTTTCATTTGGTATAATTACAGTACTCTTTGATCCTATCTTTGACAACCGTTTTCAACTCTAGAGGCTTTTTTAGTGTTTACCTAGATTTTAAAGGAAACCTCGCAAAATTTCAAATTTCCAGACCCAGCGGTTTAAACTGTGCGTTGATATATTTTAGTCAGTATTAGTCTTGTGTTTCTTCTCTCATAAATATGGAAGATAAAGTTATGGAGTAGGAACTATTCATAACATAATTATTATATCCTATATTCTATCCTATCTTATATATTATAACGAGGTAAATTTTGTTTGTATGTAATGGATAAACTCAAAAACAAGTCAACCGATTTCAAATATTCTTTCACCTATAGAAAGCTACGTTACTAGCAAGTAACATGAGCTGTATTTTATTACAAAAAAAATGTACCCGTGCAAAGCCGGGACGGGTCGCTAGTGTCTTAAAAATCATAGATTTTATATTTCGCTTGCCTGAAAAGTTTTTCTGTGGTCTCTCCGTCGTGCTTCAGTTTCAGTCATCACCCCGTAGTCTTCTTCCTCATAAGCAAGCACCATATCAATTCTTCTCCTACCGTCTCTGAACATTAGTGATTCTGGATCTAGACCCTACGAAATCGCAATGAATTAATCTTCAATAACAGATTAATCCGCGAACTAAGTTTACTCAGCTTGTTAATGGATGTGGCACGAGGAACATCCGATCAATATAAATTTTAATTTATTAACTACCTACTCAATGAAATTAAGGTAGGGCCGTGTCGGGTCTAGCTCTAGTGGAGATAGTGGACCCGACACGGGTCTATCTCCACTATGGAGATGGAGATAATTTGCCGTAACTATAGAAATAAAGCATATTTGTTGCTTACTAAGATGTAATATTGAACGAGTAAAAGGTAATAAACTCATTGAGCGCTTTCATTAATAATTGCCTGAACAAATCTGTTAAAATTTGAAATTCGTTATTTACAATTGTTGACAATAACATAATTATCTCACACATACAAAGTTCGAACACTTTCCTCCTTTACTATATTTTGATATAGGTACCTCTGGGCTGGTCTCTCCAACATTTTCATCCTTCTCGTTAGAATAATGTGGTAGCGATGGCTTTCTGTCATCTTTGGCATAATCCGAACTTTTGCTATCAGATTGAGACTGCAATAGAAAATATGCAGATACTCATCAAATTTCTAAAAATGCATTAAATTCTTTAAAATCAGATTGATATAAAAAGATATTGTTTCTTCTTTTATGTAGCTTATTTGTGAAACTCGAAGAAGAGAAGCATTAGAAGTTTGACGCCGTTGTCTGTATGTTGTCAGTGAAATTGTAACTATCCAACATGAGTCAATTTACATGCGATTATTTTGTTCCAAAGCTGTCACTTTCAAGCTGTCCTCAGGGTTATCAGCTCTGAATACTAATTATAAAGCTATTGTAACCTAGTGATGAAGCTAAAAACTAAAGATACCTGGGTATTATTTTTTGTATCGAGTTTTCATATTGTCAATTCATTGGCGTTTAATTCATTTAGGAAAGAAAGCTTGTCCTCAACAGAGAGACTAAAAAAGTACCATTTCATGTTTCCACTGTTTCATTCCAATAGTTTGGATGTCAAATGTGTTACAAATTCGCAACATTCACCTATATCATATTATTATTTCCTATCAGGCAATACAGAGTCCAAACGTACATCCATTCAAAAAGAACATAAAAAATAGTGGAGTTAACAATACCGTTATAATTATATTTATTACTTGGAAGCTAGGCAAGGGTGTTCCAGGTAAAGTAGTTGCTGCCTCTTTGCACTTCGGTGAAAACGCTTCAGCTGCTGACGTCACGTTCCTTACAAGCCTCCACCCGAGACGTGGCCTGGACTCTTCTGAACTGTCTGATCTGTCTGATTTAATGTCATCTCGAAGGAAGACCTGTTAAATAACTCTAGTTGAAAAAGATATAATTATTTTGATAATCTATAACTCAGAGACACGCATGCAAAAAGTGAACGATATGGTTTTTGGTAAATGCCCTAGTCTTTGTAGGGGTTAGTAGACAATCATAGCAATGAAACGGGAAAGATTAGAGCGAAAGATAAGAAAAAGATACAGATTTCTAAAATAAACACATGTTCACTAATTGTAACACGTCATCTAGTGTGATCCATAGTTTCCTTGTCATTATGATATTTGCCATACGGTATCTTTTAATAAAAAAACCAATAGTGTTAACCAAATCGAAACAATAGCTATAACGATGATTATGACAATAAGATTTTGTAATGATATTTTTTCACTGTTTCTAAATGAATTGTAATCTGATACTCTCTTAATACGAGTAGTGTAGGAGATTTATTGCAGAGCCATCTATTGCCGCTTCTATTAATTTTGACACTTATAACATGAGACAGAAATAAGTACCTTTTTCTCACTCGTTTCGCCAAAAGGCTCACTCTGAAAACATTTGCTTACATTATTTTCAGGAAAATAGGCATATTGATGACACTGTTTGAACTCAATATTACAATACAAATAAGAACTAATCTTGCGTAAGCACATGAATTTTGTCTGAAGGGTAAAGAGCCAAAGAGTTCTCTTGGAATACTCGGAAATCTGTATGCGAGATGTTCATCGTTAAAAATACAGATTTTATTAAATTAAAAAGGAAACTTAACTAGGATTAGCTCCTACGATGGTCTGGGAGAAAGAATAATATACTTATGTTAGATGCTTATATTCTCAAGTACTTAATCGGGCAGTCTGTTAAAGGACAGAACATACGTAATGAAATGAATTCTGTCACATGAAATATATTCATATAAAGACAAAAATTCACTATAGCGGACTGCTGTACGCACACAGGTTTGTGCGTAACCGTTCACGGACGCACTCAAGTGTCCACTGCGGTACGAAGTGCAGGGTTATTTATCACGTAAGGAACGATAGTTGCGCCGCAGTTGCGCGACGATTGTTTCAAATGGGTGATTACGGTGCCGGTAGAAGTAGTTTTTAGTTAACTGATTAATTAACAGAGACAGCAACAGAGATTCGCGACATTATATCGTTCTCTATTTATAAACATATCACGATCGCTCGCGTAAGATTCGGCTGTCGCTTACTAGCTGTAGTTAATGAGGTAGCTAAGACAAACAACCGGCGGGGTTATTACCTAAAAATTACAGACAGCGACAGCCGCACGATTACTGCGCAACCGGTGACTAATTGTAATAAATCATTGGTACCATGTTGAAGATTGCGTGTGTCTATTGCGCCGTGACCGTAAAATGCATTTAATTTTCACGGTAGATATAGTGCCACTACAAATTACATTATACAAATTCTCGTTTTAACAGCAAATATCGCGCGATTTCAATTGAAGAAGCGTGCTTGTCGCGACCCCTGTCAGCCCTTTTTAGGGCTGCAATTCCTCTACTGTGCGGTAGTCCCTATAGTAGCCCTGCGATTTCTACTGTCAAAACGAAAATTTGTGTAATGTAATTTGATCACTGAAAAAATTGAATTGAATTGAATTGTAATTTGTATAGTGGCGCTAAATTACCGCGAAAAGTGAATTTTACGGTCATAGAATAATAGATACGCAATCCTCTTACATGAAACCAATTTTTTTGCAATTAGTCATCGGTCGCGCAGTGATCGCGTGGCTGTCGCTGTCTGCAAATTTTGAGATAATAACCCGCGGGTTATATGTATGTATATCGCGCGATATTAGGCTGTCGCATGCTGACTGCAAATTAGGTAATAAGAGCGCTGGCTGAAGCTAAGCTGCACGAAGACGTAACGAATTTATGTGGAAGGATAAGTAATTAAGCTTTTACAAGTGATTTTACGGTCTGAGTGTTCGGTAGTTATTTAACAGGTTTAACAAAGATAAAATGACTTGCACTGTGCGTATTAATACATACATACACACATACATACATGGAAGCGGGAATTGGAGGGAGGAATGCGTATTAATAATTTCAGAAATAAGGAGAGGTGTTTCACGTTTTCCGTAGGTAAAAATCAAGTGAAGTATTTTATTTATGTATCTATAGTAAGGTTAAATCGAATCTTCCAGAATTTTACTGAACTTAATTAAAAATTGTTAAAGTCTTTGAAAATAGAAAATAGGTATTAATTATGCACGCTGTTAAACAATAATTAGCCACTATACGTCTAGGTATTTACTCTTTGATTCTGCCTTGAATTCTGTAAATCTTAATATTTGCTGCTAGGCGTGGCTTTAACGTATAACTTTGTAGGTTTGTACTACAGCTATTAATTTTACAAGTTACTTTTCTATTACCCCCAAGGTGTACATACCTTATTAGCTGGACTCTCGATGATGTCAGCTAAAGATATTCCAAACGGTTCTCCAGTTAGACTGTCAGCTGACTTCCATGGCGTGCTGACTCGCATAGGTGTTCCTGGTAATGCTGATTCGTGGCTTCGTCGACGGGGCTTCGACTGTCAAATAAACATTTATACTTAATAGGGCTGGGTGTAACTTTTACATGGAGTAGGGGGATTTGATTTGTTTTAAGTCTTTGAACCTTATTGCATTTTGTTTAACTTAGGTAATAGACTTCCTCAAAGTTGCCGCTTAGAAAGCTGTCGTGGCTTTGGGTGCCCAGCAGACAGGCGGCATTACTTCCTTGAATATTCCGGCGGTCTAGATACTTAGATATTTTAATCTTTATGGGTACAGGTCAGTGTAGAACATGATTAGTTGGTGAGCAAGACTGAGGGAGAGGATAAGGGTATACGTAAGAAGGGATCCCCGATCAAAGTCTAATGAAGAATGTTCACTAATTTTGATTTTTAACTCTCCGCATTCTCTATTGAAAACAAAAAATATGTGTGAAAAAATTATTTCGATAAGTATATCAAGTAGTTGCTGAGAAATTGAATTTAAAAAACAACTGCGTTTGACGTGTCTGTGTGTCTGTCTGTGGCCTCGTAGCTCCTAAACGAATGGACCGATTATGATGCGGTTTTTTTGTTTGAAAACAGGTTTTTTAGCGGTGGTTTTTAGACATGTTTTATCAAAATCGGTTCAGCCGTTGGAAGAATATCAGCTCTTTTTTAGTTTTTAAAGGGACGCGAGCATCTTCTATTAGTCTAATCGATGCGAAATTTAGTATGGTACTGTGACTTCAATAATGTCACAATAACATAGTAACCTTGACCAGATGCTGCAGCATCATATGAAGTCAGCAGGATATCCAACTCCTCGCCACTTACAGTAGAGGTATCATGTTTAGGCTCATTGAAATGCTCTCTATGAATAGGTTATAGATAGATAGATGGTGATCAGGGTCTGATGATGGATCAGACAACTATTGTCAGAATACTCAGATTTCGGCGAGGCACGATCTCGTGTCGCAATTTCGTGTATCGTCCCGGAAAGTATTTGCGTGAATCACGATGGCGTGAATGTGGGGATAGAGTGTAGATCGTAGTGTTTAAAAAGCATGAAATAAAACTTAAATTGGAAATTTAAAAAACCAACTCAAAAAACCTCCAAAAAGTAAAAAAATAATATGTACCTCATAGCCCTTTCAATTTGTGATAAGTTTCAATATAAATAGTAGTAGTAATATAATCAAGCGTCGTCACGTCGGGGAACCGCTAAGTAAGTAAAGTAATAAAAAGAGAATACACCTAAAAATAACAAAGTATGTATGAAATTTAAATACAAGTAAACTTAGCGGTCCCTCGACGTGACGACGCTTGGATATATTCATTTATTTATTTTTATTTATTCGGAAGACCGACAGCTGCACAATATATTAACAAAAATAGAAAATTAAAGTAACAAATCTGCAAGCCAATAAATGGTCCTCACTAATAGAAACAGTATATAAAACTGAAGTATAGTACGCTACGCTAAAGTTCTAGTATAACGAAATAAAAGAATACAGATAATATAATACGCTATGTCACTAGTTTGATCACTGAAGGAACCACTATCAACACACTGCCAACATTTACACACTGTTAAAAAAGTCATTACTGAGCATCCTTCTCGCCGAGGGAACACTCGTACTAAAAAGATCCAAATCAAATATCCTTGCCAGATCGTTGAAATTAGTACCCGCCCGCAGCAAAAAAGAATTCGAACGGTAGTTTGTGGATGCACTCGGTATATAAAGTAATGGACTTCTTCGGAGATGTTTACTGGGAACCCTTAAACAGATTTTCTCTAATAGTTCAGGGCAGTCCATTGAACCATTTGCTATGTTAAGTAGGAATGTTAAGTCCGCAATGTCACGCCTTTTAATTAAAGGTAGGAAATGGAATTTTTTTGCATAAATTATGATAATTCTTTGACTCGTAAAATATACCTAATTTGAAACATAAATATTTTATAAATTTTTGCTGGATATTTTCTATACGCACGATATATTTCTGATAATGAGGATTCCACACCTGCGAAGCGTATTCCAAAATACTTCTGACGAAAGTACAGTAGAGTATTTTTATTGTTTTAGCTCGGACAAAGCACTTCGAAGAACGCATAACGAAACCTAGAGCCCTCGATGCCTTGGCTATTATTGTATCAATATGAGATTCAAAGAGGAGCTTAGAGTCATGAACCACACCCAGATCTTTAACAGATGTATTTTGCCTCAAAGTTTGACCTTTCAAGACATATTGAGATTGTATATTGTAAACTTTACGGGTGAATGTAACCACACCACACTTTATTGGATTGAGATCCAGACTGTGCTCGGAACAATACCTCTCAAGGCGCTTAGATCCGCTTGCAGCGCTTCTACGTCAGACATGGATGATACAGTAGAATATATTTTCATGTCGTCTGCAAAGCAGAGTAATTTTGAATAATGTAGGCAATCTTCTATATCATTTATGAAGATGGTAAACAGCAAAGGACCTAGCAGGGATCCCTGTGGCAAGCCGCTAGGTGCCGTTACCCATCCCGACATGTAATTGCTAACCACGACGGCCTGAGATCTGTTATTTATATAAGATGCGAACCATCTGAGGAGATCTCCACTGATACCCATAGCTTCCATCTTCTTGAGAAGCAAATTATGATCAATTCTGTCGAATGCTTTGCTGTAGTCAGTATAAACAACGTCGACTTGATTGCCGTTGTCCATTGCAGCAGTCAGGTAATCGTTAAGGAGTACGAGATTAGATATTGTGGATCGTCCCTTCAAAAAACCATGTTGATAGATACTAAAAGATTGTTTAAGAGAACAATAAATGGTGTTGTAGATGATTCCCTCAAAGATTTTTGCAATAGTACACAACTTTGAAATCGGTCTGAAATTTTCAGACGTCAGTCTTAGAACCGTTTTTATGAATTGATAAATACCGACTTCCACATGGTTGGGACAATACATTGCGCGAGAGATTGCTTAAACAGTAACGTTATTGGCATTGCAATAGTTCTCGCACATCCTTTAAGGAATCGCGGAGGTAAATGATCTGGGCCTGCAGATTTAGAAGGATCAAGTTGGAGCAACAGTTTCGTAACAGAAGCAGTATTAATGTCAATGTTAGAGATATCATTAACAGTGCCATTTTTAACAATGCTCTCATCAGAATACGACGCAATTGCACTGTGCGATTTAAGATAGCTGGAATAAAAATAATCGGAGAATAAGGCACAAATTGACGATCCTGTAGATGCAGACGAATTTAAATAATGAACGTTACTTGGTATAGCATTGGATTTTGACCGTGACTTAATGTGAGACCAAAAGTTTCTGGGATTATCAATTATCGAGTCTTCAACTGAAGCCATATATTTCGAGTAACATTGGTGTTCTGATTTTTTAACTCTGTCACGGAGCATTTTATAAGATATCTCGTCAAACTTATTACCATATATTTTAAATTTGCGAAAGTATTTAGACTTTTCCTTGATAGCTTTAATCAATGAGTGAGAATACCACTTGGGATAAGTGTCATATCTAAACGATTTCATAGGTATATATTTATGGATTATACTATTTATAATTGTATAAAAGTTACTAAGCGATTCTTCTACAGTTTTATATATATATATATATATATATATATATATATATATATATGTATTTTATTTTTTATTTGTTTGAGAATAAATATAGCCTATGTTACTCACCTATAACTTACGTTATGTACTATGTTACTACAAAATTATTTCACCTATTTCTGTAGGTGAAATAATTTTTGAAATCGCTTGAGTAGTTTTTCAGTTTATCCATTACATACAAACAAAGTTAACCTCTAAAATATTAGCACAGATTAATTTGTAACATATTAGTATAGATAACGAAGTAGAATCAGTATCCATATAACAAGCCGAGTACCAACTTCTGGTGTCATATTACAAGTAATCCTATTGTCTAAACTACAGAGATTATTATTATAGATTTTACTTGGTCATCAACAGCGCTGTCTGATAAACTAAGTTCGGTCCTCGTGGTTGATGTTGAACTGTTGAAATCGTGCCACACGTTGTGAGCAGTAACCGTGGCTGTGGGCGGCTCGGAGCACGTGCCGTCTGAAAATATAACAATCTATATCTATTGCAATAATACATACATACATATCCTCCCGCTGTATCCCCAACGGGGTAGTCAGAGAGGACGGAGCGCCAAGCATCGCGGTTCTTACATACTTCTTTCGCTCCTCAAATCTCATCATTCTCCTCACACATTTTCGCCTAGGTATGCGAGAGCTTTTGACATTTCCATACGCTAACACTGGCTATTTGATCTTCATAAGTCAACAATAATATTGTAACAAAAAGACTATCATTAACTCATCGATCAAAGTACACGATGACTTCACCATAAAAACGCTGCTAACACGCGATTAGTAAGTACCACTTCAAAACCAATGCAAAATAAGATTTAAATTTGTATTGCGCTTGCCAATGACGATGACGCATGGAAAGTCACTTGGGGGCATACACCTTCAAATGGATATCTGGATTCTGGATCCATCAATGTTCCTGATCCACTCATCCTCCTAATCCATCAAAGTCATTAAGCTATTTTGGAGAAACGTACTACATACACAATATGTGCTGAACTATTAAAACACATATGACTTCGTTGTCTTCTTGCTGATTCTCGATATCGCAATGTATTTTCCATCCCTTTTAACTAGTGCGAATTATGTTAGAAAACGTTTTATTCCTCGAGCCTGTAAAAGCTATATAACGAACGAACAGCGCCGATATTTTCACTGGTCCTTTCTAAAATTTGTGAAACACGTTTCGGCTTGCGGTTTATAATATTACCTACTATAATTTATCCACTTCTCAACCGCCTATTCTTCATTGTACAATATTTTAAAATTTTAATTTTTTGGTATGTTTTTTCTGCTTGAATGTATTAGATTGGCAGCTAGCAACGGATTTCTTCGTTCATTCGTATCACATATGCCCTTCAGGATTTTCATAATTTAGTAGCGAGAAATTCGAGAGAGATCGTGGGACATGTCGCGTGGAATGTAATTTGATATTGAAATAAAAACAATTTTTAATCAATCGAATCACGTATGGTTTGTATGCCTAGTGAGAGTTTATAAAAAATAAATATAGCGGAAACCCATCAGCATATGTGTAGGGCAGGTCCCGAGGTTTATGGTCTACCATTACAGTTGTGACAAAAATATTTTTTTTAATCAATCGAATCACGTATGCCATGCGCACCAATGATCATTTTGATAAAAAAATTCAGTGAAAAGTCAACGACATACGTGTAGAGCGGGTCCCGAGGATTTTGGTTTTTTAATCACTCGAATTATTTACGAAATCAGTTACAAAACGCATTTTTTATTTTATAATAGAAATATTTTGTATTTTATAATAGTATACATCCACGAGGTTTTGAAGCCAAAATACGAGTTTTTTAGCAGTTTGTGTACAAGCAAAGAAGTTCTATGGTAGGGAAACCTGCATGCTATATTTTACAAATTATAATACAATGGTACATTCTTAGGACACGTTTCTATGACCCTAGTTCGTCAATTGGAGAACTGGGGGCCTACACAAGTAGCTCAATTGTCGTAAACGCAAGTAGAACAGAATGACTAATACCACGCAATCTAGCGTAAAAAATTTTAAATTAAGTCAAACAATGCTTAGATGGTTCGGGCACATAGAAAGAATGAGTGATGAAAGACTGACGAGGAAAATATACAGAGCGAAATATAGGCGAAAATGTGTTAGGAGAATGATGAGATTTGAGGAAGCGAAAGAAGTATGTAAGAACCGCGACGCTTGGCGCTCCGCCCTCTCTGACTACCCCGTTAGGGATACAGCGTGAGGATATGTATGTATCTATGTATGTTATTAATTTTCTATTAAATCAAACGAAAATAATCATGTGTAAAACGCCACACAAAACGTTGCCAAATGACACTTTGACGAACAATAACGCTTGCAAACGTTTCGATATTACGAAGCGTTTATCTTTTGTCTAGCCGCACTGGCGCGTTTACATCGACTCCACAGATTTAAATGAGCGGGGAAATCAATTATACCTTTAAATTCGAATGTTCTTTGAGAAAATGCTGTTTTCAGATCTTCGAATGAAAATTTAAAGGGTATACATGATTCGATTGCTACAAAATAACTATGAATTTTATAGTGAATCGTATTTATTCACACTCGTTTATCCGCATCTTTGATTATCCAGCATGATTCCGTATACCTCTTGTAATTTGGAACAATATATGATTATGCGATGAAATTCCAAAGGTCATACAATTATATGATTATGCGATGAAATTCTAAAGATCATGCGTGATTCGATTGATACAAAATTATGACGAATTTAACAGTGTATCGTATTTATTCGAATGCATTAATTTGCATTGTATTCAATGATTGCCCAGCGTGATTTGTATGCCGCTTGAAATTTAGAACAATATTATGATTTAACGATGAAATTCCAAAAGGCATACGTGATTCGATGGGTACAACACAATCTCAATTTTCGACGTGTTTTGTGACGTATGCCATTGCATAAGGCCACGTACATAAGTATAGGGTTAAGATATACAGGGTTAAAAATACTAATAACCTCTTAGTATTTTGTACTAAACATTAACCACAATAGCTTTTGTTTTACGACTCAAAAATTCATGTTTTTTCTTTCATACAAAAATAAAAATACATTAAATGTTTCTGAAAATGGCACCTTCTCTACCCAGTCGCTAAAGCGGCACACGTGCAGCGCGGCGCTGAGGCCCGGTGCGCTTGCACTGCACCATTGGAAATACGTACAGAGTAATTACGTTTCAGACAACAAAACTTAACGAATATTATTAGACGAACGTTTAATACGTTCGTCTAAAAGTATTCGTTAAGTTTTATAGTATTTATAATATGTTGTATGATCATAATATGTATGTATGACTCATATAGTGTGTATTATATTTTGTATACTTTTTTGGGATTCATACACATTAGATTTTGCTTTCGTAACGACTTTTCTATCACAGGTCTGCTGGAAGAAATTTCATTATGAAATAAGCAGTACCTTTGTATATAAATTTCATTTCACGTATTTCTTAAACATGTGTCTTAAACATCTTAAATAGTTGAAACATAGTTTAAACGTACTCAGAAAGACGACTAAGTAATAGAAATAAATAATCTTGTATTCGACTATTTTCACCTCCTCTGAAGGTTTCCTTTTTTGCCCTCCCGCCATCATCACTATTCCTTCTAGACGACGCCTCGCTGTGACTCGATTTCAATCTCTCGCTCTCGAAAGTTATTCTGTCCAAAACAGTTGAACTTTTTGCTAACTCTTGCCCGAGTTCGTTGACTTTTTCAAATTTCTGCCCTGCTTTCTTCAATCCTGAGTTGATTTTGTCCAGTTTCCTGCTAGGTGCCCTCTGGGTCAGACAAGCAGCGACTTTCTGTATAGTAGGTTCCTCGATTTCTAATGGCTCGTTTTTGCTTTCCATTGTATTTGCTGTCGGAAAAAAAATTTATTAGATAAATATTAATTCACGTCATTACCTATTCGGGGAAACAAAGCGCAATAAAAAATGAAATCCACTTTCAAAAAAGCTGAAAAGTTCAAAATAACTATCTTTTACTAATCAAAAGTCAAGTACAAAAATAACTTGTAAATACGATACAAATCCCTACATAATTAAATTTGATAGTTACTGAAGTAGGTGCCAAGCGTAAACTATGTAGTAGACTTTCTGTTGTTGCACATTGATTTGGCATCGATTTCAATAATTTCAATAATTTTTGTTCTTGAGCGTCGATAGATATTATTTCGTACTTTTCAGTGATTTTTTTTTAGTCGGTTTAATTTTTTTCTGAAAAAGTTTTTTATTTCTCCGTTTGAGTGACCTTGGCCTGAGTAAACACCTAGGGTAGGTCTACAACCAATATGTTTGGTTGGAGTTCTGGAACGGAATGATATTTAAAAGAATCATCAATATAAATAAACTCAGTAATCAGTCGGGATTATTTGGTGTATCTTGAAAGTACAAGTTCCAAATCAGTGAAATTTAAACGGGATCACCTTGGAGCAATACTGCATGCAACGGAAGAAGTATCACTGAAATCGGTTTTTAAACAAACAAATTATGGCCGAACATACGCAAAAAAATACATATCTACAGACGAACACAGAACCTCCTCCGTTGTTTGAAGTCTGTTAAAAATCAGTCCTTTGCACCAATTCTGGCAATAAGTATCTATTTGAGTATGAAGATGACAGAACGAACTAGATGGATTAACCAAAATTTCGAGCAAACTGACGAAACGGCATAATGCGCCCATACACGTTCAAGTATACAGGACGGACTTGATGGCTTGATGGTTTGATGGATTGTCGGAAGATGGGCAAAACGATTTCCGTCAAGTATAACTGATCAAGCCAAATCGGCGCCACACACGATCAACATGACTTGATGGAACCTCCGCTTCATGCATACTGGAC
Organism: Zeuzera pyrina; assembly: GCA_907165235.1. NCBI lineage: Eukaryota > Metazoa > Arthropoda > Insecta > Lepidoptera > Cossidae > Zeuzera > Zeuzera pyrina. The sequence continues at coordinate 7,519,652 of OU015646.1, read as the reverse complement.
GGGATTGATCATGCATATTTGATGGTGTGTGGCGAGCTTTATATGCGAGATAGTGATCGTGGGACATGTCGCGAGCAATCTAATTTGATATTGCTGAAAAAAATCGCTAATAAAAGTTTTTTATAATAAAATGACTTTAAAGATCTCCAAATGATCCAAGATAAGATATTGGCCGCTTTTATAATTTGTTATTCAACGTTTTTATCGCCACGTCTTTACCGTCCACGGTACTATCGGGAAGCAAAACGTATGCAGTTGTATGGGTTTCCATATTTTAAATTTCCGTGCACGATAACGTCAAACCGTGGACGTTAAAAAAGCGTCTTTATCGGCGACATTATAGGGAAGCATTTTGCTTACCTATTGTATTTCGGACGGTAAAAAAATAATGGGTATTTAAATTACTACTTAATTCGCTGAAATATCATTAGATGGTTTAGTCTTCCGACTAAAGTATTTTTTAGTGTTAGTGTTATCAAAGATTAATTAGTTTACATTGTTATAATTTTAATACAGGTTTTCGAGGCAATTATTATTTGTGTTGTTTTTCACTTCGGACCTCATTATTGATAGGAAATGAAATAAAAAGCCAGCCCACAACCGTCAACATGTTACAATCACACGGTCATAGTTAGTGAATTATTAATATTTATCGACCCACCCTTGAGTGGGGTATGACATGTGTTAGAAGTATTTTTTTAACTGTTACTCAAGTGATTAATAAAAAAATAATGATATTAATTTGTAATACCTGTGACATAAAACTGTATACTAATATTATAAAGACAGAGAACGGATCTTCTAAGTTTGTTTATATGTGAAAGGTAATCTCCGGGACTACTCTACCTATTCGAACAATTCTGTCACTATTTGAAAGGTATATTATTTATTTCATTACATACTAGCTTTTTCCCCGCGACTTCATTCGTGTATAAATTATAGCTTATGTGTTATTTTGATAAATAAACTATATTATTGTAAAGTTTCATCAAAATCCGTTCAGTAATTTTTGCGTGAAACAGAACAAACATCCATACATTCATACATCCAGCCTCACAAACTTTCGCATTTATAATAATAATAGGAAGTACATACATACATATCTTCACGCTATATCCCTAACGGGGTAGTCAGAGAGGACGCAGCGCCAAGCGTCCTTACATACCTCTTTCGCTTTCTCAAATAGTAGGAAGTAGGATATATAATCGTTGTGGCGTCATTAAAGAACAGAGATTATGATCTATGTGACCCCGGAACATCTGGAGCAGCAGCTCGATTATGTTCAGGAGGTACTGGCCAAGAACGGATAACCACTATTATATAAAACGAGCAATATTTGTATATTTATGTATCCATAGGTATATAATATAGATACGTATACTGTATATATGCTAGCTGTAAAGGACATACAGATAGACAGACAGACAAAAATTTTAAAAATGATAGAATCGATGTCAGTTAGTCACAAAATTTGTCAGTAAAATTGTAATTACACATCACTGAGCATCTGTGTAAACTTCGTGCAAACTGCATTGTCTATGGTCGGAAACTTCCAAAACTACCTAATTAGTTCGCTTGAAAGTAGACCTTATGCATAACTAAATAAAGATAGTTTCCATGACTTTTGTCTTTGTGATGTCGAGCGTACTAAAATGCGTGTTCAACTGAAGTAAGCGGAGACCAAAGTGCGCATTACAGGGTTTACTAGTGGTACGCCGAACACGCCCACTTGGGCTTTCTAGTCGTTTTTTCTGTTCTGATCTTATAATTATAGTTTACAGAAGTTTATTATAGTTATAACGGTGTAATAGACATAGTTTATAGAAGGGTTATAGTTTCATAAATTTATCTATGAGAAAAAGAAGCAATGAGAGATACGCAACATGATAGGGTTGCACGACAGTGTTATTGTAAAAATGAAGAAAGGAATGCTTAGATGGTTCGGGCACATGTAAAGAATGAGTGATGAAAGACAGACGAAGAAAATCTATAGTGTAGTAAAAGAAATCAAGGAAGACCAAGGCTGACTTACGAAGATCAAATAGCCAGAGTGTTAGCTGGCGGAAATGTGAAAAGCACTCGCATACTTAGGCGAAAATGTGTGAGGAGAATGTTGAAATTTGAGGAAGTGAAAGAAGTATGTAAGAACCGCGAAGCTTGGCGCTCCGACCTCTCTGACTATTCCGTTCGAAATACAGCGTCAAAATATGTTTGTATGTATGAAATCGTTTATTTTATAGCACAAATTCTCGTTTTGACAGTAGATATCGCACGATATATCTATGTCTAGGACTAAGATTCGTAGCTTCGCCCCATTGTTGCGTGCTATTCGATTAATTAACATCGTATCGCGGGATATTGATGTGTTTCACTACAGTCTGCCGAAATGCATAGAAATAACAAGAAATTATCTTGAAAATGACAACTATATTTGTTAATTAATATAATTATATCAAATATTGTTACTCGTAGCATCAAATTGGTGTCTTCACTGTAATAATGTTATGTATGTATCTTTAAATAAATAAAAATAAATATATATCAAATTTGACAACCTCCATGGCGCAATGGCTAAGCACGTCGGAAAGTAAACGGGAGTTGCGGATTCGATTCCCGCCCCGAGTCTGGGTGTTTATGTATAATATGTATTTATTTACAAAAAAAAAGCATATCAGTAGTATATCAGTTGTCTAGTACCCATAACACAAGCGCTATGCTGCTTACTTTTGGGACTAGATGGCACTGTGTGAAATGTCTGAGTATATATTATTATATTATATTATATATTGTATACTACGTGTTATAGCAAATCTAAATCTATTTTCCGTTAATTGAGTGACTTCTTGTGTCATTAAACGAATGCAGTTTCTCAAAAACGAAACATTTGACTTATGTAATTTATATTTTGGAATAATCAATTTATTAAGAACTCTGGTTTTCATATACCTACATAAAGATTATGTATAACAAATACATATAAATAGATCAAGACCGAACAGTTCACTACTTATTTCTCCGCTGTTTCTCAACCGATATTCTTTTTTTTTTTGTTTACTGCCATAGCTGTTGACGAGCTTGAGTGTGATCAATAAAAAAATTTTGGAAACAGTTTTTTTCCTATTTTCCACATAGTCAAAGCCTTTATTTAGAAGTTTCTATTCGTCATACTTCACCCTCCTAACGTCTACAATCTACAATGTTCGATAAGACTTTTTGGCGGGAACGGGAGAAATGAGGTTGTGATTTTATTTAGATTTTCTATTTTTTACATTTTTAAGAGTTTTAAGTACAAAAATGATAGTATATTGTGTTTTAAAGTTCTGTGTAAGTGAAAAGAATGGAGTAGGTCTAAATAGACATCTGTAGCTGAAGTTCTCGCTTATAGTTATTCAATGAAAACACTTTCAGTGTTTTCATTGAAGTCGGTTTAATTTTTTTTAGCTATCCTCCGCTTAGAATTCTAAACTCACTAATCAAAACGCGTTTCGCCTCTTAGCTTCGGTCAGCACCGAATCGATGTTGGTTAGTTGACCGCCGGGGACCTAAAAATTTCCTAACAGCGATGGCCACGCTATTACTGCGCGACCGGTGACTAAATGTAATAAAAAAATAGTATCATGTATGACGATTGCTTGTCTATGCTCCATGACTGTAAAATGGACTTATCACGGTAGATTTAGCGGCACTATACAAATTACATTACACAAATTCTCGTTTTAACAGCAGATATCGCGCAATATTTGGCTGTCGCATGCTGCCTGTAAGTTAGATAAAAAGCGTGCCTGTCTGATCTCTAAAACATCCTGAAGGTGCTTCGTTTAGAGGTGACACATGTGTCGATAAGTGTTGGAATTTTAGGCGGAAGTTAACTACAAATTATGGATGTTACGGAAGTACCGGGTACATCGGAACGGGAGTCGACGTTGGAGATTTGAAATCTGATTCATCGAAGTCAGAGTCGGAGCCGGAGACGAAGGTGAGGTAGAATTTCATCCTTTGTCTTTGCCGTATTCGCGTCAACTTCTTTAAAGTAGTTTCATATATCGCTTATTTCTGGTTTCGTTTTTTAGTCTAAATAAAATTGTTACGTCGAAAATACACTGATAATAATTTGTATTCATAATACACAAGTTCAATGGAGGGTCGAAACGCATCTAACACGCAAAAGACAAAACAACAGAACGGTGGGTTATTACCTAAAAATTTGCCACGGGACCTATTGCGCCATGATCATAAAATACACTTTTCGCTAAATGATATAGCGCCATATACAAATTACATGAAATGAATTCTCGTTTTGACAGGAGGTATCGCGCGGTATTTGGCTGTCGCATGCTGACTCCAAGTTAGGTAATGAGTATACGGGTAATGAGAGCATGAGGAGATTCCCCGGGCGATAAGTCTAATCGTGTATCATAATAATTGGTAATTTTCCGAATTTTTTCAAAATATGAAAAAATTTTAAGAAAAATTTGGGAAAAATTTTAAATGGAAAAATATCGGATAAATATAAAACATTCTTGAAAATTTTCAAGATTTTTTTTTAAAAACTAATGACCCAACATTACTTGTACGTACGCGTTCTGGCCGCGGTCGCTTGCTGTTTCGATCTTCATTATAACCTCCGATTCAAAATTACAGGAGTCGAAGTCGGAGGTGTAAAATCATTTGGAAGTTCCGGAGTTTTGGAATTGGAGTCGAAACTCCGTGACATCCCTAGTACAAATTATAATGATTCGTCACTTGAAATGGATTTCCACAAAGTAAGTAACACCTGAATCTATACAATAGGGATTGCCCTATTTAAGGCGCTCCCCCAAGCAAACAGGAAAACGCGCAGAGCACCTCATTCTAGAATTCATAAAATTCTTTATGTAATCTAGTAATTATTGGTCTTATTTATGAAAAAAAGGGTCTTTTGAAAAAATTTTAATGGTCAAGTTTTACACCATAACATTATCTATACATTGGTGTGTTTCGCAAGTACCTAAATATAACTTCTACTTATGATGCACCTGCACGTATTTCAAATTTTTAGGCTTTCTTTTGAATAAAAATTTTTGATATATATTTACATACATAAATGAAAAATATAAGACAGTAAAAATGTTGTTGAAATGTTAAAGTTATTATTATATTTTTATAAACTAATAATTTTTAAGAATAACAAAATAGTACATCATATGTTAATATTTACAAACTTAAAACTACACATTATCTTAAATAATAGACTTCCTCAAAGTTGCCGCTTAGAAAGCTGTCATTGCTTAAAGTACCCAGCAGACTGGCAGCATTACCTCTTTGAATAGCCAAACTGATTCGTTGGCGGAAGAAGCTGCCAGCCCGGCGGTCGCCCGAAGCCTCGACCACTCTCTTACAAATATCAGAAACCAGTCGATGGGCTTCGGGGCCCCAGGGACCTAAAGTTTCGACTGCAAAGGGCAAACTTTGAGGAAGTCTATTATTTAAGATAATGTGTAGTTTTAAGTTTGTAAATACGTTTATAATTTTTTTATTTGTTTTTTAAATAACGAGAAGATAGTCTTGCAAAAAAAACAGTCTGAATAGGGGAAGCGCCTTAACGAGAAGAGCGGAAGATCAGTCTCAGTATTGCGTACAGTGCATTACGATGAGTTACAGAGGTGGATCCAGGATTTTGGTTTAGGAGGGGCTTGAACCCAATGAGAATAGGACTTTCAGGGACCCTAAAATTTTTCATCAAGGGACTCACATACTTTTGGGGGGCTTAAGCCCCTTAGATCCCCCCCCCCCCTAAATCCGCTACTGATGAGTTAGATAGATTGTTAGATAGATAGGAAGTGACTATAACGACAGTTTAGTATCGAATAAGTACAAAAATATTGAAAAGTAGATCGTATGATAAAGTTATATTGATTGGTTCAATGGTCAGTGAAGCGAACAGAATGTGGGTCAACTTACTAACACATTTCAAACGCCCAGCCGGTATAAAAATAGTAAACAAATACCATGGATTACAAAGAAGTAAATGTATAAGTTGTAATTGGAAGGTTCACTTTAAACGTCATTGTATCTGCCACGTGTAAAAATAAATCGTATAAAAAAAATCAAAACAAAATGCAATGTACAGTGACGTAAGGACGCAAAGGAAGGAAAAGCATGTTCAACATGCGTTTTAATCAAGACAAATGTAAATTGCTCGTTTGCCCCCTCTGATATATATATATATAAGATATATATACAGGCTGTATATGAAAACGGGACAGTTACTTTAATGGATGAAAGGGCATAACTTTAGTATGTAGTTACAAAAAGAATTATCAAAAAAAACGTATCCGTTTAAGAGTTATGACCGTTTTAATTTTCAAGTGTTATCCCCACCATTTCTCGTAAAATTGGGTTGATCGTGTACAGTTACAGATTTTAAATCTTACGTTTTTTTTTATTTTGTAATAATTTCATCCATTACTGAAATACAGCCTGAAAACCCCCATTGGGGTATACGCATTATTTTCGAAAATGGTTTTACGCTTGTGCTTCTATACTATGGGTGCCATATAACAAATAAATGGAGCTTGCAGTAACACCCTGACTCCAAAGCAATTTAAAAAGTTCCTTCCTGAATTGAACAGACCAGGAAACGAATTCAGGTCCCTGGCTTAGAAGCAGATGCTCTGCTACCGTGCTACCGAGCCAACAGGCCAATCACACGGCCACACGGATTGGACGTTGGAAGATACATTTAATTTTCCTTCAAAAATACTGATTAATAAGGTTTCAATTGTTATTCTATTGATTATATGCCTATCTACATACTGTATATCTATGGTACATCCACAAATAACGAGATATTTTGGTTCCAACATTTATTTATTATGAATGAAAATTGACATATTATTATATCGTAATGATGATTTATGTCAACTTAGTTCAAGGTGAAATTCAAGGTAAAGAGTATTAACAGAGAAAATAAAAACAACAAAAGGAAAACTCAGTACTTGTCGTAATAACATGACCGTCCGCAGAAAAACCGACGAAAAAAAAGAAGGCATTGGGGAAAAACGACGCATCTTTTTTTTTCAATAACCACGTATAACTTCTTAGTTACACTACATTGTCCAATTTTGATGATTTTTTTTTAATTTAGAGGGTATATTTCCAAAGTTAAGTTAAATTTTATTTATTAATAACAAAAAAGTACATACATATCCTAACGTTAATATTTACAAACCTAAAACTACATATTATCTTCAATAATAAACTTTCTCAAAATTGCCGCTTAGAAAACTGTCATTGCTTAAGGTGCCCAGCAAACTGGCAGCATTACTTCTTTGAATAGTCAAACTGATTCGTTGGCGGAAGTAGCTGCCAGCCCGGCGGTCTGCCGAAGTTTCGACCAGTCTCTTACAAATATTAGAAACCAGCCGATGGGCTTCAGGGCCTCAGGGCGCCCAAGTTTCACCTGCAAAGGGCGTAAATACGCAACCGTCAGAGAGCGTCGCATACTTACGCCGCTTCAAGTTCTCGGCAGTGCTGGTCGCCAGTACATGGGAAACCATTTTGTTAATATCCGATTTAATCAGTACTACACTGGTTAAACGAAAAAACTCCTCGACGGTTTATATATTTTCATAATTTTTTCAGTTACATAATGTAGTAAACACAGAAGTTTCGTTCATAAGGTGAGTTTTTACTTTAAGGGGTTTTATTTTGAGATCTTTAATAGAAAGTAAAAAAATATCACTTCAAGAAATTAAAAAAAAATAACCCGACTTAAACGTAACACAGAAAAATACAAAAAATTGTAACTTTGAAATTTAATTTTGGAAATTAAAAAGATAAAGTTAAGTCATAGACTTCATAAATATCTAGCGACCCGCCCCGGCTTCACACGAGTAGAAATGTTTTTGAAAATTAAATACAGCCCATGTTACTCGCGGATAATGTAAATTTTTATATGTGAAAGAATTTTTAAAATCAGTTGAGGAGTTTTTGAATTTATCCATTAGGTACATACAAACAAACAAAGGTTACCTCTTTATAATATTAGTATAGATATAGAGGAAATATTAAATTATGTTGTGCAGTTTTTGAAAGAAGCTATTTTTGGTTACATGCTATTCTGAGTTTAACCACCGTTTTTCAATGTCTTATTTTTTCTGCAGATAAAATGATTATTGCGCATGCGTAAATATTCTGTTATATCCTAAACCCAATGATACTTCATTGGGCTTAGTACCTGAATAGGTAAATTTAATTTTATATATATTTAATATAATTTTATATAACCCGGATGAAGACGAGACGGACCGTTAATTTTAAATAAGGGGTAGATTTCGACTAGCTATTTTTTTAAGTTTGACGTTTCAATTAATTTTTTTTAGATAACTATAAAAAATTTAATTGAAACGTCAAACTTGGTGTAATTATAGTGCAAACTTAAAATCAAATAACGAATAATATAATAATTTTTATCTTTCTTCCGTGGAACTGTCACTCTCGCGGGTCTGCTGGAAGAAATTTATGTTGGAAGTAAGCTGTAACCTTTAACTCAAGTTATCTGTGTATCATTCTTTTTGTGTATGTTGTATGTGCAATAAGTATTTCAATAAATAAATAAATAGTTTGAAAACCATTACTCTCAAAGTCACGTGCTCAATTCTTTAACAGTCTCGCACTTAAGCTTTTGTTTTTGTAATTGCTGTGGTTAATAATAGAGCATACATGTTTATACTTAGACATAAGATAAAGTTTCAACTTTTAAATACTTCATTACTATAATAGATAGCTACACGAATTTTCGATATGTAATTTGTGTGGGTAGGTAGGACACATATTCAACCTTTCAGTGCCCTGTCATTTGTCACAAATATAAAATTGTTTTAATTTATAATTCAAAGGTTAAAATTGTGGCCGCCCACACAGGTTATTAGGCGCGGCGCAGCACGCATTTGTATCGACTCGTTAATGCTGACGGTTTTACTCGTGTAGAAGTAGAGGTATAGGTATATTCAGCCTGAACCTGTCTCTTAAAAACAGGGTGTTAAAAAAAGTGTTGCGCGCTCGGGTTGAGTTAGGTATGTACAGTCCGGGGTGCTGGGTCGGGCAACCTCCACGTGGTGCATCCTGGGCGCCGACCGGTAACTGCTCGTTGTTTAATGGGTTGTTACCGGGCGGTGGCTAATAGCTCGACAAACGGGTTGGTAAGGGGTGCCCATCCGCGTGTATCCTGAAGGATGCACGTTGATGGGCTTCGTCTTTCGGAGGAGTTGCGTCGTTGTTTTCGTCACCTGCTCCTCTGCTTTCAGAGGAGTACGGTCGTCGTGCGCGACGGCGCTTTGTTGTGTTTATGCGTCCTCTGCGGAGGACACAAAGTCAAGGTGGAGACGCGCCCGGCGGTATTAACCCTGTCGCTGGGTGGCGTGTGGAGGGTGGACAGGCACCAGCTGCCCTCCCCGGGACCCCGCGCAGTCACTTCAACGACCCCCGTCATGGTGCTAAGGGGGTACGTCGTGGCTGCGCGGACCGACGACGGGCTTGCCTTCATTGGCCGGCCCAAGAGAAGGAAAACTTGAAACAAACCCGTGACTCTCGCGAATCCAAGGGGAAGGGGGGTAAACGAGAGAAAAAAGAAGAATTATTCACAAACGTCGGAAACTTTCCGTGGCGGAAAGGCCGATCGTCGGAAAGCATAAATTCAATCCGACGGCTTGGCAACTGTTTTCCATTTTGGCGCGGAGTTTGAGTTGCATCTGTTATTTAGATTAAATACAGTGCTGTTTTTAGTTATATCATTCTAGTGTATATTGCGAATTTCATAATGGACAAAAACATCGAACCAAGAGTTTGTCTTAAATTTTGCATCGCCAATGGAATTTCGTGTTCGGAGTCACTGAAAATGTTACAGAAGGCTTACGGTGAATCGACTTTATCAAAAACACGTGCTTATGAGTGGTAGAAAGCGTTGAAAAGTGGTCGAGATGTGATGGAAGATTTGCCTCGCTCTGGTAGGCCATCAACGTCTGCAACTGAAGTTAACATCGCAAAAGTGAAGGAAATAGTGACTGAAAATCCTCATTCAAGTTTGAGAGAGATAGCCGTCGAACTTTCTGTGTCCTACGAGTCGATCCGTACTATTTTAAATAATCACTTGCGTATGAAACATGTTGCCGCTCGGCTAGTCCCAAAAGACCTGAATTTTCTCCAAAAACTCAATCGCATAACAGTCGCTGAGGACATGCTAGAACGAGTCAATTCCGATCCAACATTCATGAAACGCATTGTTACTGGTGACGAGACGTGGGTTTACGAGTTTGACATGCAAACTAGTCAACAAGCTTCGGAGTGGCGCCTTCCAACTGAACCGAAACCGAAACCGAAAAAATCACGCCAAAGTCGACCAAAATCCAAAGTCATGTTGACTGTTTTCTTTAACTATCGCGGTGTCGTGCACTCGGAATTCTTGCCAGAAGGTCAAACGGTAAATAAAGAATATTATTTGGGCGTTATGCGTCGTTTAAGAGAGTAAATTCGACGAAAAAGGCCAGATTTGTGGAAAAAAAATTCTTGGATTTTGCACCACGATAATGCGCCTTCGCATAAGGCCGTCATTGTGAACGAATTTTTGACCAAAAACTCAACAAATACCATCGAGCAACCACCATATTCACCAGATTGAGCCGACTTCTTTCTTTTTCCTACACTCAAATTACCACTTCGTGGCACCCGTTTTCATTCGGTAGAAGACATAAAGGAGAATTCGCGGCGAGCACTGAACTCAATTCTGGAAAAAGCGTTTAAAAAATGTTTTGATGATTGGATTATTCGTTGGCGTAAGTGTATCGTTTCTGAAGGAGCATACTTTGAAGGTGATAAAATAAATTTGGATGAATAACTAACATTTCGTGTATTATTGATCTTTTCCCGGTACTTTCTTTACAGAGTACTATAATATGATATAGGTACATATAATATAAATATAATACAATTTCGGATTTGTGGATCGCATATAGACAAAATCATCGAAAAGTTTCCTGTCGGATACGGAAAGTTGAGTTTCCGATGTTTGTGAATAACCCCGCTTATTTCCTATTTTACCCACTTAAGGTTTAAATTTTCAAAAGTGGGTGCTTAATAGGATAAGCATTTGTACATAATTTTCAATTCCTACACTTAGCAGTGTAATATGCGCTGTCCGTCGACATGCCTGTCAGTCACTCAGACGCTTGTTCTTTAATGCATATTACATAACATATCTATGCTAATATTACAAAGAGAAAAAAAATATTACAAAGAAAAATAAAAGTACGTATCCGAACAACCACCACTTGTCAATGCCGGCGAGCATCTTTTGTTTGTAATGGATAAGCTCAAAAACTAATCAACAGATTTCACAAATTCTTTCACGTATGGAAAGCTACATTATCAGCGAGTAACATAAGCTGTATTTTATTTTCAAAAAATTCTACCCTTGCGAAGCCGGGGCGGGTCGCTAGTTATAAATATGGGAAAACAGATACGGTACAATATTAATGTATGTCGCCAGAAAGTCCACTGGTTTTCACTTTGTCATACGATTTCAGATTCACCTGCGTAAGCTGCTACTAATACAAACAATATTTTTTTTCATAGTTTCATTAAAAGGTATACAGCAGTCTGTTGTCAATTGTCATTACGATTATCAATAGATTTCAGTAACGAATATGAGCAATAATGCAAACTTTTTACATGCGTTTCAATTTGTAATGGCTAATTTTACTGAAGACAAAATAAGTTTGTGTACGTAGTACATTTAAAAATCGAATGCTGTCCGTTAGTCTCGCTAAAACTCAAAGGCTCTACCGATTTTAATGAAATTTTTTGTGTGTGTTTTAGTGGGTCTCTGGATGGTTTAAATACACAATTGGACTCGGTAGCTAGCGCTGCAATCGGGTCCTAGATTTTTTTCAATACTTGAGTACACACATACTTTTTTTTATTTCGTCCATCAGTTATGTATGGAGTGCCACACCTAAATTTATTTTTTCAAAATTTCACTACATCTTTGTACAGCGGTTCACAGAGTTCACAGTACCTTCTAAATTTCATTAAAATAATGCTAATAGTCCACAAGAAAAATGGCTGTGACGTACAGACAGACACGGACACGACGAAAAGGTAGGTAAGGGTTTCCGTTTTTTGCCATATATGGCGGCAGAACTCTAAAAATAGTCACTGCTAAGCATGGCCGGGTTCAACTAGTGTGTAATTTATACAATACTAGTTTTCGACCGCGACTTCGTCCGCGTGGTGGTGACTTACAACAAAGGGGATAGCATAGAAACTTTCTCTATGAAGAAATATATGTACGCACCAACTTTCATGGTAATAGGTCAAACAATGTCGGAGTTTACTGAATACATACATATATACGGATATCTATTTTTATATAATAGCTGATGCCCCGCGACTTCGTCCGCGTTTTTTATTTTTAGAATAGGCTATCTCTTCCTTATGTCATTCCTTGGGGTTTAATCTATCTCCATACCAAATTTCATCCCTATCAGATGAATGGTGCAGCCCAAAAAATACGAACAAACAAATATTTATTTTTATATATTAGATAGATATACAGATTTTTGCTATATTCTGCTAGATACAAACCTAAGAATCGACGCGTTTCGCTTCTCAAAGAAGCATTTTCAGAGAACATTAGATTCGGTCTTGTACGTCACATTTAGCAACGACTTTCACTACGTGGTGAAAGATCGATGCGGACTGTAATTGCTCTCACTATAGTATATTGCAGGGGAGACCAACCTGCGGCTCGCGAGCCACATGCGGCCCTTTGAAGGATTATTTGTGGCTCTCGATAAATGTACCCGAGTTCCCTTTTCATTTTTGTGCTATATTATATTTAAAAAAATTATCATATTATTTTAAAATATAGAATCGAAGTATCCTGAATTAAAAAAGGCTGTATGTCGAATTATTTCAATATTCGGAACAACGTACTCATGTGAATCATTTTATTCCACTTTAAAATACGTGAAATCCAAACACCGATCGGTATTAGCTAACCAGCGTCTCAAAGAATTACTGAGAAGTGCTGTCACCAATTATTCACCAAATTTTAAAGAATTATCAAGTAAAATAAATGTGTTTAATTTTTAATATTTAAATTCAATACACATACTTTGTACTTTTATTTATATTTTTTCAATAAATATATTTCTGTAAAAAAAATTTTTTAATACCTTTTTTGCATACCTTTTAAATTGTATTCAATTGCGGCTCGCGAAAAATTGAAATTTTTGAAAAATGGGTCGGACTATCAAGGAGCTTGGCCACCCCTGGTATATTGCATTGGTCTCTCTTTTGTTGATGGCGTTGGTCTTTCCCAACTATTTTTAACGTTGGATTCCTAAAAGATTCTAGAGTTATTATGATCGCCACGGAAAAATCTTGTTTTTACCTGACTGCGAAAGAGGGTTTGAAATTATTATGTATACGAGGAAAAATATAGATCGATTTATAAAGAAAGGCGATATTGGTGGTATGGAAACCCGAGGTCGTGATAAATTGGTTGTTCCAAAATTTAAATTACATAAGTCAAATGTTTCATTTTTGGGTAACTGCGTTCGTTTTTATAATAAAGTTCCTCAAGAAGTCACTCAATTAACAGAAAATATATTTAGATTAGTTATAAAACGTACATTGATTAGACAATCATACTATAAAATAAACGATTTCGTTGAAGATAAAACAATAGTCTGGAAATGATTTTCTCTGCACATGCATTTACTGGCTCTCTGAATATTGTATTTTAATAAACCTGGTAGAGTTTCTTGTCGGTTCTTCTCAGTGTCCAGGTTTTCTTTTCTCTTCTCTTTGAACCGAAATAAAGTAGATTTGACGTTCAAAATACCTTGTAATTGGCTTTACTTGAATAAATTTATTTGACTTTGGCTTTGACTTTGAGGGTTATGTTTTTCGAGTGTATGTATTATATCATATGTATATTAGTACGCACTGTAGCCTAAACGGCTTGTGGGATTTTAACATATGACGTGTCACTAGATTTGTCTTAATTGTGGGAGTAACATAGGGTATAAAATTTCAATATGACGCCCGAAGAAAAGAAAGTAGAGGGAGAAAATATAACAATATGGGTATCAAATTAAGGGTAATAAATAGTCAATTCCGTATTTTTATTAGTTATATGTAATAACTAATAAAAATTGTTAAATGCAATCGGGTTTTTCTTAATAATCTAGTCTCGTTAATGAAATTATTATTAGTTGTAGGTACCTACCTATTTCATTAATTTTGTATGATGTAACGGTTGATGTTGCTTTTATGTGACTGTATTCGTGACTAGTAACCCGCCCCGGCTTCGCATGGTTAGAATTTTTTTAAGTAAAATACAGCCCATGTTACTCGCTTTCTACAGGTGCAAGAATTTTTGAAATCGGTTGAGTAATTTTTTAGTTTATCCATTACATACTAACAAACAAATTTAGCTATTTCTAATATTAGTACAGATGTTCGGGAGATGTTATTTAATTCAATCCACAAATCTTCGTTCTATTTCAAATATTGTTGATTGTTTATCCGCCGTGTCTTCGCGGTGCGTTTCTATAAAGCACTCGGTCACGTCTCTATGCTTTCGTAATTTTTACTTTTATTTTTATTGTGTCCGCGAACCCCTTAGAATCAACGGTAAACTGAGATAGACACACTTTAGTCTAAGGAACGAACATTTTGTCACGATTCTCAAACTTAAACATTTACAATATACCACACACACACACATTAATTACATCTGCGTAAATGCAATTAAAAACAAAATAAAATATGAAGACAAAAAGTGTAAAAGAGAGTAATTTATCCTTTTTTTCTAATTTTAAACAACATTTTTTAACAGACTTCAAAAAAGGAGGAGGTTCTCAATTCGGTTGAATATTTTTTGTGGTGTCTCTCAGAATTCTGTCGTTTATAAGCCGATTTGGAAAATTCTTTTTTATTTGAAAGGATCTACTTCTAGATTGATCCCATATTAATTTCACTGTTATTGGTATTAGATTTTGAAGATACACAAGATAACACAAACTAATTATAAGCTTTATTTATATTGATGATTCTCTTGTATGTCAATGCGCTCCAGAATTACAAAAGAAGTTAATTGTAGACCTGCCCTCGATATTTATTTAGGCCAAGGTCACTCAAAAGGGAGAAATTAAAAAAAATTAAGAAAAAAAATAAACCGACTTCAAAAACAAAACACTGTAACAGTAACTATCCTTTACTGATCAAAACTCAGGTAAAATATAACTCTAACTAAATACCTGTTGTTAGCTCCACATTAATTTTATTCACATGAAGTACCCACGTGTGATATTTTGTAACATTTTAGTAACAAGAACGAGGGTAGAATGGATTTGCTGCGTGTAGTGGGGTTGCATAAAAGCTTGTACTGTGATAAAAGTCTGATTTTGGTCTTGTAAGAGGTCAGTTGTCGAGCAGTCGTCGAATCAGGGGGTGTCAACTTTGTATGGAGCTATTGCAGACTTTATATGGAAACAAAATGAAAGTGACAAGATATGTAGAAAGAAAGGAGATAGAAAATACCAGGGATGTCATTACAAAATATAATTTATTGATATTATTTATCAATGTACTGATATCGATTAATGATACTGAAATTTCATTCATTTCGTTAATTTATTATAATTATTTGAGTACTACATATAAAAATGACAACAATAAAATATTTTACTTCATTGAACAAAGATATTTATAAATAATTTGAACAAAAATAACACATTTTGTTATCGATATTAATAATCGAATAAACTACTAATTGAATTCAATAATATAGCAACCCTGTTTGATGAAATGTCAAAAACTTTACAAATCGAAAATTTTCTTCATAACCGTCGATTATTTTTTCTATTTGTTTTTAGCTTTTCTGTGTTTCGCACGAGCTATTCTCCCCTGATCGCTTGAGGAAACTCGAATTGGTGTGGTTGAGACTTGTGGATCAAGACAGTGAATTTTGAAAGGACAGAAGAAGTAGACTTTTGTTCTCCATAATACATAATTAGAAATTGTCGTTATTATATCCACGTTTAATTGTAATCAGAACTCGTGATTTAAAAAAAAATATCACTAATTCTGTTCGTTTTATTAACTTTCCAAATTCCATTACCTTTTTATCCGCTGAACATATTAGTTTAGTCATCTAAGAAAATACGCTCAGAGTACTATTTAAATCCTCGTAATTTTAGTTTATGGAAGCATTACCAGATGGCGCATAGTCTACACTTTTTTTGTATGGAGTTGTAGTTCTTCTCCTTGGAGTATATGTGTTCTGTGCGTCGAATAGTCAAGGACATAATAGTTGTGATGAAGAATTGATAGTGTGTTCATAGTGATCAGTGTTCCTGTTACATTTCATATTTAAAACTATGTAATTAAATGTGACAGTTATTGAAGTCGGTGCCAAATCAATGTGCGACAACAGAAAGTCTATTATCACAGTTTGGTAGGCTTGGCACTGTGCCTGGCACTGTGTTTAGCACCGATTTCAATAACTGTCAAATGTAATTACTAGAGGTCGCCCTGTGCTCGAAATTCGACCGTAAATATAAACTTATAACATAAACTCTTTGGCGACAATCTGCGACTGTTTGATCCAAGGAGGTTACGTACTACTACGTTACTACTTCTTCTTCTTTGTTTATGTGGCGCGCGCCGTCGCGATCGCGAAGTTTGCCAATGTCACGTAATACTACGTTCCTATTATGACTTTAAAATTGACAGTCTTTTTGACATTGGCAGTATAAACATAAATAATGAGTCATTTATTTCATTCAATTTAATGTATTTCTAATGCATATTATATAAAAAATATTAGCGTTCTCCTGTCCTTTTCCATATAAACTTTAAGTGTACCTTTCACACTCCTTCGCCTGCGCAATTTTCTTAAAAAGGGAACTAAAGTTTTCGCTTCACGTATTAATATATAGAATAGGTATTTGTATTGTATTTATACAGTTGTGTTTGTACTTGAGTTTTGATTAGTGAAGAATAGTTATTTTGTACTTTTCAGTGTTTTTTTTGTTAGTCAGTTTAATTTTTTTCTTAACTTTTTTTTTGTAATCCCGTGCGTTTCGCAAGCACTACTATTAATTAGCTCCTATTTAACGGTACAGAATTTGGTGCATAGGTAACGTGACCATACGTCCCGCTTTCGGCGGGACACTCCCGCTGTCAGTCCCGTTGTCCCCAGCCAGAGCAAAAATGTCCCGCTTTTGCAAACAGACTAAACGATAATTAATACGTACCCTACGGGTGCCCCTTCCTAGATAGGAATATAGCATAGAATAGAGCTTATCACATTATTTGAATATAGGTATATTCAAATAATGTGATAAGGTCTATTCCTACTTGAAAACTAGATCCGACATTTTGACACTGCTATTTTGACTGATTTGCTCCGCCGACAAATATAAAACAAATGCATCTGCAACTGAATCTAACGTTGATTAATTGAAATTACATATTATTAACAAGATGTTCTCATTTTTTTGTTTTTAAGTCGCAATATCGCAAGTGTCCCGCTTTGACAAAAATAATAAATGGTCACGTTATGCATAGGGCATGTCTACTTAGTCTTTATATAGAACTAGCGAGCGAGCTGCGCATGGGTAAAAATTTTTTTGAAAATAAAATATTGCCCATGTTACTCTCTAATGTTTGTAGCTTTCTATAGGTGGAAAATTTTTAAAATCGGTTGAGTAGTTTTTGACTTTGTTCACAAAATTTACCTCTTTATAATATTAGTATAAATTATACGTACAATCTTTATGTAGAAACCTTTGCTTAGGATTGATTCGCGGACTTCTAGAGGTCCGCGGATATCAGATTAGGAAATTACGTCTGTTGCGATGCAACACGTACTGTCCTGATAGTATCTTTCTGTTGTATACTTGCAAATGATGATGATACGCTAGCTCGTTTGCCCCCTCTGATATAAAAAAAAAAAAATTATTTATTAGTTGAGTCCATAATAATATTATAATTAATATGTATAAGCAATGCAATCCCGTAGTGTTTTATTTCCGGAGGACATTTGCGACGTCGATGATAATATAATGTGCTATACGGGATCCCACATACGATTTTAAAATTGCACAAATTTCAATGAAATAAGGGTGGTTTGAACCAATTATTTAACAGGATTTAAGGATTTAACATCTTGCTTGCACCAATTATTTAATAGTTGGTGCAAGCGAGATGTCAAACCCTTAAATCGAATGTTTGTTTCATTCATTGTTAAAATCAATTTATATTACATACTTCTTTTTTTTTCTTCATGGCATGGCGCACAGGTTAGCGCATTTGCCAATGTCACGTATTGTTTTAGTAAGTAGAATAGTTATCGTAAAACTGCTCCAGTAAAGTGATAGCAGACTTTACTGAAATTTTAAAGGACTTTTTGGAAGAGCGCAAGAACTTCAGCCACACATGTTTATTAAGACCTACTCCTTTTCACTTACACAGAACTCCCAAAAATGTGAAAAATAGAAAATCTAAACAAAATGTCAACCTGTCAAAATGTCAAATTCATATTAGTGACGTGTAGCATAAAAACTAAAAGCTACTTCTTTCGTCAAAATACAAAAATGCCATTGATAAATTGTCATTTTTGGTTTCAGATTTTTGCAAAATAAACGTAGTCTTAAGGCTTGCATTTTATTAGCTCAATGTGATTTTTACAACTGAGATTGAACAAACATCGATTTTCGATATTTCTGGTCATAACATCGATGTATTAATGTGATGAATTCCTAAAATATTTAGCTTATTTCCACACTTTATATCAAACAGGTGGAACTTTATATCAAAAATACGCGTCGATTGGTGGTTTTTGAGTTTGAGCGGAAAATAACTGAATATTTTAGGAATTTATCACATGAAAGGGATTTCCGCAAAGTAACACATGAGTCTATATAATATCGATGTATTAACCTAACCTAATATCGATGTCAAAACATCGATGTTTTCACGCTCAACATTGTATTTGCGATAATGTCGATAAGTACCCAATCAGCAATCACTCCTTCTCGAATGTACATGCACATATGCATCAGTTTGGCTACGGAATAGATCCTTGGATCCGTATCTAACTAGACCTACTTAGTACCTACCCATCTCTGTAATGAATCATCCATTCGGATTTACCATCTCTGTAACGTATCGTATCTATTCCCTTTATTTATCTATTCTCTTTATTATGTGTGTATCTCATTTCTCCGCATTCTTTCGTTACGGTGAAATATTTAGAAACGCAATGTTGTTGTTTATTATTACTAACAATGGATTATCGTCGTAATCAATCGGATAGGTCTTCAGCACATCAAGGTCTACATGTCAATTAATTAGAAAAATCACCATTATAACATGGTACGCATACAACGGTGCAATTACCCCCGTATAAAACATTAATTGCCATTGATGAGAGGGGCGAGGAATACATGGTTAAAATGGACGATTGATCACGCGAATATATTGTATCGTAATTTATCGTGAACATGTCATGGCTATTTCATTCCCAGTGGAGAAATGGTCAGTTGTAAGAACATGTAAATACATAACGTTACACATTTGACATTTGGAATGAATGGAGTACAACAATGCGCATGATTTTAAGACGCAGAGAGAACAGAAAACGTGAAAAATAGGTGTTTTTATGCAAAAATATAGCATGTGGTGTTTTGTGACTAATACGTCTTGCAACATGTATTTTTAATCTGATCTTGATGGTCAAATTAAATTTTCAGTTGTGATAGTTCACACTGAATTCTTTTAAAGAAACAGTCATGACTACATCTTATACACGTTTTTCTTCGCCTAATCAAATGTATTCACTACCAAACTCTGTGTAGGTATTGTTATAACTTCAATCTTAAACTTTGAGATCCGTTTGTTATTATTATTTGTTTTGTCTCTGACCATAATGTTACTCTGTGGTAAATACAGGTCGGTTCGCGCGCATCTATCCCCAATAAAGCGTGTTAGTTCGATAAGGAAGATAATAAAATAATAACATCACAGATTAATTAGTTTACTAATAACATCAAGCACATGCACTATTTAAAATGACGAGAGCTGCCTATAAACATCAATCACGTGTTAATAGCTCAAGGTCATTTGCCTCAACGTTACTTTTGTCCGACTATGATGAAGCAAATAGAAGGGTAGTGATTATAGGAGTGTATATATATTTGTTTCCTCACAGAGCTGAAATACTCAACTTATTAAAAAAAAAAACAGCAAACATTCACCTCTATTACGTGCGTGACGTAGGCAAAGGTATATTTTTAAGATCAAAATGGCATCTGTATTCTTTAGTATGACACAAGGTCTAAAGGAAATTGTATAAGACCCCTGAATTGAATTTTATACCCATCACGAGAGGATAATTATTTGAGTGTAAAAAAATTCTAAAAAAATTTTGATTTTTACATTTTTAGTAATCTCTTGCCCAAAATTTCAAACCCGTTGATCGATATGTGCCTCCTTGGAAGTAATTAATTGATGAAATCGTATCTCTGGAATTTTCTAAGGGTGCTTCGTCAAAAATCTCGATGTTGTGAATGAAAATGTCGAAAATCGATGTTTGTTGTAATAATCAAATTGAGCTAAGTAATGCAAGCCTTCAAGGCATAGATCTGTCTGCAATGTTGTTTATATTTAATAAAATTAGAATTTCTGAACGACTTTTAAAACTTCAACTTATCAATGCACATTACGAATTTTGAAGATCGAAGTAGTTTTTAGTTTTATGCTAGACTAGCGGTCTGTTCCGACTTCGCCCAGGTTATATGGCCTATGTGCATCTGGAATAATATACCTTTCAAATGGTGAAAAAATTGAAAAACGGGAATTAACGCGGTTACCTTTCATTTTGGCTTGAAGTTTCGACCGAATTGCATCGTCCGTGGTCTCATAGAACTGTCGATCAACTCGGTCGATACGTCAAGCTAAAATAAAAGATTATCGCGTTAATTTACAATTTTAGATATTTTATAGTGTAACGCGAAAGTTTAAAAGATGAAGAATTTTTCAAGTAGGTATAATGGTTGCGGAGGACACCCTTGACATATAAACAAACTTAAAAAATTCGCTCTCCGCTCCACTGTAATGCTAGTATAGATGTCACTAAAATATATTTTTATGCCATACTAGCTGATGCCTGTGACTTCGTCCGCGTTTTTTTATTCTTAAAATAGCCTATGTCCTTCCTCAGGGTTCAAGCTATTTTCATACCAATTTTCATCGCAATCGAATGAACAGAATCGGATGATGTTTTCACACATCGATGTGTTGGTGTTTTTATTTCAATATTTATCGGATATCGATGTTTATTTACCGATATTAATATCGATGTCGACATCAAAGTTTTTCTAATATCGCTCATCCCTACTCCCAGTAATATTCAGAGCTGGACAAGAATGTTTGGAATTTTATCTATGTAGATTGTTTCCAGCCATCTAATTCCGTCTCGGATAAAGAGGAAACCATTGAACAGGAAATGAATAAACAATAGATTTTATTATCGTCTGTTTCATGTTTAAAGTGTGATTGACACAGAAATAGACATTTGAAACTTTGAACAATAGGCAGGGATGGATAACGAGACAATAGCTATAAATACATACAACCCGTGTATCCTCGAAAGGTGGTCAAAGACATTACCAGAAGACCTACTTAGATTGTTTACTTTATTTTTTCAAATTGTTACCTAATTGCGAAAACGGTTAGGTATTTTTTTATTGCTAAATTTACAAATCCTAAATGTTATTAATATGATATCTAAATAGGTAAAGACAAAACGGCTCAGTACCTTTTTCTTCTCTGTCGGTGAACCGATTTTTTTTTTACGAGCTTTAGTGTTATCAATAAAAAAAATACGGAAACAGTTTGTTTTCCCTACCTTCGACGTAGAGTCGCAGCCTTTATTTAAAAGTCTGTATTCGTCATACTTCGTGCTTCTTACGGTTTAAATTTAAAATATTTAATAACTTAATGTTTATATTTACGGTCGCATTTCGACCACTGGGCGACCTCTAATAGTCATAGTCACTCGTAATGAAGATAATGAAGATTAATCAAGTTGTCGTGGTGTATAATAAAGTTCATTTGATCTATTTAGTTAAATAATACGAAGAATACTTTATTGAGATAAATCAGTACAGATGAGATATTAATCTCTCATAGTCAATAGTTACAAAAATAAAACTAAACACCTTTGCCTCGACGTTATCGTTTAGAAAGCCGTGATTGCTTAGGCTTAGTGCCCAGCACACTGGCAGCATTGCCTCTTTGAATAGCCAAACTGATTCGTTGGCGGAAGAAGCTGCCAGCCTGGTGGTCTCCCGAAACCTCGACCAGTCTCTTACAAATATCAGAAACCAGTCGATGGGCTTCAGGGCCCAAGGTTTCAAAGTTCATTTTATTAGATATATTGTGATAATATTAATATTTATTCCAAAATATAATAAATAATGAATGTTCTAGCTGGCTTGGTGATTGTTAATTACCAGTGTTTTATAAAATGCACTGCATTTCTGACATTGACAGTTACATCTATACTAATATTATAAAAGTTAAACTTTCTTCTTTCATCTATAGAAACTTACATTATCAGCGAGTTACATGGGCTGTATTTTATTTTCAAAAAATATCCACCCGTGCGTAGCCAGGGCGGTTAGCTAGTATTACATATGTACATACATATGTATGTTCGTTTGCTCCCTCACAGAGTCTAAACCATTTCACCTATTTCAACGTATGAGGTGTCATTGAAAGAATTCATCTCAATTACATGAATGATAAAGGCTTCGTTGTTTTTGAAAGATTCAAATGACGTTTAGAGTATGATATAATGTCAAGGGCTAAAACAAATTTATCGAACCTCATCATGATTGATATCCAATTCCAGATTTTAAGAAAGCCATTTCAAAAATATACAACGCACAGGGCGAAAATGTAATTCAAAAACAACGATTTTAATATTATAAAAAAACCGGCTAAGTGTGAGTTGGAGTCGCGTTCCAAGGGTTCTGTACCACAAATATATAGATATTTGTGTAATAATATGTATCAAAAAAATACGGCGGATTCAAAAACAAATTTAAGTTTGCAGATGAAAGACACGTTCTCCCATACTTTCCAACTGCAAATGCAAGTTTGTATTGGAAAAAGTGTGCCTTATGTAATAAATTCGCAATTTTAGGATTATTCTAGTTTATTGCGCTGTGAGACCTGGCTTTTTGCCTTTCATGATTCTAGGTCAACGGGAAATATCCTATAGGTTTCTGTTTGCGTACACAAATGTATCTTTTGATTTCGTCGACTTCGAAACTTGGATTTTTTACACCTCCCAAGGAATGATAGACCTCAGTGTTTGAAATAAATTTCAACTGGATACCTTTTCCGTTCTCGAGATAGAGTGTCATGACTGGTCGGACAAACAGACATACGGACTTTACGGACATAAGCAAAACGAAGTGATCTTATAAGTGCTCCAATTTTTCCTTTTGAGATACGTAACTCTAGAAATGAAAATAAAATATAAGATATAAAACTAAAAACCGACTGCGTATTTAGCAAAAACTTGCGAACAAGGTAACTATAATTTAAATAATTTAAAGAAGTATTAAAAAGTAAAAAATAGGCTTCCAACTCCGGTAATAAATTCTAGAAATACAGTTGTTTTACATTATACTTCTCCTATCAGCATTACAATAGTTTTTGAGTCCACAGGAAAATACTTAGGAAACATTTTGACGCTTTCATGAAGATTTTCAACGTATAGATAATTTTATTATAATGTTAATAGACTTATATCATTTATTTCTGTAATTAATATATTTTAAACGATACTTAAATTGAAATAAGATAAAAAGTGTTAACGGATCTAAATTTTCGTTTATAAATATCGACAGGTTGAAAAAACGACTACAAAAAACACCTGTATGCTTTAAAAATAGCAATATGAAAAACTCCACAACAAACAGTGTGAAAATCGCATTAGTATGGCCAGCAATCCGTAAACGTTGCCTACATCACAGTTATGATTTATTAAAAAAATAATTTTGGCTCACCCGATTGTACCACTGCAGTCACTTATTTTTGAAATAAAAAAATCACACTGCACATAAAAACGTATAATATTAAATACCTAGGTAGAACTGGCAATTGCGATTTAGTGAAAAATAAAATTTTATCTCTCGTTAATATTTCCCGCGTGCCATGACGGTAATGCGCGTGTTTCCGCCGCTATTCGATTTTCAAATAAACTATCCAAGATGGCTGCTGAGTGACAGCGTAATGGATAGTGAGGTGATATATGGCGCTGAAGGAATTAATCGATGTTTATTACGTAGATATTTTCTTTCATGTTTCATTGCGATTACGTGGAATACACTTATGTAAAAATTATAAACAATTCCAAAAGTAGTTTTCGTATAATAACAAGTGTTTAATGTATCTATTACCTATATGGCATTACATACTGTTAGTTCCACATTAATTTTAATCACAAATTACCCACATGTGATATTATGTAACATTTTAGTAACAAGAAAGAGGGTAGAATGGAATTCCTGCGTGTAGTGGGGCTGCATAAAAGCCTGAGTTTGGTCTTGTAAGAGGTCAGTTATTGAGAAGCCGTCGAATAGTCAAGTGCATAATAGTTGTGATGAAGAATTGATAACGTGTTCATAGTGATCAGTGTTCCCGTTACATTTCATATTTAACAATACATATCATGTTCATAATCTATACAACATTATAAAGTGTTTGTCTGTTATTTTACGTACTAATTATTTTAATGTAAATAAAATAAAACACTCGCTTTTTTTTTCAGGCTGTCACGGTCGCCAATTTTTTAAGAACTATTTTGTATATATTTTAGACGTAATATAGTCTTAAAGAAAATAATTTTATTTTTTATATTTAGCTTTAATTTCGTGACAAGGTTGATGGAAAAAATATTGACACTACAAAAAAAACTTAATAATATCACACTACCGCGCATTATCACAAGTAGCGTTGCAATTGTAATATGTAAGGCGTTTTCAAGGCTAATCTGTGGAGTAGCTGAATAGATTTGCATGAAGTTTTCTGTGATAAATATCGTAGTATTTCTGTAGCGTTAATTTTCTCGTGAATAATAATTAGCTTAATTTTGGGGATAAAGAGCGTTAAACATTTTTCCGAAATAAATGTCACGACGATATCTTTTCCCTTCCCCCTTTTCCTTTCACTTTACTTTGGATTTCAACTCTGTTGCGATGTTTTCAAATTAAAATATTAAAAAAAACTCGTGAATGATCGTTCTAGAAACGTAAGTTTTAAATCGATACTATTATAGGTAATAGTTGTTGAGATAAACAGTAACAGTTCTTATTCGTGATATGAAATACACCTATGGAAAAATGAAAACAATTATAACTAAGCATAGAAACATTAAAAAAAATTAATATCTCCGGATACTGGAAACCACCAAGCAACACGCTGTGTTGGAATGTGAGAGGTGGGATTAAAGACAAGATGAATGAATGATATTATGGAAGAGAAAAGATTGAGTGAAACCAAACGAAAAGCAGTGAACTTGCCGACTTACCTGGAGGAGAGATCCCTTTGTGGACACAGGTACCACATGAAAACGGGGATGTCAAGGGGTAGGCGTTTAACTGTCCTCTCATTTGGTTAATTGTATGACTGAGAATAGAGGTGTAAATTCCAGACTGCGTTGGGTGCGTTTCAATGAGGTTGATGAGAATTTTATTTTGGCGGTGTATGCCCCAGTGTCGTCTGTGTCGGTTCGGATGAATTAGAGCAGTTTTGGGAGAATGTTAGAGAAGTTCTAGTAACGGTTGAAGAGAATGAAAGAATTGTTGTGTGTGGAGACATGAATGGATGAGTCAGGACAGCTCGAACAGGATTTGAGACTGTCTTAGGCAAGTATGGAGACAAAAGGGTGAATGATGCTGGTAGGATTGTGTTAGGAGTGTGTATAGAAAAGGATCTTTTTGTAACTAATACCTTATTTAAGCACAAAAGGACCCATCAGTACACGTGGGAAAGAAAGAGTGAGAGAAGTATGATTGTTTTATTCCTGGTGGATAGCAGACTCAAGAAGCAGATTATGGACATAAGAGCGCATAAAGGAGCCGATCTGGGAACGGAACACTTTCTGATGATAACCAAAATAAGGGGTCCGTTTGCAGCACGGCGACATCGCGTAGTGTCCAAACCTGCAGCGATCTGATGCATCAAAGGCTGGAAACTGCAAGATGCGACCACCAGGAATGAACATGAAAGGGTAGTATCCGGTAAGCTTGACGATAGATTGAAAGTGATGAGCAAAGATGTTGAAGAATGTTGGCAGAACCTAAGGGATAGTGTGATCAAGACTGCGAAAGAAGTGTGTGGAACGAATAAGATTGGAAATGATGAAAGTGAAAAGAAGTGGTCCGGCACCTTGCAGAATGAATAAAGTGCGTTCAAAAAAAAACCATCTGCTAACAGGTAAAAAAGGTGTTCTGGAGCAATGTAACGAATACTATGGAGAACGGTATGATAGAAAGAAATAGAAAGTGCAAATATGTGCGGTATCACCCTTGCGACAGGATAAGCAATGAAGAGGTACGCAGTATGACAGGGTTGCAAGAAAGTGTTATAGTAAAAATGAAGAATAGAACGCTTATATGGTTCGGGCACATAGAAAGAATGAGTGATAAAAGACTGACGAATAAAATCTACAGAGCGAAAGCGAGTGCTAAAAAAAGCAAAGGAAAACGAAGACTGACTTATGGAGTTCAAATAGCCAGTGTTAGCCGACAAAAATGTCAAAAGCACTCGCATACCTCGGCCCAAATGTGTGAGGAGAATGATGAGATTTGAGGAAGCGAAAAAAGTATGTAAGGACCGCAAAGCTTGGCGCTCCGCCTCTCTGACTACCCCGTTAGGGTACAGCGTGAAGATATGTGTGTAAGTATGTCTTCGGATGATAAAAGTAATATGGACTGAATGCCACCAAATATAAATAAGAACTTACTTTTGCTTCGAAGTTTCAAACATATAAACCGCGCGTTCAGAAGCTGCGTTAGTTCATCCATTCAGGATCTGCGATTCCACAGATAAACATGCCGACTTACAACGGCTTTAAACTTATAGCAACTACATTTTCCAATATGAGTTCAACATGTATAGTGTATGTAAACAATTAAGTTTTATTCTACATTATTATCGACACATAGATGTTGTCCCATCACTAAAAACTGAAAGAGCCTTGTAATTTGGTGACATTCAGTCTGTAATTGTAGGTAACTCGTGGCATCGAAGCCGCGCCGCGCCATTGACAAACTGCACGCGACGTGCAATTGTATTAGGTTTATTAGGAAATTATATACATTTTTAGAATTCCTTATCTTTAAAGAAAATGGAACTCACCAAAGAACACCCACGTTTGACTATCCGTCAGCCACTGTCCATTTCTTCAGAAACTAAGTGACCAAACTTGTTTGGCATAGTGGTACATATTGTTAATCTACTTAATGGATATTAATTCTTTTATTACTGGGATCAAATTACATTAATTATGCTACAAAGCTGTACATCGCACATATCCTAAAGTTAATATGTATTTATAAAACTATAAGTATTATCTTAAATCGTAGACTCCCGCGAAATCACTCTTTAAAAAATGTCAATGCCAGCAGATTGGCAGCGATACCTTTCTTAATGGCCAAGCTAATTCATTGGCGTAAAGAGCTACCAGCCCGACGGTCTCATGAAGCCCCGACCAGTCGCTTACTCCCAGATACCAGTCGATTGGCTATGCCACGTAATTATGCATACCATTTCATATTTATTGTACGCTCAAAGCGCCGTCCGTATTTTCTTAACATTTAGCTGGTTGAAATTTTCACAGAATATATTATGTTATTATGGCGGATATCCCAAGAAATAAAAAAAAACAAGAAGTAAAAAATAAAAAGAAACTTTTTTTAGAAATCTTTTTGATTTTGCGATACATAAATAATAAAACAAATATTATTTTCTTGTCATGCTTTCTTCTTTGATTTGTATTTGTTTTTTGTGTACATAAATTGTTAAATAAATAAATAAAAACCGGTGAAATTGCGATAAGGATCCCGAATTGAATGAAAGAAAACAATTTTTTGTGTCACATACATAACACAAATTCTTCGCGTGATAGTACGAAACCTTCTGCTTTTTCAATTTCCCGAATCTGCTTTTTTAGTTTCAAGCAATCGTATGCTATTAATTTTCAATCAGTGCTAGAGATTTAACTTCTATTTAACTGTATAGAATTTAGTGTGTAAGTTGCGCTTATATAGAATTCTTTGGTCCCAACACCCTCGTATAGTGCTGTGAGACAGCGAACTACGTGCGCTGTATTTACGCATTGTTCCAGAGGCAGAGTACCTTCGGAATCGCGCGCTACGACCCAATGGTTTTTATCTGACTACAGAGAAACAAAAAAGAGGGTTGATTTTAGTGGGGTATGTACCTATGTGATATGAATTCATGCATTTTTATCATATAAGTAATTTATTGTAAAACATGCTTTTTGAAGTTACACTTCTCATGGCGCGTTCGGAAAAACTTCTTGATCCGAGGGAAAAACAGATCAGAGTGTAATTTTAGCATGTAGGTGATGTTACTTCATCGATATAACACAGGTGAAGCGGCAAAGGAAATCAAGCGCGTCTACGTCGATCTAACACAACACGAAGTTTTTTTCTTACTTCAGCGCATTTGCCAATGTCACGTATTGTATTAATAAGCAGAATCGTTGTCGTAAAACTCCTCCAGTAAAGTTATAACAGGCTTTACCGAAGTTATAAAGGGCTGCTTGGAAGAGCGCGAGA
Source organism: Zeuzera pyrina (assembly GCA_907165235.1). Classification (NCBI taxonomy): domain Eukaryota; kingdom Metazoa; phylum Arthropoda; class Insecta; order Lepidoptera; family Cossidae; genus Zeuzera; species Zeuzera pyrina. The sequence continues at coordinate 7,490,718 of OU015646.1, read as the reverse complement.
ACTTCAGCTACACATGTTTATTTAGACATATTGCATTTTTTTCACTTACATAGAACTTTAAAATGTAAAAATAGAAAATCTAAATAAAATGACAACCTCACGTCTCCCGTTCCCGCCAAAAAGTCTCTAACATGGCCTTACAAACGAAGAGAGTTTATTTTCTTTTAGATAGTAGTAGTGTATACGATTCTCCCTAAGGAAGTATACCATTCCCACCCGGATGCCACAAAAAGGGAATGGATAAAGTAAATTTTGAAATTTATTGGAAATCTTTTTAAATAAAATTCTATTTTAAGAGGAAAATTGTAATATAATTTGAAACAAATAAATCAATACTAATTTTGTAAATAAAATAGAAACAGAAAGATATCAAGGTGGTTGTGATGGTGTGGTGTAGTTTACAAAAATCAGATATAAATACCTTTCACCTTATAATTTACACATTATGATAAAAAAACACAAACCACTGGCTTAAATTAGATTGTATTGTCCCATACTCCACTCTCGAATGTTATCTCCAAAATTATAAGTCGACTTTATATAATTCTGCAATCAGCATCGTCATTGCAAATATAAGTTCTATAAACTCGTATGAAACTGGTGCGTCACCTTGATTAATGTGCTCTTTAACCGATTGAAGCCATTGCTCACCCTTATTCTTGTCGAGGGGTCCATTTACCTTGGAAGTTTGGGCGACATCAGTTTTCTGGTTCGAGCCTCTTTCTTTTTCACTTTGCCAACATCTTCTTTAATATTCTTAACAGATTTTACTTTTACAAAGAAATCAAATATCTTCTTTTTGAGGAGAAAAATAATCTCTTTTTACTCCATCACAACCATTCTTGTTCTGTCTAAAAAACCACCTCGCTCTCTTTTTTTCTCATTTTTCAATTCCTGTTCTATTCTTCAAAAAAAAAACATATTTAAATTTTTAACCTGCCAGTTCTACAATTATTTTCTCTGACAACCTCTAAGTTCTTAAAAAGAAGGTACAATAGCGAAAAAATTTTACAGAAGGAAGGTATAGGGATTTTAGCCCATACAACCAACGTTTTCAATAAGAAATAGATACTTTACTCATATTATTTCATCAAAGTGGCAACGTTTTATGGAGTTTCTGGCGACAAATATATTTATTGAGGCAGTCTCTTTAATAGAATCCACTGAGGCAGACAGCCACTAAAAAAAAAATCTCAACATCACTATTCAATAAGCACTTATTTCAACAATTTTACATAACAGCACGACAGCGCATTTGGGACGTAAAACTACGCCAATTTTACATCACGGTATCCTCTAGAAACCGTTTGCAAATAATTAAAATAAACACCCAACCGCTCCCCATAAAATCTCGCCAAACACTGCTTTTTTTTTCTTTCTTTATGGGATGGCGCACAGATTGGCGCATTTCCCAATGTCACGTATTAATAAGTAGAATCACAAGCAAATTAGTTTTTTCTTATCGCAAAAAAACTCCAGTAAAGTCCAGATAGTAGGCTTTACTGAGGTTCTTTAAAGAGCGCGAGAACTTCAGCTACACATGTTCATTTAGATCTCCTCCATTCTTGTCACTTACACGAAACTTTAAAACAAAATGTGCTATCAGTGTTGTACTTTAAAACTCCTAAAAATGTAAAAAATAGAAAATCTAAGTATAATGCCAACCTCACTTTTCCCGTTCCCGCCAAAAAGTCCCCAAACACTGTTATTTTCTTTTAAAGTAAGCAGTTTTAATTTTTTTTTTAATGCGGCCAGTTATATTTTTTTATATGTTATATTTTATAAGTTGCTTTTTATCTTTATTCACGTCAAAGAAGTATAACTTCTTACGTGTATACATGAGTACACACATGCTTTTTTCAATAGTATTTCTTTAAGAGGGCGTATAAAGGTACACTAGCGCCACTCCTTTAAAAAAATATTATCTCGTGACCGAGAAGGAATTATGAATAACTTCTCAATAAGAACCCTCGGTAAGTGTGTCTAGAATTTTCTAATACCTTTTACAAAGTTTCATATTGAGACACGAAGCAACAAAATAGGATCTAGAGGAATGTGGCCGCTTTTCTTTATATCGAATTTTGTTGGTTCGTGTCTCAATATGAAACTTTATAAAAGGTATCAGAAAATTTTAGACACACTTACCGAGGGTCCTAATTGAGCCGTTATTCATAATTCCTTCTCAGTCACGAGATAATATTTTTTTAAAGGAGTGGCGCTAGTATACCTTTGTACGCCCTCTTAACCCTGATTTTAAATTTACAAAATTAATCGTATTTTATGTACGTATCTACGTACAAATTACATGCATGCTGAAAACTAAAATTCTGTTAGGCGTACGTATCAATGACTAAGGAATATTTCAATTTCAGTGGTATGTATACACAGCTTGCTTATAGCAAAATAACATATAACCTCGTTAACAAAACAAAATTGTAATATATAAAAAAAAACAGTAATACGAAGCCGTCGGAATGAGAAATAAGCTTTAACTCAATAACTGTTCGAAAGAAAAACAAGTGGACATAATATGTACGGAAGAGAAAAATGTGTAATGATGATGTCTTTATTTGTTACAGTTCGATGAGAAATGACGAGTGAGACGGTGACGTAGGCAGACAGACAGACAGACGTTAGGCGCGCCGGCCCAGTCCCCGCGCCCCTCTTTTATCCTTATGTCTTGGGGTGGTGAGATTGGCCCTAATGCCTTGATTAAATGTAACGAGCGCAATAGCGAGACAGCAAGATCTCACTAGGCCGAGAGAGTGATGTGGACGAGTGAGTGTTTACTTTACACGTATTTTTTAACTTTGCATCGAGTCGGTCAACTAATAAACGTCGAGTCATAATCTGTGGCGATTTTCACATTGACACGTTGGTTGAAACGTCGGAATCGAGTGACTTCTTGAACTTGCTCAAATATTACAACTTAAAAAAATTTATTCATGAGCCGACGCGGATAACTAAACACAGTAGAACCTGTTTGGATAATATTCTGTCGAACTGTAGACTGGAGAATGCCACTGTTCTTGAACTGTCTCTTTCGGATCACACCCTTCAATATGTAGACTTACCTATAATGTTAAATGAAAAAAAGTCTAAAATTTACAAATTAGTTCGTGATTATAGTCAGTCCAATCTAGAAAAATTAAAGAAGAGTGTGGAACTTTTGACATGGAATTCAATCTATTACGCTACAACTGTTGATGAGGGTTTTGATCTGTTTCATGACTTAATACTTATGATATTCAATAATAATATTCCATTGATTAAAGTTAGGGTAGATCCAACTGTAAAAGATCGTGACTGGATAACTACGGGAATAAAAAAGTCATGCGAGACCAAAAGGGAATTATTCATTCAATCTCATTTGAGAAACGATGATTTACTGAAAAATAAATACAAATCCTACTACTCGGTTTTGAAAAGAGTATTGATCAGGCTAAGAAATTACATAATGAGCGCAAAATATTGAGATCTAATGACAGGGTTCGAGCGACGTGGAATTTAATAAATAAAACTGTAAATGGCTCTACAACTAGCTTGACTAATGATTTTGTGGGACTATCGGACGGGATTGACACGGCCAATACAAACAAACAGACTTCGGATATTTTCAGTAACTTTTTTAAAAACATTATAACCGCTTATTCGTTGAATAGAAATAGTAAGATCACTCTTCCTCCATTCCACTTAAATTCTATGTTTGTTCAACTCCTGACGCTAGATGAAGTAATAAAAATGGTTAACAAACTTAAAAATAAGAAGTCATGTGGTTTTGAGGGAATACCTGCTAAAGTCCTTAAACATATTGTACATGGTATTGCTGAACCGCTGCTGTATTTAATAAATTTCTCTCTCGGTGAGGGTCACTTCCCAGACAGACGCTGGATGCTATTTTTTATGCAACTGATTATGTAAGTGAAACTATTGATGGAGATGAAAATGTCATTGCACTACTATTAGACTTATCAAAGGCATTTGATTGTGTTAATTGTGTTAAAGTTATGTTGGAAATACTGAATTGCTATTGTATACGTGGTGTAGCAAACGAATGGTTTAGATCCTATTTGAAAAATCGTGTCCAGTGTTGTGGTTTCTGTACTAGACTCAAGTGACTATACAATAAAAGATACTGAATCTGATCTCACGTATGTACAACAGAGTGTACCACAAGGAAGTATACTGGGCTCTGTATTGTTCCTTTTATATGTAAACCACTTACCAAACATTGTATCGGAGGACATGGTAATGTTTGCAGATGATGTTTCTCCATCTTTTATAAGTTCAGAAGAAATTCCACAGAAAATTTGGCTAGGGAAATATCAAATTCTTTGAGTACTATAGCAAACTGGTTTCAGTCACTTAATTTAAAAACAAATTTCAGTAAAACAAAAATGATTCATTTCAGGAACTACAACACAAATGAGGTAGTTATATTAAAGTAAATGTCGAGGGAAATAATGTGGATTTAGTTGACTATTCCAAGTTCCTTGGAGTACTTATTGATATGAACTTAAACTGGAAAGCTTATGTTCAAAGTCTAATAAGCAAATTAAGTAGCTTCTGTTTTGCATTAAAGAGCTTAGTTGATATATCGACCAGAAAGGCAGCCATTCAGTCCTATTATGCTTTTTTCAGTCTCGATTAATTTATGGTCTACCTGTGTGGGGAGACTCGGTTGATGTAAACAAGATTTTTAATCTTGAAAAGGTGTATTCGATTGTTGTGCGGTATAAATTCAAATAGAGTATCATGCAGGCCTCTCCTTGTAAAATTAAAGGTACATACAATGACGGCCTTGTACATCATCGAATTGTGTAAATTGGTTAGACGATACTCTGACAAATTTCCACTTAGACCTGATTTTAAGAGCAAGAGGTTACAAGCCCAGCAGAAACCAATACTGGCTGTACCCAAAGGCAGAACGGAAAATTTTAAAAGAAGTGTGAGGTTTAATGCCGTCATGGTGTACAACAAACTTCCGTCAGACATGAAGGCCCTTCCGGACCTTAAATTTAAAAATAAATTGAAAACCTTTTTGGTGGAGAAGTGTCCTTATAGTTTAAACGAATTTCTTTACATTTAGATTGATTTTCTGAAAGCCTTGTGATTGAGAAATGGCAATATTGGGACAGTGGACATAATATGTATACATGAACAGAGAATGTAGAGAAAAGAAGGCCGACTCTCGCCTTCTACGTAGCAAAATTGCCTACTTTCGGCTGGATACGTGGGGTCGTTGTGTTGGGTGTAAGATATGGAGAACATCACGTTTTGTCATACATTTAGTACATAATAAACTAGATTTGACGTTCAAAAACACCTTGTAATTGGTTTTATTTGAAAAAAAAAATAAAAATAAATAGTTCGATCAAACAATTTGGCCACGTTCCTTTTTTGTTCTAAAAAAGTATGCCAAAATCTTAAAACTCCTTACGGTTTTTCAGCTCATAGTCATTCTGACGTGATCGTTTTATATTTTGTTAGCTACCTATATGTATTTTTATTTTTTTCCTTTTACTTTTTTTCTGCTCTCTCAACTGGTGTTACTTGTTTGAAAATTCTAAACTGTTATTATTGGTGAAACTCTGTAACTGGTCTATTCTACTTTTATATTACGTGTTTAATTATATTGCAGTTTCGAAATAAATAAATAAAAAATAATTAAGCCCAAAACATTCAATTTGAAAGCCATAAGTATTACCTAATCTCCTCGACAACGGGCCAATCAACTCGTAGCAATGAATTTTAGATTAGTACATGTTGTAAAATTAAGGTGGTGAATGACGTATTTCTTCAAAGAATAAACTACGTAGCATTAATATGTTATCAACGCGTGTAGTCATGTAGAGTTATGACTATTTTCATTGTAGAATGACCTTATGAATGAAAATTGGCCAACTGTAAGCCGTACTAACGCAGATAGTGTTCCATCAAGCACAAAAGAAAGTTTGTCGCAGATTTTCCACTTTAGAAAAAAAAGGCATGTAATGCATATATATAGCCTAATGCAATTCTAATAATTTTCCTTTAATCTACACCGCATTCACAGTGCTTATTTCTTTTTTTTTAGAAGAATTTTGAGCGAAATGTGGGGGACAATTATTTGCAAGTTTTTTTTTAGTGTTGAACAATACCAACACATAGTAATATGTTATGGCTTATGGCATAACACGAATTTAATTCAGGCACAGAAGCAATTGTATGTTCTATATTTTTTAACTTGGAACTTTTGTCCATACTGTTGTAGAATGATTTGATTTAGAAAACAATGTCTATTATTTACTTCTTTTTTCAAGCGAATCCGGGAATTAAAATTTTTAACTCTTTTGCACATTTAAAACATATTTATGAATTTTGTAGAATGATTTGATTTAGAAAACAATGTCTATTTTTTACTTCTTTTTTTAAGCGAACCCGGAAATTAAAAATTTTCTTCGGCACATTTAAAACATATATGAATTTTTATCAAAAATTCTACTTTGTTACTGAAATTCTGATTTCGTCATTTATATAATTCAATTAACTAATTGAATTAATTAATTATAATTCAATTTCAACCCGCTACGATCATACGATGACGTATAGATTATGGGCAAGTAGCACGTTTCAAATTGGTTCCGAACATTAACGAATCTAAGAGCTTTCGTTCGAAATTCCAATTCGGAAAAAATCAAACGCGTTTAGTCTATAATGAAATTAGCGTTTCATAAATCAAATAAATTGAATTGAAAGCCCTTGAAGCTTTACAAAACGAATGTTAAGAAAACTTTCCGTAAGAAAAACAAATGAAAGCCCTTAGGAGGGATGGTAAAAGGTACTTTCTGTGCCCATATAACCGATGTCTTCAGTAGTAAATAGATAAATTCTTCATATTATTTCAATAAAACGTAGACGTAATATTAATGTCTCTTGGAGTTTCTAGAGACAAATATATTGAGGCAGTCTTTCTAGTAGGTTCCATTGAAGCGGACTAGGCCACTATAAAAGTCTCAACGTCACGCTACTAAATTAACACTTATTTCAAGAATTTCACAATAATGCACAATGGTGTACACTGGGACACACAACTACCCCAATTTTACATCGCAATATCCGCTAATAATAATTTGTAAATAATTAAAATAAACGCCCAACCGCTCCCGAAAAACCCGCCAAAAACTTTGTGTAAAAAATATAAAAAGTCAGCCACGGTTTTCACTTAGTTTATGCTTGTTAGATAATTTAGTGCTGTATTAATTTTTTACCATTTGAGTAACACCCCATGGTCCGAGCATTAGTCTAACCCACAAACAACAATACCTATTCAAAGTATTCAAACTATTCAAAGTTGTGTCTGGCCAGACAAGTTCGCCGCGTGTCTCCTGGATCCCAGATGGGTTTTGTTTAGAGATGAACACACAATACACACAAACACACACACTTGTGTACACAAGGTTAATGTTTTTAACGGACTACGCATTTAATTAATTTATTTTTATTTAATAGGAGGCACAGAGCACCGACGCCATTTAAACCGACCGACCAAAGACAAGGGTGAAACAGTCTTGCACTGTTTTATCATGCGCGTACATAGTTTGTAAAACGGAAAACGTCGGAAAGAATGCTACTTTTGTATGAAAATCTTAATAAAAAAAATTAATGTGTTGCAAACGTTCAACATCCCACCCAAGCGAAGCCGGAACGGGTCGCTAGTTTAGTTTAAAAGTGATGCATTGAGGTAAGACACCGTTTTGAGAAACAAATTATAAATTCGCGTTCGGTTCTTTATTTTCCCTTTATTTTTTAACACTGGCGGTTAGAGGCATAAAGGTGATTATAAGTTTAACAGTGTTGTCTCTTGTCTGTCTCTTTATCTGTGGTATCTTGAACGGATGAACCGATTTACGTATTGTTTTTTAATGTTTTAAAACTGCTATATTTGAGAAAGTTCTAGTTATTTTTAGTGGAAAGCGGTTCATAGATTTTTAATATAATTAGCACACAAGTAAAGACTGGTGAAATCCAAATATTGCCCTCAATAACGTCCGTGGGGCGTAAGGCTACGTTTCCTAAATACTTAATAAAGTGTTCTATATCTATACTACAGTGAATGGGTGTTATGACGTTCAATGACGTCATACTCTACACGTGGCGATACGAAAATACTTAGATATTTGTATATAAATCAATTGCGTGTTGTTTAGGTAAAAAAATGTCATAACTTCAATACAAAATTGCATTTCTTTTTCAGCGCCATCTATTTATGAAAACGTGACTTAAAACCTTTGCAGTTAAAAATTGAAAATGGACTGGAAGTTTCGAAAAATCGATCGAGATTACGTGATTACGTAAAATATTAACAAAATGATAAACAAATTTAATATAAGCAGCTCTTTAGTAGTTACTAGCCCAGTAAAAAAAAAAAAGGTATATTAACTGTAACCATTCTATAACGAACAACAATAAAACTGAAAAATCATCAAATTTTATTAATATGTGAAGCGAAGACTTATTCGGATCTCTTTTTAAGAATATTGCGCGTACTGACGAGTGTGAGATTTGGCATAGTTAAGGCGACTCATTGATGAACAACTGTTCTATGCAAACGTGCGCGCGCTAGCTTACGAAAAATACGAAAAAACAGTTATTTTCGTTTATTTTAAAAACTATAATTAATTTTAAAAAATCCAACTGACATTTTGAGATATATGTTTAAAGTAAACTATACAGAAAATTTAGAAATATAAATCGGTCCCGTTGCTCCAAAATATGTAAATCTCTGTTTTAAAAGAGGTTTCTTTGATATTTTTTTATGTTACAAAAGTTATCCAACCGTGTATCGCAGCTGTTAAAATGAAGTCAATGAAATGAAAACTCACAATACCAAATATCATTGTCATATGTTTCTTAGTCACTTAGAAAAATTGAGATCCCTGGCGTCAAAATTTCCAATGCGTCGCCTTAAAGTTTATATGGAGAAGAAGTGCAGAAAGCGAAAATTTTTATGTAATACTAGTTTTTCCCGTGACTTTGTTCTCGTATAAATTATAGCCTATGTGTTATTCTGATGTATAAGCTATATTACTGTAAAGTTTCATCAAAATCTGTTCAGTAGTTTTTGCATGAAAGAGTAACAAACATCCGTACATCCATATATCCATACATCCATCCTCGCAAACTTTCACATTTATAATATTAATAGGTATTTACCTATAAAATTGCCGTTTTGCCGCCCGAAAACTAAAGTCAACAACAACGAATTAAAGTTGATAGTGGAAGCTGACGATACTCAATCTACTGCTGAGTTAGCAGCAGCTTTCGATGTTAGCATCAAAACAATATTGGTCCATTTGTGTCAAATTGGCAAGGTAAAAAAGCTTGATAAGTGGGTGCCGCTTGAACTGCACTTGCAACTGAAATGAACGATCGCCAGCGCGACAAACGCGTTGAGGCATGCCTTGCGTTGCTTAATAGACACAGAAACGAAGAGATTTTGAACCGCATTGTCATTTGCGATGAAAAATGGATTCTTTTTAACAATCGTAAGCGGTCATCATATTGGTTAGACCCTGGTTCAGCACCTAGGCAATGCCCCAAACGAAAACTTACCTCTAGAAAAGTGATGGTTACTGTTTGGTGGTTTAGTGCCGGTGTAATTCATCACAGCTTCTTACCAAACGGCGCGAGCATTAATACGAATGTGTACTGTGAGGAACTGGGCACAATGATGGAGAAGCTCTCAAATCTCCGGCCAGCCTTGGTTAATTGCTTGTTCCCGCTGCTCCTGTACGACAACGCTCGACCTCACACGGCACAACCGACGGTCTCTAAGCGGTTTTGTCATCCACCGTACTCACCAGACCTTGCGCCGACAGACTTCTACTTTTTAACCAAATTCAAAAAAAGGAGGAGGTTCTCAATTCGACTGTATGTTTTTTTTTGTATGTTTGTTATCTCATAACTCCGTCATTTATGAACCGATTTTGAAAATTCTTTTATTGTTTGGTAGGTAATAGTTCAGAGGTGGTCCCATTTAAATTTCACCGGTATTGGAGTTTGAGCTTCGAAGATACACCAAATAACAAGACCTGATTATAACCTTTATTTATGTTGATGATTCTCTTGTATATTTGTATATATCGTTACGCGCCGGAATTAATTGCAGACCTGCCCTAGATATTTATTTAGGTCAAGATCACTCAAAAAGGAGAAATAAAAAAATATTATAAAAAAAATTAAACCGCCTTCAAAAAAAAACACTGAAAAGTACAAAATAACTATCCTTTACTAATCGAAACCTAAGTACAATTAAAATAACTTTATAAATACGATATACATACGTATATAATTAAATTTGACAGTCATTGAAGTCGGTGCCATATCAATGTGCACCAACAGAAAGTTTGTTAGTTTGGTAGGCTTGGCACCGACTTCACTGTCACTGTAACTGTCAAATTTAATTATATGTATATAGTTATGTGTATCGTCTTTATAAAGTTATTTTAATTGTACTTAGGTTTCGATTAGTAAAGGATAGTTATTTTGTACTTTTCAGTGTTTTTTTTGAAGGCGGTTTAATTTTTCCAAAATTGTTTTCGAGGATGTTAACAGCGGGCGATGGAAATCTGTTATACGCTACAACTAGTTATTCCTACAACAACACAAAAGTAAAGTGGGTCATTTTGGGGCAACTATGTGCCCCAAATATGTGCGCGTTTTAAAATTTTCCTAAAGAGATTACTCAATTCACGATTTCACGAAAAGGAGATTGAAACTTGTTATTAAACGCACACTGATTGGAAAAGCGATTTAAAATTAGCGATTTATATCATATAAGACAAAACAATAATGTGAAAAAATCCTCTCTGCACATGCATTTACTGGGTTTAAGAATATTGTATTTTACGAACTATTGCAGAATGATGTTGAAGAAATTCAACCTGACTTAGTTTCTTGTCTGTTTTTCTGTGTCCAGGTTTTCTTTTCGGACCGAACTAAAGTAGAATTGACGTTCAAAAATACCTTTCATAAATACCTTGCATTAAGGTTTATTTGAATAAATTGTTTTCAATTCGATTTTTAATTTAATGCCTTGTCCGCCAAATTATCTGTTTTGGCGGAGCTTTATAAATATTGCATTTTAACTTTTTTCCGGGATAAAGAGTAAGCTTAGGCTGCTCTCCGAAAAGTCCTGTACCAGCCAATGAAAGTCCCATTAAAATGAGCCTTGATAAACAGACAGTGCAAATGACAACCAAGCTTGAGAGCCTATATATCGAAATCACAGACAGATGCTTCAATTTCATTTATTTGCACACACTTTTTTTATCAATTAATATAGTCTACTTTTATACACACACAAACATTATTTTTTTGTAGTTGATACTGGGGGTTATTCACAAACGTCGGAAACTTTCCGTGGCGGAAAGGCCGATCGTCGATAAGCATAAAATCAATCCGACGGCTTGAATTTGTGAATACGACTATATGTAATATTATATATATATATATATATATAATATGATTTTGGATTTGTGAATCGCGTATAAACAAAATCATCGAAAAGTTTTCTGTCGGATACGGAAAGTCGAGTTTCCGACGTTTGTGAATAACCGCCTGATCACTTACTAATTAATACAACTACCTAAGTATGAGTCAGTGAAGGTGAAATTATGACGTACAAGTTAAAAAGAGTACCGATGTAACATTAAATATTTAATCATGAGCCTTCTAAAAATAGTCGGGTTTTGTTATTGGTGAGCAGAAATACGTGTATATACTTGTCATACCACACGTCATAATTTCGTCTATTTGTGTACTTATCCAATTATTTTTTTAAGCGCCTTTGTTACAGTTATCGTGTTATGAATTTATGATATGTATTAAAGACTGATAAGATGTTTAAGGGCTGTTTTTAATAAGTTACTGTAATTAGAAAAAAAAAATTTTTGTAATCAAAAATAGGAATTAAAAAAAATATAAAATGATTATTCTAACATGATCCTAACAGCCGTTTTCAATTTATATTTTCATTTTGCCAAAAATATTATAAATCACGAAAGAAATGAAGTGTAAAGTAAAGAAATAAAGAAGTTCTTCTTATAAGAATAATAATAATAATAAGAATAATATTCTTCTTATAAGAATAACAAAATGAAAACCAGAGATTAGCAACCGAGATACTCGATTGGGTCGAGCAGTGTCATTGCTAACATCGAATTTGTTCCCCTAAGGCCCTAAGAGTGCTAAGAATGGCGCAAAAATCACTAAAATCGAACCGAAACTAAGGTTTCAATCCGCTTATGGCCTAAACCGATTATTATAAGTTTTTCTTGAAATTTGAAATTCTTTTCTTTTCTTTTCTTGAAATTAGGGGTCAACTGAGGAAGCGTGCTCGTCGCGACCCCTGCCAGCCCTTTTCAGGGATGCAATTCCTCTTTTGTGCACACCATGCGGGACAGTGCAAATATGAATGCTAGGGCGTCCCCCGAAAGCGACGTACACCGGTTTGTCCCCGCTGGTGTGAGCAGAGTGCAGTTCGGCGTTGGAGACCGCCACCCAACACGCTGTGCACCTAGCGGCGGACAGTGGAGGGAGGAGTGCAGAATAGCTGCGTGGAATGTGAGAGGTGGGATTGAAGAGAAGATGAATGAAGTGATTGCTATTATGGAAGAAAGAAGATTGGATGTGTTATGTTTGAGTGAAACCAAGCGAAAGGGCAGTGAACTTGTCGACTTGCCTGGAGGGGGCATCGCTTTGTGGTCAGGTGTTCCACAAGAAGAAAGGGGATGCCAGGGGGTAGGCGACTTACTGTCCTCTCGTTTGGTTAACTGTGTAACTGAGTATAAGTGTGTAAACCCGAGACTGCTCTGGGTGCGTCTCAAGACAGGGTTGACGAGGTTATTTGTTTTAGTGGTGTATGCCCCAGTGTCCTCTGTCGGCTTGGGCGAGCTAGAGCAGTTTTGGGAGAATGTTAGGGAAGTTGTAGAGACGGTTGAGGAGAATGAGAGAATTATAGTGTGTGGAGACATGAATGGATGGGTTGGGACAGCTCGAACAGGATTTGAGTCTGTCCTAGGCAAGTATGGAGATAAGAGAATGAATGATGTTGGTAGGATTGTGTTAGGACTGTGTATGGAAAAGGATCTTTTTGTTGCTAATACCTTATTTAAGCACAAAAGGATTCATCAGTACACATGGGAAGGATGAAAGAAGTATGATTGATTAATTCCTGGTGGACAACCGGCTCAAAAAGCAGATTATGGACACTAGAGCACTCAGAGGAGCCGATCTGGGAACGGACCACTTTCTAGTGGTAACTAGAATAAGGGGTCTGTTTGCGGCATGGCGACATCGCATAGTGTCCAAGCCTGCAGCGGTTTGTCGCATTAAAAGCTGGAAACTCCGAGATGCGACCAGCAGGAATGAATATGAAAGAGTATTATCCGGTAAGCTTGATGATAGATTGAAAGTGATGAGCGAGGATGTTGAAGAATGTTGGCAGAACCTTAGGGATAACATGATCGAGGCTGCGAAAGAAGTGTGTGGAATGAATAAGATTAGTAATGGTAAAAAGCGTGATGTGTGGTGGGATGATGAAGTGAAAGTGGCTGTGCATAAGAAGAAGAAAGCATGGCGGGACTACCTTGCTACTAAAAATGACTGTGGTATGAAAAATGTGATGAAAAACAGATATAAGCTGCAGAAAGCAGAAACGAAGGCACTAGTGAAAGAAAAGCGTGAAAGGTGTAGGGTGGTAGACAAGATGTCAGACAACTTCGAGGAAAATTCCAAATTATTTTGGAAAGAAGTACGTAAGTACCGAAGGGGTCCGGCACCTTGCAGAATGAATAAAGTGCGTTCGAAAGAAAACAACCTGCTTACAAATAAAAAAGACGTTCTGCAGCGATGGAGTGAATACTATGGAGAACTGTATGAGAGTGGCGACTCCGTCTCTGATACTGAGAGCGATTCTAATGAATTGCCACACTCGGCCCAGGGACTGGAGAATGCCATTAGTATGAAAGAGATTGAGAAAGTGATAAGAACTTTGAAATGTGGAAAGGCTGCGGGAAATGATGAGGTGACTGCTGAGATGATCAAGTATGGTGGTCCTAGGGTCTGGGATGCCTTCTGTGCACTCTGCAACCTTTGTTGGCAGAAGGGGGAGGTTCCAGAAGACTGGTGCACGGCAGTCATAGTACCTATATATAAAGGGAAAGGTTCCTACCTAGACTATGCGTGCTATAGGGCCATCAGCTTGGCGAGTAAAGTCTATACTAAGGTATTGACTGAACGTATGAAAGGCGTTTCAGAAAGATATTTGTGGGAGGTGCAAGGTGGTTTCAGGAGCGGTAGGGGTTGTATGGATCAGATTTTCTCGCTTCGTGTTATCGTGGGAAGGTTTCTGGCTATAGGCCAGAAAGTTTTCTGCGCTTCGGTAGATCTAGAAAAAGCATTCGATAGAGTAGTCCGGAAGAAATTGTGGAGTCTTCTGCCTGAATATGGCGTGGAGGGCTCCTTACTGCAGGCTGTGAGGTCATTATATCGTGGCCACAGAGCCTGTGTAAGGATAGACGGTGACATGTCGCCCTGGTTGGAAGTCTGTTCTGGTGTCAGACAGGGCTGCGTGATGTCTGCCTGGCTGTTCGTGCTGTATTTGAACAGTTGCCTCCAGAGATTGAAAGGTAATATGAGTGGTATGGGATGTGATGACACAGTGGTAAACTGCCTATTGTACGCTGACGATGCTGTGAGGAATGAATATTGTGAAGTAAAAGGATTGAAAATGAATGTGAACAAAACTAAGGTTCTGGTGTTTGAAAGAGAAGCGGTACAAACGAAATGTGTGATTTGTGTAAATGAAAAATGTCTAGAACAAGTGAATGAAATTGTGTATTTGGGGAGTGCGTTTTCGAGGGATGGAAGATGTGAGTTGAATGTGGAGAGACGGGTAGCAGCTGGCAATAAAGTGAACGGTGCTCTGTCCGCATTAGTGGGTAGTATGAATATATCTAACACTGCTAAAATGGCCATCCACAATGCGGTGTTGGTGCCAACTTTGTTGTACGGTAGTGAGGTCTGGATATGCCCGAAATCAAGTGAAAGGATGATAAATGCTGTGGAGATGCGGTCTCTCAGAAATATGTGCGGTGTCACGCTTGCGGACAGGATAAGCAATGATGAGATACGCAGTATGACAGGGTTGCACAACAGTGTTATTGTAAAATGAAGAAAGGAATGCTTAGATGATTCGGGCACTTGGAAAGAATGAGTGATGAAAGACTGACGAAGAAAATCTACAGAGCGAAAGTGAGTGGTAAAAGAAGCCAAGGAAGACCAAGGCTGACTTATGAAGATCAAATAGCCAGAGTGTTAGCAGACGGAAATATCAAAAGCACTCGCATACCTAGGCGAAAATGTGTGAAGAGAATGATGAGTTTTGAGGAAGCGAAAGAGGTGTGTAAGGACCGCGACTCCTGGCGCTCCGTGCTCTCTGACTACCCCATTGGGGATACAGCGTGAAGATATGTTATGTTATGGTATGTTTCTTGAAATTTGACTATTTTGCCTTCAAACTGAGGCTTTCGTCATTTTAAAGTAATGAAATTTGATTAAATCTTTGAAACATATAGTTTCTATTAACTTGTTAATCTCAAAAACCTCATAGAGTCAGCCTATGCAGGCCAGCGCAACCGAATTCGTTCATTACCCTCGCGCCCTATGACGATAACAATAAAGTTGATTTTCGCAGTTGTGATTTCATCATATTGTAACGCGGAGAAATTTCAACATTTGGTTTTGGACATAATTGTAATTTGCAAGAAAACTACATTACCTATTAAAAACAGGATTTACAGATTTGAGATATTATAATTACCCATTCATTTACGTAAAAATAATTTTAAAATTCTGTAGAATTTCGGAGATGCTAAGGAATCTGTCTAAAATCTGTTTCTTCTGAATTTTTTTTATCGAGATTTTTTTATCCAATCATATTTCCATGTTTGATCATTTCAAGATGAAAAATTTAAGTTGTATGTATCTAAATATCTAACTCTCAGTATTACCAAGCACACTAAAGTCTACATAAGGTGGACTTGCACAGAGGAGTGAGCTTATATCATGGAGGAAGAGTGCAGTGTTATGTAGGCTACCGGTATGGTACAGTCTACTCTTACACTTTTTTTTTACAAAACAGTAAGTGGTTGGTAATAATAATATGTATTAGAATTAGAAAGGTATAATTTAATAAGGTATTTGAACTATTTAGGGATACAGCGTGATGATATGTATGTATGTATGTATTTGAACTAAGGTGTATGAACTAAAGTGGAACTAAAGCAACTGGGGTATGTGAACTAATAAGGTATAAGTCTAAGATTAGGTATTTGAACAAAGAAAAGTGTAAATAGGGTAGCTTCCCGACCAGCTACCATGAGTAACGAAATTGTACTAAAACTAATATCCGCTAGTTACCTCAAGATCACGGAGAGGGATGTGGGCGTATACTTCCCTGCCCAATGGGTCTCGAAATTGAGAATAGAGGATCTTAGGCGGGAGAATGCAACTACGAACAATTACACCACAGGAACAAAGGAATAAAGATAAGAATCCTTAAATGTTTCACCTATTTTTAAATAATTTCCTTTGCGATCGTGAGAACCATTTAGTTTGAGTAACTTTTTGGACAGTAAAGCAATTAAGACAAAATTCTCTTTGATTTCAGGGATAATAAAAAAAGTTTTATTACGAGGTACTAACATATAAAATAAACAATTTAAAATATAGAATGAGAGGTATGAATAGGAATAAAAGGTAATGGTGCCATTGAAGTAAAAGCGGATGTACATTAAAATCTTAAGATAATAAAAATATAAATTTTGATATTTTGATTTGATATTTGGTATTTACCCACCCCCTAGTGAATTTTAGATTATTTGTAAAAATAAATGAAAAACGTTCAATGTATTTTTATTCATTTAATACAAACAGACAAACACTAAGCAAAACAATCAATTAAAAGGTAAGAAAAGTAATTTAAAAGTTACTAATGAAAGCATAGCAAAAACTATGTAACTACACCGAATGTTGGCTGGAGGCCAATTTACCAGGCTTCACTCGGAGCGAAGATTGGCCGTCGTCGAGCCCTGACTTGAATCCTTTGGATTATTTTTTATGAACTGAATTGGAGCTAAGGGCATGCCGAAGGTCTCACCCCAACCTGGATTCTCTCAAGCGAGCCCTTATCAAGGAATCGAAACAGATTCATATTGAAAAGATTCGTTCCGCCATAGATGAATGGCGCACGCCTTTGAAGGTCTGGATTGAAAACAAAGGCGGTCATTTTGAATGACTTATTTTTATATTTAAATCTAGATGTTAGTAGTTATAATTTACGTAAACAATAAATGAATATTTAAATTGCTCCAAAAATATTTTAGTTTTACTTTGTCTCAAGACATGAATACAGGAGGTATACATACATATCTTCACACTGTAACCGTGTTATTATAGTTTATTGTATTTCGATCATGGACGTATCACTAACAGAACTACGGTCTATCAAAAATGATAAATGCAAAAACAAAACCTACAAATCTAGATTTAAGACTCAATTTAGACTACCGACATAGATAGGGGTAAAACGAGCCGAGAGGGATAACTACAAGGCTAAGAACAAGTACCTACTTAGATTTGTGTAGTACTTGTTTAGGCCTGTAGATATTGCTTTTGGTTTTTGAAAATTTATAATTTATCATAATTTCAATTTTTCAAAGCAGTGTCCGTCTTTGGTCCGTCCATTGCCACAGACTGTTAATGTAGTTGACGCTTGACCGTGACAGCAACTTTTTGGCGGGAACGGGAGAGGTGAGGTTTTCATTTTATTTAGATTTTCTATTTTTTACATTTTTAGGAGTTTTAAAGTACAAAAGTGATAGTATTGTAGGAGTTACACTTACTACATACGTATACACGGTCACACATAATATTTACACTGTATTTCTATTCCATATATCTATATATCTTATTATCTTATTACAGTACTAATAGACATGCACATACATAAATATAATATACGAGCATAAAATTTACGTATAAAAATAATTAAATAATTTATTTACAAACAAACTTTATATACGTATATTTATTTTACATCTACCCACACATTTTACAATTTTTATAAATGTAGGTAGTTCATAAAAACGAATCAAACTGATATACTCGGTGTGAATGTTTGTAAATGGGAGATTAAAATCGTTTTAATGTATTTGACAATCTGTAATTATTATTTCTACTATTCATCCCATAGTATATTGTGTTTTGAAGTTCCGTGTAAGTGAAAAGAATAGAGGAGATCTAAATAAACATGTGTAGCTGAAGTTTTCGCGCTCTTCCAACAAGTCTTTTTTAACTTCAGTAAAACCAACTATCACTTTACTGGAGGAGTGCTAGGGACTTAGAATTTTTCCTGAAGTTACGTCATGAGGCTGATGGTCTTGTTGCCAATGCCTTAAAAATGACTGCGACATAGGGATGTCGGAAGAGAAAAAAAAATCGTTAGATCGATGTATCGATATTTATTAAAATATCAATATCGACGTCGATATCTCGAGGAAACAATATCGATATATCGGACAAATTTTTAAAAAATTTTGCGGTTTTAAAATAATAATGTATTTAGTTCAGCCTAGCTCAATAATATCAATAGTAATTTTTATACAAAATGAATATTATTTTAATGTACAAAAATCTCAATAAAAACGAAGGTATTTTTATTAGTATTCCTTTTTATTAGGCAAAATTACAAAAATATCAAAAACTAAAAAGCTATCTTCTAACTAATATTTTTAATATCTATATATCAGGCAAACCAGTATTTGTCCGGTTGCGAAAGTGGAAAATCTCTGTTCTTTACATGCTGCGCTGTCAGCCGGCTTACATTGCTAGGAACCGCCAGATTTACGGCAGAAGACCCTCTCTGAAGGTACAGCGGAAGCCGTAGGTATCAAGTATTTAAGTGCCAGATTCGAAAGAACTGGGGTAAAATGTCTCGTGTCTATCCGATTATAATTTTCGATTATGATATATTTACTGACGCTGATTTCTGCTATCAATCATAAAGTCGCTATTTATTATCGCAGCGATTTGTCACTGGATTTTTTCAAGCCACGAGAAATTTAAAATACTTTCACATGACTTAATTCCTCGAGGAAAATGAGCGACGAGCGACTGCATGAGGCCGCACCTTAACACAAAGTATCTTCAAAAGAACTCACGAATGAAAGTGACGGACGTTTGCCGCACACACACACATACACGCAACGCAAACAAAACATACTAGTCATAGACAATACAGTTATTTTTTTCGTTCGTTCCTATCTTTTACGGTTTTGGATTCTAGTGACTTTAGTTACATAAATAAAAAAAATATATATATCGTTTTTAATACAATTTTCGATATTGGATATTTTGTATTGATTGATCGATATGTCGGATCAAAATTTATCGGCTAAAAATATCGATATCGAATTAAAAATATCGGTACATCGATATATCAATACTTTTTCAACAAGCCTACTGTGACGGTCACAAATGTCAGTTCAGCAGAAATAAACAATTGTTTAAAATATTTAATTTTTGCTATTTCTAACAAAAATGGAAAAATTACCACCTAAACAGAAGAAAACAAAACATATAAGCAGAGAGGAATTATTAAATTTTGATAAAAATGTATAGTTATGCAGTAATTTTTAATACTTTAAACCTAACCTCTTTGGTGACATGTTTTAGATAATATTTTATATTTTTTAATAGGAACTAGTGGATAAAATATTGCAACTAGAAGCTCACAATGTGCAGCTGAGAAATATAATAAGCAAAAACTCAATACATGAGGATAAGAGTGAAAAAAATGATAAGAATAAGTCTTTTGATTTTACAAAGTAAGTACATACATACCGTATTTACACATATTTCATTAGTGACCTGCCCTGGCTTCGACCGGTAGGATGTTGAATGTTTTTTATTAAGATGTTTTTCATATAAAATAGCATCCAAATTTCTGAGTTTTGCAATTTCCAAAGATTTTCTTTCATACAAACCTTGTCCTGACAATTATGAACATAGCAAAAAAGAAATCAATCAAATCAGTCGATCTGTTCTCAAGTGATGCTCCTCCATATGAATGGAAATGATTTTTAATATGAGTAGATATGATGATATGAGTGGATGAGTGACAAATGATTTTTATTTATATAGATTAATTTTTTATTGACATAGATCAGTACATACATATCTTAATGTTAATATTTACAAACTTAAAACTAAGCATTATCTTAAATAATAGACTTCCTCAAAGTTGCAGCTTAGAAAGCTGTCACCGACACATGTTTATCTCGGTTAGCTAACCAGCACTGATTGGTTTCAGTGCTGGTTAGCTGACAGAGTCCGATCTCTGGAATATCCTGAGGATGCTTTATTAAGAGGTGAAACACATACTGGTAGACAAGTTTAAGGTTTCAGGCGGAAATATAAGATTTCATCACGTTAAATGCATTACTGCAAATTAACACCTGAGTCTGTGTAACAAAAAAGTCTATTGTGCTGTTAGTAATTGGAATTAATTGTGTTATTGTCTGCTTGCTGAGAGACTGCGTTCCTGACGTCTGTCAGTTGGCCATGTCTAGTGACGGGCAAAAAGTAACACATATTATTTCTTCAACCGACTTCAGAAACATAAATATAATTTATTACATTCCCAGGGGTCGAACCTGGTCAGTAAAATCAGTAAAAGTCAGTTTTTTGTAATCTGGTCAGTTAAAGTCAGTTTGTTAGGAAAATGGTCAGTTTTGTCAGCTTTTAGGGTTTGGCACTCAAAGGTTTCACATTGAACCCCCATTTTTATTTGCTGAAACATTTTTAATAGTACCCTTGTATGTTACTACATCTTCCTATCTTTTTACCTAACTGCGCGACGCAAAGGAGGTTAATATTTTTATCAGTCTATGTAATATACATATATGTTATAATTTGTTTCTTTGTGGTGTTCTAGAGACGAAACGCGTGGGCCGATTTTGACGATGATGAAAATCGTCTTAACCCCGTGAGTGTCACTAAAGACATTCATTGAATAGGTCTTCAAAAATCATTTTTAGGCTTCTGAAAACATTTTTCCTTTGAATGACCATTGAAGACCAGTATCAATTCAAAGTTGGTTGGTAACCATTCTCGCTTACATTTTCAATACTTACTACTTATAGTGCTGTTATAGTTCTTTATATTGTTATATATAGGTCTTATTAACGTTACATAATAGTTAAATATGAATGAAAAATCCAGAATTATACTGCTTTGAAAGATAATTTATAATTCGTACAATTGAAAGATGAATCCAGAATTTTACAACTTTGAAAGATAAAGGGAATAAATAACTTATAAATAAAAAAAAGATATAATCAAAAAAGTAAATTGAAAAATTGAATAACCCGACTGCGTAAAAATAGAACGTAAAAAAGCAAACTTAACAAGATGGATACAAGATGTCTTACTTCTCTCTCAGGTCCTTAAGCCCACGAGTACAGAAAATTTTATGTAAGAGGTTGAATATCAAACTTCATACTGTAAACAATGTCATGTAGTCGGAGGCATTAGGAACATGCCTAACACCTACACTTTTTAACTCTGTTCAAATGGTCAGTAAAAGTCAGTATTTTTAGATTCCTTTATCAGTAAAATCAGTATTTTTGAAAACTGAGCTTGTTTTGACCCCTGCATTTCGAAGTTGACTGTCAACAAGGTGATCTTCATGGACCAGCTATCTTCAGTTTGACTATCCATCCTGCCATTTGTAATTGCAATTCCAAATTTAATATTTGGCACTTTGACGACGGAACAATTGTTTTAGATGACCTTAAAACCCTCATTCAATTAATTGAAAGATATTAACTTAGAATTTAATTTTTCTAAATGTGAACTCTTTGTTTCCCATTCTGTTCCGATTATTAAGAAAAATGAAATAATAAATTTAACAATCCGGCACCAATTATTAAAGTACTTATTGTCAAAAGAATCGCTGTACCTCCTAGGTGCTCCCGTTTTAGATGACTCCGTACACTGTTTTTTTATCAATGATCAAATACAAAAATTTAGCCAGTCTTCAGACAAACTTTTCAAAATGAATTCACACATGGCTCTCCTCATTCTCCGCTTTTGGCTTTTCATTCCAAAATTTACATATTAAGCTCTTCGCTGTTCTCAACTTTTTAAATTTCAAACGCTTTTAATATCTGTAGACAATATTCTCAAAAATACATTATCTAAAATATTAAATTGCTCCTTCGTTGATGACAGGCTCTGGAATCAAGCCTCACTTCCTATCCGTTATGGAGGCCTGGGCATATGTAAAATCTCAAGTGTGTCACTGTCTGCTTTTTTTCGTCAGCTTACAACACGGAGGACCTTTTCCTATCTGTTATTTGTCCATCCTTAGGATCGGTTGAGGTGCTGTGCTTGACTGATGGTCGAAATGCTTGGTTAAGTGTTTGTCCAAGTACTAACCTGCCTAATGTAAGGTAATGCTGCCAGTCTGTTGGGCACCTTAAGCAATAACAGCTTTCTAAGCGGCAACTTTAAGGAAGTCTATTATTTAAGATAATGTGTAGTTTTAAGTTTGTAAATATTAATGTTAGGATATGTATGTACTTTATTGTTATTAATAAACATTATTAAAGTTAATAATAAGCATATTGTTTTCTGTCTAAAGATAAGTTTTTAATGATAATTATTCGTTAGTTGGGCATATAAACAATAAAAATATTTTTATCGTAAATTTAACGCCCTTTCAAAGTTACGTCGTCTATTCGATCACGACCTGTCAGGAACGCATTCTCTCAGCGGCCGGACTGTAGCTAAGTAAACTAAATTGACATCCCATTTGGCTAAAAGCCTGCTTCTTCTTCATCTTTTTCTCTCTTTCATTAGTTGTATCCACCAATGTTTTCGGGCTATTGAGACAATAACAACTGACCTTTTTCTTTGTTTGCTAATATTCTTCTAGACTATGATTTATAAAGGCCATCTTATATAAGAATATTGTCTTTCATGAATTGAAACAAGAATATAGTGCCATTATAGCAATGTTGGTATAATCGAATTGTGCGTCTAGTATTGTGTAAGCATAATTTATTACGTATTCTAGACACATAGAAACATTTTTATAAAAAAATTAAACTGACTTCAAAAAAGAATACTGAAAGGTATGAAATAACTATCCTTTACTAATCAAAACTTCAGTACAAAAATAACTTTATAAATACGATACAAATACCCATATCATTAAGTTTGACAGTTACTGAAGTCGGTGCCAAGCCTACTAAACTAATATACTTTCTGTTGTCGAACATTGATTTGTAACCGACTTCAATAACTGTCAAATTTAATTATATGGGTATTCGTATCGTATTTATAAAGATATTTTTGTACTTAAGTTTTGATTAGTAAAGGATAGTTATTTCATACTTTTCAGTGTTCTTTTTTGAAGTCGGTTTAATTTTTTTATAATTTTTTTTTATTTTGCCCTTTTGAATGACCTTGGCCTAAATAAATATCTAGGGCAGGTCTACAATTATTTTATTTTCTAATTCTGGAGCGCAATGTGTTAACTTCCATTATATTGAAGAGCATAAACCGTGGGCGTTCACAATAAAAGATGCGAACAGATCGCACATGAGATATTATTGCCCATTATGGCCATTATTAATAACATCAATATCATATCATATCAATCAGTTATAAAAGAACATTGTAAAGGTTGCATCATAATTACACCTTAGCAGTATTCTTACAATCAGAAGACGACAGCCACCAGCCATATTCTCTGTCCGCCACAAGACTGACTCTACTGACTGAATTTATTATATCACAGGTAATTTATATCTTCTCCCTACTACCATTATACCATGTGGGGACAACGACAGTCAACAAATGACATACCAGAGAATCATCAATATCAATGAATAAAGGTTATAACCAGGTCGCGTTATTTGGTGTATCTTCGAAGTCCAAGTTTCAATATCGGTGAAATTTAAATGGGACCACCTCTGAAGTATTACCTACCATACGTAAAAAGAATTTTCGAAATCGGTTCATAAATGACGAAGTTATGAGGTAACAAACATACAAAAAATAAAAATAAAAACAAAAAAGAAAAACAAGACGAATTGAGAACCTCTTCTTTTTTTTGAAGTCGGTTAAAAAACACTTGTGTTCTCTCAATTCGGTGTGCCTTTTGTCATAGGCCTTCTCCAACTGACTCCACTGGTCTCTGTTAGCAGCAAACCTTGTCCAATGTGGTCTCAAGGCCAGACAAATTTAATCTTCCAGTCGGCCGTCTTTGTTTTCCAGCGCCATCCTTCTGGTACCATAATGTGATCTGTTTGCTCCATTTATTTGCATTGCAACGTAGCATATGTCCTGTTCAACTCCATTTCTAATGGTCAATACGAGTAAATATGTCAGTTACTTTGGTTTTGTTTCTTATTCTGTCCTTAAGTTTTATTCTCAACATTATTCTCTCCATTGCCCGTTGACATCTTACAAGTTTCTCTCGGTGTTTCTCTGTAAGGGACCAAGTCTCACAACTATATGTATACATGTAAGAATTCAGGTGTTAAACATCTTTCTTTTAAGATGGATGTTTTTACTCTTTATAACTTCATTAAGAGTTCAATATTTTTTCCAGCCACTTGCTATTCTTTTATTTGCTTCCTTGGACGTCATAACACTGGAAGCGATAATTTGTCCTAAATAGACATACTCTCGTACATATTCGAATCATGTCAGATATGTTTGGAGAAACTTTTCCCAGTGTATTTCTTTTATTGCGCTTACCGTTCCCTTTCGTTAAATACTCATTTCGTTATTTTGAAACATCCGCCATATTGGATTTAGTTTGACGTCACATTTACAGAACGCATACGCCATATTGTGGTTTTGATGACATCACATGTATAGAATCTTTCCAGACGACAAGGGTGATTGAACGAAAGAATGAGTGAGTGAAAGAGGTATTTTCTGGGCAAGCGTATTTGATTCGGCCTCATTACTGCTATCCGTCAGGCAGCAATAAGGTCAAACACTCCAGTATACATGGTTAATTTAAAAATACTAATAATCTCTTAGTATTTTGTACGAAACATTATGCCCAATAACTTTTGTTCTACGACTTTCAAAAATTCCTAAGTTTTTTCTTTCATACCAAAATAAAAGAAAAGCAATACACATTTTCTGTAATTTTACTATGTTAGGTTAGAACATGTTTTTATTTGTCAAAGGAAGCTTATATTTGTGTAATAACTGTTTATATCATTAAAATTAAATTCTAGATGCAATTTTCGAAGAGTACTTCTACGGATTTTATATTTCGGTTGGGATTACCAAGGGTTGGCCGTCCAAGAAGACTCTAACCAGACTATAGAACATTATCTCTTCCTCGCATTAACGAAGTCATGCCTTATAGAGAACAGAGAAACTTCGCAGTACCATCGATGTGGACGGACGGATAAAGGCGTCAGTAGTTTCGGTCAGGTGATTTTTTTTTCTTTATTTGTGGCATGGCGCACAGATTAGCGCATTTGCCAATGTTACGTATTGTATTATTAAGTAGAATCGTTATCGTAAAACTGCTCCAGTAAAATGATAGTAGACTTTACTGAACTTTTATAGAACTTCTTGGAAGAGTGCGAGAAGTTGAGCTACACATGTTTATTTAGGCCTACTCCATTCTTTTCACTTACTCAGAACTTTGAAATATACTATCATTTTTTTTTTATTGTAGAGACTAGAATATTGTAATTGTTGAGAACTTCGTATGCATATTCATAAATGAACATAGATTTGTTGACTGTCGGAGTACAATTTTCATAAATCAAATTTTTGCCATATTTCCTTTTTCAGGTAATATCAATATCACTTCGCAGCAAATATTCTCCTGATCAGCAATATCTTCCATCTTCTGTCGCTAATGAGATGCCTTATTGTAAGATAATTAATAGGTTATTGCCTAAAGAGATTCGAGCGGTGGCTTGGATGCTAATACCACAAGATAACCCAGATTTCAGTGCAAGGTATGGGTTCCCTTGTATATCTCTTTGATTTTACTAGTAATATTGTAGTACTGTTAGTGTGATAATATTAACAGACTAGTAGTATACTATTTATCGGAGTATTACCAAGGCCTGAGCACATTTGATGCTATTGTAGTTCAGTGACAAATAAAATTGCATCAATGCCGCATCATGCTTTGGTGAACTCTCGAGCGACAGAATTCGCACTTTTAGGCTTTTTAGTAATAGTGATGGAAAATGCAGAGATAAAGCAAGATGCGATTGTAAATTTCGCTTTGTCAATAAACTGAGAAGCAATGCAACTTCGTCAAAACCCAGAGCAACACAACTGTATACTGTAGATGATTATGCTGTGGTTGGCGATTCAACCTTACAGCTATGCTAAAAGCGCCAGTGTGCTCGGGCTCTTACTCGAGATCATTCTTCCCTTTGCCTTTTAGGTTCGATTGTAAAAGGCGTCTCTACAAATATTACTTCCCGCGTTCCTCTCTCAATATTCCCGCCATGCTGGCAGCTTGCTCTCACCTCATTGGCTCCCACGACTTCCGCCATCTTTGCAAAATGGACGTTGGTAACGGTGTGACGGAGTTTCGGCGGGAAATTTTGGCAGCCGACATCGTGCCTGTGGACGAAAGAGATATTGGAAATCGTAAGTAATAATAATTATTACGCCTACTTTACATCTACCTGGAGCTCGGTTGAGGTACTCAGAGACTTCGAATTTCGTTTTAGAGATAATAGAATACTGCCTAGCACACTGATATATGCACACTGATATGATATACATATTAGACGGGCAGTTGTCAAGTTATATTTGTGCCTAATTAACTTACGCCGTTTTGACGCTGTATGCAGATGCGAATGTCCATAGAACTAAAAAAAACAAGCTTTTATTAAAAATTCTGTTGTATTAAAACGAAAATAATAATTTTATGCAAGGGTTGTACAGATCAATGTATTTATATAGATGAATATAATAAAATAGATCGATCGAAATCCGGTGCAATCCGGTCGAAACGTCGGGATAAAATAGGTAACTAACCTTAAAGTATAAACGCGACATAGACCCGTTAGTAAATATTGTAAGATCGATGGAAATCCTGCATAAAACTATCTACTTATATAGGCACGATGTTAGGATAATCATTGAAAAAAAAACTTTTATAAAAAAATTAAACCGACTTCAAAAAAGAACATGGAAAAGTATGAAATAACTATCCCTTACAGATCAAAACTTAAGTACAAAAATAACTTTATAAAAATACGATACAAATACCCATATAATTAAATTTGTAGTGCATCCTTTCGAACAAAAAAAGAATTTTTCAAATCGGTTCATAAATGACGGAGTTATGAGGTAACAAACATAAAAAAAAATACAACCGAATTGAGAACCTCCTCCTTTTTTGGAAGTCGGTTGAAAATAAATATCCATAATTGTACCTAATTACATTAAATAATTTCAAGTTTGTATCGCGCAGGAAACAAGCTTTGAAATGTCGTATAGTTCGACTTCGAATATTTTTTTCGTTGCTTTCAATGTGACGTCTGTTATAATTTGATTAACTCTTGATTTCTTTGGAGTTCCAAAAGCTCCATAATTACGCTCGTTTCTTGTACTATTTCATAGATCTCTTTCAATTTGCCTTTAGTACCTACTTGTAACTGAAAAAGTGATATAAGTTATTAGATGGCACGAATTTCTACTAGTAGTATCGTCAATTACTATTGAAGGCGAAGGATAACTTGTAAAGATTTCGTCTTTAAATTAAAACGTTTGAAATTATCGATACGACCTTTTGAATCACAAATGTTTCACGATTTAGTCTACCTCGGCAGCCATTTGTAGTGTATGTACGTCAAAATTAGTTCTCGGTACCAAAGCGGCGCACAAAATTAGCTGTCATAAGCTTCGTAAAGCTTGTCCAGTGGTAATTTATACATGTCAGTGGCCTAGCAGCAATTTTAATTTTGTTTTTTTTTCTTACAGCGACATCTATGTATTGCCTCGTTATCGAAGGAAACGCTTTCTTATGGCACCAAATAAGGTGTATAATGGGTGTATTGTTACTTATTGGGCAGGGAAAGGAGGCTGATGATGTCATCGCGGAACTGTTAGATGTGGATAAACTTCCAAGGTACGTATTATTTCAGTGACAAGATATAGTTGACGGAGTATATTAAAATAAATAGGACATTTCATCATTCAAATGCATGGAGTACTCAGCCTATAGAGACGAAATATCAGACCATCTTATTCATTCACCACTACTCAGTTTATTTACACTAACAAATATCAACTCTCGCTCGCATTAAGCAGTAAATAACCAATACTGGACCTGTGTGTATATCTTTGTATATTCCGTCAGATATTTCAATATTTATACATACGTACATATCTTCACTAACGGGGTAGTCGGAGAGGACGGAGCGCCAAGCGTCGCGGTTCTTACACACTTCTTTCGCTTCCTCAAACAAATATGTAATGACTTATTGTTCTATTCGGCGGTGTGGCAGAAACAGCAAAAGATCAAACTATAAAACAGAACGCAGTAAGCGCAACAGTGTTAGGACGTAAATTGTTTTCATACAAAATAAATGACATTGCCACTCTATAGATTGAGTGCTCCGTGTTCAAATGATTCAAAACGTGTATTTTTAGTCTACCATTGTAAAACTAATAAACTGGGTCTGTATATTGAAGACATTCGTGAAAATTCGGTCAAGTGCGAAATCAACTTGTCTACAGTAAGCAATTTAGACATTTCTGTGTGAAGCTGTCCGCCATCATGCAAAAATCACGTTCTCGCGGCCACTGATTAAACATATACCTATTGATAGGGGAAAAGGGATTTCTAACACAAAATATTCTTTGACAGAATGTCCTAAATGATATACTTTCAGAGATATGGGTGTTTGAAATTCAATTTCAAACTCTCGTATTAAACAAAGTATGTTAATAAAGTATTACTTATTCTGTCGATTAGCGTACGTTTTATCAATGGCCGCGAGAACGTGATTTTTAAGATGGCGGACAGAGGACAGTCCGTGAAGGTTGGACGCTCTTTTATGTCCTATTTATGGAATGATACCTTCGATTACAAATAAAAAACTTGATTCACAATCTCCTATAAAATTTAAGCAAATTAATGTCCGAATTGACGTATATATTTTTAATATCGTATAGTATTAACGGCAATATTGTGTAACGAATCTAAAATAGACCTTACTGTCAAACCATAAGGTTATAAACACTCGTAAACGATTCTTACATGATATTGAAACGAAGTTTGTTAAATAAAATATTGAAAATGCAATCTTACGTCTCGTGCACAAAGTATAATTCAAATAATCTATTTGCGTTGCTATTTATGTCAGTTTGATTTGTTACGTGAAGGTGACAAGGATATTCCTTTCTTTCCATTTCTTTCTAGCCCTCCATCTACTCCAGAGAGACTGAAGTTGCTTAAGTTTATACATGAGTTTAGATGTGTAAATAAATATGGCGTTTTTTGCTCTAATAGTGCGGTCTCTAGAGTATAGACACGTGTACGCGATCGCCGCGACGAAATTTGTGTCAAATAAACATTTTTCTAATGTATTATGACGTCATTTCACTGCAAAGACAGCTATTTTTTTTGTTTAATTTAATTTTTTTATTTTTTGTATCATTTTTTTATTTAATTTTAGAGAGATGCGATCGACAAGTGCTTGCCCATCAAACGGAGCCATTTATGGGTCCAAGTGAATAGCTTTAGTTTCGTGCGCTTAATCCGTTTCTAAATGTTATTATTACAATGTTTTTAATTTTTTTTTAGGAAACCCCAATACAATATGGCGTTAGATATACCGCTGAATCTTTTCCACTGCAGTTATGATCTAGATGGTGACCATCGGTGGGTGTATGACAAAGACGAGTTGAGGAATTTGATACAACATCTTCAAGGAGAATGGACAATACATAGTGTGAAGTATTTAAATGTGGCATAATTATTATAATTAGAATATGTTATTGTAAAAATGAAGAATGGAATGCTTAGATGGTTCAGGCATATAGAAAGAATGAGCGACGAAAGATCGACGAAGGAAATCTACAGAGCGAAAATGAGTGGTAGCAGAAGCCAAGAAGAACCAAGGTTAACTTACGAATATCAAATAGCCAGTGTTAATTGATGGAAATGTCAAAAGCACTCCCGCACCTAGGCAAAAATGTATGAGGAGAATCGAATGAGGCTTATTAACGATGGAATATATAATATATGTTCCGTGGCCAAAATTACTGTCTGTTCGTCGTTCAGCCCGTTTGTCTGCCCGTCTGTTTGCTTGTCTGTCAGTAAGTCGTCCGTCTCGCGGCCGATTTATTTCAACTTTACACCTCATAAGTTGAAAATTGCAAGAACGTTAAATCGTTAACTCAAATCTCGAATTAAAGACTAAAAATATAATTTTTAATGGGTATTTTTTGGAATTTTGCTCTGGAATGGAACTGTATGAGTTAGGCCCGTATTCCAGAACGATATTCAATTGTGAATCTCTGATTGAGCACAATTAGAACGGGATGCCGCTATATGTAATAGCGGCATTTCTTTCTATATACTCTCAAGAAGAGATTCACACTGAAGTATCATTCTGGAATGCGAGCCTGATGCCCGATTTCACCAAAGTCCCCAAATACTTAGCGAACTCGTAAAAAAGGATAGGGGTCCGCTAACGATGATTTTCCATTTCACGAAAGGTTAGGAGCCCCTATGTACTTAAAAGATCCCCTAAACTTAGAAACTAGATTTTCGAACCCGATAGTTTTGTGTGTTAGTTTTTGACAATATGAAGAATAATTTATTATATTTTATAGAAACTCATGAAGAAAGGAATGCTTAGATGGTTCGGGCACATGGAAAGAATGAGTGATGAAAGACTGACGAAGAAAATATACAGAGCGAAAGTGAGTGGTAAAAGAAGCCAAGGAAGACCAAGGCTGACTTATGAAGATCAAATAGCCAGAGTGTTAGCAGACGGAAATGTCAAAAGCACTCGCATACCTAGGCGAAAATGTGTGAGGAGAATGATGAGATTTGAAGAAGCGAAAGAGGTGTGTAAGGACCGCGACTCCTGGCGCTCCGTCCTCTCTGACTACCCCGTTGGGGATACAGCGTGAAGTTATGTTATGTTATGTTATGTTATGTTTAGAAGTTCTCGTAAAACAATAACACCTGTTTTATCAATAACCTTTTGAAATTGTACCTGGCTGAGTTTCTTGTCGATTCTTCTCAGTGTCCGGTTTTCATTTCTCTCTCTTTGAACCGAACTAAAGTAGATTTGACGTTCAAAAATACCTTGTAATTGGGTTTACTTGAATAAATTGATTTGACTTTGGCTTTGAAAACGAATAGTCATTGTTGGCGACGGTCGTTACTAAGAGGGCGGTTTTTCGTTCTCTCCGTAGGTGCTGAGGTTTCTTCCGTTATTCGCGTCGTGTGTTCTTTTTCTATCGTTCGGAATAAAAGATCGATTATTCTGCGTACCATGTTTATTGCTTTTTTTTTTTTTTTTTTTTTGGTTTCTGAGAGGCGAAATGAAACCCCCGCGGGCTACCCAGCCGGACTCTACGCCGACTGGGGAGTGTCGGACTCGAACCGACTAAACAAAACCCCTCTTTGCTGTTAGCCCTAGTGGCTTTTACAGCGTCACAGGTCGCGTTGGGGCGAGCGCTGAAGGCGCCCTGCCAGATGGTCGACCGCCTGAGGGTTCCTCCAGCCGAGGGATGCCTCGTATGGAGGGCGGACCTCGGGCTCAAGGCGTCGCCAGGGGAGCTTTCCGCACCTGCGTGCATCTTAACGGGCTTCCTATTCGGGTGAGGGCCGGGCCTCTAGCGGACCCGGCCGGCGAGACGGCTGAGGGCCGGTTAGTGTGCCTAGTGTTCCGCGTGGCAGTTTACAATGTGGCTTAAGGCCCGCGTGTGTGCGTGTAGAGCTAAGTGATCGAGCTTCTAAACGTGAGACCCTACGGGTGTCGCGGGGGTCGTCCTCGCCTCCGCCGGTGGGGGCGGTGCGGTCGTAGTGTGTAGGTTGGCATGTTCGAGTTCGAACGTGTAATGTCGTCGTCGCTGTCGCCTAACACATGTCTAGGTCTACGATAGCGTTTGCGGACGCGGCGTTCGGGGGTGTACGATGACGCCCTGACCACTAAGGGATTCGGGTGTAAGGAGGAACGGTGAAAGAAGCGTTGGGACGCCTCTTTTAGATGTTGAGTTATAGAGGGTAATTCTAGGTCGTAGTGCAGATCTACGTTGCGCACGTAAGGAGGGGCACCGGTAGCCCTGCGCATGAACCTATTCTGAATAACTTGGAGGGAGTTGATGTGAGAGCGCGCAGCGTGAGCGAATGCTACACTGGCGTACGTCATGATAGGCCTGACGCACGTCTTATATAAGGTAACTTTATGTCTGAGGGACATTTTGCTTTTAGCGCAAATGAGCATGTTGAGACGACCGAGGACGAACGCGGCGCGGTCGCGGACCGTTTTGATGTGTTGGCCGAAGGTCATGGCACTGTCAAGGGTGACTCCTAAGTATTTGACTTTCCTAGTCCAAGGGATATCCTGGCCGAAAAGTGTGATCGTTCTGAGAGTGTTAGCGCGGCGGGCGCGGCTGGTCGTCGTTCCCCTCGAGAAATACACGGCGGCGCTTTTCTCGGGGTTGACTTCGATTCTCCAAAGACGGAACCACTCGCCTAGGCTCGTGACCGCGACTTGGAGGAGTTGGGAGACTCTGAGGCGACTCCGGTCTGATGTGAACAGAGCGGTATCGTCCGCGAATAGGGCGAGCTCTACACCGGGGGTTTTGGGGACGTCGTTCGTGTAGAGCGAGTAGAGCGTGGGCGATAAAACGGAGCCCTGTGGGACGCCTGCCCTGATGGGGCGGGGAGAGGAGAGCACCCCTTCGACTCTATAGCGGAAGGAGCGGTCTGACAAAAAGTCCCGTACTATGCGTACGAGATCGTCAGGCACGCCGAGCCGGCGCAGCTTGTACACCAGCCCGGCGTGCCAGACTTTGTCGAACGCCTTCGCTACATCGAAGAAGAGGGCCCCCGTGCCTATAGTGCGACTCGGGCGGTTAAGGCCCTCCAGGATGTGTTCCGTGAGGCGGTGCACTTGTTGTATGCACGAGTGTTTGGCTCGAAAGCCAAATTGCTCGTCTATGAGGAGACCGGAGGTGTCTAAGTGGGCTTTGAGACGAGCCAGAAGGACCCGTTCGTAAATTTTCCCTAGCACGCTAAGGAGACTGATTGGGCGATAGCTATTGGGGCTACTGCGGGGTTTACCCGGTTTCGGGATTCCGATGACGATCGCTTCCTTCCAGGCGGCTGGAAAGACGCGGTTCGCCATGGCGGCATTGATAATGGCTGCTAAGAGCGCGAGAAGGCGCATCGAGAAAATTTTTACTACTCGGTTGGAGATGCCGTCTCTACCGGGGGCTTTTCTAGGTTTGAGAGCCTTGACAATGTCCTGAACTTCGTCAACCGTCGCGGGTCTGAGTTGGCAGGGGGCGGTCGCGGGCGGTAGGGAGCCTACTTCGCGATTGACCATGTCTAAATGATTCTGATCTACAGGCTGAGAGCTAGGTGAGCATTGGGCCTCCAGAGTGTCGGCCAAGAGTTCGGCTTTATCTACATCGTCGAAAGCTGTCTGTCCGTTCGGTTTCGTCAGGGGCGGCATTGTTTGGAACGTGTCCGATTTGAGAGATCGGGCCAACTTCCAGTAAGCCTGGTGCGTCGGCTCGATCTCACGCATGAGATCGCTCCACCTGTTATCCCTAAGTTCGGAAATTCGGTATTTGACTTCGCGTTGGAGGGCGCGTAAGTTGCGTTTATTCGTTTCTGAGGGAAACGAGTCGTAAGCGCGGGTCGCGGCGTTCTTGGCTCTGATCAGCCGACGGATGTCTCCGGGGAGCTCCCAACGGCGGTCGTTCGCCGCCGGGACCTCACGGGAGCACGAGGAGACCGATTCGCGGATGTGGGCGGTGAGCGCGTCTATCGCCGCGGTCGCGTCCTCGGCGGAACGGATAACGTCCGGTATCGCGTTAAGCCGCGGCGAATTCTCAGAGTTTAGCGTTTCGTCTAAACTCTGCCAATCCGTCACGGTTTTTGTGAGCATCCTAGTGTCTATCATAGGTCCTAGTTTGAGTAATACCGGCCTATGGTCAGAGTCTAACTCGTGTAACGCCTCTATTGAGTGCAGCGTTAGAGCTACGTTCTTTAGAAGCGCTATGTCGAGTACGTCCGGTCTGTGTGTTGTAACTCTGGGATAGTGGGTGGGCGTCATGGGGGCGATAACGTCAAAGTTAAGGACATCGGTTAGTTCGTCTAAAGCTCTGCCATTTCGCGAGGTGGTGTGCGAATTCCAGCGACGATGTTTAGCGTTGAGGTCGCCGGCGAGTATGACAGAGTCGTCTAAATTTAGGAGGGCCTCTAGATCGCTTCTAATTAGCGCTTTACCGGGAGGGAGATAAACTGACGCGAGTGTGACAGGCGCGTGCCCCGTGAGGGCCACCCGGCACACCGACGCCTCTATGTTGGTGAGGGCGGGCGTATCGATCGGAATGCAGTGCAGGGACCTTCTGTAGTAGATAACAGTGCCGCCTTTGGGGGCGGGCACCCTATCGTTTCGCACGATGTTAAGCCCGGAGAGGCCGGGGTCGCGATTTCTAGGTTTCAAAAAGGTTTCCTGCACTAGCATTATATCTATTTGGTGGTCTCGCGTAAACTCGTGAAGAAGATCGCGTTGCCTGCGGAGTCCGTCCGCGTTAAAAAATGAGATTGAGAGCCCGCGCGGTTTGATGCGTGCGGAGGGAGTTGTCTCGTGGGTGCCCGGTTTTATAACCTACGAGGGGGCGCCGTGAAGCGGCTTAGGCTGTCCAGAAGGGACGCGTGTTCGGCAAGTATGATGAGCCGTCCCATCCCGTCGCTACAGTCGCGGATTTTACGCGCGACTAATTTAATTTCGTTAAGGTTGACTTCCTTAACGAGGTCGGCGAGCATTCGGATGTCGCCGAGGAGATCGGACGCCGGCGCTGAAGGAGCCGGCGCCGCTGGACGCGTCTGAGGCGCGGGCCCCTTACGCCGCGGTTGTTGTGCTGGCGTCGGCGCTATGGTCTCTCGGGCCGGTAGAGCGCGCGCGGGCGCGGATTTAGTCGACGCTGAGGGCGCGGGTTTGTTCGGCGCTGAGGGCGCAGGTTGAGTTGGCGCGGAGGGCGCGGGTTGTGGCGGCGCAGAAGGCGCGAGTTGTGACGGCGCGGAGGGCGCGGGTTTGGCTGGCGCAGAGGGCGCGGGCCGTGTGGGTGCGGAGGTCGCGGTAGGGGCGGCCTTAGGTTGGGCTGGGTGCGCAGGGGGGCCGCGGCGTTGGCCCTGATGTGCTCCGCCGGCTCGGCGCGACTTACCCCCACGGCGGCGACGGCGCGGAGCTCTCGGGCATCCGCGATAGTTCGCGGGATGTCCGAGCTCTCCGCACAGTACGCAACCGGGAGGGTCAGACGTCTCCGGCGTGCGGGAGCACTCGGGGGTGCCGTGGTCTCCGTGGCACTTGACGCACCTAGGCCGTGCGAAGCAGTTGCGGGCCGAGTGCCCGTACAATTGGCAGCGGTGGCATTGACCCACCGTGCCGCGCTTGTGCGGGGCCTCTACGGAGAGGCCGGAAATCCTACACACGGATTTTATGTGGAAAACGGCCTTTCCCTCGGGGGAGAGGTCGAGTACGACCAACACGAGGTCGAAGGCCTCCTTCGAGCGAGGCTTGTAAAGGCGGTGGACTTCACGCGCCGGGAGGTTTTGCGACTTAAGGTCGCCGAGGATGAGCTCTTCCGGGAGCTCCTTGGGGAGGCCGCGGATGACCACGCGAAGCTGGCGCTCCTCCGGGAGCGCATAAGTGTGGAAACCTATGCGCTCCGAGCGTAGGAGCGCTGTGAGCTCTCGATGGTCAGCCGGGGTGGGGACCTGCACCTTAATGCCCTGTGCAGTGTTGCGGGCGGAAACAAATTTTATGCGGCGCGCGTCTAAGGCCCGAGAGACCCTATCCCACGACGCTTTTTCTTGAATAAACACCGGCGGCGGTGTTTTGATTTTGTCGGCCTGAGGGGCCTGGATGGCCTGTGAGGCAGGCGCTTTTTGTTCGGCCAGAGGGGCCGCGGGAGCTCCGGAGGCCTGAGGGGCCGCCTTCGTCGTTTTGGGGGGCGGGCTAGGCGTGTCGCCTTCCCTCGGGGAATTCGCCCGCTTCCTCTTGACCACTAAGCGCCAATCGGCGCTCTTAGTGGCCTCGTCCTCCGAAGAGGAGGGAAGCGCTATGTCCATTTCCTCTTCGGAGTCCGAAGCCTCCGTCGGGTCAGGGGAAGCGGGCGAATCGCTAACGGGGGCCGGCTTGGTTGGTTCGCGCGGCGGGGGCTTCGCGACTGTAGCGGCGGCGGAAACAACGGCCGAGTAAGATGCGGGGGTGGGGGCGCGGGGCGCGGGTGAGACCCGGTGGTCCCACAGGTCGCGAATATGAGAGTGTGATGACTCGAGTTGAGCCATCACGAACGCGCGGAATTGGGTGTCCGTCAGCGTGTCCATGGCGCTGGTAGAGCCGCCAAGTTGTAAGAGAGGACCTCCCTACCGGGGATAGGCAGGGAGGAGAGTGCCTACTTTGTAGCCCTGGTCGTACTGTGCCTGTCTTATTGTGCGCAGATGTGTACCTAACACCTAGGTCTTATATAAACTTCACTAACTTAACACTAACACTTAGCGATACGAGTTGGCGCGGCCGCGACGCGACGCGAACACACTATTAATCACTACGCACGATGCGCAGTGAGTACAGCGGTGGCAGCGCACGCGGGCGCTCGGAGAAATCGCAACGATTGGAGTTGGCGCGGCCGCGACGCGATAACCCGGTCAGCGCTACGGGGAGCGCAGGCGCGACGCGATAACCGGTCGGCGCTACGCGGAGCGCAGGCGCAACGCGACACGACACGAACGCACTAAATCGCTACGCACGATGCGCAGCGAGTAGAGCGATGGCAGCGCAACGCGGGCGCGCGGAAACGGCACTGAGCACTGAGAGGCGAGGCGGGCGAGCGAGCGAGCGACGCGTGCGTCTCGTACGGCGGCCGAGAGCAGACTGTCTGTTTATTGCTCAACTTATTCATGTAAAATATTTACAATTTTACATGAACGCAACTAGCGCTAATCCTAGCCAATCTATATACAGTTAACTATTTCTATCTCTAACGCACAATACAGGTGCGCGCAATTAGCGACTATGCTAAGTATATGACTACATTTTCATCTCTTTTTACAACGAGTCTGTCTCACTCACACTACGTATTAACAACTAGCGGTGACTTTAGTATAATTTACTGTACTTTTCATTTACACTTCACAACATTCGTTGCTGCGGCCGTCCGTAACAGTCATTATGGAAACACTAAAACGTCACATAACTGTGTCTGACAACATAACATATCTTCACGCCGTATCCCTAACGAGGTAGTCAGAGAGGACGGAGCGCCAAACTTCGCGATCCCTACATACCTCTTCCGCTTCTTTAAATCTCATCATTCTTCTCACACATTTTCGCCTAGGTATGCGAGTGCTTTTGACATTTACGTCGGCTAACACTAGCTATTACCACTCACTTTCACTCTATAGAACTTCTTCGTCAGTCTTTCATCGCTCATTCTTTCCATGTGCCCGAACTATCTTAGCATTCCTTTCTTCATTTTTTCAATAACACTGTCGTGCAAGCCTGTCATACTGCGTATCTCTTTATTGCTTATTTTGTCAGCAAGGGTGACACCGCACATATTTCTAAGAGATCACATTTCTACTGCATTTATCTTACTTTCACTAGATTTCGGGCATATCCAGGACTCACTACCATACAATAAAGTTGGCACCAACACCGCATTATGTATGGCCATTTTGGCTGAGTTAGATATATTCATACTGCCCACTAATGCGGACAGAGCACCGTTCACTTTATTGCCGGCTGCTACCCATCTCTCCACATCCAACTCATATCTTCCATCCCTCAAAAACGCACTCCCCAGATATACAATTTCGTTCACCTGTTCTAGACATTTTCCATTTACCCATATTTCACACTTTGTCTGTACATCTTCTCTTTTAAACACCAGAACCTTAGTTTTATTCACATTCACATTCAATCCTTTCACTTCACAGTCGTCTTTCATGCACGTAACTAGTGTCTGCAACTCCGCTTCTAATGGTGCTATAAGCACAGCATTGTTAGCGTACAATAGGCAGTTTACCGCTGTACATATCATACCACTCATACTACCTTTCAATATCTGGAGGCAACTGTCCAAATAAAGCACGAATGGCCAGGCAGACATCACGCAGCCCTGTCTGACGCCTGAACAGACTTCGAACTAGGGCGACATGTCACCATCTATCCTTACACAGGCTCTGTGGCCACGATATAATGACCTCACAGCCTGCAGTAAGGGGCCCTCCACGCCATATTCAGGCAGAAGACTCCACAATATTTCTTTCGCACTACTCTTTCAAATGCTTTTTCTAGATCCACGAAAGCGCAGAAAGTCTGACATTACTAGGAAACCATTAGATTGGTGAAAAAGAATGTTATCTAAGAACTGGTTTAGGGGTCTTTTTAATCTAGGGCGTACATAGTAATAGATATAATAGATGGCGTTGGTGAAATCGGGCATGAGTGTCTGAGACGCTCTTAGCTTTTTATAATTTGTATTTTACCTATGTACATATTTTTAGGACAACTATGATAAAAGATTGCTTACAACAACTGGAACAAGAATATGAAAAATTATCGCGTGTGAACGAGACAGGCGATGCTAAAAGCAATAAGAGTGAAGGAGATAGTGTCACATCGCATACCGAATGTCTTTTGCAAGGCGTGAAGCCAAAAGTATATAAACCGTTGTTGGAAAGAGAGACTTGTTGTAAGTATTTAAAACGTTTGGACAAGTTCGAGGTCGACGCTTTCGTAGAGGGCTTCAAAGTTGTATAAAATATTAATAATTGATGAAAGACTGACGATGAAAATCTACAGAGCGAAAGTGAGTGCTAGCGGAAGCCAAGGAAGACCAAGGGTGACTTACGAAGATCAAATAGCCAGTGTTAGCTGACGGAAATGTCGAAAACACTGGCATACCTAGGCGAAAAGGTGTGAAGAGTATGATGGAATTTGAGGAAGCGAAAGAAGTATAGTAAGTAACGACGCTTGGCGCTCCGCCCTTTCAGACTACCCTTTTAGGGATACAGCGTGAAGATATGTATTTATAAAATATTAACCAAACTTAGTAGATAATATTTGATTACTATTTTCGTTAGCATGATTTCTGTTTCCTGAATTGTAACGAACAAGCGATATAAAGTATAATCACAAATAAAAAAAAAATTGCACATAAAACATTCTTACTGGAAAATGGAAGTAGCGATGACAAAAAAATAAACGCATCACTTCCATAGATTGAAATGTGCTCCAACATTATTTTTTCACTTACAGTTGATTACACTTGAGTATCGTTGTGGAATACGGGCCTAAAAATGCAACAAGAATAAATATTTTTGGATCATTTTATGTTAATAAATTTTGGTCTCGAGATTGCTCAAAGTTTGCACTCAAAGTTGTTAGAGCGTCCCCTAGTTAAATTGTAGTGTTATGTAATATTCTTAAATGTATCTATCTTAATAAGTATTTTCAATGAAAATTTTTACGAATAGTACAATTTTTTTGTTTAATTTAGGAAGAAATTTTCTCAAGGTTTGTTAAGGTCAAATTGCTTTTATTACGAGAAAATAAAGTTGAATATGAACTACTACAGGATCCTGCGTGTGGGAGCATACTCACAACAATTTAGGCCAGTTTTGTACGTCTGATATTAATTTAAATATATATAGATACATACATATCTTTACCCTGTATCCCTAACGGGGTAGTCAGAGGGGACGGATGGATAAGCGTCGTAATTTAAATATCTTCTTCAAAAAAAATTTTTATTAAAAAAAATTAAACCGCCTTCAAAAACACTGAAAAGTATAAAATAACTATCCTTTACTAATCAAATCTCAAGTACAATTAAAATAACTTTATAAATACGATACACATACCTATATAATTAAATTTGACAGTTACTGAAGTCGGTGCCAAGCTCACCAAACTAATAGACTTTATGTTGTTGCACATTGATTTGGTACCGACTTCAATAACTGTCAAATTTAATTATATAGGTATGTGTATCGTATTAATAAAGTTATTTTAATTGTACTTGAGTTTTAATTAGTAAAGGATAGTTATTTTATACTTTTCAGTGTTTTTGAAGGCGGTTTAATTTTTTTTAATAAAAATTTTTTATTTCTCCCTTTTGAGTGGTCTTATTAACTTCATTCTAATTCCGGAGCGCAACGATATACAAAAGAATCGTCAATATAAATAAAGGTTATAACCAAGTCGTGTTATCTAGTGTATCATCGAAGTCCAAGCTCCAATATCGGTGAAATTTAAATGGGACCACCTCTGAAGTATTACCTACCAAACGTAAAAAGAATTTTCGAAATCGGTTCATAAATGACGGAGTTATGAGGTAACATGCATACAAAAAAAAAAAACATACCGACGAATTGAGAACCTCCTTCTTTTTTTGAAGTCGGTTAAAAATGTGATCTATACACAAACAAAGGACATTGAAGTGCCTGTCTGTGATTCCTCACTAAAGACTCTGTTTTTTTTTATGCTCGTATAGTTATTTTTGAGATCAAAACGCAGACACGACTTTAAATTTTTGTCCGGGTTAAGCTTCGAAACGGTGAAACCAATTTTGATGGAACATCTGTAAGGCTTCATAGAGTAATCTAGTTTACTTTTTATCCCGGAAAAATACGAAAGTTATTTAAGACATGTGAAACTGCGGGTCGCAACTAATCTACAATATAAGTATGTAAGATCGTATCGAAAAATTCGACATTGCAGGCGACTAAAGAAACTACAAAAATTAAACTTTTTTAAGCTAGGCTAACATTTTTAATTTGTTTTCATTCCAGCGAGTTTAGAAGAAAGAATTGACTATTACAGAAAGAAACGAAAATTAAATCACCCAAATCAGATGATGCAGTTAGATCAAAATCAAGAAAATAATTCTTGAATTAATGAAGAATAGTCGTATACAAGATGTCAGCTGTGTCTACTTGGTGTCGTTATTTAATATATTTAAAATTGAATTAAATAAAGATTTTTTGCATAGGTATATTACATTTTTATTTATTTCCATTTATGTAAATCCCTAATAAAATGTTATTTTACTAGAGAAATATGTTATTAGAGGGCAAATATAGCAAGAAAACATTCAATGAGCGAAGACATCAAAACATTCACCGTTAAATACGCCAACTTTGCCCAATGAACGACATGTTAACAAGTCCTTAAATATGAAAAAATATATCAGATTTACGGCAGCATTGATTACTGACATGGACAAAAAAACACCTTCAAAAAGTAAAAAATAATAGATAGATAGATAAACAGTTTATTACAGGACTACAACACACAAGGTAGGTACCTTTACAGACATAAACATTATTAAAACAAAGTACAGAACAGAATAATAATAATAGTAACAATCTTAAAAGTAGCTAAAGATACACAAACAATGTTACAACGACATAAATATCAATGCATGTCCCATGCATGATGAAATGCATGGGACATGGACAGGTGATTAAGTATAAGCAAAAGCACAGGTGTGTTGCAGCACTGCAAAATGTCATAGCTCAGAGTATAACATTACTCTAACAAGAGCAAAACTCTGTTATTCTGCTATAGCCTAGGAGCATTTGCGAGCTAAAAAGAAAAGGAAAGCAAAAAGTAATATGTATGTATTATTAAAATATTACCAAAAAGTAAATAAATATAATATGTAAGTACCTCATAGCCCTTTAAATTTGTGATGAGTTTCAATATAAATAGTAGTAGTAATATATCCAAGCGTCGTCACGTCGGGGAACCGCTAAGTTTACTTGTATTTAAATTTCATACGTACTTTATCATTTTTAGTTGTATATGCTCTTTTTATTACTTTATTTACTTAGTGGTAATATGATATATTACTACTGCTATTTATATTGAAACTTATCACAGTTACAAATTTGAAGGGCTATGAGGTACTTACATATTATATTTTTATTTTTTGGAGGTTCTTTTTGTCGGGGGCTTTTTAAATTTTAAATTTAAGTTGTATTTCCTGATTTTTAAACACTACGATCTACACTCTATCCCCACATTCACGCAAATACTTTCCGGGACGATACACGAAATTGCGACACGAGATCGTGCCTCGCCGAAATCTGAGTATTCTGACAATAGTTGTCTGATCCATCATCAGACTGGTCACCATCTATCTATCTATAACCAATTCATAGAGACCATTTCAATGAGCCTAAACATGATACCTCTACTGTAAGTGACGAGGAGTTGGATATCCTAGTGACATGCTTTTTAAACACTACGATCTACACTCTATCCCCACATTCACGCCATCGTGATTCACGCAAATACTTTCCGGGACGATACACGAAATTGCGACACGAGATCGTGCCTCGCCGAAATCTGAGTATTCTGACAATAGTTGTCTGATCCATCATCAGACCCTGATCACCATCTATCTATCTATAACCTATTCATAGAGAGCATTTCAATGAGCCTAAACATGATACCTCTACTGTAAGTGGCGAGGAGTTGGATATCCTGCTGACTTCATATGATGCTGCAGCATCTGGTCAAGGTTACTATGTTATTGTGACATTATTGAAGTCACAGTACCATACTAAATTTCGCATCGATTAGACTAATAGATGCTCGCGTCCCTTTAAAAACTTAGACAGATCTGAAATTCTTCACCGAATTTGATAAAACATGTCTAAAAACCACCGTTAGAAAACCTGCTTTCAAACAAAAAAACCGCATCATAATCGGTCCATTCGTTTAGGAGCTACGATGGCACAGACAGACACACCGACACGTCAAACTTATAACATTCCTTCTTTTGCGTTGGGGGTTAAAAATATATGTCTGTGACAACGCTGAGTATGGCATTTGTTCCTGAACTTAGTCACCTGTAAAAACTGGTTGAGTTCGTTGTATGTTTTTGCGGGCAAATGTCTATGACGCTGTATTCCTAAAGGAATAACGTGAATTTGATGTGAACGGCGAAAACTCAGATTAGTTTGTTTTGTTGTATTTTATTATAAGTATATGAATTCTCCGTTAGGGATACAGCGTGAAGATATTGTATATAGAGCATTTTAGCTACAGCTTTAGTATAGTTAATATATATATATATATATTCATAGTTAATATATATATAGTTAATATATATATATATGGTTAATAGCTATAACTTCAGTATATTCAAAAGTTGTCATGATAGGCAAAGTTGTCTGGTAATGTTCAGACTTATGATTGTCAACATTGCCTACCATCAAAAAAGACCTAGGGCTGTTACTACTA
This sequence comes from Zeuzera pyrina, assembly GCA_907165235.1. Classification (NCBI taxonomy): domain Eukaryota; kingdom Metazoa; phylum Arthropoda; class Insecta; order Lepidoptera; family Cossidae; genus Zeuzera; species Zeuzera pyrina. The sequence continues at coordinate 7,447,078 of OU015646.1, read as the reverse complement.
GATTTTTAACCAACGCATACCTGAGTACGTTTCAAATTACCGAATAGTAAAATGGAACCTATCTAAAACAATTGTTTTTATTTTTAGGTTTAGAAAAATAAAAATAAATCTAGAATTCGACAAAGAAGTCAAGACATTAAATAGAGACTCAAATGTATAAAAATATTCTTATATGTTCAAAATTGCTTGCGAAGCGGTTTCGTCAAAGAAAATTTTTTTAAGAGAAGCAAACATAGACATTAAAAATGTTGGTTTTGATATTACTATTTAATTAGATATTATTATTGCTGTATTGAAAAATGATTAGAATAGTGCTCAGTGTTAATACTACGGTTGCGATTTAATAATTAATAGTAAAGAAAGACTGATAAATATGATTAAAATTATAAAGGTTTATTTTGTATAAATCAGTGCTGTTTTTCAGAAATAAATTTTTAGTTTTTATATCTTAGTCATTTACTATCTAACCAATAAAACATCTTTTATCGATTCTTTGTAAAGAACGCCACAATTTGTTTCATTATCCTATTATGGCTCACGTCGGGTATTGTCGCGACGTCTGTCGCGAAATACTTGTACATATGTAAATATAACTAGCAACACTGAGAAACAATCTTCACTATGATGTGGTAAGCCCGTCACGCTTATGTATACTAGTCTGTAATGTAGATGCTAGACGTAGTACTCTATGTTCTTCTTTCTTTCTTCTCCTGTGCGCGGCAGTGATAAGACGTGTTCAAATAATAAGTTAATAAGTGATTACTCTGTGCATCCACGCCTGTTGCCTGACATCAAAGCTAAGTACCTAGACTTAGGTACCCAAAGCTAAATATCTAGACTTCTGTAGATGAGTACTAATACCTAGGTACTCTAATATTATATTATGTATGTATTCGTGAGGAATTCTATAAGCTTCATATAGGTAGAATGCTTACAGCCTGCCAAACGGCGGAGCGTGTAAGGCAATCGACTAGAGGTTTTCTAAGACTATAAAGAGAGAATGCTTGCTTACACCCTGCCAAATGGCGGAGAGCGTGTAATGCAATAAAGATGGTGTTGGATCCAATACATCGCCGGCTAGGTCGTACGATCTAGAGAGAGAGAACACAGAATATGTTGTTGGCACGAACATGACCATGGTTCGAATCATAGTAGAATAGGGACTTAGAGGTTAAGGTACTGGTGATGTCAGGCAGAAGACATCAGATTATAATTCTCTTACAGGTGGTGATAATACAGTCACGTAGAACAGCTGTCCCAGCAGTAGGAGTGATGAATCACGAGCAATACCTACATACCTAGAAACACCCACAAACTACAATAGCGAAGCAGATAAATATAAGGTATATTATTTCATATCATAAACATAACTAAACTACGACCATTGTTCGCAGTTTGTCGGGAGTTTGGGATTACTAGAGCTAGGCACCAATAGAACAATGGTCACACCTTAGTCACATATACATATCAGTATATATAAACATATATAGGGCAAACTCCCCGACAGGTATGTTTCGTAATTCATTTCTCCCTGAATATTGATCGTTGATTGATCATAATTTTGATAGTGCTGCTATATTAGAGTAGGAATTTATAGCTGTTGCAGTTTCGTATTAGCATCAGCATCGTGCTTGATTTTCCCTTCATATTCTCTTTATCAAGGCATCTGACGTCTTTTACAAAAATGTCAAAACATGATTTATTAATGTGACAGCCCTAACAGTTTGCTAATTGCTTGATAAGACTTGTATGGAAAAAAGTAAAAATAGCGAGGTAACATTGCCTATTGGTTTTTATACGAAAGTTTAGGGATAATACCGATTGGATTTTTAAAATGAGCGCATGATTACTCAAACACTTGTACTGGTGCTTATTTCTACTTCGTGTGAACTATGTTTGTCAAAATTTTGACTAAAATTCAACATAATTTTGCCCGCCATCGGAAATCTATCAAATTTGGGTTTAAATTATGATTTAAAAGCAATTTTAAATAGTGAATGTGTAAACATGACTTATAATTATGGTAGATAAAAAAAATATTTAAGTCCACATAGAAAAATTAGAGAAATTTTCAAATTTCTGAAAAAACCGGGCAAACATGGCATGTTCAACGGCACCTAGTTCTTTTATATAACACTAGATGGAGCCAGTAGTTTGATACTATATGGTTAGTCATCTTTATTTACATAATAATGTAATACCTATAAGTAGGTAATAGGCAATCTGTAAGTAGGTAGTAGGTAATAGTAGAAATAATAGACATTTTCAATAATTGTTTCCCATATCGCCTAGTGTACTGCAGTCATTGTATTTGTGCTAATACTACTATCAGGCAATAGATGGCATAACTGATTCATTTTGTGTGCGTTTTATTTTGTGTAACCTTCGACTTACTACATAACTAATTAACCTGCAGTTTTAGTTTTTAATCTGTGATTTTGTAGTGCAAGAAAATATGTAGAAACGAACGAGTTATCTTATAGTAATCTGAAACAATTTCCTTCACTTACATATTTTTCCTTTTTCTTGTTTCTAATAAACGCAGAATTTTAAAATAAAAAAGAAATAGCCTGTTTTAAAAATAATAGTCGCACAATAATGAACATAATTTTGAATCACTAATTGCTTATAATTATTGTGGCATTGCATACAAACCGCAGTTAGTAAGCTAACCGGCCACGCGAGCGAATGGAGCGTAGTTAAATATTTCAGTGTTTTACTGTCCCGCCACGCCATATGATACTAGCAGTATTAGAAGGCCGCTACGACCATATAGCGGTCTTTTACCTTCCGCGAAGCATTCGCCACGAAATATTCAGTAAAACAATAATCCAGTGTAAAATTAAAGACTGTTTAAAACTAAGAAACAAAACGCGAACCTAATTTGTTTCGCATTTTTCGCGGTTGTAGCCTAAATGCTAACTGACCAAATTATAACGACGTTTCTTTAATGAAACGCCATACGATATTCGATGCCTATCTAAAAAGTAGAGTTATAATTTTGACAGTTCGCTAAATAAAAATATTTACGTCATGTCATAAAATTCAATTTTCTTCTTAATTTCTAATCATTTGTTTCCTGTAAATTATTTAATATTTATTGACTGAAGTGGGTGGTAATTAAATATGAAACATAACTAAAAGATAGAAATTATGTGAGAACTTAATTTTTGTGTATTGAACCATGATTCAGTCTACAAAACTTCTGAAGAAAGTATAGGTAACTTATTTATGCTCATTTCGTATAATTTATTTACAATACAATTTTGTTTTAGTATTTAGAATGCTCTTCGTGAATCTTCATGATAGTTTCTTCTTTTATTAAAATTAATTTTCAAAATTTACAATTTTGACTACTTAATATTTTTATTTTCGGATAAGCACTAATATTTTCTGTATATCACTAAAATTTTTTCAATTTTAATTGGACACTAGTTGACAATTGAATTTTTTATTTTCTTATAACCTATTTGACCCTCTATTATTACTCATAAATATTATCTGAATTATTTATTCATTGGTATCCAAACTACGTCTTTAGCTATAAAAAGGTCTAAACATGCTAAATTTCAATGCTGTAGCCTGTAGCTTATAACATTTTTTATATGCGACAGCACCCTAAAATTAGTCTATTACTAAGATAAAAAAAAACTAATTTTAAATATATTTTATTGTTTCAGATTCTAAGATGAGAATTATGGAATACACAAGGCTTTAACATTATTAAAAAAAAAATAAAAAAAAATAAAGCATTAGGTAAAAATTAAAAAAATGTGATATAAAAATAATTCCTTTATAAAAGGCCAGTATTTCCAATTATTGTAAAGTATTTAAGGCCAGTATTAAATACATAATATGTAGTTAGGAAAATATGTTTGTAATCTATAACAGTAGCTGGATGATGGATGGATTATTATCGTTGATATATTGTAAGTATTGTTTTTTCTTTAATTTTTCACTCATGTACATATAATGCAATGGCAATGGCAGACTATCTTTTAGTTTTTGGGAATGACTCATGATGTTAACTGCTTAAGCTATTATATTTTATTATTATACATTTTTAACTATGTTATATCCATCTAAAGCAGCCATTCCCAAAGTGGGCGATAACGCCCCCTTGTGGGCGCTGCAGGCCTAAAGGGGGACGGTAAGAGACCCAGAAAAAAAATGGGGGCGTTGTGTAGAGGCCTGGGGGGTGATTTGTAATTTCATTTAGCTAGGAGGCATCTTAGACAACGACTGCATGAGCTTTCGACTCAGTAGACAAAATAAGTTTGGGAACCAGTGATCTAAAGCATATTAAGGTGTTATGGTGGACATTCTAATTTTCAGGCTGAAAATAAAAATACTACTCTATAGATTTAAATAATGCCTTTTTATGTTTGTTTTTCATTTATTTGAAAATATTAAATCAATTGTTTTTTAAATTAGAATAATGCTTTCTAGGCTCAGGGCTCCAAGTTCGATATTCAGGCGGGTTAGATTAGGAACTGAAATTTTGTAAATTTCCTAGAGTATTGATGTTATTAGGTGCTTTTTCAGTGTGTTATGTAAAATGTGTTCTACCAGCCAATGATAGTTTCGTCAAAGTCAGATTAGCCATTTGGAAGATTACTCAAGACTAACAAAGGCAGAAAAAATTAAAGAAGTGTGACTGGGTATTGGTAACATGCAAATATGAAGCTTATAAGTATGTGACCTTAAAAACCTTTATTTTACAATCATCATAGACAGAGAAACCTATATACTACACCATATATTCCATCTCATTCACGCAAGACAGAGACTAACTTATCCACATGCGACATAAAAGAAAGTGACAAAGTGATAGTATTTTCTTTCCGTTAGCATGTGCCGGTTTTTTTAAAGTTAACACACTAATGTGCTAAACAAAACCCTTCATATTGGAGCTACCAACTTTTTAACACCACTTATTCCCATACGGTAAAAAATAAGTGAAGTGAAAATGCCTTCCAAATTTATATCTTTACTTTATTAAACTTAATTCTCCACGGCATTTTAGTATATTAAAATATTCATCCTTAAATGCTTCTTCAGAATTCAGAATTGCACCAAAATATCGACTTCATTTTGTAATTTTTTAGAAATTTCAGCTGCTGATAAACCAAAAACTATATTTAACTTTTAATTGCAGTTCAAAAAATTGCGCTCAATTTGCTACATAAATGCCACCTTTTACTTATCCGAAATATTAGGTGTTTGTTAAGTAAAATAGAAAATAATGATTACACATTAACATACCCAGAAACAAATGTCAGAACACAAATAAATGTAATGTGAAATTATTTTATTTTATGATTTAAAAAACATAACTTGTAGGTGCATTCCACCGCTAAACACCGTCATATTACTTATTATACACATTATTAATTTTTGACCTCTTCATTATGAAGAAAACTACTCGCTACACAGTTATAAATATTAGCTAGCAACACCAATTGCAAAGCTATACAGTATATTACATTTTTAACACATGTGGCCATGGACCTATGTACTCTAGTACATATACTCCCTCTACGACAATCACAGGTAGATCTTTAATTTTGTTTGTTCGTCTATATTATAGAATATTATGAAGAGTTAAAAGAGGTTTCTTTGAATGTATTGGATAAGGTTGTCATTTTATTTAGATTTTCTATTTTTTACATTTTTAGGAGTTTTAAAGTACAACAGTGATAGTATATTGTGTTTTAAAGTTCTGTGTAAGTGACAAGAATGGAAGAGATCTAAATAAACATGTGTAGCTGAAGTTTTCGCGCTCTTCCAAGAAGTCCTTTATAACTTCAGTAAAGCCTACTATCACTTTACTGGAGGAGTTTTACAAGAAAGAACTAATTTACTTGTGATTCTACATGGATTCTACTTATTCTGTGACTGTATACTAGTTTGTGTTAATGTGTGACATTGGCAAATGCGCTAATCATCTACTGAATTGTTTTCTCGCTTTACTTGACGTTGGCAATGTACTCACGTACGGTGCCATTTGCAAATAAAAAAATGGGTGTTATAAAATAAGACAATGTTTGTATGAAGAGATTTATTGAAAAATGTATTGCATGTATGTAATGACATGTTTAAATGAATTAAATGAAACAAAGTCTTATCTACTTTTTGTTGGAAAATTGTGTTGAAACAGTTTATAGTCACAAAACAGAGAGAGTACAGAAGTAAATCTCATGTATTGGGTCCTTACATATGAAATTGGCGTTTTGTACAGGAGGAATATAAAGTCAATTTTTTTTTGTAAAATATATTAAATTAATCAAAGTATGCACCTTTGTTATCTATGCACTTTTGCCATCTCATAGGTAGTTCATTGATCCCTTTACTAAAAAAACCATGGGGGCGAGAATCGATAAACTCTTTGAAGGCGGTTTGGACTGCCGCATCGGAGTTGAATTTTTTTCCTTGTAAGAAGTTGTCCAAATTCCGGAAAAAATGGTAATCTGTTGGAGCAAGGTCTGGGGAGTACGGTGGATGTCGCAGACATTCCAATTGTAGCTCATCTAACTTAGTGGTCGTTTGTCGTGCAGTGTGTGGTCTTGCGTTGTCGTGAAGCAGCAGTGGCCTAGAGCGATTGACCAATCTCGGTTGTTTAGCAGCTAGTTCTTCCTTCGTGGTTTGCAGTTGCTGACAATAGATATCTGCCGTAATCGTTTGGCCAGATTTTAGAAAGCTGTAGTGAACGACACCGGCGCTAGTCCACCAAACACTCACAAGTAACTTTTTCTGAGTCAATTTTCGTTTAGGGCAGGATTTGGCTGGGTCTCCAGGGTTCAGCCATTGCGACAAGCGCTTCCGATTATCGTACAGTATCCACTTTTCATCACAAGTAATGATTCGATTTAAAATCCCTTCATTATTGTGTCGGTTGAGCAAAGTAACACAGCAGTCGACGCGTGTTTGCAAGTTCGATTCACTCAATTCATGAGGTACCCATCGTTCAAGTTTTTTTACTTTCCCGATTTGCTTCAAGTGGATTAATACAGTTTAGTCACTTACCCTGAAGCCTGCAGCTATCTCTGAAGTGCTTTGTGATGGATCCGCTTCCACAATAGCCTTTAATTCTTCATTTTCCACTTTGGTCTCCGGCCGTCCACGGGGTTGAAACGTTGAAACCAAAAACGTACCGTGCTTTCTTTTGCGACACCAGCGCCGTACACATCATTAATCCTTCGAGCTGTTTCTGCAGCACTGGTGCCACGGTAGAACTCGTACTCGTAAATATACCGATATTTCATGTTTTCCATTGTGCGGTAATAAGCGACGCCAAAGAAAAAAATAATGAGGAAAAAAACAAATGAATGACTGTTTTCAAAACTCAAATGTACCAGCTAAATGAATTGATAAATTTGAATTTGGAATTCTTAACCAAAGAGGAGATATTTCAGATCAAAGTGGTCAGTACGACAAAACGCTAATTTCATATGTAAGGACCCAATATATACTTTATTTTTTAAACCTACTCTCGGGGGTAGTGTAAGGGTTGTCAAAAGTGTAATGCAGAATTTTTTATTAATTCTATGTATAGTATTATAAATATGATGTAATTTTTTAAATAGAAGTAGAATGTAGTATACATGCTTTTGTTTGACTTGCTACGTTCATATTTATTAATTATTGGTACAAAACTAGTAAGTACTTAACTACATTAAAAATAGATTTACGGGGTATGACTGGGACCACTACATAAGACGAAATACGCGGTACCTATCATGACGTCTTACAAAATTCACTGGTACTTATATTTCTGAAACAATTGGTGATTAAAAAAAGTGCATTCACTGTTTAAAGTGGGGTTCAAACATCCACTAACTGAGCAGTTATAATACGTTTTCTTTTTTTGCTCCATTTCCCTCTATAGTCGGTACGCCTTCAGAAAGAAAAAATCTCGCAAAGCGTGCAGCGCGCGGACATTCGCGCGGGCAATCGCGATCAGACTGTTCCGAGACGATCCGAGATTTCGTGTCCGTGAACTATGTCTTATGCTATGCTCGAGCGGACTTTGTATGGAGATTTACTTCTGTTACTCTTTCTGTTTTGTGTTATGGTTATGTATCTATTTAATTTACCAAAAGGTCCGTGGCATCATAATTGACAATGGATGTATTTTCATGTCTTTTTTTGTTTGAATGTTATAGTTTTTGAGAATAATAATAATAATAATATGCCAGACAATATCACCAATAATCTGGTCTCAAACTAGAGCATTCCTTGTGCTATGAGAACTAGATGACGACTATTTGAGGAGTCTCCTAGTACACACAGACTAACCAATCTAGAAAAGGTCTAGAAAAATTGATCCAACCCCGGAACCTTTCGCACTTGGATGCAACACTTAAACCACTGGGCCATCGAGGTCCTCAAACGAATGTTATCAATGTTTTATAATATTTAACTGTATATTGCATAGACTCAGATGTTTCTTTGTGGATATTCATCTCAGTTGGTCAACATGTGTAGATTTTTTTAATTATCTTCTATCCAAAGTTTTAAATCTGTTAATTGACATATGCTTTGCTTCTCAGTGAAGCGTCCTCAGGCAATTTCAGAAAGATGTCTTGGATAGCAACTCAGTAAATTTTCAAACAATCATGTCAAACAGCATCATTATGCTGGATGCTTGGTAACAGTTCGAAAAGGGGTTCGATGATTTGGCATATACAATATCAGCAGCCATTTTAATTTCGTTCGAAAACGGCAGCGCGCGATCTGCAATAACTCTGTAACGTGACATTAGGATGCAGCAACCTTAGTAATTTTTTGTTCGTCTAAAATGCCCTACACACGTTCCAATTTGTTGGAACAACTTACCTAAGGACGGCGATACGAGATTGATTAATAGAAAAATTGATCGATCGATCTCGAGTAGAGAATCGATTTGGTGAATTGATTGCAGACATCCAAAAATGGAGTTTCCATTATATTTGTGTTGGTAAGAATGCTACTATAAAATAATGAGCTAGCGTGGAATTTTTTAATAAATTATACATACACATATCGAACATACCGTCACCTTAGCGCTCTCGGAACCAGGCTTAGCGCTTTTTGAGTCATATAACTTTTATCTATCCCATGCAAAATTTAAAAAAACCCGTAGGAAAATTGTTGAGTGTCTGTCGTCTATTCATTGGATCGATTCACTGCTCGAGATCGAATAATCAATCTTCCATTAATCGATCTCAGATCGCCATCCCTAGGAAAGTTGTTCCAACAAATTGGAAGGCGTGTAGGGTATTTTAGTGTCAATAATTGATTTATATTATTGTGTATACCAGTGGCATGAAGTCCATAGAGACAAATAGACACTATCTATCCTGACAATTTACCATGGACGTACCATGAAATTTACTAATTAAATGAAGTAAAAAAATATATATCGCGGCCAAAAACGCGTTTTCAACATTCCCGCGCTCGCCTTATCTTTATCAAAACCCGACAAGATAGCGTAACGACAACCGCTCGTTCAAGAGACAAATTCAAATCGTGGCTCGATTTACACACGTTCAAAGTTTTTCTAACACTGTGTTTAATATAGTTACACGCGTGCATCTATAGTGGTTGCGAATGTTTACTTACCTCAAAACACGCACACAAGCTAATAAAGAGACAGTCTCTAGAATTCGTTGGTTTCTAGCCAATAACAGCACCGGAATAAGAAATTGTGAACGGTTTGAATCTTATTAGTTATAATGTTGTTAATCATGATGAACGAAAAAATATGAACATGTTCTTCAATTATATAACTTTTTTGAATTAATAATACGACGGGGTTATTAACTAAAAATTTGCAGACAGCAACAGCCACGCGATCACTGTGCGACCGGTGATTAATTCTAATAAAAAATTAGTATCATGTATGACGATTGCGTATCTATTATTGTACGACTGTAAAATACACTTTTCGCGGTAGATTTAGCGCCACTATACAAATTACACTACACAAATTCTCGTTTTGACAGGAGATATCGTGCGATATTGGATGTCGCATGCTGTTTGCAAGTTACGTAATAAGCGTGAGAACGCTCAAATGCTTTTTTCTTACTTTAGCGCCCTTTAACCGTTTTTATAGTGACCTTCTCTCTCTTACTTATCTAATTTTTAATAGATATGTACAAAAAATAACAGATGGCGTCCACCGGCATTCAGTTTCGAACAAATATATTATCTATGCTTAGAGTGATAAACGCGATCGTACAATGTGTGCAGGCAAACGAGCTCGCTCACACGCGGCAAGCTAGTTAAGAGCACGTTCACGAATCGCCTCGCTAGCATTCGCAAATCGCGAGTGTAATAGGACTGACTGTTGATTTGTAAACCAAGAATTTACTTTTTTTTCAGTTTATAAGAAAAGGCACGTAATGGCGATCGAGTAAGGAGCACTTAATGGTTTTTATGGTGAGTGTCGTTTGTAATTATAAACTTCTAGATTAGCTGCGCCCCGCTGTTTGTCCCGCGTGAAATATCTGTATAAATAAAAATGGATTGTTGTTCGTTGCTAAAAGAAAGTCTGAACGGAGGGGTTATTACCTAAAAATTTACAGACAGCAACAGCCACGCCATCACCGCGCGACCGGTGATTAATTGAAATAAAAAATTGGTATCATGTATGACGATTGCGTATCTGTTATTCTATGACTGTAAAATGCATTTTTCGCGGTAGATTTAGCGCCACTATAAAAATTACATTACACAAATTCTTGTTTTGACAACAGATATCGCGAGATATTGTCTGTCGCATGCTGACTGCAAGTTACGTAATAAGCGTGCCGATTTGGCAATTTTTAGTTACATATTTATAAGTCCGAGTGAGGTTTTTATGGGTACAAAAATTGCAGAAGTTGCCAGGAAAATTGGAAAATTCGGGAAGACTGGAACTTACTTCTGGAACGAAGTTCCTTAGCGCGGTTTGCAGGGGTTATTAGTCGGTAGAAACCGTCACATAACGAAGGTAACGAAAAAGTGTTATGACTCTCGACGGCTCTCTGTCTCTTTTTAACACACTAGTCAATTGGGCAACGTGGGGCGAGATCTGCACGTCGCGCGGTGCTAGGTTTGTTAGCTCTATACATATATTTACGATGATCTTTCTGTCTCTTTCTATTATATACGTGTGTGTGTGTGCATGCGAGTCTCGGGATTTGAGCAGACGAGCAGCGTGCGTGGTGGACTATATCCTTTACACGAGGGAATTATATTATTACTTATTTTTTTGTTGTTTTTGTTTTGAGAAATGGAAACTGTAGATGGGTAAGGCCGTAAATTTTGCCACTTTGTAACATTGAGTAACATAGAAACTTCTATGTTACGATAACATACAAGTAACGCAAAATGTTTGTAAAGCTGAGAACATAATGTGTAATTTATGGCGTTAAAGTTTAGTAATACGATATGTATGCTTAGACCATAAAATTCGGTACAAAATTAATACCAATCTATATTAGTATAAACTGTATTCAAGGATAGCAGAAAAATTAGTCAAATGCGCGCGGAGTAGGGAAAAATGTTAAATCTGAGTATTAATAGTTTGGAGTTATTAGCTACACAACCACGGCAATCTGACCACATCAATTCATTGAGTACCTACAACGGAAGGACACATTGGCGCTATTTTTCATTTAACACTTTTTGGCATTTTTCGTGGGAGGTGAGGTACTACCACAAGTAAATGGGAGCACTCAAATGCAATGATTTTATAGACGCTTACTCACACAAACAATTCGAAAACATTCTCCCAATTTAACAAATACATAAAAATAACTGGATTGAAATTTTATTCGTGATGCATTAAGGTCTAAAATTAAATGCTACCACAAAATATTTTCTTTCGTTATCAATTTCATTGTAATTATTTGTAAAGCGTTAAGGTCTGTAATTTAATGTTAGATAAAAATTTAATCTCGCTAGGAAGTGCGTTTACGTCATATTTTGTACAATGCGGCAATTAAAAACCGTAAGGTACGAATTCAAATCAATTCAAGTTTCATTATTGTATGAAAACTAGTACTGAGTACAAAAATTATAATACTATTATGTACGAACCCTTAGAACACTTCAACGTTACGTAACATAGAATCAACGTTACTAGTAACATAGAAGCTACATAGAAGTAACGGAGAAGCGTGATTATTGAGGTTATAAATAGGTATAATTACAAAACCGAGTGGAATTTCAGAGTAAGATACATTAGTTCGCACTTATTAATCCCTTGTGCATAGTATTAGTTAAAATGTGCGTAAATAAAACTGTTATGTTTGAAATCGTTAAAATTAAAAAAAAAAATCACAGCCAAAACGCACGTGTACACCTTTGACAAACACCAGAGACGTCGAAATGGCGCTTTTTCTTTTTCTAACATGTTGCCTGGGTACTCGGTGTCGCCAGTGCCATTTCAAAATACTATCATGAACTGTTTTTAATACATGAAAGTCGGAATTTGGTAACATACAAAATAGTAACGTATAAGCTAAAATAATGGAGACAAAGTTTTAAACAATGATAACTCAATAAAAAACGAGTATTTAAAGACTCGAAAACTATAATGTAGCAGCTTAACTTTGGGACATTTCAGATATTCATAATTAATTAGACTTTCGTTGTAAAAAATATAAGTTTTATAATGACAATTACTTTGGCGGAACAAAAAAACAGCGTGTTTTTGGCTAAATTTGGGGGTCCTAACGATTTTAACTCACGGTATTTTTTAAAATACACGACTTACGTTCTCTTTAAAAATACAGTCTAATAGTAGAAGCATTATATATTCTACTTCAGATACCTTTATTACAATTTATCAAGCACTTTTTTTTATACGCAGTCAAAATTTGAGACACTTTTTTTTTTCAAAAAGTGGCAAAATCTGCGGCCTTACCCAGATAAGGAATTTCGCTCTTGACGGTGTACCCGACCGCATACTTTTTTTATGGGATTTTTGTATGAACTCAATATGGTCTTGAGTTCATACAAAAATAATAATACTCACGAATAATAATGTAATAACTACTGAGCACAGCAAAGCGTGGCCGGTTACATTTAGTTTAGAAAAAAATATTGATATTAAACATGGATAACATTGCTTCTTATTTGTGAAAGAATTTTTGAAATCAGATCAGTAGTTCCAAAGATTACCCGCAACATACAAACAACCACAATTTTATGTATGTAGTTTTAGTACAGACTAGCCATTGCCAGTGACTTCATCCGTTTTTCGTCATTTTTTTTTTCAAAGAACCCTTTTTATGTCTTTTGCCAGGCTTCAAGCTATCTCCATACCAAACATCACATCTTTATAATATCATGTATGGATTTATAATAGGGTTCCGTACGTCGATATGAAAAACAAAATACCGTATCCTGTTTTCATTTATTTTTAACCTCCGACGGAAAAAGGGCTGTTAACAGTTTTACGCTGTTGTGACTGTTTATCTGTGACATCATAGCTTTTGAACGGATGAACCTATTTCTATGAGATTTCTTATTTAAAAGCTAGTGTTTTTGCTTTTTGAAATAGATTTGGAAGAAATTGTTCCATTTAATTTATTGCGAATTACTTATTGTATAGTAAGTTTCAAATTACTAAAGTTCAGATTTTATTTATAAAACTCTACAGTTAATCTTTATTCGAAACAAAATTACACAAATATTTGTAACTTTAAATTAGACAATTAAAAGATTTTCACAATTTCAATAACCTTGAGAGCGTTGGCCATCTATCTGTTAATTACTTTTACTCAGAAATGATTAGATGTATAAAGTTGAAATCATTTGATTCAAGTTGAATTCAATTAGCCACATCCTTGTGAAGTAGAGTTCGTGTGGTAGAGCCATGCTGCGTCACAACACGAATTAGGCCGGCTCGCCCGGTGAAGTACCACCCTCTCAGAATATCGACTAGAAATAGCATCTAGTGTTTCGTTCGGTTCGGAGAGTACCGGTGGCCCATCTCCGCCCTCTACCTCCTTTCCCTATTTCCCTAAAGCCGGGCAACGCACCTATGATTCCCCGGACGTTGCGGGTGTCCATTGGCGGCGGAGATCACTTTCCATTGGTTGATCCGCTTGCTGGTTTGCCCCTCTTTCATAAAAAAAAAACGACTTTTGTACTTTTCTAATTTAAACCTGTCTTGTAATGCGAGTCTTAGTGGGAGCTCCTCTAGTTATATCTGTGGTACATACATACATATTTTCACACTGTATCCCTAATGGGATAGTCAGAGAGGACGCAGCGCCAAGCTACGCGGTCCTTACACACTTCTTTCGCCTCTTCGAAGCTCATCATTCTCCTCACGTACTTTCGTGTAGGTTTCGCTCTGTAGATTTTCTTCGTCAGTCTCACTCACTCATTCACTAGTCTTTCTTTCTCTGTTACTCTCACTCTCTCTCTTATCACACATTCTTTCCCTGTGCCCGAATCCTCTACGCATTTCTTTCTTCATTGTTACAATAATACTGTCGTGCATTGCTGTCATACTGCGTATCTCTTTATTGCTGATTTTGTCCACACGGCTGATACCCCACATATTTTTAAGAGATCGCATTTCTACTGCATTTATCTTTCATTTGATTTCGGGCATATCCAGGCCTCACTACCGTACAGTAAAGTCGGCACCAACACTGCATTATGGATGGTCATTTTGGCTAAGTTAAATATATCCACACTGATCACTAATGCGGCCAGAGCACCGTTTATTTTATTGCTAGCTACTACCCGTCTCTCCACATCCAACTCACATCTTCCATCCCTAGAAAACGCACTCCTGCACGACCCGTGGTACTCATAATATTATCCTTATTTTGGTTATGCAGGAGAAATCTAGAAATCTGCACACATACACCCCGCCCCTTGGGGTAGAAAATGCATTGTGTGGGACTTTTACCTACAAAATTATTACCTGACCGAGTTTCTTATCGGTTCTTTTCAGTGTTCAAGTTTTCTATTTGAACCGAACTAAAGTAGATTTGACGTTCAAAACACCTTGTAATTGGGTTTACTTAAATACATTGATTTGACTTTGACTTTGACTAACACTTCTGCGGGGGTCGTCCTCGGCGCGTTGTCGAGGCGCCCAGGTATCTCCTACGGAACGCACCGAAGCCCCTCTAGTACTGTGTCGAAGCACTTCAGGGGAGGGCAGATACAGAGCCCCTTGGCGTCCTCGCAGTACCTGCACGACAGCATATTGTCCGCATTTGTCGTTCTCCTCGTGGTCACATGGATAGACGACTGGAACCCCCATTCCGATTGGCCGCGACCTCGAAGGCCCCTTAAATTGCTTCTTATGATAGGCGAGGAACAGCGTCGCCTTATTCTCTGACCTGAGATATTAACTTTTTCAGTTTAACCTGTGATAAAATGAATGTAAAGATAATTTGATTTCTTACTGATTTTGTCACACCACCGAATAGTGCAGGAAACGAGTATTCAAATAGGTCAGAATTTACAGAGATGTACACACAGGTCCAGTATTTGTTATGTACTTACTATTTTAATGCAAGCAAGAGTAGATATTTACTAATGTGAAAAAACTAAACCATGGTGAGTAAGACGGTCTGATATTTCGGCTCTATAGTGCTCCATGGATCGCGTCGATACTACACACCTACACAATTGCGATAACAGATACAGTGCAGACAGCGACAGCCACGCGATCACTGCGCGACCGGTGAGTAATTGTAATAAAAAATTGGTATCACGTATGACGATTGCGTATATATTATTCTATGACCATAAAAAGCACTTTTCGGTAGATTTAGCGCCTCTACACAAATTACATTACACGAATTCTCGTTGTGACAGCAGATATCGCGCGATATTGCTGTCGCATACCGACGCGCTGAGTTACATGGCTGACGGTCCGTAACGTACGATGTCACCGCCCTAGCGTAATGGTCTTCATTAAATTATACAATGTTTTATGATGTTAAATCTAGCCGTTTGTTGAATCGAATGGGGCCATACTAGTATTGGTGTGTTTAGATTGTTATCTCTGAATAATTTTTCGAAATAAAAGTCAGGATTTGTACCTGTGACCTCAAAAACAGTTCAAACTGAATGACCTATGTATTAAAATGAGGTTAGTGAAGAGGTCACGTCGTGTTCATCCATTAATCAAGTGTTACGACACGCCCGCGTGTAGATCTGCCTTGCGCATCTTAAGGGGCAGTTCTGCTTTCGCCAAAAATAAATTGCGGTATTTGTTGGGTGCCTATTGACAACGCCAGGTAACCGTAACGACTAGGGCGTACTTTAACATTGGAAAATAAGCAAATAATTTTAATTAATTCTATGATTCATTCTGATAATTATATTTGGATTTGAGAATAATGTGATTTAGTATTAAAAAGTGGCGTTGTGCGCTTCAGCATTATCATTCTCACTGCCAACGGTCAGCTTAGGTCATAGTATAAAGCGTGGCAGTGGCGTGCCTAGGGCTTCAGAATAGGGCAAGCCCGACTTAGCACATTCTTCGTTGTTTTCGTAAAAGTATAGGGAAGGTTAAAATATTATAGATTACTAATAAATCATGACTGACACAACCGGTGGGCAAGAAGACAGGAAAGAGATCACTCCCCGCGTTATTTTTCAACAAAACAATTATTTTTATAATACATTGCTATTAAAAATGTACAGACATAAATAGTTTATCAGTTCTTAACATAATAATATGTCTCAATTCGTTGTTTATCCAAATTACTAAAAGAAAGCACTGTATTCAGGTGTTTTTGTGAATTGCTGTCTTTTATAGCGCCAGTATAGTTTGTTAATACGTGTAGCAATACACTGTTTTCGTTTGACAAGTAATTCGCGGGAATTTTTAAAAATATTTAATATGATTTGAAGTTTTGAAGTTAATATTTGTTTACTCATTCTTGACACGATAGTATTGTGTTCTTGACTGAGCATTTCAGTAAAGCAAGTCGGGCTTTAGGGCTTGTATGGAGGTACCGCCACTGCAGCTCAGGTATACAGTTGTGACGGCTTCGGAGGTAAGCCAAGGTTTTGAGGGTAGCCGACTGAGTCTAAACGCTAAAACATCCTTAGACTTTCGTTGTGAAATGAAACCCGTGTCGATCAATTCGAAATTGGGCGGAAGATAAAAAATATTAGTAACACAGATTACATAAAAATGTTATCTTTCTCCAGTCCTTCTCCATATAAACTAAGTGTATCCAATTTCACATTTATTATATTCTAATTTTACTAAAATGAGACCCAAAGTTTTCGCTTCACGTATTAATATATAGATAATGAAAAGACGTGCTTTCGCTAACTCGCGTCATTCTTGACTAACTCATTTTAACATTCAAAAATACCTAATCACTAAATCACAGATTATTATTAAATTTCAAACTTTCAAAATCACGAATATTGACAATAACTTACATTATATATAAATTGTAGCTTTTTGGCACTCCTCGATATAAATTTTACCAAACCAAATTGCCAAATCTCACATTTCTCCGTGCGCGCGATATGCTTAAAAAGGAGTACAGTTTTCTTTTCACGTATTAATATACTAGTGTGGATTCCCCTTAAAGTAAATAGTGTCGCAGTGATTGTACAAGATATCAAGGTCGCGATGTTACGGCGGTACAAATGAGTTGGCTTTTTACCGCCGAATAATGGAAGCATTTAACAAACATCTCCATTTGACTAACTACAAAGAAATACAGTTCGCATTTCGCAATTCTTACGTACCGTCAAACGAAAACAAAGTACCTATGTTATAGGGCTATATTTTCATGTAAATAATGCAAACTTGATTATTTTATTCAATATAAGTACATCTTATTCTTAGTATTGAATTTTTCCAGATTTTACTGAGAGTTATTTTGGATAAAAGTAGACAGTAATTTTTTTTTAATTAAAAAAATTATATATTTTTCAATACCCATTTGATTTAAAGTGCTTTAATATGGTGCACACACCATAACATATAGATAAATTTTTTTTTATCTCTTTCATCCCCCAGAATTAACCTATTTTTTCTTCATAAGCTAATTCACTCTCACTTTGACTGTCCCACCTTACTCGGTTGTCTAATTTTAATTTGATGTATATTTGTCGAGAGCCTAAACTCTTCGTTTTACAAACTTTTAGAAACAATACATCATATTATAACCCAATTGTGCGAATATGTCGTCAATACAACAGTTTGGTCTCGAATTACAAACACATTGACATTTTTGATAAAAGGCATATTGCTTTCAAAACAAAAATCAAAACCGTACTCGAACGGCGCTCGCCTAACTCGCCCAACAACTGCCATAGATTGTCTAAATGTATATGTGTTCTGTGGTCTAAATCGATGCGTCATTTCATTTCCTTGTTTTTTAATTTTATTATTATAAACTTATTTTATTAATTATAAACTTTTAAACTTTCGCGTTGCATTATAAAATTCCTCAAGCAAACAGACCACGGCCGATGTAACTCGGTCGAAACGTCAAGCCATAATAAAAGGTAATCGTTAAATTTTTCGTTTTAGACATTTTATCTATATTTTGTTTTTCTTCTATCCACAATATTGTTTTTAAGTTATTGTTAATTTTTGTATATTTGATTATTTTACTGTTTGTTTTTTTTATCAATCGTAATGTTTTTATGTGTATACACGTTTTTGGGTTTCAGTCTAGTTATGTTATGTTTGTCCATTGTTGTAATGTAATCTTTGTGGCTGTTGCCTGTAGTGTGTATCAAATAAAAAACAAAATCCTTGAAGTGCAAACTCAACTTTTGAAATTCACATTTATATTTGAACTTCCGTTTACTATAACTGTTCTATTCAGAGGAAAACGACTGATAGACAGACGGATGATTCCATCAGTATTTTGTTTTTTCAATTTTGTAATAGAATAATAATAAAAAAATCTACGTATTATAATATTACATTCAACTAGCTGTTTCACTCGTGTTAAAGTTGGTATTTTTGTTCTCTTCTCTGAGATGTCCTACCTGCCAATGAGTCTGGTCAAAATCGTTTTAAATATTTCAGAGATTAGCCCAGACAAACAAACAGACAAGAATTTAAAGAAAGCGTGTTTGGGTTTTGATTACGTGCAAATGCATGCAAATGACCACATAATCTTAAGGCGACGAATTGGAAATTTTGACGGCAAGGATCCCAATTTTTCTAAGTGGTTAGAAAATGTATGAAAGTGATATTTGGTAGCCTGATTATTCATTTCATTGACTTCATTGTGCCAGTTACGTTACACGATTGGTTAACTTTTTTAAGTGAAAAAAAATATCAAAGAAGGCTCTTATTAAATAGAGATTTACATTTTTCGTACTAACGGGACCGATTTATGTCTTCTAAATTCTGCGTAGATTAATCTGAACACTTCAAAATACCAGTTGGATTTTCTAAAATTAATTTTAGTTTTTAAAATACATACATACATATCCTCACGCTGTATCCCCAACGGGGTAGTCTCATCATTCTCCTCACACATTTTCGCCTAGGTATGCGAGTGCTTTTGACATTTCCATCCGCTAACACTGGCTGTTTGATCTATTTTAACATAATCGAAAATAACTTTTTTCCAATTTTTCATAGGCTAGAGCGCGCGCACGTTCATGTGGTATGTACATATATGGGCGCGGAAGCTCTATTTTAGATGAATTATTGCTTATCACTGCATCATTTTAAGTAAAACCTTTATTTCGAATCACAGACAGACATTTTTATAATAGTCGTTTAATTTATTAAACTACATAATTGAGAAAACTTCGCGGGCGTATATAGAACACCTCACCTAAATTTCATCACAATCGGATAAATGGTTTAGGAGTACATAGAGGACAAATACAAAGAAACATTTATTCTTACATGTCACTAGCTGATTCCCGCGACTTCGTCTGCTTTTTTTATTTCTAAAATAGCCTATGTCCTTCCTCAGGATTCAAGCTATCTCCATACCAAATTTCATCGCAATCGGATGAACAGTATCAGTAACATGCAGCCCATAAAATACGAACAACAAACAAACATTGATTTCTATATATTAGATTAGCTGATGCCCGCCACTTCGTCCGCGTTGTTTCTTTTTAAAACAGCCTATGTCCTTCAGGATTCAAGCTATCTCCGTACCAAATTTCATCGCAATCGAATGAACGGTATAGTAGCCCATAAAATACGCACAAACGTACAAACGAATAAATAAACATTGAGCTTTATATATTAGACTAGCGACCCGTCCCGGCTTCGCAGGGGTAGAAATTGTTTTGAAAATAACTCGTTAATCGTTGATAATATAGCTTTCTAACAGTGGAAGAATTTTCAAAATCGGATCAGTAGTACCGGAGATTACCCCGAATATCCAAACTCACAAACTTTACCTCTTTATAATATTATAGTATAGATAATAGTATGATAGTATTAGTATAGAAGATATAAATATAGACATAGAAGTATAGATATATATCAACAGTCCGTACTGATTTCGTCCGGGTTGAATACATAATGTAGGTATGAACTGTATCCATCTGGGATAAGTAATATACCTTTCAAATAGTGAGAGAATTTTCCATATAGGTGTAGTCGTTTTGGAGATTACCCTCCGCTTATAAACTCCGCTCAAAATCCTCTCCCTTTATAATATTAGTATAGATAAGACGTGTATACGCCTCTAACCACACCTTAGACGATACGTAGTCGTGAGTATGTCGGAAGACGTTTCATACCGCGATCATCTTGATACGTGATCGTGCAATGTTGGCTCGTTTCTACTAGGTGAAGGTCGCGTCAAAATGGCGTCTAGATAATACAACCTCGCCTAGCAAATAGCGCGTCTATTTTATAATCGTTTAAAGTTTTGTTCCTAACTTGTTCTGCTCGTTTGGTAATCGCTTCCATACCTTTTTTTGGTAACACGGAAGAACTTAAAAAGTACATAGCCAACCTCTCGGGTACATCGGTGGGGATTAAGACGACGCATTGGGAATTTTGGCGGCAGCGATCTAAATTTTTCTAAGTGAATATAAAACATATGAAGGTGATATTTGGTAACCCGATTTTTCATTGCATTGACTTTATTTTGCCAGTTGCGATACACGATTGTTACTAGACACTTTTCTAACATAAAAAAAAATAAAAAAAAAACCTCTTTAAAACAGAGATTTACATTTTTCGGATTAACACGACCGATTTAAGTATCTAGATTTCCTTTATAGTTTAATCTAATCATAATCTTCAAAACGCCAGTTGGATTTTTTAAAATTAATTATAGTTTTTAAAATAAACGAAAATAACTGCTTTGTCGTATTTTTCGCAAACTAGCCCGTGCATGTTTACATAGAGCAGAAGGTTTATTTTGGATTAAATTATTGTTTATCAATGCGTCGCCTTAATCTTTATACACACTAAAATTCGAAGGACTCCGGCGACGTTAATTCCTAAAAAATTACAGACAGCGATAGCCATGCGATCGCTGCGACCGGTAACTAATTGTAATAAAGAATTGGTATCATGTATGGCTATTGTGTGTCTATTGCGCCATGACCGTAAAATAGACTTTTCGCGATATATTTAGCGCGACTATACTATGCTGCATGCGCGCATGCTGATTACAAGTTAGGTAATAAGCGAACGGGTTTTCCTATAGAACGCCGAATCCGAATATCTTCTTGCGCTGTCGAAGTACAGCCCAGGGGGACAGTGACAGAGTGCCTCCAGCTCACTGTCGCTATCGCACTCCTCGGGTTCGCATGGATGGACGACCGGTATCCCCACTACGATCTCCCGCGACCCCAAAGGCCTCTTTAGTCGTCTCTTTACAATAAGCGAAAGACACCGTAGCATTATTCTCTGACCCGAACTACATGGCTGACAGTCCAAGGCGTAGGTTACACCGCCCCGGCGCGCGGCGGTGTCTTCTCCGAGCGGCTAGATTATCACGTAAGAAATTGCAGATAGCGATAGCCGTGCCGCAGTCCTGCGTTATGTGTCTTAAATTAATATCATGCGATATAAGTAGTGTCACTAGCAGTAGTTATTAGTTCACTGATTATTCGACAGAGGCAATAATGATTCGTGATACCACGTGACATTTGACAATATATCGTGCTCGATTTAACAATATATCGCGCGAATTCGGCTACCGCTTACTGGCTGCAGTTACGTTATGAGCGGGCCGGATCGGCCTTCTCCCGTTCGTACCGGAGCACCTCTTGCGCTATGCCGAAGTACGGCCCGGGGGAACAAACCGAGCACCCTAGCAACCTCGCAAAGCTGTAGTAGCCTATGTTGCTCGCTAATAATGAAGCTTTCTGTAGGTGAAAGAATTTTTGAAATCGTTCCAGTAGTTTTTGAGTTCATTATATACAAACAAACAAAGTTTATCTCTTTGTAATATTAGTATAGATACAGTTGAAAGGCTATATCAGGAGGCTTAGACAAGTGGCTCAATTGTCGTAAACGCTAGTAGAATAGAATGACGAATACGACGTAATCTAGCGCAGCGAATTTGATATTGGTAGGCAAACGTTATTATTAACTTTCTTGTATATCAAAGTGCGACAACAAAGCGGGAAATAATGAGATTACTGCTGAGATGATCAAATGTGGTGGTTCTAGGCTCTGGCAGAAGAGAAAGGTTCCGAAGGATTGGCGCACCGCAGTCATAGTACCTCTCTATAAAGGGAAAGGTTCCCATTTAAACTACGCGTGCTATAAGGCCATCAGCTTGGTAAACTTAGCAAGTAAAGTCTATACCAAGATATTGACTAAACGTATGATAGGCATTCCTGAAAGATATTTGTGGGACGCACAAGGTGGTTGTAGGAACGGTAGGGGCTGTATGGATCAGCTCTTCTTGCTCCGCGGTGTCGTGGGGAAGTTATGGCCATAGATAGGAAAGTATTCTGCGCTTTCGTGGAACTTGATAAAAGCATTCGATAGAGTAGTGTGAAAGAAATTATGGAGTCATCTACCTGAATATGGCGTGGAGGGCACTTCACTGCAAGCTGTGAGGTTATTATATAGAGGCCACAAAGCCTGTATAAGGATAGACGGTGACTTGTCGCCTTGGTTCGAAATCTTCGGGCGTCAGACAGAGCTGCATGATGTCTGCCTGGCTATTCGTGCTGTATTTGAAAAATTGCCTCCAGACTTTGAAAGGTAGTATGAGTGGTATGATACGTGTAAACTGCCTATCGTACGCTGACGATACTGTACATAGCGCCATCGGAGGCGGAGTTGCAGACACTAGTTACGTGCATGAAAGAAGACTGTGAAGTGAAAAGATTAAATATGAATGTGAACAAATCTAAGGTTCTGGTGTTTGAAAGGGAAGATGTACAGACAAAGTGTGAAATATGGGTAAATGGAAAATGTCTAGAACAAGTGAACGAAATTGTATATCTGAAGAGTGCGTTTCCGAGGGATGGAAGATGTGAGTTGGATGTGGAGAGACGGGTAGCAGGTGGCAATAAAGTAAACGGTACTCTGTCCGCATTAGTTGGCAGTCGAAACGTCGGGATAAAATAGGTAACTAGCCTTGAAGTATAAACGCGACATAGACCAGTTACCAAATATTGTAAGATGTGTACAAGTCGTGAAAGTTTAAACGTTTGCCACTTGTCTAGCCGCTAAGTACTTTTCATTTTTGGGGTTTTTGTAAATAGAAAGTTACGAAATGTAATTTTTTTAACCATAAGTTGGTAACACATGAAAGCTTTTCATATTACGGGTAGACTTTTTGGCGGGAACGGGAGAAGTGAGGTTGTCATTTTTATTTAGATTTTCTATTTTTTACATTTTAGGACTTTTAAAGTACAACAGTGTATTGTGTTTTAAAGTTCTGTGTAAGTAAAAAGAATGGAGGAGATCCAAATATACATGTGTAATTGAAGTTTTCGCGCTCTTTCAAGAAGTCCTTTTTTTAACTTAAGTAAAGCCTACTATCACTTTACTGGAGGAGTGTTAGGGACGGTTAATGTTTCTCCAGAAGTCTTTAATATTTCGACTGAAGGAATACATTGTTCATGGTCAAGAATAAATTTAATAATAAAAAAAAAATTATATTATGAATTCAATAAGTTATAACACATTATTATGCGTTAATTTTTAGGGTTTCGTACCTCAAAAGGCAAAAACGGAACCCTAATGAGATCGCTTCGTTGTCCGTCTGTCTGTCTATCAAGACTTTTTCTCAGGAAAGCGTGGAGGTGTCAAATTGAAATTAATATTAAATACTTATGTCTGCAATCCCTTGAAGCTGTAAAATAATTAAGCTTCTAAGTAAACGGAATCAAAAAATATGTTCACTTATGTATACATTTTGATACTCGCAAGTAAATCATAACCTATAGGGTACTTACCATTGACCTAGAATCATTAAAGGCAAGAAGCAAGGTCTCAGCACAAGTAAAGGAAAAAATTTGTAATTTGCCATTACCAATTTACATTATCAGCTGGATAGTATGGGAGAACGTGTCTTTTAATTGCAAAGTTAAGTTTGTTTTTGAAACCGATTTATATATTATCGGTAAATACATAATACAAGTACATTGTATGACGGTACGGAACCCTAAGTGCGCAGTACAACTCGCACTTGACCGGTTTTTTAACGCTTTGTCGAAAATACGCTTAGAACTTGTTGATACCTCCCACCGTACTTTCAAGAATATCTCATTACATGACTAGATGGTCATGGAATAATACTACTGAATATTTAGTACCTATTGGTACTTATTACAGCGTGTTAAGGCCATAGCACTGTTCGTACACATCTCTTAATTAATCTAACTAGTGGTCGCCCAGTGGACGAAATTCGACCGTAATTCATTTAATTTTTAACTTTGAACATTGGCTGTATGAACGTACACAATGAGTGACTTATTTAATTTAATTTAATGTATTTCTAATGCATATTATATAAAAATATTAACTTTCTCCTGTCCTACATATAAACTTTAAGTGTACCTAATTTCACACTCCTTCGTCAGCGCCATTTTCTTAAAAAGGAAACTAAAGTTTTCGCTTCACGTATTAATATATAGATTTTACGAACTATTTAAATTAAATGTGTACATGACATTATTGAGGTTTCATTGCAACAACGCGTACATTTATTTTACTGATATATTATTGGAACGAAGTTCTTTAACGCGGCGCGGCTTGCGGGAGGTTTTTTTTTTCTTTCTTTATAGCATGGCGTACAGATTAGCGCATTTGTCAATGTCACGTATTGTAATAATAAGTAGAATGGTTATCGTAAAACTCCTCCAGTAAAGTGATAGTAGGCTTTACTGAAGTTGTAAAGGACTTCTTGGAAGAGCGCGACAGGAGTAGGTTTAAATGAACATGTGTAGCTGACTACACATGTTTATTTAGACCTACTCTATTCTTTTCACTTACACAGAACTTTAAAACACAATATACTATCACTTTTGTACTTTATTACCCCCAAAAATGTAAAAAATAGAAAACCTAAATAAAATGACAACCTCACCTCCTGTTCTACCAAAAAGTCTTGCGTGAGGTTTGAGTAGTAGAAATCGTCACGTAAGGAAAAAGCGTTACGTAGTGCGAGATCCACGCGTCGCGCGGCGCTAGGTTTTTGTCTTTGTTTTAAATCATACGTGAGTTATATTGTCTCATTATTGCAATGAAGTTTTGAGGAATAGAAATTGCAGCTAAGGCACTTTGTTCCTGACCCGACCGCACACGTTTTTTATTTAAAATAAAGGTCGCCCTATGGTCGAAGTTCGACCATAAATATAAACTTATAATAGAAACTCTTTGGCGACAATCTACTTTGTGCGACTGTTTGACCCAAGGTGGTTACATTACATATATATGATCACAAACTATTATGAGTTCGAAATTGACAGTCTTTTCAACCGACTTCCAAAAAAGGAGGAGGTTCTCAATTCGGTTGTTTTTTTTTTTGTTTGTTACCTCATAACTCCATCATTTATGAACCGATTTGGAAAATTCTTTTTTTGTTCGAAAGGATACACTTCCAGATTGGTCCCATTGAAATTTCATTGGTATTGAAGCTTTGGTTTCGAAGATACACCAAATAACGCGACCTGGTTATTTATATTGACGATTCTCTGGTATGTCATTTGTTAACTATCGTTGTCCCCACATGGTATAATTGTAGTATGGTATAATGGTAAAGTAGGGAGAAGATATAAATTGGCTGTGATATAATAAATTCAGTCAGTAGAGTCAGTCTTGTGGCGGACAGAGAATACGGCTGGTGGCTGTCGTCTTCGGATTGTAAGAATACTGCTAGCGTGTAATTATGATGCAACCTTTACACTGTTCTTTTATAACTGATTGATATGATATTATATTGATGATATTGATAATGGCCATAATGGGCAATAATATCCCATGTTCGATCTGTTCGCATCCTTTATTGTGAAAGCTCACGGTTTGTGCTCCTCAATAGAATGGAAGTTAACACATTGCGCTCCAGAATTAGAAAATAAACTAATTGTAGACCTGCTCTAGATATTTATTTAGGCCAAGGTCACTCAAAAGGGAGAAATAATAAAACTTTTATAAAAAAATTAAACCGACTTCAAAAAATAACACTGAAAACTATGAAATAACTATCCCTTACAGATCAAAACTTAAGTACAAAAATAACTTTATAAAAATACGCTTTTAAAAAAAAAATTAAACCGCCTTCAAAAAAACACCGAAAAGTATAAAATAACTATCCTTTACTAATCAAAACTCAAGTACAATTAAAATAACTATAAATACGATACACATACCTATATAATTAAATTTGACAGTTATTGAAGTCGGTGTCAAATCAATGTGCAACAACAGAAAGTCTATTAGTTTGGTGGGCTTGGCACCGACTTCAGTAACTGTCAAATTTAATGATATACGTATGTGTATGGTATTTATAAATTATTTTAATTGTACTTGAGTTTTCATCAGTAAAGGATAGTTATTTTATACTTTTCACTGTTTTTTTGAAGGCTTTAAGAAGTTTTTTAAAAGCGAAACCAAAGTTTTAGCTTCACGTGTTAATATATAGATATTATTAGAAATATACAATGATATCAAAGAATTGTGTCATCGTACTAGTTACGTAGTACGTTAGTATCGTACGGAACATTAATTGCGTACGTACGACTTGTTCTTTGCACTTAGCCGGGTTTCTGTTCGATTAGAGCAAAATGTGTAGTACGGCTTTTGATCGCATGGCAACTCTAGATGTGTAAGGTCTTTTTCAAAGGTTTTAAAATAGCCTCGACATTAGGAATCAACTTTCAATATTATAACTTAATTTATTATATTAAATTGACTGGAAGAAATCAGTCTACGCCCTGTATAAATAATGTACTCTGTGACGTAAAATTTGAGTTATAATAACACGCAAGGTCGCTTAGGTGATAATTTTACACACGGTTGCAAAGTTTGTCGAACTACAGTTCGTCGAACTGTTTGTCAAACTGTTGTATTCAAATTATTATTAATAAATTCCATTCCAAAACAGCAAAATGTTGAAGGAACACAGTGAGTATGAGCTTGTACTCAACGCAACTACTAAGAGAAGTGTAAATAAGTAATATATGTAGGTAGGTTTTTTTACGCAAGATTAAAAGAAAACAGATGTAAATGTGACTGAGGTACTGTATCTGAGAATGAGTTTTGGAATATAGGAAAAAATACGTTCTCAAACGTTTGACACAGAAAGTAATGTCATGATTAAAATAACAGAAACGTTAATGACTACCCTCATATTATGTAACAGTAAAATGTAATTTGTCGTCTAAGATTTCAAACACCCATTAATTCGAGCTCAATCCGTCGAGTGGCATTCGAATCTAAATTATACGTGAGAGACGACATGCACACACTCTAATTGAATTTTAGCCGACTTTAACAAAAGGAGTGCCAAATCAATATGCAACTACCAATGATGTTATAATTAAATACTGAGTTCGTCCTGTGCTCGAAATTCGACCGCAAATATGAACTTATAATGATGGCACTTCACATGGCTATTTGTGTTTGCTATTGGGTGTTTGTTGTATTTGGAAAATATGTGACGTACTCGCAAACATGCAAATACAGGCAAATACGACCATCCATACATGGCAGCCAAATAACAAACACACAAACATTTGGCAGCAGAAGAAAATGTGTCCACCAAAACTATGGACGTGTTTCAACTTGCAGCGGGATTTTATTAGTTAAATGCATGTAACTATTACATGCAGTGCGTGAAAAAATACAAAGTAGTGAAAAAAATCATGGAAAGCAAGGCGCTGATGGATGCTGACTATGCATAAAAATTTGCATTTTCAATAATTGTTCCAGTTCGCGCTCACAACACAGACACAAAATACTGCACGTCCATACAGATCCACGGCGCGTGCGCTTCTGAATATGGCCATTGTGTAGACGGTTTATTTGCGTATTTGCCTATTTAACCTCTTTGATGTGCGTCGAAAAACCGACAAGCGCACGGTAACGCGTATTTGGTATTGGCCATATTTGTCAAATAGGCAAATAAGGCCAATACTTGTCAAATATACTCTCCACACGTGGTAATTGTATGCCAAATATGCCAAATACGCAAATACAAATAGCCATGTGAAGTGCTACCTTTATATAAACTCTTTGACGATAATCTACTCTGTGCGACTGTTTGATCCGAGGAGGTTACGTATACCATACGTGATCACAAACTATTATGAGTTGGAAATTGACAGTCTTTTTGACATTGGCAAGTATTTTTATTTATTTATTATTACACAATGCAAAGAAATGATGTTACAAAAACACAGTATGAACGTAAACAATTGAGTGATTTAATTAATTTAATGTAATCTATTTCTAATGCATTAAAATATGTATAAAAATATTAGCTTTCTGCTGTCCTGTATAAACTTTAAATGTGTACTCACACGGAGAGGACCAGGCCTTCGTGTCTCAGATTTTGCTGAAACTTTGCAGAGGGTCTTCACTACATTAGAAAACACAAAAGCTACAATTTTAGGGTCCAATGATGCCCCAGCTAGAAGCTATGATATATTTTATTATGCAAAATTATATAAATGTGATAGTGTAAAAAGGGCTTCATTTCGATAATTTGTTCAAGTAAACAAAAAACAAAGTATTTTCTGTGCAAAACAAGAGTTGTCCGCCATGGTTGACACTGACAAGTATTTCCTTTTTTTAAACTTTTTAAACTACGTGTATACGTAGTTCCAATTTTTCTACTTAAACGTAGTTCCAATTTTTCTCGCTTTTTAATTAATATTTTTTAAAGTTTCAAAAAAGGAAATACTCGTCAGTGTCAGCAATGGCGGACAACTCTTGTTTTGCACAGAAAATACTTTGTTTTTTGTTTATTTGAACAAACTATCGAAATGAAGCCCTTTTTACACTATCACATTTATATAATTTTGCATTATAAAATGTATCAAAGCTTCTAGCTGGGGCATCGTTGGACCCTAAAATTGTAGCTTTAGTGTTTTCTAATGTAGTGAAGACCCTCTGCAAAGTTTCAGCAAAATCTGAGACCCGAAGGCCTGATCCTCTCCGTGTCAGTTTCACACTCCTCATTCCGCGCAATTTTCTTAAATAGGGAAGTAAAGTTTTCGTATCACGTATTAATATTAAATATAACATAAATGACAACTACAGAAAGTCTACTAGTTTGGCACCAACTTCAGTAACTGTCTTTAATTATATAGGTGTTTGTATCGTATTTATAAAGTTACTTTTGTACTTGAGTTTTAATGAGTAAAGCATAGTTATTTCATATTTCGACTGCATATTATACTCGATTCATGAAATGTTATCCACTTTTAATTTAATGTATAATTATTATGTACGTATTTTGAGTAAAATAAATAAATAATAATGCGTGATTTACGATCTTCGTCCGTACCACCCAACATGTTCGCTGTCCGTGACACCCGTGTGTTTCGCAAGGGGACGCGTGCGAACCTCGTAACCGTATCGTGGGAACTTAACATTTGCGCTTTCACTGGTCACTAACAACCGAACCATCGACGTTTGATTTACGCTCTAGTGACTAGGTCTGTAACTTGTTTATTCATATCTAAAATTTTAAATTTAGGAAACCGGACACAGTAAATAATGAAGACGAATTTCCGTCAAACATACTTACATATCTTCACGCTGTCTTCCAAACGAGGTAGTCAGAGAGGACGATTCTTTCGTTTCCTCAAATCTCATCATTCTCCTCACACATTTTCGCCTAGGTATGTGTGTGCTTTTGACATTTTTCCGTCTACTAACAGACTGGCTATTTGATCATCTTAAGTCAGCTGTGGTCTTCCTCGGCTTCTTTTACTACTCACTTTCGCTCAGTAGATTTTCTTCATCAGCCTTTTATCACTCATTCTTTCCATGTGCCCGAACCATTTTAGCATTACTCTCTTCATTTTTTCAATAACACTGTCGTGCAACCCTGTCATACTGCGTATCTTTTTATTGCTTATTTTGTCAGCAAGGGTGACACCGCACATATTTCTGTGAGATCGCTTTTCTACTGCATTTATCTGGCTTTCACTCGATTTCGGGCATATCTAGGCCTCACTAGTGTACAATAAAATTGGAACCAACACCGCATTGTGTATGGCCATTTTGGCTGACTCAGACATATTCACACTGCCTACTAACGCAGACAGAGCCGTTTACTTTGTTGCCAGCTGCTACCCGTCTCTCCACATCCAACTCATATCTTCCATCCCTCGAAAATCACTCCCCAGATATACAATTTCGTTCATTTGTTCTAGACATTTTCCATTTACCCGTATTTCACACTTTGTCCGTACATCTTCCTTTTCAAACACCAGAACCTTAATTTTGTTCACATTTATATTCAATCTTTTCACCTCACAGTCTTCTTTCGTGCACGTAACTAGTGTCTGCAACTCCGCTTTTGATGGTGCTATAAGCACAGCATCGTCAGCGTATAATAGGCAGTTTACCACTGTATCATCACATATCGTACCACTCACACTACCTTTCAATGTCTGGAGGCAACTGTCCAAATATAGCACGAATAGGCAGACAGACATCACGTAACCCTATTTGATGCCTGAATAGACTTCGAACCAGGGGACAAGTCGCCATCTATCCTTACATAGGCTCTGTGGCCCTGATATAATGACCTCACAGCCTGCAGTCAGGGGCCCTCCACGCCGTATTCAGGCAGAAGACTCCTTGATTTGTTTCGCACTACTCTATCGAATGCCTTTTCATGATCCACGAAAGCGCAGAAAATTTTCCGACCTATGGCCAAAATTTCCCCCACGATACTGCGGAGCGAGAAAATTTGATCCATACAATTCCTACCGTTCCCAAAACCACGTTGTGCCTCCCACAAATATCAAACTACATTGGAACAAACGCTTACGTAAACGCTCGCATGTGTTCGCTCAAACTCACTTTATATATTCATCCTGAGCAAATGCCTGCCGAAAACTGACCGCCTCAGACAGACAGGATAGCTTATAATGTAGTTTAAAGATATCAAGAATCGCCCCAAAATAATAATTATTATAGAAATGAAGACCGAATTAGTGCAGTTTTGGGTCTTTTCGACCCAGGGCGAGTCCTCGCGGGTTAAGAGTATAATATAAATTAATGTCTTATTTTAAACTTGTTGCAGGATGAAAAGGAGGGCGCGGGGCGTCGGGAAGACGCCGTGCTGCCCAGCACGATGGAGGTAAGTCAAAATTTCAGGTAGTGGCGTATTTGAAGATTTGGCGCCCTAGGCTTATAAGGTTTACCGTCCCATAAATTAAGAAAAAAATGCTAAAATTCTCTAATAATGAAAAAGGTTATATAAAATAATATACACTATTTGTTAAATACTAACTGTTGTCCGTCACTTCGTCCGCGTGGTATTAAAAAAGTAGCAGCCTGTGTCCTTTTCCGGGGCTTAATCTATTTCCATTCTAAATTTCATCAAAATCGGTCAAAACGTTTAGGAGGAGAACCTTTAAATAACGATAACTTTTTTCACTGTCATCCGATTTCAATCCAACAAAGCGTAAATGGTGCTCCAAGCTGCTAAATGTACCCGTGAAAACCACAAGTAAATCCGTTCAGTAGTTTCGTAGATTAGCGTGTACATACAGACACAGACAAGTATTTAAAAAAATGCTTTTTTGTGTTCTGTTATTTTCTTTATCGCCCACACTCATTTTTTGATAAATTTATTCAATGTGTAGACAAAAGGTTGCTACTGTTTTATTATACCATATAAGTATGTCTAGATTACATCTTTTTACTATTCACAAATTGGTTGACAAAGGATGACGCCCATCTCCTATATAACTGTGGACTGGGAGAAATAATAACAAGTACCATGAATACCTTGCTTGCGGTTCGATTTAAGTGGGTACATGAAATTTAATGAAATAAACGACATATTTTTAAGTCGGGAAAGTTGATAATCAGGTAAGTAAAACTTTTGAGGTTAGACATTTTGGCGCGAGCGAAAGAAGCGGGATTGGTATTTTGTTCAAAATTCAGATTTGCTATTTCTTGTGCCTTTGTAAGTTTTATAATACAAAAATGATAGTATATTGTACGCTAAAGTAGTGAGAGAAATTAGAGGAATTTCGTTTAACAGTCCTTTGTAACTCTAGTAGAGCCTAACTATTGTTTTACTGAAAGAGTGTTACGAGACTTGGTTATGAGAAAAAAGAACAAGCTTTACATCAGACAAGTGTTATTGGAATCTGAACCATGATCACGGAAGTCAAAGCTGTATGGGCATAGTGCCCTATGAATCTCAAGAATTTAGGAATAATATAAAGAGAAAGTTTGAAATAAATTTAGAAAAATAATTATTTTTCTAAGGATAAACTCAGTAAATTTTTTAGTTTTAGAAAATTTTTCAGTTTTAGAAAATTATTAAAGTAACTCTTCATCACTATATTTTCTCCTTTGGTTATTATTTACTATTAACTACTCACAAAACTCAAATAAGATAAATTAAAGGAAGTCAGGAGATTTGGGTCGATGGGTGATCAACCGCATTGAGAATAAAAACTATAACAGCTTACACAATAAAACAAAAAATGTTTTCTGTTTTTTATTTATTAATCGGATTCTTTTCTTATTACATTATCTAAGAACTTTATAGATGTGCATCAAACACATCATCTCACTGTATTTCAATGTGTGCCAGAAGTAACTTGCGCAGAATGTCAGATATGCTAAGGATTATCATTGCAAGTAATCGTAGATATTATTTGTTTCCATATTTGTTTTTACCATTTATACATGTGAACACACGATTTATGCATAATGTAGTTCATATTCGATTATATGAAGCAAGAAAGTTGTATTATTTTATAAATGAATTAAAAATAATTCGTAATTATGAAGCATGGCTTCCGGTACCTAGCTTTTTTTCTAATCAGCAGTGGTCCAGGTTCAGTCCAGCATAGCGACTAGAGATTAATTTTGCGATAGCATTCAGTTTACAACCATCACTTTGACATTGTTTCCTTCAGAAACAATTACAAAGTAGCTGTTAGTGATGACAGCGATCTCGAAGTGACGGTTGTTTATTGAATGTGACCTTACATGTCTAATAACAGCTGCAGAGGTGAAAATGTATGTTGATTAATAATATAACATTTTAGCTTTAGTTACTGCCATATTAGCTACCCTAAGGCTAATGGAAAAACATCCGTTGAAATAGACATATCATAGTACTTAAGCTATCATAACCACTTTTAATGTGATTCATCAAAATAAAGGTTCCGGTTTTCCTTTTGAGATATGAAACCCTAAAATCCCCGTGTCACTTGGCTCAAAATAAATAACAATATGCTCACTTACTATACCAGGTGGAACCCATTCAGTGAGTAAAGAAATTACTCTCATATCCTGATCCAACCTCAGACATCGCCAACTTCTATTTATACGTATGCCGCAGGTAGTGCACAGAATATCTGTTGTCGTGGATAGCTCCGAATCTTCCATGCTATACTTTAATACAATGCAGTTCAGGAGAGCAACGAATCGGAGTCCGTTTTTCAGAGCCGAGATCACAATAAAACAAGTACGATCAGTCTGGAGTCATATCCAAGTTCACAATTAGAGTAAAGGATTATTCCAATTTGTTTCAAAGCCGAAAGTCACGAAATAGAGGAAGGAATGAAGTAGAAACATCGATCTAATGACAGTTTGACGTTTGACAGTATATCGAGCAGGACTGCCAATGCCAAAAGCTAAGCTCCCCAGAAATGTTTGCCAAATTCTCCAAACTTTGAAAGCGAAATACTAATGTTTTCCAATTTCCAAAAAGGAACTGTAAGAAAATACGTTTTACGAATAATATCGAACTACGAGTACTTTCATTAAAAGCTGGTAGCAGAATGACATGTATTGTCTTGAAATCTTAACTCTTCTTTATTTTATATGTATACCTATGTATACTTAATTATTAATTCGTTATTAATTCTAAAATTCCGAAATCTCTAGCATGATAATATTTCCTACAAATTCAATTGCCTCGAAATTTCCCGGTATTTAGGGATATCTCCACGCATTGGCAGCCCTAGTGTTAAGTAGATGACAGTCACTACGATTCGTTCAATAAAAATGATTTATTGATGAGTTCAAAACAAAATGTAACCATTACTTTTAAAAATCATTTTATTTTTTCACGTACTTTTACCAAAATATGGCATAGCCCAATAAGTGCTCCATTAAAAACAATTTCGATGTGTGTATCTTTTGTCTCGGGTACTTTTCCAGGCCCAGGATGGGCATTCTCCTTTGTCATAAACGTTGTCGTAATTAACGGATATTCTTAAGTCGGCTTCTATATTTAGGCATCACTATTCATAATGTGCTGCCCCTTGCAGCCTGCCGCTCCGGGCCAATGCCCCTATGGCCGTAGGGTAAATATGCTACTGATTACATGCGTGTTGCGTATTCACATTATCAAAGAAGTTAAATAGAAGCGGTAGAAATGCGATCTCTCAGGAGAATATGCGGTGTTACCCTCTCGAACAGCACACACAATGAAGAAATGCGCAATAGACGAGTGGATGAAACTATTATGTAATAAAAACCCGTCTCAAAAAATACTTTGTACCGATTGCAATGAAACATAGCTAAGATCATCCTTGAGCAGTTCCTATCGAACAATGAAAAGGATATTCACATCGGTTTCTCTTTTTTTTATTTGTTTTTGAGAAGGGAAAAAGTCCCCACGGACAGTCAGCCGGGCTCTACGCCGACTGAATAGTGTCGGAATCGAACCGTCTAAAAACCCTCCTCTTTGCTGTTAGCCCTAGAGGCTTTTACAGCGTCACCGGTCGTTAGGGCGAGCGTATAAGGCGTCCTGCCAAGTAATTGACCGCCTGAGGGTTCCTCCAGTCGAGGTATACCTCGTATGGAGGGCGAACCTCGGACTCAAGGCGTCGGCAGGAGAGTTTTCCGCACCTGCGTGCATATTAACGGTATTTCTGCCTCTAGCGGACCCGGTCGATGTGACGGCTGAGGTCCGATTCGTGTACCTAGTGTTCCGAGTGGCAAGTTACAATGTGGCAAGGCCCGCGTCCCGGTTTATCAGTTCAAGAGTTACGATGTCACACATAAAGACGCAGATAACGCCGTCAATCACATAGCACTCCTCTTCAGTCGCGGGTTAGAAATGAATGGAATGCTTAGATTTTTCATGCATGTAGAATGATAGAATAACGAGTAATGAAAAAATCTACATAATGGAGACGCATGGTAGTACAAGCCAAAGCAGACTAAGGGCGAGTTTTGAGTTTTGGGGACGTATAAATAGAAACCGATAATACCAACCTCCAACCCATTAACAAAATTTATTGTCGGGCTTTTTCGTAATGTGAAGAGTAAGTACTAACTAATAACTGCAAAATAAAGTCTGTTGTGTTGCATTCAATTTATGTATCTAAATCCGGCCAACTTTGTATTTTTGTAACACCAAAAAAAACGATTTAATTCAAGTAATTCCTTTGGCCGAGTATTATACTTGGGACTATTAGTTTCAGTTACGGGCCAATCAGTTTTATTAAGTGTACACGTAACATAAATAACAAAGTCGGACTTATAAGGAAATTCGTTAAATTCGAGAGATAACAGTATTAATAGACTTTCTCAAAAGATCACACCGAATTTAGTAATGGAAATCGGTTAGCAATCGAGCCCTTCTCGCTTCTGAATCAGCTAAGTGACAAATCAATAGATCAATTAAACGATATAGATCTGCGCAAGAGTCGACTTCCATATTCAAATCGTAAACGTCAAATCGGGCCGTTCGAAATTTAAACTATTTCAGTTGCGAATCGTACTCGGATCACACAATGGTTTTGCAACGTTATTCTGCTGCCTGTTTAAATACATTCTCGTATTTTGATGATGCGATATTATAGTATTCCAATTTCGAAATACGAACTATGTTCATATTATACTTAGATCTTAGAACATACAACGAGATTAGTCTGAAAATTGTACCTAATTATGATTTGTTTTAAAATTGTTTTGATCATTGAGTTTATAACTCCAGGACATCCTATGTGATGTGAATCCGATCTTCGATCCGATGTGAGGTGAATAATATATGATAAAAGTAGATTTGTGGGTACTGTTTTCTAAAACGATATGGCAGCCGATCAGAATATCTGATAATATACGTGTGTCGTATGTACTAATCTAATTTGCCTCACCGTTGCTAAATAAAGTCTATGATTTCGATTTTATTCTTAAAATTATTCTTTTAGCTTTGGGTAAGTACGCTAATAGCTAATTAATGTGTGCTTTGAGATTAAAAAAAACATTTAAGAAAAAACAGTTGGTTGGTGCTCGTGACTTCGTCCGCGTGAACGTCAGTTTTATTACGTTTGATAAATCGAAAAATTCAATCTGCTTTGTTTGTATTTACAGTCCGAATTTTATTACTGAGGAAGAGAAACTATTTAATTGCGATTGATTCTAATGCGACACGTAAATTTAAGAATATCTCTATTCATGACATTAATGGTTTTTCCTTCCTGCTCGGCCTAATATAAATAGATTATTAGCATTACTGACCCGCGAGCTGGCCACGTACAGTTGGCCGTGGGAAATTCAGTTAGACCTTCGGTCGACACCAGCAGCGCGAGCGGCGAATTTAATATTATCTTTAAAGGACGATAACTTTTTTCACTGTCATCCGATTTCATTGAAACAAAGCCTAAATATTGCTCCAAACTGAGTTTAATCTACCTGTGAAAACCGCAAAAAAATCCATTTAGTAGTTTCGGTATTAGAGTGTACATACAGACAGACACAAAAATTCAAAAAAATGCTTTATCGTGTTCTCTTACTCTTTTTTATTTCGCCCACTCATTTCATTTCATTTTTTGATCAATTCATTCAATGTACAGACACGGTTTCTACTGTTTTAATATGTGTATAGATAGATTTATTCCGTCAATTTTATAATTACACTGAATTTAGTACAGTGATGTATATTGATAATTGGAAACTAGTGATGGGATGCAAAAATTAAATAATAGGTTTTTGGATAACTTGACCGCGGCGAAGCGAAAAGGAAGCCTCCTTTTCCCTAAGCGAAGTATAATAATGTAGGGTTCGGTGACGACGCTCCCAAGACGACTAACGCAGGAGCTTTGGTGGGTCCCCCACATAACCCAGTCTCTCCCCCAGGGGGCCGGGTATGTGTGTGCAGATTTCTCTTGGGTAACAAAAAAAAAGTATGTGTGTACTTTTTTACGCACGTAAGAAGTTATACTTCTTCTGACGTTTTTAAGCAAAACTGGCCACATATGAAAAACAAAACTGGCCACATATAAAAAAATTGAAACTGGTTATTAATAAAAAGAAAATAAACTCTTCGTTGCTAATTTCATGTTGTGTTAGGGCGACGTAGACGCGCGCAACTTCTGCGTTACATCGATGACAAACTATATGCCGAAAATACACTGATCAGTCAGTTTTTCCAAACGCGCCATAAAGAGGTATAACTTCAGAAATAAATAAAGGCCTGTGATCCGTGTAATGAATTCATGGGACTACCATAATATATTTATTACTTATTACATCTTGTTTAAAAGTTAATTAATTTTGTAGTCCGGTTTTGTTTTATAACTTTTATCTTTTATTTATTTTTACACTATTCTACACTATGTCCGATACACCCTTAGCGGGTTTTTTTATACGTACCTGTTTGGCGGAATCTTAGCGATGCGTGTGCAGATTGTAAACATGTAGGTATGTGTGTGTGCATGTGTTTGCAAAACATTTCAAATGTAATGTGTTTGCACAATCGGCCGCGCCCTTCATAAGACTTGCTGTCTATGCATATGTGCATCTGAGTGTGGTAATTAGAACTACGTAATGATAAAATCAGAGACGAAGGTGTGACCAAACGTAATCAAATTATTATTGGAGTCAGCAGTACAAGAATGTCATGTGTAGCTTGATATGTATGTAAATAAAAATCAATTGCCGCATATATGAAAGATTGAGAATGGCTTTACCGATTTGACTGTTTTTTTGTTGTGTTCATAATTATCAGGACTAGGTTTGTATGTAAGAAAATTTTGGGAAAATCCACCGGAAATCTCGAAAATTTGGATGGTATTTTTGTATGAAAAATCGCAATAAAAGAACTTTGAACGTCCCACATAATAAATGTTTTCGAATCAACAATATTCATCATTGGCGTAAAATATTAAGGATTATTTCAGTGAAAAGACATACATTTGCTATTATAGAATATAACTATTTTTGACATAATTTAATGACAGTTACATATTGTAACTGATTATTTTAAATCATAATTCGTGTTTAAATACTAAGCTTCGATAAATTAAAAACATAATTTATCAACACTTATTTTTATATTTTGACGTTTAATTATTAAAAAAAAAAAAGTCAGACCACATTGCAGGATTCGAACCCGTGCATTTCAGCGTGATAGACATACCTTTAGCCACTGTTCTATTGAGAAAGTAAATTCTGTTGCGAAATTAGAAGAGTTGAGAGTTTAGAAGTTTTAAGTGTGTGAAAACAGAAAACGAATTTTCCCAGAATTGAGACTTGGCTAGATCGATTTCTCGCCCCCGTTAATCTCTATATTATAAATTTCATGGAAATCGTTACAGCCGTTTTCGAGAATGCAATTACAAATATCCGAATGTAGCTCGTATAATACTATTCTTTATAATACTATTACTTTTATAAAGCCCTTATAATAAAGGAAGCCCATAAAATTTAACATTCAATTCACTGTTCAGGAAAATGAATAATAGACTTTTTCCGTGACTTTTAGCCATACACTTTATAAATAACTCCAGACCCAGGAGCCGTGTGCGAACAGCAAAGGTGATATAAATCAAATAACCTGACTCACCTGTACACATTTACTATCAGATAAGCTGATCGGTCGCCATTTCGTTAGAAAACAACACCCAAACATTCCGTTTTATTTGATTTAATTTGTCTCACGTTTGTCTCGATAGTACGGGACAGGCTGTCTGAAATTATGTAGTCTATGTTTTTATCATTATTTTTCATTTTATTTCCTTATTATAAGTACATTATTAAAGTGATATAGTGATACAAAAATATTTCATAAATACGATGTAAATGCCCATATAATTAAATTTGACAGTTACTGAAAGTCGGTGCCAAATCAATGTGCAAAAACAGAATGGCTTGAAATTTGAAAGCTCAGAAAGTTTAGTAAGCTTGGCACCGACTTCAGTAACTGTCAAATTTATTGATATGGGTGTTTGTATCGTATTTATAGAGTTATTTTTGTACTTAAGTTTTGATTATTCGTTTTAGTATCTATCTATATAATACATCCCGTAATGGCGGACAAATAAAGTTAAATTTGAATGGATATTTATTATATTAAAGCAAATGTTAGAAGAACGGCGAAAAATGTGTAACTTTTGTTAATTTTCTTAAAATTATATCTGATCAAACACTTAGTTATGCATACAAAGATATTCTTTCGTTCAAGGATTGTGCATCCCTCTTTGGCCCTACCCAAACTCCGACTCAAACATGTCCTCTTTCACGAGTTTGATCCAATGTAAGCCTTCAAAATTTGTAATCTATTTTTCAACTACTTGCTGGCGTCCAATTAAGTGACACATTTATTTAAATTCGATGACAATGCAATGTTATGGTACCATCGACCTGATCTGATGATGGAGGCGGAAGGTGGCCATAGGAATTCCTAAACTACACATGATACAACATGATAAATCTATCACGTTTGGGCTCGTTTGATTTGTCTTGATGGATATTCTTATTTTCGATGATTTCCTGGGTCTGATGATGGAATCGGAAGACGGCGCTAAGAACTGGACAAAAAAGTAGTATATCCCTTTAGGTTTAAGCTCGTTTGATTATCATGTATTATTAGATATATGTATCGAGGTGGACAAAGCCATTATACTAAGAGTATGACATTTTTCAGTAATCCACGCGAAGAGAGCCGTTTGCTAATAGCAGTCTTTAAATAAAAATACTAACATTATTGTCGACGACGATGGTGTCTTCAGGCGTGGCTCTAGTGCACGATCGCGTAGTTTACGCAATAACGTTGCAAGACTCGTCTGCAATTTGGCGGTGGTGCCATTATTAGCGGGAGCGAATGAACGGATTGTGGAAGCGGAAAAAATGTCTGGTATTATATAGTCTTTGTAATATATGAATCGTTTTACTTACGAAGTGCAAGTATCACTTGCCATTCGGGGTAGATAGAGCGTCAACATGAAACAGAGTCACTCGTAACGTCATTTTAGCAATAAGAATAATATGAACTTGATGTATGGCGGTTTTGAGAAAAACTTTCTCATACGAGTACAGACATCCATACACACAGCCGAAAGGAACATAAAACCATCTTGAACATTATAAATCATATTATTAATATTTAATAAAAAATTTCAGAGACGAAATTTTTTGTTACTATACTCGTATAATATGCAGCTTACTAATATTTACCGAATCACATTTATATAATAATAATAATAAACTCAGACATTTTCACACAGCGCCATCTAGTCCCAAAGTAAGCAGCACAGCGCTTGTGTTATGGGTACTAGACAACTGATATACTACTCATATACTTTCCTTTTGTAAATAAATACATATTATACATAAACACCCAGACTCGGGGCGGGAATCGAACCCGCAACCCCCGTTTACTTTCCGACGCGTTAAGCCGTTGCGCCACGGAGGTGGTCAATATGATTAGTATATTTTGTGTTAAATTCGAATATATCACATTATAAACTATCATTATGTTCTCAATGGGGTAGACAAAGAATATGGAGAGTCAAGCATTACATTTCTTTGATATTCTTTCGTTTTTTTAAATCTCGTTATTTCCTTACACGGTTCGTCGAGATATGAGAGTGCTTTTGATATTCTCGTCTTAAGGCCTAGGCAGCGCAGCCAATTCGTTCATTAGCCCCGTGTCCTATAGCGATAACAATAAATTTGATTTTCACAGTTGCGGTTTGATCATATCTTAGCGCGGAGAAATCTCTACATTTGTTTTTGCACATAATTGTAATTTGCAAGAGAACTACATTACCAATTAAAAAAAGGATTTAGAGATTTGAGATATTATAATTACCTATCCATTTAAGTAAAAATCATTTTAAAATTTTGTAGAGTTTTGGAGATGCTACTGGATCTTTGTACGAAACAGGTTTTTTCTGGATTTTTTTATCTAATTTTTTTTTTTCTAATCATGTTTCGTGTTTAAGGATCAAGATAAAGAGTTGACGTTGTATGTATCGAAATCTAGGTCACATAACACACCAAAGTCTGCATAGGCGGATTCTTACTTAACTAACACTATTTGATCTTCATAAGTCACCCTGGGGTCTTCCTCAAATCTTCCGCTTTTTATATTTTTCCGCCTTTCGCTAGTAATAGCTACTTACCTTATAAGAAATACGGCACTGCACGCGTGATACCTTCACACATATACGTAGTATAATGCATATGTATGTGTGTAATTTATTGACGAATACCATTTATTGTCTATGTGTGCATGAAAGTAAACGTCGCATGGAAATGGATGGGCCAATGATAATAATATTAGAAAACCTTTTAAATTATGTATTTATGTAGTTAAAAATTTTAAAACCCGGCAAGAAAATAATCTATACCTATTTTCATCGAAGAACATGTAATATGTATGTATGGTATATGGGGGCCAAACACGTATTTTCAACAATCACATAAAAAATAATATTTAGATTATGTGAAATAACAATGGAACAAAATAGTCAATGAAAATAAATGATAGAAAAAGAAATAAAGACATAGAAGAGACGAGAGTTGAAGCTTTGAAACACTGTAAGGAACAGGCATTATTGACTAGCGACCTGCTCCGATACGCACAGGTAGAATTTTTTTTTTAAATAAAATACAGCCCATATTACTCGCTGATAATGTAGCTTTCTATAGGTGTAAGAATTTTCGAAATAGGTTAAGTAGTTTTTCAGTTTATCCATTACATACAAACGAAAGTTTACCTCTATATTTTAGTTAGTCGCAGCGAGATAAGAAGGTATTATCCGAAAATCTAATTGAAATAACAACGAGCAGAGCTCGGTCACTCAGGTACTGCAGTATGGTATGAGATCATAGCAAAAACTGTTAAAATCATGACTTTTCTTTGGCTTTACCGTAGTTGAGTAACTTGAGTAAAAGATATAAGTGGTATTATTTACACTGGAAGTTTCGTTTGATAACAAGATCGAAAATGATCCATTTTTCAGCTTGGTTGATCAAGTGCGTAAAAATTTTAGGGTTCCATAAAACCATTCAGGAAACCTGTTCAGTTTTTAAGTAAGAATATTTAATTGCTGTTGCCCGCGACTTTGTTCTCGTGAAAAGTAATAAACACCAGCCTATGTTCTTTACCGTGGTTCAAACTATGTAAGTACATGGAGAATTTAAAAACACTCTATAATAGCTAGATGCCTGCTCTTAAATGTTAAATTTGTACATTGTAATGAAATAATTAAACATTTTGAATACGATTGAGAAAAAACCAATTGATATTCATTTACAGAAACTAAGTTATTGGGTTTTAAACTTGAGTAGTAGGGAACAGTGTGAAGATGAGTTAGAGGAAAATAGCGTTACATATCTGTGACGTCACACAGTAGCAATGACATTGCACAGCGCTAGGAGTGACAGAGACGGGATTTATCCCCGCTTTGTTCCCATTATTAAAGTATAAAAGCGAATAACTCTTATGTCTTTCAATGTCAATGCCTTCCAGGCGGAGCGCGCTTCCGCTGCATCTTCCCACCGCGTTCGGTTCCCTACGACGACGGCCTGTAGGGTCAAGTGGTGAGTGGAGGGTCGTTTTACTCGGTTCGAGCCCGACACTACCCGGCCGTTCCTCACGTTATCTCCTGAAGCGTGAGGAGCAGTTGCGTGCTCATGCGGAGTTTTTTCCCTTCCAATAAACAAAAAAAAGTCTCAATGTGTTTCGAATATTTTTTCAGTTTTGTTTATGACTACCAAGCCTATCTTTT
Source organism: Zeuzera pyrina (assembly GCA_907165235.1). NCBI lineage: Eukaryota > Metazoa > Arthropoda > Insecta > Lepidoptera > Cossidae > Zeuzera > Zeuzera pyrina. Next base: position 7,403,509 of record OU015646.1, on the reverse strand, counting down.
AACTAGGTCGTTAAAAAATAGCATCTACCCTATTGGTGTAAATAACAACTAAAAAGCTATTTAACGCTATAACAGAATATAATCCATTACAATAAAACTTTACCACTCATTAAAAATACACTAACTTGAAAAATATAATGACGCTATAGAATAATAATTATAAGCTGTAGAAGAAAATTGTAATCCCATCGAAAGCAAAAAACGTAAACAACTGCCAAGCCTCGCAACGCAGTTCTTCCACTACAAAAAGTTGTGAGATCTCATGTAAAACCAAGTCAGTTATTTTAGTTAAGTGCTTATGGAAGCACCTATTCAACAACTTTGTTATAAATTGTTATCCAATCAATTACCTGTCAACATTTATTGTGACTGTACCAATACTAGATATTTTTATTTCTATAATAAATATAATGACTTGGCAATCGCACGGCAACACCATAACAAGGGGTCAAGGCACACGTGGGGATTGAAGGCAATGAAAGGGCCGATATAGTCAGGTTAGACGCCGCCTTGAACAAAAAGATCCGACCAGACTATGACAGTTGTCAAGTTTCATTTGTCAAATGCCAGATTAGACTAGAGGCGCTTGACGAATGGAACCTGAGGTATAAGGAGGGGATAACGATGTCAGTTACGAGTCTTTTTCTCTTATGCGATTGAGGCATACTACTCCAGATAAGGAAAATAAGGCTTGATCATATATTGGTCCAGGTCATGACGGGTCGCGGTGGATTCTCCGCATACATGAATCGCTTCGGGTGTAAGGAGAGTCCAACGTGTCCTTGTGACGCTAAAATAGATGAAAGTGTACTCGACCTATTGACAGAATGTGCCATTTAAGGGAAAGATAGAATGGAGCTAGAAATAAGAATAGAAATTAAGGTAGGAAATATAAACCAAATAATTAAAGATAATTAAAAGTTCTTCGAATACTGAAAAAAGATAGCGATAAGAGTCGTCCGAGGCGCTCCAAGTCAACAACACGTTCTCTGCCTTCTTCGAAGTCTTTATTTTATTTATTTATTTATTAGCAAACTTCACAGCTATACAAGCTTTATACCACTTACAAACATTTTGCTGCGACATGGTCGATTCACCGAAGGCCTTCTGCAACACTCTGAACGTTTCCGCAGCCGGAATTTCATTCCGCAAACAAAATTTACTTTGCTCAACAAAATCATACATTGTAAGAATCGCCAAAATCACTTTTAGTTGTTTAGAAAATACAAGCGTAATTATATAACTATTGATGACATTGACATGAAATTTGGAACAGATGCCACTAATAGTAGCATATAAAAATGAAAATAATTGCCCGGATCGGTTAGCCTGCGAAGTTTAAATTTTTAAAATTCACCTTACTTTCTGAACGTGGTTTTTTGGGGGCACAGTATTGCCCCGTCAAACCAAGCAAGTGCAATCACAAACTTTGGATACATACCACACACATACCCAGAAACGGAATATACAGATTTACATATTAAGCGGGACTCAGCTAAATGATTGCAGTAAGAATACTTGGAAGTTGATTCGTTTGAAGTAATTTTTGATAACTTTTTCACAAGTTGCGGGAGTTATCTCGGCTACAACTTGGCGGATATTAGTTTTCAAGTGCTCCAACGCTGCAGGTTTGTTGACATAGACGTGACTCTTCAGGAAACCCCACAAAAAAAAATCCAACGGCGTTAAATCGCATGATTTTGGCGGCCAGTTGACGTTACCGTAACGTGAAATAATGCTACCTCTGAATTTTTCACACAAAACATCTAATGTTGAACGCGATGTGTGGCAAATTGCGCCGTCTTACTGCAACCACATGTTTTCCACGTCAATTTCCTTAATTTCCTGCCAAAAATAATCGGTTATCATGCGCCTATATGCGCGTCTATATGTGCGCCTATGTATGCGCTTACGCCACGATGATGCACATGGCTTACCCTATTGCCAACGCTTCCCAGTTTCCAAAAATTTTCTCACTACGTTGCAAGTTGTTCGTTCAGTAGGCCGATTAAATTGATCATAATCTTCTCGTAAAAGTCGATATACAGTTCTTGCAGAATTGTTATTTCTGTAGAACAACTGAACAATTTTAACAGGTTGTGCAGGGGTAACCGATGCATTTCGTAACTGTGTTGTTTCAAACTAACATTTGATGTTTCAAACAAGCGCTATTATTGACAGCTGTCTAATTTATAGTGTTGTCAATATAGGAAACTGGAAATGGATCACCCGTTACAAGAGGAAAACAAAAATAACCCTTTCTGTCCCTAATGTATAAGATATTGAGTTGTGTTAGAAATACCCATTCCCAAAGTGGGCGATAACGCCCCCCTGTGGGCGCTGCAGGCCTAAAGGGGGGCGGTAAGAGACCCAGAAAAAAAAATGGGGACGTTGTGTAGAGGCCTGGGGGGTGATTTGTAATTTCATTTAGCTAGAAGGCATCTTAGACAACGATGCATGAGCTCTCAACTCAGTAGACAAAATAAGTTTGGGAACCTAGATGTTAGATAAGTCAATAATGCCGACCAAGTGACAGCTTTTCTTTCCGTTACATTTTGCCGAATTCACTTAACTTACACGTGTAGATCTTGGTGAAGTTCGTTACCATCATGTACCCTAGTAACGTAAACAGTTTTAATTAATCACAATTACGTAATTAAGACGCCATTTTTATTTGTTTTATCCATTTTCATATTTAATGTAGAATCTTAGTGACGCATGCAGTTTCATAACTTTACTGGCACAATTACGAAATTGAGGCAATTACTTCTCTTTTACATTGCCATGTGACATAACTGCATAAAACATATCTGTGTATAAACATCATTAGTTTTTGTAGAGAACCCTTGAACAATGAATCGCTTGAGCTCCAACTATATTTTATCAGGATATATTAAGTCGCAGTGAACGGGTTCGAAGTGCTACAAAGTTAGCTCACGTTTCAAACACGAACGTTCTTAAGTTTTTTTAATAGGGTTTTCAGGAAACTGTTAATCAACAAGCAACCGGTAATTTACCGGTGTATGGATTTCGCAAGTATTATTGCTAACTGTAGTCACATGTTATATTGAATTACACGATTAACTCATGGGCGCGGTGCCGAACCTTGTAAGCCTGGTATGATTTTCTATATCTATACTAATATTACAAAGAGGTAAACTTTGTTTGTTTGTATGTAATGGATAAACTAAAAACTACTCAACTGATTTATTGAGCTACATTATCCGCGAGTAACATGGGCTGTATTTTATTTTCAAATGATTTCTACCCGTGCTTAGCCGGGGCGGGTAATAAATATTTTCCTGAACAATGAATTGAATTTTAAATTTCACGGACTTCCTTTAATTTAAGGCACTTTGTTATTTAGAAGAATAGTATTATATGAGTAATATTTGTATATTTGTATATTTGTAATATCGCGTTCTCGAAACGGCTCTAACAATTTCGATGAAATTTAGAATAAAGGGGTTTACTGGGGGAAAAAATCGTTCTAGCTAGGTCTCAATACTGGGAAAATTCGTTTTCTCCACACGTTTTCACATACTTAAAACTTCTAAACACTTCTTATTTCACAAAAGTCTACCTTATTAATAGTACTGTGGCTAGAGCCTAGACCTACGTCTATCACGCCGAAGTGTGCGGGTTCAAATCCTGCAATGTGGTCAGACGTTTTTGTTTTTTTTTATATTACAATCAACGTGCAGAGCTCAGTCTCCCAGGTACTAGTATACATGTAGTACAACAAAACATCTACGTCTGTTTACGTCCGTTTACGCACTTAATAACTCGAAAACCACTGGTGGTATTTACTATTTATTATTTTTTTCGGCATGGAACTAAGTTATTTTCTTTGGTTTTAGTATGCATTAATTACGCGCCTATCTTTTCCTTGCGGTTTCATCCGCGTTAAAATCGGTATTTATCAGGTATACAATTTAGACTCTATTACTGTCTGAAAACTGCACCTGCAAATGAAAGTGCTGTCAACATCGGTTTAACCGTTTTGGAGAGTAGTGTGGACAAACAGACAGACAAAAATTTTATAAAAGCATGCTCTTCGAAGCCTTTATTTCGAAATCACAAGCAGACACTTCTATTTTATTTATATTACGTACTAGCGACCCGCCCTGGCTTCGCACGGGTGCGATGTTGCATGTTTGCAACACGCCGAATTTTTTTTATTGAGATGTCATACCAAAGTAATATCCGAATTTTCGACTGTTCGGTGGATTTTCCCAAAATTTCCTTTCATACAAACCTTGTCCTGACAAATACGACCACAACAATAAAGAAATCAGCCAAATCGGTCGAGTCGTTCTCAAGTGATGCTCCATCATACACGTGGCAATTTATTCTCATTTCTATACGGGCATAATTTTTGTAATTTAAGAAAAAAAAATATTGAAAAAAAACGTATCCGTTTAATAGTTATGACCATATCAATTTTCAGGTGTTATCACCACCATTTCTCGTAAAAGCGGATGCAATGTGTAAAGTTGCAGATTTTAAATCGAACATATTTTTTATATTGTAATAATTTCATCCATTATTGAAATAAAGCATGAAAACCATCTTCAACAATAACGCATATGACAGTTGGATTTTATAAAAATTAATTATAGTTTTTAAAATAAACTAAAATAACTATTTTTTCGTATTTTTCGTAAGTCGCTCTCTAGTGATGCTCCGTCACATATGTGGAAATTTTATTTTTATTTATATACAGGCATGATTTTTCTATGTAGTTACAAAAAGAATTATCGAAAAAAACATATCCGTTTAATAGTTATGACCTTTTCAATTTTCAGGTGTGATCACCACCATTTCTCGTAAAAGCGGCTGGAACGTGAAGTAGTAGATTTTAAATCGAACATATTTTTTTATGTTGTAATAATTTCATCCGTAATTGAAATAAAGCATAAAAATCAAATATAATGCATATGCCTCTAAACAATGTTTACAAATCGCTAGGATCATGAATTCTAGATCAAAAATTCGTTTGTTCCACATACACAGGAATATCAACCTTATCGTTACATAAAGAAAGTAGATTTTTTTGGATTTGTGAAATTAATTAAAAATTTAATTTCGGTGTCGGACATAATTCACTTGTCGTGATAAGTGTGATAAGGGGAAGCACAACTGAAATAAATTGTGTTTTGACCTGTATCTTTGTTATTATTACATAATAATACTCTATTGAAGCGTAATCAAGATATTATATTTAATGCTCGGTATACTATAGCATGTTTAAGAAGGTGTCCCGTTTTCATATACATCCCTGTAGATTACATATTCAATTTTATTTAGGGTGGCTTGTTGCATCAACTATTGCGATATAGTACTTTAAACAGTTGGTTTTGACTTGTAAAATTTCAACTAAACATAAAAACATACATGTGAAGTTTAATGAAGCTTGTAATAAAACGCTTGTTATAATGATTGAAAGATCATCCGCATTTTAACCAACTTCTCAAATCGGTTGTATTTTTTTTGTTTGCTACCTCAAAACTCCGTCATTTATAAACCGACTTGGAAAATTCTTTTTTTTTTGAAGGTCAATTACTTCCTGATTGGCTTAAATTTCATTTTAATTTCACTAGTATTTGAGCTTGAACTTCGAAGATACACCAAATAATGCTATAACGCTTATAAGCTTTATTTATATTGATGATTCTCTTGTATGTCATTACGCTCCAGAAGTAGAAGAGAAATTATTTGTAGACCTACCCTAGATATTTATTTAGGCCAAGGTCACTCAAAACGCAGAAAAGAAAAAAATTTAAGAAAAAATTAAACCGACGTCAAATAAACACCGGAAAGTGCGAAATAACTATCCTTTACTAATCAAAACTCAAGTACAAGAATAATTTTATAAATTCAATACAAATACCTATAAAATTAAATTCGACAGTTATTGAAGTCGGTGCCAAATCAATGTGCAACAACAGAAATTCTATGCTTCGTGGCATCGTTTTCAGTAACTGTTAAATTTAGTTATATAGGTATTTGTATCGTATTTATAAAGTTTATGAAGCTTTATTATGAAGCCCGTTTAATTTTATTTCTTAAATTTTAGTTATCTATTATCATTCCATAAAACTTTCGCACATAATGTTCATTAGTAGGATTTTTTCTAGCTTCAAGGGTCTTATCTTGATAATTGTTCAATTAATATATAAACTGTATGAACAATGTATGTAGCCTCACAGTGTAGCAGGCTATTAATACCTCTGGTAATCTTTCTGCAGGCATTCGTCTGTCCATCATCCATTATTACATGTCTATATTTAGTTCGACACCAATTAAGATACGTTAAAACAGCGACAGTGTCTGAAGCTTAGAAATAAAATCAGCAAGAACGTATAATTGAATTGATACGTGCACGAGTTCAAAGTAGGGATGGGAAAAGCATGAGCGAAACGTAAAATATCGATTCTTGACCTACTAGTGTAATTACCTTAAGATCTCTTTAGACTATCGAGAAAATATATTTATTTCCGGCTGTTTATGTTTGCACGCAGGTCATAAAAGGTGGGCAATGCATGGGGCTAATTATAAGATACTTGTGTAGACGATGAGCTAGTAATTTATCATTATAGTACTATCATTTGTTTTGCCATCTGTAAGTACAATTTGCTATCAAAATTGATATTCAGGTATGACCTGGTCCACATACATTTAGGATTTCATGCCTTAAAAGGTATCTTATCACAGTTGATCACTCGAAGTATATGAAACACAAACTTGAAAAGCCTAGGCCTATATTTAGTGTGAATATCTGCCTGAGAACAGTTAGAAGGAAATGCCGCTATACATTGCATGTAGCGGCGTCTCTTACTAACTGTGCTCAATCAAAGATTCACACTTGCGTATTATTCTAGAATATGGGCCATGGTGATACAATATCTTGATTAACTTACGAATGTTGCATTAACTAACATTGTAAAAATCATGTAGGAGAATTATTAAAGGGCATATTGGGCATTTGAACTCGACCATTCTCTCTCTCTCTCCCTGTTTACAAAACTAAGCGACGTACCATTTTAATAATTCCACGGAAAAATATGGCGAAAGTGCTAGATCTTATATATGTATGAAAACCGTGTCCGATCCGTGAAGGTATTATTAGCTATCGAGATTTGGTTCTATTTATATTTTCTTCTTCTTTTTAGATGAAATAATTAAAAAATTACCACGAATGAAAGAAATTTATGCGGAAATACAGGCGACGCGGGGCCGTCGCACGTCGCCTATAGGGAATGGCGCGCACTGCCGCTGTTGACGACGATGTTATCACATATTAAAAATTTGCTTGATTTTGTGGTAATCGAATACTAAAAACGTGTATTTTAAATTGCAATAACATTGTCATTTTAATTCCTATTTAACGTCTGATTAATGTCAGATCCTACATATATATATGTCCCTTTCGAACGGGCTGGTTTTTTTACATACCGTATATCCAGAGAAATTAAGTTTAGAATTTTACCGTTTTATAAAAATTTTACGGAGCCCTCTGTGCGACTGTGGAACTCACAATTGCCCAGTTTTTTTTTACCACGAAGGCAAAAAACGAGTACACGGCCTGCCTAATGGTACAGTAATGGTCACCCGTCCAGAACAGGTCTGTGTCCAACAGTTGGTATAAATGGGCAATTTTAACGACTAATCATTTCCGTCGATTTTATCGTTACTGTTTACCGATATTTAATATTGATAACGAGCGTCCCATCACTACCCTACCCTACACGAAAGTCGGAGACTGGCGTGGTACAATTTATGCCAATACATGTAAACATTATCAAGTGTTGCTATACGGAATAAAAACAGAAAGTTTTTTTTAAACTTACAAATCTAATTTTTTGTAGATAACTGTATTTTTATTCCGTTTCAAAATTGAAATAACGTAGCAGGACTCACCTCTATGCTTGTATGTCACGCTTGTTTTTGTCAGTCAGACTATTTCACGTAATAGCTGAAAGGAAGATAGTATAAGTTCAAACCTTGGTACAAACACAAGCGTGAATTTAAGAAGTAAAGTTTTACATTAGCTTTTGGCATTGCAACCTAAAAAAATGTTTCGTCTACGTTAGGGATGTCAAGTGTTAGCTACTGCCAATAGTATTCGTGATTACATGTTATAATTCTAATCTTTAAGAGATGGCAACACTGTCATTTGATGTAGTTGTTACTTTGCAATAATTTGTTTCTAATTTTGACAGTTGGCGTTTTTAAACGACTTCAAGAAAAGGAGGAGGTTCTCAATTCGGTTGTATTTTTTTTTGTTGTTACCTCATAACTCCGTCATTTATGAACCGATTTGGAAAATTCTTTTTTTATTTGAAGGGATACACTTCTAGATTGGTCTCATTTAAATATCACTGGTATAAGAGCTTGGATTTCAAAGATATTCCAAATAACACCAAATAATACGAACTGGTTATAACCTTTTTTTATTTATATCGATGATTCTCTTGTATGTCATTGCGTTTCAGAATTAGAAAAGAAATTAATAGTACATGTGCCCTAGATATTTATTTAGACTAAGGTCACTCAAATCAAAGAAATAAAAATAAAAAAAACATTAAACCGACTTAAAAAAAAAAAACACTGAAAAGTACGAAATCGAAATAACTACCCTGTACTAATCAATCCTCAAGTACAAAAATAACTGTATAAATACGATACAAATACCCACGTAATTAAATTTGACAGAAATCAATGTGCAACAACAGAAAGTCTATTAGTTTCGTTGGCTTGGCACCGACTTCAGTAACTGTCAAATTTAATTATGTAGATATTTGTATCATATTTATAAGTTTTGTGAGAGGTAAAAGAAGCCAAGGAAGACCAAGGCTGACTTATGAAGATCAAATAGCCAGAGTGTTAGCCGACGGAAATGTCAAAAGCACTCGCATACCTAGGCGAAAATGTGTGAGGAGAATGATGAGATTTGAGGAAGCGAAAGAGGTATGTAAGGACGCGACGCTTGGCGCTCCGTCTTCTCCGACTACCTCGTTGGGAACATAGCGTGAAGATTTATATCAAAATAATAAAAGTCGTTGAGAAGCACTTTTGTTACAAAACTTGAGAGCTCAAGCTTTGCTAAAGCTTACTCTATACATATATATGGTGTGTGAGTACATTATAATAACTGTATTTAGCATTTTTAAGCTTACTGTGAAGTTAAATATATATTCACGCGTTATTTTATGCCATAATTATGATCATACTTTGTGCAAAATATAACACCATATTTTACGATGTAGTTGAGTATTCAACCGTTTAAAACGGTTTGTTTTGGATTTCACAACGTTGATTATGGTTTTAAATAGTTTTAAACGGTTGTTTTATAACTAAGATTTGATGAACAGCTATGCAAGCCTACATGTGCGAGCATGTGAAATATTTCTTCTACGATATTCACGTGGATTGAAATGTAGAATATATATAGATATATTAAAAAGACGAGCTTTCGCTAACTAAAGTAATTTTTGAATGATTCATTTTTAAAATTAACATTAAAAATAATTAAAGCGATTTCAAAAAAAAATACTGAAAAATACGAAATAACTATTCTTTACTAATTAAAACTCAAGTACAAAAATACGACACAAATACCTACATACTGAAATTTGACAGCTGTTGAAGTCGATGCCAAGGCTACTAAACTAATAGACTGTTGTTGCAAGTTGTTGCACGTTGATTTGACACCGATTTTAACCTGTCAAATTTAATTTTGCGTGTACAAAGGTATTTGTATCGTATGTATGTATGAATTTAATTTGGATTTCGATTAGTAAAAGATAATTATTTTGTTATTTTCAGTGTTTTTATTTTAAAGTCCGATTAATGTTTTTCTTAAAAGTTATCATATTTATCTGCATGCATTTATATGCATTTACTGGACATTTTACTATTGTTAAATTATGGTAAAATAATGATATCTGATTGAGTTTTTGTCGGTTCTTCTGTGTATGGTTATTCCCAGCCAATGATACGTTTGACGTTCTAAAATACTTTATAATCCGAATTCGTTGGTAATTGGGTTTGCTTAAAATTGATTTGACCTTGACCTATTGTGGTTTTCCTACAGGCATGTACACCACCAGTCCAATTGGAGCCCGTGGACCTAAGCGTGAAGCGACGTCCACCGACGCCGAGAAGACGACTGAAGACGATCGGTAAGTTACACACGCATGCACACAAATACACACACCCATACACAAACTCACACACTCATACACAAACTCACACACCCATACACGAACTCACATACAGGCACGTTGCCTTTTGTATTTTCATTTCATTGGATTTTCACTTTCGTTTACGTAAATTTTAATATGCAAATAAAGAAAACAAAAGACTGATTGACGTAAGTGAAAGAGGTGGGTGATATGAGCGAAGGGGTAGAACTATGTGAGTAACAGGGATGGACAAGCGATGCAGGGAAGAGACAGAATTCGTCAGTGACATGATGGATATAGACAAAGACTGCTATACATATATAATTAGTTATGGGTTGTTGAAATTTTTCAAGAAAAATTCTTGAAATTTTTTAAAATTTTTATTTTCATATTTTTTGTTCTTTCGATATTTTTCCATAGTAATAACATATAATGTAAGACAGTACAACAAAACTTACACAAAGTTTTGAGAAAAGTCGTAGAACAATAGTGATTACATATGACGACAGGAATTTCGCACTAAGAGGTTGTTAGTATTTTTAAGTTAATCCTGTATACAAACAGTAAACAGTAAATATAACTTAAATCCCTCATTTAAAACAAATATTTAATAACAAATCATCTTGTCAAATTACCCCTTATTTCGGATAAAGGAATTGGTATAGCAATACTCCCACTTTGGTTTTAGAGATATCAGTTGTCTTGCACACAGTTTGGGATTTTAATATTAGTATTGCGAGAAATATTATAAAGCTTTTCTTAACTGTTTGTAAAGGTTACCTTTAATAAAATACATATTTCCGCATTTTTTTGTAAATAAATTATAATAATAATAATTAAATTATGTTGGAACAGAATGTGTTACTAGGTGAAATGAGCTTATTGTGCAAAATATTTTATTTTAATTGCAACCCATTCTCGTTTTGTTGTCTTTAGTCGTTTTGTATAGGAGGGTCTGTCTATGTATTTTTTTTATCTAAGCTCGTACATTAAGCTGATAACGCCATCTAACGACACTTTGAGGAGGGATCAAGGTCATAGATGCCCGTAGTTACCAATTACACAGCTTTGAAAATTCCAATATTTTTCTATTTTAGAAATTTTTCCCAAATTTTTCTTGAAATTTTTCTAGAAAAAATGTCCATGGTTTGAAAAACTTTTTGAAAATTACCCATTATTATATAATAAGATAGACGTGTTCTACGCACCTAATTCTGAAGTGTTACGTTGGAGTTAATTAACACCAATGCGCTCAGTTCACAACGAAATGTGCGTTTTACATAAAAGTGTCGTTTGAAACTAGAAAAAACTCAAATTATTTATCATCATACGCGTGGTTTAAGTTCAGTAATTTACAACGACGTTCTAATTTACATAATAAGTACTCATATCGTAAATTCTCTTTTAATTATTTTTGTAAACATTAATCTTACTGTTATATTACCAAATTGTATACGCTCAAGTATCTAACTCGCCCAAATTAGTAGGCAATTTTCGCTCTTTGACAGGATTTGACGAACGACGAAACTTCTCGGCGGCCGTTATGCCTTCTCTTTTACTCTTGTCTTCATTTATATTGTTTTCTAATTACACTACCTACGTAAATATTGCGAGTAGGACGGGTCTATCACGAAGGGCAGATCCATGGGTCATTGGGTCATGACACCATGCCCCCCCAAGGGTTTAGGTTCAAAATCAAAGTCAAATCAATTTATTCAAGTAAACCCAATTACAAGGTATTTTTGAATGTCAAATGGTATTTGACTAGTGATAATTTTAAGGCGTTTCTAGTAAGGTTGACTAGTGATTGTAATCTAATCGCATTGTAATCGAATTGGAGCCTGTCCTGAATAGATGTCGAACATATGACCCCCCCCCGACTCGAAAGCTGGATCCGCCCGTGTCTGTCACTGTTTACGTATATAAAACTTTAGTTATACATAAGTGTCAGATAAGTAGAATAAATTTAAAGAACAATATGAAGTTTGTTTTACGAAGAAGGTAAGGGAATAAAACATGGCATAGAAGATGGATTTTATTTGTGTATTCGTATATTATGATATGCAAACTATTAACGTTCATATGTGTGTTGCCTTCACGCACTTAGTTTCATACACACACACATTTTTGTCATCCGATGGAGATGTAGTATAAATTACGTTCGCTTGCACCGAGATCCGGTATGGCATATCCGTATCGTCGTATTGGCCTTCGTGAGCGCGCTTACTGCGCTAAGTTGTTTGTGAAATCACGTCAAGTGATATACTCTATTCAATTAAATCATGGACTTGGATTTACTTCCCTAAACTAAGTACCAAGCTTATAATCATTATATTATTTGTTACGTAAAGCGAAGACTTCGGATCCTTTTTTAAGAATATTGCGCGCACGGATGAGTGTGAGATTTGGCATAGTTTTAAGTTCATACTGCTAATGTCAAAACGACTGTTAATGTACATACATACATAAGTTCACGCTGTATTCCCAACGGGGTAGTCAGAGAGGACGGAGCGCCAAGCTTCGCGGTTCTTAAATACTTCTTTCGCTTCCTCAAATCTCATCACCTTCTCCACACATTTTCACCTAAGTATGTGAGTGCTTTTCACATTTCTGTCAGCTAACATTCTGGCTATTTGATCTTCGTAAGTCAAGGGTGTAACGTGACCGTTTACTTTTTTTGTCGGAGCGGGATGCTTGCGAAATTTAGTAAAAAAAAGGCTTTTTTTCCTACTTATTTAAAAATAAAAACATGAGAACAATGTATTAATAATAGGTAATTTGAACTAATCAACATTAAATTCAGTTGCAGACGCATTTGTTTTATATTTGTCTGCGGAACAAACCAGTTTCAAAATGTCGTGTCTAGTTTTCAAGTTGGAATAGCGCTTATCACGTGATTTGTCTATGTTAGTTTTGGTAATTAAAATGGCTTTCAGAACTGCGACACTCAAACGATTAAATGTCGCAGTTCTGAAAGCACAAGCTTTGTCACTTGTCCATATCTTATTCATTACAAAAAAAAACTCTTTCGACAGGTGCATTACTTCCGGTGCGTATTTCGAATGCAATGAATATAGGTAGGTACAGTACGTATCAATTATCGTTTGGTCTGTTTCCAAAAACGGGACATTTTTGTTCTGGTTGGGGACAACGGGACAGACAGCCTGAAAGCGGGACTGTCCCGCCTAAAGCGGGGCGTATGGTCACGTTATATATTGTAACATTTTTTCGCTATTGTACCTTCTTTTTAAGAGCTTAGAGGTTGTCAGAGAAAATAATTATAGAACTGGCAAGTTAAAAATTTAAATATGTTTTTTTTGGAAGAATAGAACAGGATTTGAAAAATGAGAAAAAAAAGAGAGCGAGTTGGTTTTTTTTGGGAGAGAAGAATAATGGTTGTGATGGAGTAAAAAGGAGATTATTTTTCTCTCCCAAAAAAAACCAACTCGCTCTCTTTTTTTTCTCATTTTTCAAATCCTGTTCTATTCTTCCAAAAAAAACATATTTAAATTTTTAACTTGCCAGTTCTATAATTATTTTCTCTGACAACCTCTAAGCTCTTAAAAAGAAGGTACAATAGCGAAAAAATGTTACAAATATTCCCCTTTCTTACAAAAAAAACATATTTAAATTTTTAACTTGCCAGTTCTATAATTATTTTCTCTGACAACCTCTAAGCTCTTAAAAAGAAGGTACAATAGCGAAAAAATGTTACAAATATTCCCCTTTCTTACAAAAAAAAATTATTTAAATTTTTAACTTGCCAGTTCTATAATTATTTTCTCTGACAACCTCTAAGCTCTTAAAAAGAAGGTACAATAGCGAAAAAATGTTACAATATGTAGCCTCCTTGGATCAAACAGTCTCACACAGTAGAGATTGTCGCCAAAGAGTTTATATTATAAGTTTATATTTACATACGTTTACAGTCGAATTTCGACCACCAGAGGCGGTCTTTAGTATAGATTAATACAGATACTATGCATAAATATCATAGAAAGTTGGTTAAAAAAATCGATCTCCATCTTTGACGAAAAATACAATTAATTCCAGCTTTTTCAGCCTGTTTGTATTTTTGGAGTTCCGCAGTCAAATGGCAAAAAACGAAACCCTTATAATTTCGTTTCGTCTGTCTGTCTGTCTGTCTGCCCGAATATGCCAGCCATATTACTCAGAAGCTTAGAAAGAAGAAGCATTCAAAAAAATAAAATTAGATGTGGCACTCCAAACACGTAATTTAAGGGATACAAAAAAATTCCAGCACATAGGACATAGCACATTGAGATAGGTCTTCAAAAATGATATAGAAATTTGAAAGTTACTATTTTAACCGACTTCAAAAAAAAGGGAGGTTCTCAATTCGTCTGTATGTATTACATATATTTATTTGTATGTATGTTCGGGCATAACTTTTTTCTTGATGAAGTGATTTCGATTATTCTTTTTCCGTTGGGTTCAATATACCTCCAAGGTACATACATACATATCTTCACGCTGTATCCCTAACGGGGTAGTCAGTGAGGACGGAGTGCCAAGCGTCGCGGTTCTTACATACTTCTTTCGCTTCCTCAAATCTCAACATTCTCCTCACACATTTTCGCCTTCGAGTACTTTTCACATTTCCGTCAGCTAACACCCTGGTTATTTGATCTTCGTAAGTCAGTCTTGGTCTTGCTTGGCTTCTTTTACCACTCGCTTTCGCTCTGTAGATTTTCTTCGTCAGTCTTTCATCACTCATTCTTTCTACGTGTGCTCGAACCGTTTAGTATTCCTTTCTTCATTTTTACAGTAACACTGTCGTGCAACCCTGTCATGCTGCGATCTCTTCATTAAGATGATCCCATTAATTATTAATATATAATAATATAATTAATTAGCTCCAAGGTGATCCCATTTAAATTCCACTCATATTGTAGCTTGGACGTCTGTATCTGTATGCAGATCTCTCCTGCGTAACATAAAAAATGCTCTGCCACAGCGCCAAGGGGTCAGTCATGTGGCATGGGTTTAACGTGGTAGACAACCCTCACTGCGCGGTCACTCGCTGTTGACCAATTTTTGCTTTTTACCCGACGCGAAAGAGGGTTATGTTTTTCGAGCGTATGTATGTATGTATGTATGTTCATTTCTTTGACACGCTCTGTAGCCGAAACTGCTCGACGGATTTTATCATATAAGCTGTCATAAGAATTATATCTAAAACGGGATTACTTTTTTCTTCTGGCTTGACGTTTCGACCGAGTTGCACTCCAAGAGTGAAACTTACTGCGACAGTTTGCTTGAGACCACGGCCGATGCAACTCGGTCGAAACGTCAAGCCAGAATAAAAAGGTAATCGCGTTAAATTCCCCGTTTTAGATATATTTTATAATGCAACGCAAAAGTTTGAAAGTTTATGTCATAATGTTCAAAATCTTAAATACCTTTTCTATTTTTTATTATTGTACTGTCATGTCAAATGTTGAGTATTTATATATGAGGGTAATTTTAATTTTTTTGTCATTTTTGAATGTAAAAATCACTCTCAGAACAGATTACAGAACAGTCAACGGGATTAAACCTTAAAGTCGAACCAAGTTTAATTTAATTCTTACGACGGAACCAAAGACCTAGAACAAGATACAGTCCACAGATACAAAATTTTACACATAAGAATTATCTTAATTGTGGTAGTGGGAGAAAGTAAAGGGGAAAAATTGTAACAATATCGGTATCAAATGACAGGTAATAAAGAGCGAATTCCAAATATATAATAACTAATAAAAATTGTGCAATGCAGTCGCGTTTTTTGTTTTTTTTTTTTTCAATAATTTAATCTTGTTTAAATATTTCTTTTAGATAATAAAAAATGTCTATGAGAGTAAAACCGAGGCTGGCATGTAGTTAAGTGGTTATAAATTCGCTCAACGAGCGATAGTAGACAGGAGATCGTAACAAGCCCATAACGCAAATAAATGTAAAGGTGCGTGTACATCAACCGGCGCGACGCTGCGCTTAAACATTTTCGTTTTTAACTTTGAACAGGAATTATGAAGGTGCACCATATTACAGAAATGAAAGAAAATTGTAAATATATGGAATTTAATAGGTTTTCTTACTTAAAACATGAATAAAACGAACAAGTGGCGGCCTCATGACACCCTCATGTATTTATTTATTCATATATTTACTGACATGAGTACATATTACAGACTGTCACTACACATTTCAGATGTCATCTATAATACATGTAACACAGACTGATATTATGCATAGTACATATGTCTACCTTTAATGGGTGTCCAAATTTATACAATAATTTGTTCCTACAATAATTATAGTCATAATTTTAATTTAAACCAAGATCAATTATTTACAAAATCCAGCCTATACTTAGTCAATAAATTATACAATAACAAGTCAAACACTTATGCAATACAAAATAATAATAATAAATAAAATCTCAATTAGCTATACAAAAATTCATTTACTGAATAATAATTTTTGTTATTTAAATATTGAAATAAGTCTGCTTTAAATTTTCTGTAATATGTTTGACTCTTTATTTCGTCAGGTATCTTATTGATTCGATTTTTTCTTATAAGGTATGAAATACTAAAAGTTCATTAAAACAATTTATTCTTAAAACGCGTTGTTCTCAAAAAGCACCATGTCTCAAAGTCAACGTTCGCCTTTCTCTATTTACAAACCATTTACAATCCAAACTCACCTAACTAGACCGCATTATCCGAGTACGCTCTCAATACGCATCTTGTAACCCGTGTAACACTAAATCATGTCACGCGGACTGTGTACACTGCTCTTAACAACACGTTATCGTTATGCTAAACATGATCCCTTTCACTAGCGAATCTTTGGTTTAATTAACTGGAAATAACTAACTATTTTAGAGGCAGTAGCCTAGTATGTTCGCTACGATCTCTGGGTTAAGTAATGTTACGCTCAATCATCTACTGTCTCTCACAGACGTATTTCTCAGACTGTTCGACGGTAATCAGCTGAAATTTTAAGTTATAGCAGTAGTACAAATACAAACGTGAAATTACAAACCTGAATGTTGACTAGTTAGTTTTTAGGCTTAAATGGAAAGAAAAAAATATTTTATGAAAAAAAATTAAACCGCTGTCAAAAAAAAACACTGAAAAGTGCAAAATAACTGTCCTTTACTAATCGAAACACAAGTACAATTAAAATATTTTTTTAAATACGATACACATACCTATACAATTAAATTTGACAGTTATTGAAGTCGGTGCCACCAAATCAATGTGCAACAACAGAAAGTCTATTAGTTTGGTACGCTTGACACCGACTTCAGTAACTGTCGAATTTAATTATATAGATAATTAAACTCGACAGTTACAATTTAATTTTATAGATAATTAAACTCGACAGTTACTGAAGTCGGTGTCAAGCGTACCAAACCAATAGACTTTCTGCTGTTGCACATTGATTTGGTGGCACCGACTTCAATAACTGTCAAATTTAATTCTATAAGTATCTGTATCGTATTTAAACAATTATTTTAATTGTACTTGATTCGATTAGTAAAGGATAGTTATTTTGTACTTTTCAGTGTTTTTTTTCAAGGCTGTTTAATTTTTTTTCATTTTTTTTTGAGTGATCTTGACCTAAATAAATATCTAGGGCAGGTCTGCAATTAAGCGCAACGATATACAAGAGAAACATCAATATAAGTAAAGGTTATAACCAGGTCGCGTTATTTGGTGTATCTTCGAAGTCCAAGCTCCAATACCGATGAAATTTACCTGAGACCACCTCTAAAGTATTACCTACCAAACAAAAAAGAATTTTCAAAATCTGTTCATATATGACGGAGTTATGAGGTAACAAACATCAAAAAAATAAATAAAAAAAAAACAACATACAGTCGAATTGAGAACCTCCTCCTTTTTTTTAAGTCGGTTAAAAAACGTGCGCCGTCGGGGACCCTGGTTAGGAATGAAGTTCCTTAGCTGTAGTTTCCATTTGTCTAAACTTAATTGCAATAACGAGACAATAAAACTCATGTATGATTTAAAATAAACACATTTTATCAAAATAATTTCGTGTAGACAGGTTATACAGCCGGTCGCGCACACTGCTTATCTGCTCGAATCGCGATACTAGCACGCACACATACTCGTATATAAGAAAGAGACAGAAAGATCACTGAATCACTGTGAATCTATGTATAGAGCTAACGAACGTAGGGCGGCACGCGGGTTGCGCTCCACGTTGCTCAATTAACTAGCGTGTATTAGGAAGAGAGATAGAATCGCCGTGAGTCAAATGGAGAGGGTATAACGCTTTTTCGTTACGGGACGATTACTACCAACTCACACCTCATGCAAACCGCGTTAAGGAACTTCGTTCCAAAATAAGTTTCTAAGTTCATCTTGTGAGATATCGAATAAAACACTTATATCTTCAATAAATAATTATAAACAACTAGCTGATGCCCACGACTTCGCCTGCGTTTTTTATTTTTAAAATAGCCTATGTCCTTCTCTTTCTATGGTACTTGCATGCGACGGATCGCACCTTGCGCGGTGATTGGTTGAGCGTCTTTACGGGTGACAAAATCGGACGGATTGTGAATCCTGTCGGTAAGTGCAGGTTCGTTTATAATTTAACGGTTTGACATCTACAAATTATAAACTATCGAAAATCAATATGTATATTGTAAACAGTATAATAATAATAATAATAATAATAAATTCTTTATTCATACATATTTTACAAATTCATAAAGTCTCTGTCTCCTGAACTAGGTGTATAACCTGTATCTCAGGAGTCAGTATCTTCTCCAAAACTTATCACAATTCAATTACGTACGTGTTAGGCGTAGGGGTAAGTAACTATGTTATATAAATAATACTATTAGTTTTAGTAATTACAAACACTAATTAAAACTAATTTGATTGACATGCAGATACCAACTAAAACAACAAATAAAATATAAAAGTACGTATTATGTATGTGTGTGTGTGTGTGTGAGAGAGTGTGTGTGTGTCTGAGTGAGTGAGAGTGTGTGTGTGTGTGTGTGTGTGTGCGTGCGTGCGTGCGTGCGCGTATGTGTGGGTTCATGGGTGCTATTATTAATGTATGCGATTATGTACTATATAATTCTTCTGTTTCTGTGTAAGATAATGAAAGCAGCCAACAGTATGTATGGTACAGTCCTCAATTAATCGACAGTTTTCAACCATTCAATAGATTATAAACTGTGTTCACAATCATACGGGTACTTATACAAAGATATTGTTTTAAATATTATGTCGGAAAAGACACGGGGCAATTCGTGCTTGTGCAACTCAGCCATGAGAAATAGGTACCTAATCTTACAAGAGGCGAACTACTCCATAAAATACAACGTTAAGACAAAGTTAATGTAGAAACGACAGAACTCTTTATAACAATTACGTAGGTAATTGGAAATTTAATAATGGCAAACGATTCGTCGGAGAAATGCTATCGCACCGGCCGCCGTAGTCTAACAGACTCAGCGCCGGCCCCGAAGCGACGTTCCGTTAGCGCGTCATCGGAAGTCGCGCTTTGCCATAGTATAGTCAAATGAGTGCCTTTTATTATTTTCTCCGACAAATATATAATTTTAGGGTGGCTTGCACCAACTATTTAAACTCGATTTAACAATTTGACATTCCGCTTGCAACAATTATTTAATAGTTTGCGTAAGCGAGATGTCAAATCCTTAAATCTAGTTTAAATAGTTCGTGCAAGCCACCCTCAATCCTATCTTCGACTATAATACGAGCAATATTTGTAATCGCGTTCTCGCAAACGACTCTAACGATTTCAATGAAATTTACAATATAGTGGTTTACGTGGGCAAAAAATCGATCTAGTTATGTTTCAATTCTGGGAAAATTCGTTTTCTTCGTGTTTTCCCGTATTTTCACACACTTAAAATTGATAATTTGTTATTAACTGATAATTTTTCAGCAGTTTACCATTACATTAGCACAGTGGTTAGAACAGTAGGTCTACCACGGCAAAGTACGAGGGTTCGAATCCTGCAATGGGGTCAGACTTTGTGTTTTTTTTTCGATCCGAACAAATCTCGGCCGCCCAGGTACTTTATTCAACGTAGAAAAGATACTGCATTATTTCTAGGTTATTTGCCTCTATATGTTTTGTGTGTTACGGCAATATTTCAAATCCGACACGTCTTTCGCTCTTAACGAAGTATCCCCAAGAAGGTTTAGAGTTAGACTCGGTCAGGTACTCCGCAATCGGTTGACCGATACGTGTTTTACTTCTCAAAGAAACATCCTTAGGGGAGTTTAAGAGTTTAGACTTAATCACCCTAGATATTTATTTAGGCCAAGGTCACTCAAAAGGGAGAAATAAAAAAAATGTTGAAGAAAAAATTTAAACCGACTAAAAAAAACACCTCCAATTTTTTCCTTAAAAACTTTTTTAGAATTAGGCTATTGTAAATTGTCTCGGAACTGAAAATTCTGTAAAACCTTGTCCACGTAATCACACGGGGACATTTCTTGACTCAAACCCCTACTAATTTTCGCACGGCGTTGAAACGTACCGTGTGAAGTGCTCTTTATTGTAAGTACCAGTTCGTTTATGTTCAAGGTCGTGATGCTACTTACGTCACAGTTCTAGTCGTCAAATGGCATACAGCTGAACAAAAACCCGCACTTAATTGTTTGTTCGTGATTAAATTGTCATTTCTAGGCTATTGTACCCCAAAAGGATAATTACGAGGGCTGCTATTTATGTATCCAGAACTGGCCAGTTACAGAACTATATTAAAAAAGTAATTATAACATTTAAAAATGGAACTCTTTGGCTGAAGAATACAATTTGTTTCATGTAGCTGTCATTTGTTTATCCTTTTTGGCGTAATTTTGAAAATTGCGAGTCTTTATCACCATGGATTTAAGTCGTGAAAATTTTCGTGCTATGATTTATTACGATTTTCGGCGAGGGCTAACTCAAAAACAGTGCATCGATCAACTCACTTCGACTTTTGGGGACGAAGCACCATCGAAAACTACTGTGTATCACTGGCTTAGTGAGTTTAATCGTGGGCGGTCTGTGCTCACGGACGAAGTTAAAGAAGGTCGCCCTAAATCGGTTGTTGTACCTCAAAATATTGATGCTGTGCGGACACTAATAATGCAAGATCGTCATGTTACATATCGCGAGATAGAGGCGTCTCTGGGCATAAGTATGACGAGTATATATAAAATATTACACGAACATTTAGCTGTAAAAAAAATTTGTTCACGTTGGATTCCGCACAACTTGAGAATTGACCAAAAACGGGCTCGTGTCGATTGGTGTGAAAAATGTTACAAAAGTACAATCAGGGTGCGTTAAAAGCTGTATATAATATCTACACAGGTGATGAATCTTGGATATATGCGTATGATCCTGAAACTAAAGAACAATCAACGGTTTGGGTGTTCCAAGATGAACCGAACCCAACAAAAGTCATTCGTTCAAAAATCACTTTGAAGCAAATGGTCGCTTGTTTTTTTGGTATAAATGGAAATGGTAGCTACATAGCTACCAGTGCCACTAGAGTATCGTAAAACGGTTAATTCTGAATGGTACACGACCATTTGTTTGCCAGAAGTCTTTGAAGAAATAAGAAAGAATAACCGACAACGCAGAATCCTTCTTCATCATGACATTGCTAGCTGCCACACATCGGCCGAAACAACTCGGTATTTGGAAGATCAAAAGATCGAATTAACGGGTCATCCGCCGTACAGCCCCGACTTGGCCCCCAACGACTTCTATTTATTCCCAACCGTGAAGAATAAATTACGTGGTCAACGTTTTTCGAGCCGTGAAGAGGCTGTTGATGCGTTCAAAATGCACGTTTTGGAGATACCTCAATCCGAATGGAAAAAGTGCTACGAAAATTGGTTCCAACGCATGCAAAAGTGCATCAATCATCATGGTGAATATTTTGAAAAGCAATAAAACTATAATAAATGCTATATGTTTGTTTCACTTTGTTATTCCGGATACATAAATAGCAGCCCTCGTAAACCCTTACGTGATAACTGATGCCGTCCATCTGTCTGTTTGTTACTGTCAATTTTCTCAGGAACATGTTGGTAGAAACACGTTAGTATAATAAAACATCTTATTAGCCCTCAAAAAAAAACTCACCAAAAAGTAAAAAAAATAGTTGTCCGCTCCATCATCAGACCCTGATCACCATCTCTCTTGTAAAAACTATTCATTGAGACCATTCGAATGAGCCCAAACACGATACCTCTGCTGTAATTTGCTGATATCAGATGATGCTGCAGCATCAGGTCAAGGTTACCATGTTATTGTAATACCATTGAAGTCACGGGATACTAAATTTCGAATCGATCAGACCAGCACAAGTTGCTCACATCTCACGCTCACGCTCAAATTCGGTTCATACGTTTAGGTACTATGATGCCACAAACAGACACAGATACACGTTAAACTTATAGGTAATACCCTTCTTTTTGAGTCGTGGTTAAACACATATGTATACGCCTGTGAGTACTTGCGCAGTCAGCGCCATGTTGCTAAAACTTCGCGCCGCGCCCTATAACATACTACATATTGTGACGTATGAACCACAAACGCAAACCAAGTTTCAAGTTAATCGAATACATAAAAGTAGGTGAAATTTATATTACGAAACTATTAATTATAATACATATATGCATATGTATATGCATTGTACATACATAAGTAAAGCTAACAGTGCAATATTTGTAATCGTAATTTTCCGCTTCCAATGGAATTCTTAATGAATTTCCTCAATTTATATGAACGTGCGGTGTTACTAGCTACTCAATATGAATACACTTCTGAGCAAAAATATTTATCCATCTACAGTTTTCGATGTGATGAAGCCAGACATGATTAAATTATCACATTGCTCACTGCTCAAAGTAAACCCGTCGTGTTATTTGCGAGGTTCCTGCCGCAAAGTTGGCACCGTGCCATCTCTTCCCGACCGATCCGATACAGATATTGATCGAAGCAGTGCCCGGTCAGTACCTGCAACAGTTGGTACGTGATGTACCATCGCCTCTGAAACCAGGCCTCCGGTTTCTACAGGATCGTGCCAAAAAAGCATCGGCGTGAGCTACGCGGTTCTTCCTGTCGCGCATGTTTTTGCAATTACATATCGGCGTTCCTCCCGAGGTTCATGTCTCGCCTTATAAGCACGGTAGCCTCATCCTCACTGTGAAGACGAACATACGTCCACACCCGCTAGGATGTCCACGGGCGGAAACCGCGCCAGGACCAAACTTTTTTTTAATTTTAAGAACCAAAAATAACTTTTAATTTAATTTATCTTAGTATTTTTTTTTTCATGGTTATTGAAGTTGTCATACATCAATTTTTTCCTGTAAATAACACTATAATTCGGACCAAGAAACACTGTACGGAGACATAATAGTGTAGTGTGTGTGTTAAACAAATTTTCCTCTCCTTTTCTATCTCATTGAGTGTAATCACGAGTGAAACAGTTATCTATAATTCTATAATAAGCATGGCAACCTCGCACTGTCAGTGTATTTCGTGTCAGCTTATGAGTCGGTCGTTATATGATTATTTGCAAAATACTCTCAACTTTAAGTGTTTTAGCTACTAGTATTCACAAAAATAAAAAACGAGCGAGCCTTACAGTAGTCGCATATGATGTGTAACATCTGACATCTCACCTTAGTAATAAGCAACATTGACATATACTGAAAAGAATGATTCAAGTATAATTTGAAATGTTTTTTTATAACGAAGAATAATTCTTTTTAATGAAAGTTGTATTTTTATTCAATTGACACTAGGAGTAATGCAATTTTTTATTGAAGGCAGTTATTTTTGTTCAATTTTGAGGTGAGCGGAGACAATAGACATGATAACTAAAATATGAGACATATATTTGTGATTTCAAAATATTTAAAAACCGTTAAAAAGTAAGGCTATAACAGCAGTACCACTGTTAGTTGTGGCGCAATTTTTTTTGGCTCTGCCTTTCCAATTTTTTATTTTTTCTCACGTGTTTACTGCCGGTAATCTTGCATATATTCTGCTCTGGATTTACCCATCTCTGCAACCCACGAAATCATTAGATTTAGATTAGAATTATAAATATTTAGAAATCATTGATATCAAAGAAATTATCCGTGTAATTAATTAATTTGTTTCTTTTAATCAAAATTAAAAATATAAATTGAGCAGTGACAGAAATTAACCTCAAAATTTAAAAAAGCTGAATACTCAAATATTTATTCGAATAATTATCGCAAAATGGGTTGTTACCATCCGACGGCCAACTCTACCACCGCGCGCGTTTCCCCGGCTTCCTGTTACACACTGCCGTCCGTTTTCATGAAATCACTTTCACAGATTACAAGAAAGCGAGAGAAAAGATGTTAACATCAAAAAGTCTACCCGTGCGAAGCTGGGCGGGTCGCTAGTTGTCTATATAGGTAGAGTAGGCCATGGCCGCTCCTCTTTACCGCGTTAACACCCCCCACTTGCATCTGAAAATAATACCGCCTCCATGGAAGGCTCCGGCTTCCACTGGAGGGCGATACCGCTCACTTTGAGAACCTACGACTAAAATCCCGATGATCCCGTAAAATTTCAGGACTGAAAAGCGATCTGAAACCCGGGATTTCGGGATCCAGAGATCAAAACCTCTAACTGTGGCCTTTCCTAATCACCCACATTAGTAAAAATGTAGAAAGACGGTTAACAAAAAAGTACACTTTAACAAGAACACTCTTAAGGCAAATGCTCTGTCTAATCTCTGTAACGTGACACTTTAGGACGTAGTAGCCATAGTAATTTTTTTGTTTGTGTGAGTGTCCCCAATCTGTAATATTATAGGTTACATATTACGCCGCCATTTTCAAAAAAAATTAAAATGGCGGCTGAGGAATATGCCAAAATCTTCAAACTCCTTTTAAGAATGGTTAATTCTACGACCTTCAAATCCGGAGACGGCAGACATTAGCATATAAGCAAGAAAATAAAAAAAATTGAACAGCCAATTAAAATTATTACACCGCATTTAGGTGTGAGGTGAGCACGATTATAACAATTAACATAAAAAAATTAACATTAATTTTTAATCTGTATTGTTTATAAAACAGTAGCAGAGCAGGTTCTGTATATTGAAGATACTAGCAACTCACCCCGGCTTCGCACGTGAAGAATTTTTTTTGAAAACAAAATACAGCCCATGTTACTCACTGATAATGTAGCTTTCTATAGGTGAAAGAATTTGTGGAATCGGTTGAATAGTTTTTGAGTCTATCCTATTCATACAGTCAAACATACAGACAAACCAAATTTAACTCTTTATTATTAGTATAGCCTAGCGACCCGCCCCAGCCTCGCTGATGTAACTGTCGCTGATGTACTTACTGATGTAATGTTTTCTGTGGGTAAAAGAATTTTTGAAATCGGTTAAGTAGTTTTTGAGTTTATCCATTACGTACAAACAAAGTTTACCTCTTTATAAATTGAATTTGAAATTTATAATATTAGTATAGACTATAGATGAGTATAAAAGTAGGTATAGTTAGATATAGATTAATTTACGAAAAAACTAAATGTTTTCCAACAAAATGGCGAGCGCTCAGCTTATCTGATATTAAATGTGTGTCGTGGGCTCGAATCCTGCCATTTGGTCAGACTTTCTTTTAATATTTTTTTTGTAAGACACCGAGTAAAGCTCGGTCGCCCAGGTACCTATGTAATTTAATAGCAAGAAAAATTGTTTCCAAGTTCTCATTTATTCGAGCTTCCTATTTTAAAATATAATACTTTTTTTTAAAATTGAACTTAATACTAAAAAATTTAATGATTAATCGATTACATTTTTTATTCAGTTTATCATTTTCTCCAAGCTCATATTTTGCTTTACAATTCTCAACCTCATTTCTTCACCTCTGCCTCACCCTCTGAACTGGTTCACTACCTGGTAATACCTGGCCTTAAGTACGGAATTCAAGGAATCAATACATATAATAATAATAATAATAATAATAAATCCATTTTTTTCTCCCAAAGCTTACTAAGGTTTTAAATAAAAAATGTTACAGTTCTTTAAGTCTAGTAATAAGCTAATTAGGGAGACTGGTGCCTAAACTAGGATTATTTCCTGTATGATAGGACACCAGGCTCCACCCCTGTAATTAAGTTCAAAACAGATGCCTTAGTTTTTAATCTTAATTATTGAATTCAATTTAAAGAGCACTATCTAACACTAACATATCTTTAAACCAAATCAGACAATGAAATTTCAGTAGTGATGTTCAACAATGATACTTAAAGTTTAAATCTAAACCAAATTAATGCAAGAAAATTATAACTACAGATAAACATTGATTTACTTGAAGTACATAAGAGTCTTATCCAAGTTTGTATGACTGTTTGTGTGAGTGAGTGAGTGAATGTTCGAGTGAGTGAGTGAGTGGTTGAGTGTGTGAGTGAGTGAGTGTGTGAGTGGTGAGTGAGTGCGTGTGTAAGTAGGAGGGCGAGTATGTATGAGTGAGTGTACGCATTAGGATATTAATATAATTGTCATTCACTGTATAATTTACCTAATAATTAGGAATAGAGCTTCAGTCTGTTCATAATTTAGCTTCGAAAGCCAGTCAGAGATAATTTTTTTACATGTAGTTTCCGCATGTCGATACATTTCCAGGTTTTTATTCAGTCTATTGTATAAGAATGGACCTAGAAAGCACATAAATCTTTTTGCAAACGCAGTACGATACTTCATAATAGGGCAAACGTCATAATCACGTCTATTAGTATCCTTAGCATTACGATCATAATGAAGACAGGCGTGTTGTTTCAGTATTATAGATTGGATGAAAAGCTGGCATATGGTTAATACATTAGCAAGTTTATATAGCTCAAAAGTAGGAAATCGAAAGGGCAACATAAAACATACCTTAAGGACAGATCGTTGTGCTCGCTCAAGTTTAATAAACCCGGATTTAGTAGCTCCACCCCATGATAATATTCTATAGCTTTGGATAGATTGGCATAAGGCCAAGTAAACTTGTCGCATGGTCTTATTGTCAGCAACATTCCTTAAATTTTTGAATACGTACACCAATTTCCGTGTTCTAGCCGTGACATTATGTGTTTATGAAAATTTAGTTTGTAATCTATTTGAACGCCAAGATACTTTGTACTGTTTGTTTGTTGTAGGCTTGGACAGTTGCAAGTGATGGAAGTTAACGACCTGCATGTGTGAACAATAATTGGTGAGGACAAGATTGGCGGTTGACCATATATAGTGAATGTGATATACTTAGTTTTATCAGAATTTAGAGTCAATTGGTTATTTTGAAGCCACGTGGTTACTTTGTTGAATCCTGCCTGAGCAAACTTTTGCATGTCATACCAAGTGTCAGATGAGAACAGTAAGGCGGTGTCGTCAGCAAACGCTATAATTGTACCATTTGTGAGATTAAGATCACATAAATCATTGATGTAAGCTAGAAAGAGTGTAGGGCCTAAGACACTACCCTGTGGAACACCATAAATGATATTTTCATCTTCACTAACACACTCTTACACACTGTGTTCGATCATTTACGTAGCTTTTGAATAGATCGTACTCGCGCGAATTGTTGCGTAGGCCAGAAGGTCTATTTTGGATAAAATTATTGTTTATCAATGCGTCGCCTTAAGCTCAACTTGGAGCAACATTTCGGCTTTGTTTCATTAAAATCGCATGACAGTGCAAAAACTTATCGTCATTTAAAGATAATTTTAATATAAAAAAGCAGTAGAAACCGTATATATAAACTCTAATCTCCGAAACTTATGAACTGATTTTGTTGTAGTTTTCACAGGTAGATTAAGCTCAGCTTGCAACATTTAATTTAATTTTGTTTCATCGGAAGACAGTGAAAAAAGGTTATCGTTATTTAAAGATTGTAATATTGTAATTCTTTATTTAGATTAACAAAAAGTACATACATATATTAATATTTACGAACTTAAAACTACACATTATCTTAAATAATAAACTTCCTCAAAGTTGCCACTTAGAAAGCTGTCATTGCTCAAGGTACCAAGCAGACTGGCAGCATTGCCTCTTTGAATAGCCAAATTGATTCGTTGGCGGAAAAAGCTGCCAGCCCGGCGGTCTCCCGAAGCCTCGACCAGTCTCTTACAATTATTAGAAACCAGTCGATGGGCTTCGGGGCCCCAGGGACCCAAAGTTTCGACTGCAAAGGGCGTAAATATGAAACTCTCAGAGAGAGTCAGTTAACTTACGCCGCTTCAAGTTCTCGGCAGTGCTGGCCGCGGCACCTGCTGACTTGGAAGTCGCCGGCACATGGGAAACAGCAAGTGTATCGACACAAGTGGCATCCCACACCAGCGATCTTCCAAGTTTCCAAGGAATGAGCGTCAAACCATCCGGTCTCTTGCCGTCGCTGCGCGCAATATCTACAGGCTCTAAGACTGCAGGAACGCCAGCGGCGACAAGAGCCCGCCGAATGACGTCATTCAAGGCAGCATGTCGTGACATGCGGCCCGCACTACGTAAACAGGATAAACCGTGGTGACCTAGTACATCGACGAGATCACCACAGCGGCAACGGTGAAGAAGGTTAGTCCTGGCCCCCAGACGAAGGGATACTATGAGAGAAAGCGTGGTATTGTCGATTAAGGTTCCTAAGTTTTTTGAAGGTATTACCTTCAACCAGTGTCCTGACTCCTTCTCAGAAACAGCTAGGAGGCGAGACCGATCTTTTTCGGTACTGCAAGAATCTAAAAGTTGTAAATGAACAATTTTGCATAGAGGCTCATCCCAGTGTTTCTGAGAAAAGGTCGAGGTAGGCAGGTTAGTACTCGGACAAACACTTAACCAAGCATTTCGAGCATCAGTCAAGCACGGCACCTCAACCGATCCTAAGGAAGGGGCGAATAACAAATAGGAAAAGGTTTTCCGTGCTGTAGGCTGACGAAAGAAAAGCTGGCAGTGACACACTCGAGATTTTGCGTATGCCCAGGCCTCCATAACAGATGGGAAGCGAGGCTTGATTCCAGACCCTGTCATCAACAAAGGAGCAATTTAATATTTTAGATAATGTATTTTTTAGAATATTGTCTACAGATTTTAAAAGCGTTTGACGAAAAGGCAAAAGCGGACAATGGGGAGAGCCATGTGGGAATTAATTTTAAAAAGTTTGTCTGAAGACTGGCTAAATTTTTGTATTTGATCATTGATAAAGCAGGGTATGGAGTCATCTAAAACGGGAGCACCTAGGAGGTACAGCGATTCTTTTGACAAGACTTTAATATTTGGTGCCAGATTGTTAAATTTATTAATTATTTCATTTTTTGTAATAGTTGGAACAGAATCGGAAACAAAGAGTTCACATTTATTTATAAAATTTAATTCTAAGCCAATATCTTTAAACCTTTGAATGAGGGTTTTAAGGTCTTCTAAAACAGTAATTGCTTTACCTCCTATTGTTCCATCGTCAAGGTACCAAATATTAAATTTGGAATTTAAATTACATATCGCAGGATGGATAGCCAAACTGAAAATAGCTGGTCCGAGAGGATCACCTTGTTGACAGCCAACTTCGGAATGTAATAAATTATCTTTATATATTAATTTTGAAGGACTGCTGTAAGATTGCCAGAGGTAGGGATATATGTCCGGAACATGCTGTTTTATTTGTGTCAACAAGGTGGATCTATCAACAGAATTAAATGCATTTTTTACGTCTACTTTGAGGAGTACCTCACCTCCATTATGTGTCAAGAAAGCACGCGCCGCATGCACTGCCGCTTCACATCCTCTCTTTGAGCCAAAACCTACTTGTGTAGGACAAAAATAGTTTGATACGGTAGAGAGAATGTGACGGCAACAAATTTTGGAGGCAATGTGGCGTATAGTTGCACCTACGGCAATTGGCCTAACGCCACCATCTTTTTTTTTCAGGGCACATAAATTGGCACCATACAGGATGTCGGTTATCTCCGGGGGCACCTTACCAGCCAGCATAACGTTTATTAGAGCTGTTAAACTAGATAAGAGTGTCTTACCGGTATCACCGACAGAGCCTGTAATCAGATCTTTATAATGTTGTGGCGTTAAGCCATCGAGACCTCCCGCAGAACCGCTTTTAAAAGAATTTATTGCGGCAAGCACATCTTCCTCCGTAGCTCGAGTCGACACATCATTTGGATGTGGGGGATTTGGCAGACAACAAGCCACAGAGGAAAAGGGATACTTTGATCTGAGAGCAAAAAGAGTCTCGGCCGTATTCGGTGCCAAAACATCGCCGGAAAATAGCAAGTGGGCGGCACCTCTTAGATCGCCGTCGCTAATTTTTGTTTCTATTTTTGGAATACTGTCTGAATTGAAAGATTATTGTAATTGAAATTCAACGCTCGCCTATTACAGGTGCGTAAAACCGGCTTTCACGTGGACGAAGTCGCGGGCACCAGCTTGTCAATAATAAAATTAATCTATCCTGATGATTAGTTGTTGAATTACGGTAATTAATCAAAAGTTGCTGGTCTCGTTTATTTATGTTCTAGACGTTATACGGCCGATCTAGGAAGTATGTCTAGATCTCGCTAGTACTTGTACAGCAATTATTTACATGTGGCACATAAGCCGGAGTATTTAATAGGGTTAATATCGTCTTAAAGAGCGATTGATAGTAATGAGCTGCCCTACTCTCGAATAATGTCGATAAATTGGGTATATACACGGGTGTTATTAGGTGTAATTAACATCTTTATGTATGTAATTCTTGATGCATCTGTTAATTATCGTCTAAAAGTCTAAATGAACGACAGGGCTGATTGAAATCATATCTGTACATACTATGTAACTCAACGTCTCTCTGTCTGTCTGTCCGTTTATGTTCTTTTCACGCGAGAACCACTTATCCGATTTACATGTTTTTTTTTTAATTCGTTTTTAATTCGGTTATCTAGCACAAGCAGTGTTGAACAAAAGTAATTGTAAAATCAATTACAATTCCATTTATAAATTTAATTGTTCGCCTAACAAAATGCGTTTAGAATTACATTTTACAATTACAATTTTTAATTGTAATTATACCTACTTCAAAAAAAGGAGGAGGTTCTCAATTTGACTGTATGTTGTTTTTGACAAATTTGACAGTTATTGAAGTCGGTGCCAAATCATTGTGCAACAACAGAAAGTCTATTAGTTTGATAGGCTTAGCACCGATTTCAGTAACTGTCAAATTGAATAAAATTATATAGGTATGTGTACTTCGATCACATATAACTAGATACACAATCAGCGCTCCAAAAATGTCCTAACCAAATGTGCGCTAAATGAGTATTTAAGCGCACTTCGGTTTTAGTGGTATTCGAAAACGATAACAGCGAACATGTCAAAGTGCTCCTTCAAAAATTGCAAAAATAACACATCTAGAACGCTAAAAAAGACGCGAGTTCTTATTTTCGGTTAATAAATAAATAATATTATTTACGTGTTCATTATTTCATTATAGTAATAACGTTACATAGCTCTTTTTTATTAAATTCGTAATCATATTTTGAAATATTGCCTGACAATATTTGTCTTATCCTTGTCACTTTCACGTAACAAATCAACGTAGCAACATAGCAACTCAAATAGATTATTTGAATTATATTTTATGCACGAGACGTAAGATTGCATTTTAAATATTTTATTTGACAAACTTCGTTTCAATGTCATGCAAGAATCGTTTACGAGCGTTTATAACCTTATGGTTTGACAGTAAGGTCTACTTTAGATTAACACAATATTGCCGATAATACTTTACGATATTAAAAATATATACGTCAATTCGGACATTAATTTGTTTAAATTTTATAGGAGATTGTGAATCTTGTTATATGTGATCGAAGTATGTGTATCGTATTTATAAAGTTATTTTAATTGTACTTGAGTTTTGATTAGTAAATGATAGTTATTTTGTACTTTTCAGTGTTTTTGTTGAAGGCGGTTTAATTTTTTTAATAAAATTTTTTACAATTACATTTTGTCGGACACTGAACACGAGTCGCGCGTGCGCTGCCATTCAGTCGGTTCGTTAAAAACTTAAACAATAATTCTGTAGTCCACGACGCGAGCGGAGCAGCGAGAACAGCTAGTATGCTATTGAGCACGCCAAAATTCTTATCACCATATATATGACGACGCTCTCTAAAGCGTATTTAAACTTATGTAAATAAATGCTGGATAATAAATAGGTATACCAGGCCCCTGCGTCCGTTCTGTGATCCGTGCACAATTCACAATTCACAGTCCGGTGACAACACATGGACCACAGGGTCAAGGAAAGCGTAGTGGAATAGGTTTAACGTAGGGTAATAGATTTAGCGTATAAATAGAAATAAATTTGTATTATGGAAAAGCGATTAAGGGAGCGAAGAAGAAACGGTAAGATATAATTCTCTCTATGACGGTAAGTAAGTCACTTTTCGTGATTAGCACACGAATAGCGACGAAAAACAACGAAGAAAGCCGAATGCATTAGCAGAAAAATAAAAATACATATATGGCGTGAACAGCTATGAATCAATCATACTCAACTTTATTTTCTGGGTTCACATGTTCATATAATCTATTTTAACCCATATTATTTGGGGGTCAACTGAGGAAGCGTGCTCGTCGCGACCCCTGCCAGCCCTTTTCAGGGCTGCAATTCCTCTTCTGTGCATACCATGCGGGACAACGGCAATTATAATGTTAGGGCGTCCCCCGGAAGCGACGTACACCGGTCTGTCCCCGCTGGTGTGTGCAGAGTGCAGTTCGGCGTTGGGGACCGCCACCCAACACGCTGGGAAGTGGAGGGAGGAGTGCAGAGTAGCTGCGTGGAATGTGAGAGGTGGGATTGAGGAGAAGATGAATGAAGTTATTGATATTATGGAAGAGAAAAGATTGGATGTGCTATGTTTGAGTGAAACCAAGCGAGGCGGCAGTGAACTTGCCGACTTGCCCGGAGGAGGCATCGCTTTGTGGTCAGGGGTACCACAAGGAGATAGGGGATGTCAAGGGGTAGGCGTTTTACTGTCCTCTCGTATGGTTAATTGTGTGACTGAGTATGAATGTATAAATCCCAGACTGCTCTGGGTACGCCTCAAGATTGGGTTGACAAGAATTTTTGTTTTGGCAGTATATGCCCCAGTGTCCTCTGTCGGTTTGGCTGAACTAGAGCAGTTCTGGGAAAATGTTAAAGAAGTTCTAGCGACGGTTGAAGAGAACGAAAGAATTGTTGTGTGTGGAGACATGAATGGATGGGTCGGGACAGCTCGAACAGGATTTGAGTCTGTCCTAGGCAAATATGGAGATAAGAGAGTAAATGATGCTGGTAAGATTGTGCTAGGACTGTGTATGGAAAAGGATCTTTTTGTGGCTAATACCATGTTTGGGCATAAAAGGATCCATCAGTACACGTGGGAAAGAAAGGGTGCGAGAAGTATGGATTTATTCCTGGTGGATAGCAGACTTAAGAAGCAGGTAATGGACACAAGAGCGTATAGAGGAGCCGATCTCGGGACAGACCACTTTCTGGTGATAACCAGAATAAGGGGTCTGTTCGCAGCATGGCGACATCGCGTAGTGTCCAAACCTGCAGCGGTTAGCCGCATTAAAAGCTGGAAACTGCAGGATGCGACCACCAGGAATGAATATGAAAGGGTATTATCCAGTAAGCTTGATGATAGATTGAAAGTGTTGAGCGAGGATGTTGAAGAATGCTGGCAGAACCTTAGAGATAGTATGGTTGAGGCTGCGAAAGAAGTGTGTGGAATGAATAAGATTGGGAACGGCAAAAAGCGTGATGTGTGGTGGGATGATGAGGTGAAAGTGGCTGTGTATAAGAAAAAGAAAGCATGGCGAGACTACCTGCTACTAATGACTGTGGTATGAAAAATTTCATGAAAGACAGGTATAAGCTGCAGAAAGCAGAAACGAAGGCACTAGTGAAAGAGAAGCGTGAAAGGTGTAGGGTGTTAGATGAAAACAAGATGTCGGACAACTTCGAGGAAAATTCCAAATTATTTTGGAAAGAAGTACGTAAAATCCGAAGTGGTCCGGCACCTTGCAGAATGAATAAAGTGCGTTCGAAAGAAAACAAACTGCTTACAAATAAAAAGGATGTTTTGCAGCGATGGAGTGAATACTATGGAGAACTGTATGAGAGTGGCGACTCCGTCTCTGATACTGAGAGCGATTCTAATGAATTGCCACACTCAGGCCAGGGACTGGAGGATGCCATTAGTATGAAAGAGATTGAGAAAGTGATAAGAAGTTTGAAATGTGGAAAGGCTGCGGGAATTGATGAGGTGACTGCTGAGATGATCAAGTATGGTGGTCCTAGGGTCTGGGATGCCTTCTGTGCACTCTGCAACCTTTGTTGGCAGAAGGGGGAGGTTCCAGAGGACTGGCGCACGGCAGTCATAGTACCTCTATATAAAGGGAAAGGTTCCTACCTAGACTGTGCGTGCTATAGGGCCATCAGCTTGGTCAGCTTAGCGAGTAAAGTCTATACTAAAGTATTGACTGAACGTATGAAAGGCGTTTCAGAAAGATATTTGTGGGAGGCGCAAGGTGGATTCAGGAACGGTAGGGGTTGTATGGATCAGATTTTCTCGCTTCGCGTTATCGTGGGAAGGTTTCTGGCTTTAGGTCAGAAAGTTTTCTGCGCTTTCGTGGATCTAGAGAAAGCATTCGATAGAGTAGTGCGGAAGAAATTGTGGAGTCTTCTGCCTGAATATGGCGTGGAGGGCTCCTTACTGCAGGCTGTGAGGTCATTATATCGAGACCACAGAGCCTGTGTAAGGATAGACGGTGACATGTCGCCCTGGTTTGAAGTCTGTTCTGGTGTCAGACAGGGCTGCGTGATGTCTGCCTGGCTATTCGTGCTGTATTTGGACAGTTGCCTCCAGAGATTGAAAGGTAATATGAGTGGTATGGGATGTGGTGACACAATGGTAAACTGCCTATTGTACGCTGACGATGCTGTGCTAATAGCACCATCAGAAGCAAAGTTGCAGACACTAGTCACGTGTATGAAAGAAGATTGTGAAGTAAAAGGATTGAAAATGAATGTGAACAAAACTAAGGTTCTGGTGTTTGAAAGAGAAGCGGTACAAACGAAATGTGTGATTAGTGTAAATGGAAAATGTCTAGAACAGGTGAATGAAATTGTGTACTTGGGGAGTGCGTTTTCGAGGGATGGAAGATGTGAGTTGGATGTGGAGAGACGGGTAGCAGCTGGCAATAAAGTGAACGGTGCTCTGTCCGCATTAGTGGGTAGTGTGAATATATCTAACACTGCTAAAATGGCCATCCACAATGCGGTGTTGGTGCCAACTTTGCTGTACGGCAGTGAGGCCTGGATATGCCTGAAATCGAGTGAAAGTATGATAAATGCTGTGGAGATGCGGTCTCTCAGAAATATGTGCGGTGTCACGCTTGCGGACAGGATAAGCAATGACGAGATACGCAGTATGACAGGGTTGCACAACAGTGTTATTGTAAAAATGAAGAAAGGAATGCTTAGATGGTTCGGGCACATGGAAAGAATGAGTGATGAAAGACTGACGAAGAAAATATACAGAGCGAAAGTGAGTGGTAAAAGAAGCCAAGGAAGACCAAGGCTGACTTATGAAGATCAAATAGCCAGAGTGTTAGCAGACGGAAATGTCAAAAGCACTCGCATACCTAGGCGAAAATGTGTGAGGAGAATGATGAGATTTGAGGAAGCGAAAGAGGTGTGTAAGGACCGCGACTCCTGGCGCTCCGTCCTCTCTGGCTACCCCGTTGGGGATACAGCGTGAAGTTATGTTATGTTATGTTATGTTAACCCATATTACGGTTAGAAAGACAAATGAATTTATATATTATTATATTTATTTAATTAACACTGATGAGATATAAAAAACTGTGAAGACTTTTTAGCAATCTTCTCTAGACCGAGTCTATGATTACTATATGCTACTAGTAAAATATCATCCTGGAGGGAATCAGTAAGCCGGTTTCTTTTGTGTGTAGTATTTTTGTCATATCTCATTTTTGAGTAAAATTCACGAGATAGTTTCGCCGTATGATCATTTACGATAGAAATATAGAAAGTAACTAAATGAGTAAAATTCACAAGATAGTTTCGCCGTATGATCATTTACGATAGAAATATAGAAAGTAACTAAAAGTGCTTTAATATAAACTAGTAGTGCTTTAATACAAACAAACATTTGAAAAACGTTACACACGAATGTCTTCTATCATAGTAATTTACTCTAACATCGCATTCATTGCATCTCTGGTCCGGCGTGGCGCGAGCTGCCGCTAAGGTAGGACTGTGATTCGGTACTGGTTAGCTGACCGAGTCCGATCTCTGGTATATCGTGAGGATGCTTCGTTGAGAGACGAAACACGTTTTGATTGGTGGTTTTTGGAGTTTGAGCGGAAAATATCTCAAGATTTTAGTAATTCATCACATGAAATGGATTTCCGCAAAGTAACACCTGAGTCTATACAATACCTAGAACTGTGTTGTTTCGCCGCAGTTAAAAATTTCGATAGGTACATAAACATATGTTATTTTATTGATGAAAATTAGGGCTAAATACTGTAACTATGTTTGATTTGTAGAATATATGTTTAATTTTATGTTTTTTGATCGATTAATTGCTTGTGATGTATGACTTGGAAAATACGAAGTCAAGTTTATTTTGGTCAAGAGTTTCGAATATAGGCTGTGACTATCCACTTTGATTCAAACAGTTAATCAGATGCCATAATAGGGAGAAAAGCTACACTGTACAGATGCAAAGTTTCTATTCTGTCGGCGGCTTTTTTCCGGAGACACACGAGGAGAACTGTGTAGTGGATCAAATATTGGACGTGTGGGCTCTGCAGGGCACGTAATGAATGTGCTGGGCCAGAGTTTGACGTTAGGATATGTGATTTTTGCAAGTAAATTTAGTAATTTGTTATAATCACCGAAGCGATTTGATCTCTTACAAGACAAACGTATTTTTATTTTCTTCAAAGATAATTAAGAAAGGAGTGCTTAAATGGTTGGATGGCACATAGAAAGAATGAGTGATGAAAGACTGACGAAGAAAATATACAAAGCGAAAGTGAGTGGTAAAAGAAGCCAAGGAAGACCAAGGCTGACTTATGAAGATCAAATAGCTAGAGTGTTAGCCGACGTAAAAGTCAAAAGCACTCGCATACCTAGGTGAAAATGTGTGAGGAGAATGATGAGACTTGAGGAAGCGAAAGAAGTATGTAAGGACCGCGAAGCTTGGCGTTCCGTCCTCTCTGACTAGCCCTTTAGGGATACAGCGTAAAGATATGTATGTGCACAAAATCAAAAAAATTACACAGTGATTATAGAGGTATCTCTTTGGCAAAAGAACCTCAATACCGTTCAAATAAAAAAAAAATGTTTTATGGTTGAATTTCGACTACTCGACTACTGGACTCGACCACTAGTCCAATAATATCGAGTTAACAGCAGCATTAGCAAACTATCAAAATGGTTAGCTACATTTCTATGTTATTTGGAATTGGAAACTCCCAAAATGGTTGTATACACATTTCTACCTTTTTTGCTGTGAAAGTCTCGTAGTACAAAGGAAAAAATCTTTATATGTGTGAGTTCTTTTGTCAGAGAATGCGGTAAGACTGAATAACGAAGAGGGAAAGTGTGTTGTAATAGAAGCTGAGGAAGACAAATGCTGATTTACAAAGACCAGCCAGACGAGAATAACAGATCGGAAAGCAAAAGCAATCTTGAATGTCTGCGAAAGTTCAATCCCTTCTTATCTGCGCTAATATGGACGTAGCGTATGTGTATGACAACAAAAGTTTTCAGTGAGTTCAGTTAATTTATTCTTAGTGCGGGTACGCGGGTTCGAATCACACTTAGCCTGTTTTTAGCTAACGATGAAATCGACGCCATAAAATATGCATTTACACACGAAACAGCATAATCTCAAACAATGCTTGTTAACACGTTCATTTAATTTATTAATATTGAACCATCTAAATTAAAGTGTTTTCACAAGTGATATCTTATTTGGAATCCGACGAATGTGAGGGCTTTGTCACAAGCAGAGCGATAAACCGAAGCGATTTGTAGGCGATTGCAACACACAAACAAATATATTTTCCTTTTCATTTCGAAGTGCGTTTTTTATTTTAAGTTTACTCTAAACTTTTGGAATAAAACAACTTTTAGTCGTTTAAGGAATTTAAATGCGTTATTCCATTTGTCTCACTGTGAAAATCTTTATTTCAGAATCCCTATAACTGAAATTTGAAACAATTATAGTAAACAGTACGTAGCCAGTGTAGACTACCGATGTGAACTTTAGAAGTAAAGTTTTGGGTTATTTCAAGTTATATTCCCCAAGCTAGATTAAAAATGACGTCTTATAGCCACGCGTAAATCGGAGACGAAGCTAACGACACCTCGTTTGTCAAAATGTGATAGCTAACTTAGGAGCTAAATTCACGGGAACATACATACATAGATTAGACACTAGTTACGTGCATGAAAGAAGACTGTGAAGTGAGTGTTTGAAAGAGAAGATGTACAGACAAAGTGTGATATATGTGATATATGGGTAAATGGAAAATGTCTAGAACAAGTGAACGAAATTGTACATCTGGTGAGTCCGTTTTCGAGTGATGGAAGATGTGAGTTGGATGTGGAGAGACGGGTAGCAGCCGGCAATAAAGTAAACGGTGCTCTGTCCGCATTAGTAGGCAGTGTGAATATATCTAACTTAGCCAAAATGGGCATTCTGGATGAAGGCCTGGATATGCCCGAAATCGAGTGAAAGTAAGATAAATGCAGTAGAAATCCGATCTCTTAGAAATATGTGCGAGATACGCAGTATGACAGAGTTCCACGGCACGACAGTGTTATTGTAAAAATGAAGAAAGAAATGCTTAGATGGTTCGGGCACATAGAAAGAATGAGTGACGAAAGACTGAGGAAGAAAATCTACATAGCGAAAGTGAGTGGTAAAAAAAGCCAAGGAACACCAAGGCTGACTTATGAAGATCAAATAGCTAGAGTTAGCCGACGGAAATGTCAAAAGCGAGTGCCTTTGACATTAACCTACCTACCTATACCTAGGCGAAATGTGTGAGGAGAATGATGAGATTTGAGGAAGCGAAAGAAGTATGTAAGGATCGCGACTCTTGGCGCTCCGTCCTCTCTGACTACCGCGTTAGGGATACGGTGTGAAGATAATTATGTAAGTACATACATGCTAAAATCATAACTCGCCTCTTTGCTTCGCCGTTGTCGGGTAAAGAATGAAACAAATTGAAAAGAAAATTGACAATAATTTTAGAACCGCTACTCGCTCGCTATTCTCTACTTTATAACGACGCACCCTAATTTAGTTAAGCGTCAGATTAAGTTATAAATAAGTCTCATTGTGCACTAACAAGGTCGTAACTTATCTTTAAGTATTACTGTAATAGGCTGCTCATTGTTAAGTTAACATTCTCTTGAAGATATCCTAAAGCAAATGCTAATGAGAAAATCTTTGGCGCAATGGCTAAGGTAGATAGGCTATTTCCCGAACTTAACTTTCGTCATCAGCCAATATTTGTCCACTCGACGTCAGAGGTTTAAGTCAAGGAAGTCTCTGCATTCTCAGTCGCGGAATTGGAGACATCTCGTCTGAGATGTCTCCTTTAAGTCCTGGGATTGAGACACTTTTCGAAATAAAGTAAAAACGCATTACATAAACTCGGGTATCTACGCGGAAATCCGTTTCGATAATAATTAATCTTCTTCTGTATATTAAAAAAAAAATATGAATTTTATTTCGAGTCCGCCCGACCGTTCTATGCAACCGATTTGCTTAATTTTTTTTTAAATAAAAGGTATTGATGCACAGATTTGTCATCAAGTATTGGCAACCACCTAATTTTCACCCTTCTCAAGTTATACTCAAACGCGATTTCCTCCTGTACATTTCTTATATTTTCAGAGCTTTCTTTCTCTATATTTCCGGTTCTAATTGAGATACGCGGTGCGTTTTGATCTAAGAGCACTCGCTGGAACGAGCTCTTTCATTTGAGCTTTTGCTCACTTAAATCGGTTGAGTTAGAGCACTGGTTCCCAAACTTATTTTGTCTACTGAGTCGAGAGCTCATGCAGTCTTTGTCTAAGATGCCTCCTAGCTAAATGAAATTACAAATCACCCCCCAGACCTCTGCACAACGCCCCCATTTTTTTCTGGGTCTCTTACCGCCCCCTTTAGGCTTGCAGCGCCCACAAGGGGGCGTTATCGCCCACTTTGGGAATGGCTGATGTTAGAGGAAAGCTAGTTGTGAATATTCAACGTGACTTTCAATTTTTGTGTTCAACTTAGGTTAGGTTATAATTTCTCATCATATAGGAGCGCTATTTTTGAATTATATTACCAACACAATGCTGCGGAGCAGCACAGGTCCTCTCGTATATACTAATATTATGAAGAGAGAGAGCAGGTTTTATGAGTTTGTTTGTATGTGGAGGGTAATCTCCGTAACCACTGCTCCCATTTGAAATATTATTTCACCATTCGAAAGGTCCGTCCCGACTTCGCCCTGGTTAAATACATAATATACATAGTCTATGTCCATTTGGAATAATGTACCTTTCAAATGGTGAAAGAATTATTCAAATATATGCAGTGGTCCGTGGATTAATTACCCTCTAAGTATAAACTGTTAGCTATTATCAATATTCTCGATTAATCGTTCTAATCATAATCGTTAACAAATGGTAACACTTTTTTTGAAAGTGTTGCTACGTTCATAATAACGTGGTATTTTTGAATGTTAAAAAATAAGTCAGTTGAGAAATTCACGAGTTAGCGAAAGCACGTCTTGCTTAAAAAACAAATAGTGTTGCCATTTGTTAACGATTATGATTAGAACGATTAATCGAGAATAAAGTCCTCTTTCTCTCTTTAAGGGAGCGTTTATTCGTCACGAATTTCTTCGCGCCGAATCAACGCGGTTCGTTAGCTGTATACGTAGATTCACATTGTAATTTCTGTCTAATACGCACACATATACTCGTATGAGTATTGAAATTTTTATTTTGTTTTTGTTTTAAATCATACGTGAGTTTTGTTGGTCATTATTGCAATTAAGTTTTGAGAAATGGAAACTGTAATCTCCCGACTGCACACTTTTTGTTTAGTCATACTAATATAATTGATAATTATAATTTAATATCTATGTCACAGTACAGATTCGAGTCCATAAAAGTTTTGAATTAATAAATTATGTGTTCATATTATACGTACATACTAGACGGCTC
The DNA here is from genome assembly GCA_907165235.1 of Zeuzera pyrina. Classification (NCBI taxonomy): domain Eukaryota; kingdom Metazoa; phylum Arthropoda; class Insecta; order Lepidoptera; family Cossidae; genus Zeuzera; species Zeuzera pyrina. The sequence goes on along the minus strand of OU015646.1, from coordinate 7,361,952 downwards.
GGCAGATGTTCTGCTTTTTGCGATAGGTGGGGCATTGAGCTTGATTCAGTTGATTAATTATCAAAGTTATTAATTAATATTTATCATTAAATAATTATTAAAGCGCCTTCTGGTCCTGGGTCCTAATATAACTATGAACCATTATCTTGACAAAATAAATATATTATGAGAATTTGACCTCGATCGGTCAAGTTGTTCAGAAATTACACGATATCTGACAGACGTACCAACGATTATTGTACATATAAAGATATTTTATGTGCAATGTCTATTAATTCAAGCAATAATCATGCTGAAACTCAATTTACAAGATCAGATGTTGCACTCGATAATGTTCTTCGTAAGCGATAAACTACAGAAATATAACATCTGAGATACACATCTTACTCGCATATGCCAGTTGATCAACACATGCTATGCTTTAAACACGATGTATTTGGATATACGCACCGTAATATTGCTACATCCTATATAACTTTGATGTTTTAATAATGGGTATCTAACAAAAAGGATTTAAAATTCAAAACGTTTTTAACGTTACTTTGGGTATTATTCGAAATAATTGTTCATGGTGAACATCTCGAGATTTCTCCGTGCTAACAATCGATGGTGTCTATGTAGAGAGGATCACTTAAAAGCTGACACTAAGCAAACTATTGTTATTTATAAGAAACCTGTCTCCAACAGCGAGACTTGTGTAATTTTCAGACTACGAGATCACACATTATAATGTTCTTCATAAATGGAAGAGATATTATACAATTGAACCATTTTCACTAGGAAAACATTATAGAGTGTTCTGGATAGGTTACAAAATACTTTTTTCACAATTACGTAGATGAAGTCGCTTGCAAAATTATCTAGGAAACATTAAAAAATGCGATCAGGTGTAATTCTTACAACATCATCATCACCTGCACACATTAACTTGACAAACACATCTATTGTCCCAAAGGCCCCAAAGTAACCTAAGGCTTGTACTATAGCTCCACAGCCGTTAATGCTCTTTTAGATCTACGTACCAAATCGCGTGAGCTTAGTTGGGTTGCGTAGCTTTTGCTCTGTGCATTCCTACAAGTCTCAATTTCTTACCCTAATGCATTTAGCCCCACATTAAAATGAAGAAGTACCCAGAAATATTAGACTCTGAATCCAATATAAATGCGAGGCTAGGTTCGTTATTTAAATTAACATGATACTACGGAACCACTCTTTTTTTAAATTTCATGTAATCAAACAATCGCCTCGCTTTAGCTTGGTGTGTGTTAACAGCACATTTCGCAACGAAATGGTGCAACAGTGACTACTGAATGTATAAATTCACGCGTAATTGTACATAGTAAAGTGTGAGAATCAATTTCGATGTGTGGTGCAAGTTAAAGAAAGATAGCGATGAAAGATATCAGTAAAAATTTTAACATTACCGGTTATTCGCGAGATACGTATCTAAGTTACCAATGTCCCGCGACAGTTCGAATTTGGCTGCTGCTGATAGAATTTATTTTAGAATATAGAAGATAGAAGACTTTCAAATAGTTCAAAAAACCTATCAACCTACGAACTTCTAAACTATCCGTCAGTTGTTTTTGTATCGAATATTTTCTTTATCTGCAATGCAGTACCCAAGCTTGAACTGTCGAGAGGCTCGTTAAACGTAAGTTAAAAACAAAATTTTATTTCAAAAACTTAATTAATTTTAAGTATTTTCAATTCCTTGTATCCGTCTAAATAGCTTTCCAAACTTCACATAATTTGTATTAATTTTTTTAAAGATTAAAATGGTTATAGAAAGTTATGCGTATAATATAGACATATGCTGACTTTTTGTAGTCCTAATAAAAAGGAACAATTCCATCATACATCGTTTTGGAATAAGACAGCGTTTTCGATGAAAGCTCTCAGTCGGCTTGATTTTTCACACAAAACAATATTAACCTATACGTATAAACCTTCCTCTTGAATCACTATCTATTGATGAAAACCGCATTTTAAAATCCGTTGCGTATTTTAAAAGATCTAAGCGTACAGAGGGACAGACGGCGGGAAGCGACTTTGTTTTGTACTATGTATAAATATTATTCGTTCTTTCCCTTATTCATTGGTCTCTTATGTTATTCGTTCATGTGGGTTCTCTTTGCTCACGTATATCGCACGCATGCGACGCGACGTATAATTACGCTCACGAGTGGTCCTTACATTTTTTATCACTTTCATGCTCTTCGCTATTCTCCGCATCCAACATTTTTCTGTTTTCAACATATTGTTGTCTGTTTATACAAGGCTATTTCGAAAGGATGTTTAAATGCGAAAGGGTATTAAAGTACACATGACAACGGAAAATTTGCATTCTATAATTTCGCCAAAAGTCAATAGTTCTAGTAGAAAACCTCAAAGTTTCAAAAATATTAAAGTGAGGCAACCCTAACATTATCGTTTTGACGTCGCTAGCAAACATTTGATGTAGAGCATAACGATAGGGTTGTGCATTTTTGCTATCATATTTTTTTGTACGGACAATAGATTGAATTGGTCAAAATCGATCTATGGTTATTATTAATTAATTAAATAATAAAATTTATCTCATACCCCTTTTCTCCGTATTAAGTGATCACGGGCAGCAACAACAAGGGCGAACTTCTAGTCTCGACTCCGCGGGTTTTGTTATCCTGGCGCGCGCCATCTAGCTAGCCGATGGCGAACCTATGACGTTTCTTGCAGAAGACTAAACAGACAACAAAATAAACGTATCCCGTAATTATTATATCTGCAATATAGCAGCCAACATTGACACGTTGAAACGCTGGCGGTTTTATACCCCCTTTCACAATAACCTTTTATATTTTTATATGGTAAGTAATTATAGTTACCACATAGAAATATAGGTTGTATAGTTCTCCCTTAAGATAATTTGTATTTTCTACAGAATTAACTATCTAAGATTATGTACTAGTGATGCCTGTACAATTGCATTACTTATTTATTATGCACCTATTTATCGTTTTTTTTAAAGTAAAAATCGTTAATTACTTTTTATGTTTGTGCTATATAATTTTGTAACATGTTTTAAAATTAGGTCTTATGATTGTTCTCTAAATAAATGAATAGACTAAATTCGATAAGCTTATTTTATATTTTTCCACAATTAATTTGTAACCGGTCATATAAATGGAGTCGTTATCCGCTTCGCTTAGAAAATCGTACCACATCGAAAGTACAATTGTGTACTCCGAATGCAGACCACTATCACCGACTGGACATTACTAGTATTTTATCTGCGACTGACTGTGAGACCTAGAACAGTACTGGGCGCAATTAAGATTATCTATTGTTTGAAATGGGTTAAGCCTGGGGGGAAAGTGCCGGAAGAGAATGTACAAACGCGGAATTCTATCGATATCGATAAATGAAATGTTTGTGTGCGTTACCTCAGTATGTAGGGAAACGCGGCTTATATATACGCATACAATTTTATATGTACTTAATGAAATGTCCTCAGTGATTTATCATCATTGAGCTGTAGTCGTTAAAGTTAGAACTATGAAATGTCTGTCGTAAACACGCATTTAGTAAGTTTTTTTAAAATCATCGCATAAAGGGACGAAAAATGGAAAGGCCACATATGTCAAAGTTCATATTTAGACTCTTTATTAGTGATGAAGGAAGTCTTATCATACATATCTTCACGCTGTAACCCCAACGGGGTAGTCAGAGAGGACGGAATGCCAAGCGTCGCGCACCTTACATACTTCTTTCGCTTCCTCAAATCTCATCATTCTCCTCACACATTTTCGCCTAGGTATGCGAGTGCTTTTGACATTTCCGTCGGCACTCTAGCTATTTGGATCTTCATAAGTCAGCCTTGGTCTTCCTTGGCTTCTTTTACCACTTTTGCTGCTCTATAGATTTTCTTCGTCAGTCTTTGATCACTCATACTTCCCATGTGTCCAAACCATTTTAGCATTCCTTTCTTCGTTTTTACAATAACACTATCGTGCAACCCTGTCATACCGCGTATCTTTTCATTGCTTTAGTCTTACAAGTCTTATCGTTTATCGAAAATGAGCTCTTGGTTGAATAAAATAAGGTGTGAATTTTTATGCGTGAAAAACTATTGTTTCAGTTAGAATTTTTTTTAACCTTAGTATGTAAATACTATGTTCCTGCAAGTTATCCATACTTATATAAGTAAAAGCTAAAACGTCTCATTGCCTATATTAAGGATACATTAACTCCTGAACTGATTTTCCTATTAGGCTATCACTTATGTATGTATCCATACGAAGCCACCGAACCGGATCGTATTACTCATTAAAGTATTGTATGTTATCAAAAAAAAACTAAAAACGTCCGACCACATTGCCAGAATCGAACCCGCGCACTTCGGCGTGGTAGACCTACACTTTAGCCACTGTGCTATTGAGAAGGTATCACGAAATTAGCAATCATGGATTTCGCTCCGCTCACCAGTCATATACGCGGACAAATTTTAATGTGTGAAAACACAGAAAAAACGAATTTTTCTAGAATCAACACCTAGTTAGATCGACCTTTCGCCCCCGAAAACCCAAATATTGTGAATTTTATTGAAATTTTCGTTTTCGACAACGCTATTACAAAAATACAAATATCATTGAATTGTAGTATAAATATCACGGGTATTTTCGATCCTCGACGCTAAAGAGAGATGTTATAACTTATCTAAATTTAGGGTCGAGGTTCGAAAATACCTTTATTTGTCCTTTCTGTTTCTCTGTAGCAACGTAGCCCTTAAATGCATGAACCGATGTGCATGCGATTTTTACGATTCCATAATCAAACTGGCTAAAACAGGATCCTTATAATTTGAACATGACTTCCTGATTAAAGCGTGATTTAAAGCGTCTTCTTTTCACCAAATAAGTTGATATTCGATACATAGAAATAAATTGAAATCTAAGGCCGAGAAATGAAAAAAAAAACGTGTGCGGGGTCAGTGGACCCCCATCAGGAACGAAGTTCTTTAGCTGCAGTCACGTAACGCTTTTTCCTTATGTGACGATTTCTACTAGCTCAAACCAAGGAGCGTTAAAAACTTCGTTCCATAACTTAATCATTAGGATACAAATACTTATAATTGGACAGTTACTGAAGTCGTTGCCAAACCGAACGACATTTAATTTTTAGGGCACCGTAACCCAAAGGCAAAAAGGATCACTTCCTTGTCCGTCTGTCTGTCTGTCTGTCAAGACCCTTTTTCTCAGCAACGCGTGAAAGTATCAAGTTGAAATTAAAATCAAATACTCAGATCTGGAATCCCTTGGAGGTGTGAAAAAATCATACTTCTAAGTCAACGCAATCAAAAGATACGATCGTTATGCCGCATATTTTGACATTCGCAAGAGAATCAAAACCTATAGGGTGTGCTTCCCGTTGATCTAGAATCATGAAATTTGGCAAGAAGCAAGGTCTCACAGCTCACAAGTAAAGGAAAAAATCTGAAAATCGTTAATTAGTAGTTATTTGCCATTACAAAGTTAAATTTGCAGTTGGAGAGTATGAGACGTGACTTTCAACTGCAAAGTTAAGTTCATTTTTTAATCCGACTTTTATTTTATTATTATATGGTGGTACGGAACCCTCGATGCGCGAGTACGACTCGCACTTGGCCGGTTTTTTATTTACATAGGTACTAGCCTTTACTCGCGACTTCGTCGGCGTGGTGGCGACAAAGGGGATAGCATAAAAACCTTCTCCATGAAAAAATGAATATACGTGCCAAATTTCATGATGATCGGTCAAACGGTGTCGGAGTTACTAGCCTGAGTTTTAAAGCGTGGATCTAATTGCCACCATGTTTCCCTTGGAATTGAATATATTATGTATGAATGGCACGAGTTTCGCAAACGTCTTTAATGGCCTTGGATCGGATGCTCATACGCAATTAACTCGCAAACCCATATAAAAAGGCGGCATCCAATGCATGTAACGCGGGTGTGTCACAACGTGCTACCAGTGTTAGGGATATAGAGCTGCTGGATGTGTCAACGGAGCGTAGTTGAAGCACTGATCTGAGATACATTAGTCTCAAATACCTACTTAACGTATACAATATACATATATTATAAACAGTGATATAGTAGTTATAAACAACGCGTCAAAAAGATTCTATAATTTTTATTGTAAAACTGCTTACTTGGCCCTCCATTTTCTCCTACCGCGTTATGGATACAACGTAGGGATATGTATGTATTACATAAGGATCGTGATGCTTATTTCATCCTGGTATGTATGTACTGATGGATATAGTACTCCATCTTCTCTGTTTACTCCGTTATGGTTACAAAGTGATGATATGTATGTATTACGTAAATAACCTGTAATTGTCTTTGAACCTGTATGAACTTTGAGACTAACAGACAGACATACTATTTGATTGTAGGATAGAAGCAAATAAAATTACTGTTATCGATTATAAAAAAAACTATCTGAAATTGTTTAGTTAATCGCCCTCACGCAAAACAAAATAAATCGTGACATATCCAGTTGCTCTAATTTCGCGTACACCGCAACATTATGGTCATTAGAAAGGACGTCGTTGCCCATTCTGTCCGACAATGTACCAGTCACGGCCCTTCGATGCTAGATAGCCGCGGTGCACTAATTTGATGTGTTCTCCACTGCTTACGACACGGTACGCTCCGAGACGTATTTAGATGTATGTAAATTTGGTAAACGCTGCGTTTCTGAAACTGGGTCGTGGGAACAGTGAAAAGTGGAACAGAATTTTGTGATTTTAAGGTATTTCTTTCAATTCTTCGAAATCCTTGATTCATAAACAATAGCGTTACTCTGTATATGTACATACACAATTACACATATATACACTTAAACACACACACATATCAACACTCAATAACAAAGCAACGCATATTTCATGTTTTGCTTTACACAAAATTAAATTAATATATAATTTTTAAACTAAATTCACTTAGCTGGTAAAATAAATATGAGTTAAACGTTTTTATTGTAAAGAAACATAAAAATCATGCAGATAATGTACTAAAAGCTAAACTAGTAGCTACAAAATAATTAGGTGGGTACCAGGTACCAGTAGTCACAAAACTCTTCTCGTCAATCTAGAAAATTGATCAGACTAAAATAAAATCGCGGGGCGTAGCGTAACCTGAGTAAATATATAAATGATCGTTCTGTGATGTCCTATGATGATAGTGACGGATTTACTTTTACACACATTTTGCATAAGTTGTCTATTAAGAAGATGCAATTGACAGTTATTGAAGTCGGTGCCAAATCAATGTGCAATAACAAAAAAATTGGGTAGCTTTGGCACCGACTTTAGTCACTGTCAAATTTAATTATATAGGTATATTTCATTAGTGTTTTGTATCGTATTTATAAAGTTATTTTTATTCTACTTGAGTTTTGATTAGTAAAGGATAGTTATTTTGCACTTTTCAATGTTTTTTTTGAAGATGGTTTAATTGTTTTCTTAAAATTTTTATCGAGAATGTTTTTGGCTGTTTGGGGGAAATCAGTCCAATTTGTTTTAATTCGGGTTTTTAATTCTTTAATTTCAATAACTGATAAATTTTCATGTGTCGTAACATGTGGAAATTCTTTCGTAACCCAGTAGCGCAGTAACGGAGCGCGTCTGTCTTGCACGCACTGTAATAACGTGGATGACCACAGATATCTGGGACATGTCCAAGGTGTCGTGCGTTGTGGGTTATCTATGGCATATTTCTAAGCATCGCTAGTATTGAAACTGTTGCTTGACGTGTAGTTTTCTATCGCAAGATCGATCAGCTTATTTGATGTAAATGTGTGTTTTATGTTTACAGGCGGGTTTACGTATTTTAAAACCTGATGTGTTATCTTTATAAGCGATATACCACTCACTGACTGACTGAATCATCACGAGATCTCCGAAACTGTAGGTCCGCTTGACTTGAGCATAGTTACTCCTTTCACGGTGTAGACGCTCACTAAGAACGGAATTTACGAAAGTCCTGTCCAAAATGGCTCCGCTACCCGTGCGAAGCCGGAGTGGGTCGCTAACTTAACTTTGACGTCGTTACAAAACCACAAATATAAGTTACATCGGTAATATTTTTTAGCGTGGAAAGGTATAATGACGCCGTTCAACGATTGTAAACACTATTGAAATATATGTCTTCTTGCTTTATGTAATAGATTTGAAATATAGCAATAAGAAGCACATTCTATCTCGCTCACTTTACACTAGCATTTTTTGTACACTGTATGGCTCGCAATGGCCGCTTTTATAATTTACCGTAGAACGTTTTTATCGCCACGAGTTTATCGTTCACGGTAAGCAAAATGCTTCCCTATTATGTGGGGGAAAAGACGTGGATGCCATGCCATGGATTTTTGCAACATCCACGGCATGACGTTATCGTGGACGGAAATTTAAAAGCGTCTTCAAACTGTATACATTTTGCTTCCCTATTGCACCGTGGACGGAAGAAACGTGGCGATAAAAACGTTCAATGATAAATTATAAAAAAAAACATGCAGACGAACATATAACCTCTTTTTTTTGAAGTTTTTTTTTTTTGAAGTTTTTTTTTTTGAATAAAAAGCGGCCAATGGCCTTTACGTTAAAAGCAATGGCGGATGGAGACGTTTCACGCATAAATGTGGTTCATTATTTAGCGGCAACGTCATCTACGTAGTATTTGAAGGCGTCACTATGTTCACTCAACTGCGTTTCGATAACCGCAACTAGCTCACATGACGCTTATGCAGTGAACACCGCAGCGTATCTCACTTAATTTCGTACTATTAAATTTTAACCTGGAGCCGGAGGCTACAAATATTTTTGATCATTTTATGAATTAACTACCTACATACCTTGGTAGCTGGTGTAACCCTCGGGCGACGCATTGGATATTTCGACGCCAGGGATCCCAATTTTTCTAAGTGACTGCAAAACCTATGACAGTGATATTTGGTATCCTGATTCTTTTCATTATCTGCATTTTGACATTTGCGAAACACGGTTATAACACGGTATAAAAATAAATATCAAAGAAACCCTTTTTAAAACGGAGATTTATATTTCAAAATTTTCTATATAGTTTTGCTTTAAACATATTCCTCAAAATGACAGTTGGATTTTTTAAAATTAATTATAGTTTTTAAAATAAATGAAAATAACTGTTTTTTCGTATTTTTCGTAAGCTAGCGCGCGCACGTTTGCATAGAACAGAAGGTCTATTTTAGATTAAATTATTGTTTATCAATGCGTCGCCTTAAGATTTAATAGCATGAATTTTTAAAATCCTACGTAGATTTTTCTACTAGGCACTCCTTGAAGTATAAAAATAAGTATGACTATGAATTTAAATTTTTTTGCATAAACCCATCCTGTTAACATCATTTTTAACATCTTTTTAGTTCCTTATACAGTTTTTACAGTCGGATTTCTTGATTTTTTTAATTCATTTTTTTTATCGATATAAATTTTATATTTAAATTCGATACAGTCGGACGTAAGCGCATTTTCAATGTAATTATGAGGTGTGGAGTATACAGCAACTCTATAAAGAAAGCGGTAAAAAGCAGTCACTTTACTAGCACCGCCGCCACCGTTAAAATTACTGTGCTATAAAAACTTAAACGGTTGATATTGACAGTTGAAATATCCCGCTGCGTTGGGTTTATGAACATACTAGCTTTGTCTCGCAATCTCGTCTACGAAGATAGAAGATATAAAAACGTGCGCGGTCGGGGTACCCTCGTTAGAAACGGAAGTTTCTTAGCTGCAGTGTCCATTTCTCTAAATTTGGCTATAAAACAAAAAAAAATAAGCTTTAACAATATTTCCTCGTGTACAGTAATGGAGGAGGAGAAGGCCGCCACGCACGCTACTCGTCTGCTCGAATCTCGATACTCGCACGCACAAAGACACTCATATATAATAGAAAGAGACAGAAAGATCACTGTGAATCTATGTATAGATCTAACACTTCTAGCGCCGCGGGACCCGGATCCCGCCCCACCTGCTCAATTAAGTAGCGTGTGTTAAGAAGAGAGTCGAATGGAGGGGCCATAACGCTTTTTCATTACGTGACGATTTCTACCAATTCACAACTACCGCAAGCCACTTTAAAGAATTTCTTTCCAAAAAATATGTCACGTCCTATTCACATTGATCTTATGCAATTAATCTTCAAATGTACTTATCCTCTTATGAAGAATATAGCGTAATGATATAAACACCCTAATAAAGAACCGACATCCTAGTCTTTAGAATAATGTAATCTGAATTAAAATATATTCTGTTATTCCGTAGTATTTCAACTAACATACATACACATAAAGTTTGTACATATACAGTACAATGTATGGGTATATATCATCGTATAGTTGTAAAATTGGACAGATTGTGATACATCTAGGAATTTTGTAAAACGCTACCTTTTCATGAAATGTTCAAATAGTACCCACCATATTGTACTTTGTACATCATTTTACGATTTCTTAGCCGTCGTTGAGCACATCTACTGTTTAACTACAGTGTTCAAGGCATCTATTCATCTGTATCTATGTATTAGTGATGTGCCGGATATCCGTATCTGTATCCGCGGATATTCGAGGGAGAAGAAAGATTCAGATCCGTATCCGTAACTTTTTTGGCGGATTTTTTAACTTATTAAGTTTCAATACCTACATAGATTAAATTCTATATAAGTCGAAACATGTCCTGTCACGCAAAGCGTCAAGTGGCGTCAACTATCGTTTCAAGGTCACGCGCACCGACACCGATCGAGTAAGAAAGTTAAGATCCGTATCCGTATCCGTATCCGCGGATCTTGACACCCAATATCCGTATTCGAATCCGTATCCGCGGATATACATATTTAACGATCCGGCACATCACTACTATGTATATATTTATACACATTAATAAAATTGAAGTGTTTGTCTGTGATTTCAAGATAAAGGCTATTACTTAGGCTCATATGTAACCATTTACGCGCTACCCAAACCCAGACATTAATTTTTCAAATTTTTGTCTGTTTGTTTGTCTGGGCTAATTTCCGAAACGGCTGAACTGATTTTGACGGGACTTTCATTTGCAGATAGAGGACTTTTTACAGAATGATCTGGACTATCTTTTATCTCGGAACAATGTCGAATTTTACGCAGACGAGACCGTGGGATACGGCACGGCTATCGTAAATAAAAATTAAGGACAATGGTGTGCCCTGCAAAAATTTTTTAATTTCGCTTATAACTTACTACTAAGATTTTTTGTTGTTTAGTTCAATCGATCTTGACACAGCCATCTTGCACACACGTCAACCTTAGAGCGCGGAGTTGGAGACAGCGCCAATAGCGATGTCAAAGGGAGTTGTTATATGTATGTTACGTCCGTCCAGGGTGCCTAGACAAGTGGCTCAATGTTGTAAACGCCAGTAGAATAGTGGTAGAATAGAATGACAAATGCCGCGCGATCTAACGTAACGAATTTTAAATTGGTAGTCAAATCTAAAAATTTTCTATTTAATCAAACAAAAAGTAAAGTCGTGTGTAAACTGCCGTATAAAACGTAGCCAAATGAGAATTTTGACGAGCAATGACGCCAGCAAGCGTTTCGATTTTACGAAACGCTCGGAAGAGTAGCGTGGAGTATTGAGTAAGAATGCTACGTGCAGTGCACTCACTGCAGTGGGACTGTCCTCGTGCCGTCGTTAAGAGCGGTTAGAGCGGCTTGCACGAAGCGGTGGCACTTGTCTAGCCGCTCAGAAGAGTAGCGTGGAGTATTGAGTAAGAATGCTACGTGCAGTGCACTCACTGCAGTGGGACTGTCCTCGTGCCGTCGTTAAGAGCGGTAAGAGCGGCTTGCACGAAGCGGTGGCACTTGTCTAGCCGCTCAGAAGAGTAGCGTGGAGTATTGAGTAAGAATGCTACGTGCAGTGCACTCACTGCAGTGGGACTGTCCTCGTGCCGTCGTTAAGAGCGGTTAGAGCGGCTTGCACGAAGCGGTGGCACTTGTCTAGCCGCTCAGAAGAGTAGCGTGGAGTATTGAGTAAGAATGCTACGTGCAGTGCACTCACTGCAGTGGGACTGTCCTCGTGCCGTCGTTAAGAGCGGTAAGAGCAGCTTGTACGAAGCGGTGCCACTTGTCTAGCCGCTCGGCGGGGTTATTACCTAAAAATTTGCAGACAGCGACAGCCACGCCATCACTGCGCGACCGGTGATTCATTGTAATAAAAATTAGTATCATGTATGACGATTGCGTATCTGTATATTATATAGATACGCAATAGATATATATTCTATGACTGTAAAATGCACTTTTCGCGGTAGATTTAGCGCCACTATACAAATTAGGTACATTACACAAATAATAATTCTCGTTTTGACAGCAGATATCGCGCGATATTAGCTGTCGCATGCTGTCCGCAAGTTACGTAATAAGCGTGCGAGTCATGATGTGACGAAGTATTTAGCTTGGAATATCGATATACCTGTTGCTCTTATCGATCCGCGTGATTTTATTGGATATATCGCGCTGAGGGATTGGTTTAAGTTTATTATTAGTTTACGGTTTTACAAGTAACTATAGGTCGCCCTGTGGTACTAAGTTCCATGGTCGTCTGGCTGAGAACTGTCATTTGGGCTATTTTTCAAATACTAGAGGTCTCCCTGTGGTCGAAATTCGACTGTAAATATAAACTTATAATATAAACTCATTAGCGACAATCTAGTCTGTGCGACTGTTTTATCCAAGGAGGTTACATGACATACAAACACAAACTATTATAAGTTTGACATTGACATTCTTTTTAACATTGGCAGTATGAACGTAAACAATGAACGTTTTATTTATTTTAATTTAATGTACTTATTTGTAACACAAATTACATAAAAATTTTAGCTTTCTCCAGTCCTTCTCATATAAACTTTAAGTATACGAAATTTCACACTCCTCCGTCCGCGCAATTTTCTTATATAGGGAACCAAAGTTTTCGCTTCACGTATTAATATATAGATTTAGGAAATTACATTTAATAATTAAGAAATTAGATTAAGTTATGAAAGAAGAGTAAGCAGAAATTACAAGAATTTTGTGCAAGGGCAATACTTGATTTTTAGTTTTTTAATACTGTGCACACTCGCAGAAGTGTGCTCAACTATGGCTAAGGTAATCGTCAATCGACTTGCAATTAACGTATGCGGGTAACAGTTAGCCGTTTCAGGAAACGATGACGTGTCACGAAATGTCTGGGCACATCATAATTTTCCCAATTCTACTATTGTACGAGGACATAGACGTTGAATAGATACAGAAGTAACGATTCTAAAATATTAAAGTTTTTTTGCTCATAAAAATACACAGAAACAGTAGTCGAAATAATGACAATGACAAAAGGCAATGCTTATCTCTTTAAGAGATTTCTTCCAGTATACCTCGGTGATAGAGAAAATGAACGAGAGTAGTATATGCTTTAAAATAAATGTAAGAAAACAAAATATCACCGAAATAATTAAATAATTACTTATAATTTAAAATTAATTTATATACAAACCAATACAAAATATTAACAATACATACATAAACATACACATAGGTACATAACAAGCATAATATAATACATACATAACTATTATATTATACACATATAATTACCAATACTAAAATGCCCTACACACCTTCCAATTTGTTGGAACAACTTTCCTAGGGATGGCGATACGAGATTGATTAATGGAAAAATTAATCGATCGATCTCGAGTAGAGAATCGATTTAGTGAATTGATTGCGGACACCCAAAAATGGAGTTTCCATTAAATTTGTATTGGTAAGAACGCAACTATAAAATAATGAGCTAGCTTGGAATTTTTTAATAAGTTATACATACACCTATCGAACACTGTCGTCGCCTTAGCGCTATCGGAGTTAGATTTAGCGCTTTTTAGAGTCGTCTAACTTTTATTTATCCTAACCAAAATTGTAAAAAACCTATAGAATGATTTTTGAGCGTCTGTCGTCTATTCACTGGATCGATTCACTGCTCGAGATCGAATAATCAATCTTCCATTAATCGATCTCAGATCGTCATCCCTAGGAAAATTGTTCCAATAATTTGGAAGGTGTGTGGGGCATTTATCGCACACATAAGTACAGATAGCATAACCTTATTCACGTACATGTCATAGACAATACATATTACAAAAAAAAGTAATTAGGCAAATGACAACAAGTTTCTTTTAAGAGTTTTTTAAAAGATGCTAGTGTTTGACAATTTCTTGTAAAAGTAGGAAGTAGTAGGAAGTGAATTCCATATACAGCTTTACAACAGAAAGAATTGTCAAATGCTACAGTATTATGGATAGGCGATTTTAGAAAGGTACAAGTGTTGCTTCTAATGTTGTCATCTCTGGAAAAGAGAGGATGGAAACGATCACGGAGGTATGAAGGATAAGAAAGATTATGAAGGATTTTGGACAAAAGTGTAAGGACATGAGTGTTCCTGCGAAGACGAATGGGGAGCCATTTTAGCTGTTTCCGGAAACTAGATACATGATCATATTTACGTAGACCGTGTATAAACCGAATACAAATATTTTGAAAGATTGTTACATGCATAGTTGAATTTTTTAATACAGTCTCATACAATCATACAGTATATACATATTTCCCTACCATATTGCATTTTATTTTTAAAATTAGTTACTAGACTAGCTGGTGCCTGTGACTTCGTCTGCGAGAAAGTCAGTTTTATTACGCATCTGTAACAGGCGAGCGGCGAATTTAAAATTATCTTTAAATGACGATAACTTTTTTCACTGTCATTCGATTTCAATGAAACAAGTCCTAAGTGTTGCTCTAATCTGAGCTCAATCTACCTGTGGAAACCGAAAGAAAATCCGTTCAGTAGTTTCGGAGATTAGCGTGTACATACAAACAGACAAAATTAAAAAAAATGCTTTTTTGTTATATGTTACTCTTTTTTTTATCGCCCACACTCATTTTTTGATAAATTAATTCAATGTACATATTATTATTACACGGTGTCTACTGCTTCGTTGTATTTAAATAACTTATAACATTAATTTTTAGGTGGCGTATCTCCGGCATCATCAAATATCATCAAACAAGAGTGCTCGACCACAACTCATTTATTTCTACAGTAAGTTTTTTTTATTTCTTTATGGCATGGCGCACAGTTGAGCGCATTTGCCAATGTCACGTATTAATAAGTAGAATCACAAGTAAATTAGTTTTTTCTTATCGTAAAACTCCTCCAGTAAAGTAGATAGTAGGGATTTACTGGAGTTATAAAAGACTTCTTGGAAGAGCGCGGGAACTTCAGCTACACATGTTTATTTAGACCTACTCTATTCTTTTCACTTATAGAGAACTTTAAAACACAATATACTATGATTTTTGTACTTTAAAACTCCCAAAAATGTAAAAAATAGAAAATCTAAACAAAACAGGAGAAGTGAGGTTGACTCACTTCTCCCGTTCCCGCCAAAAGTCCCTAGAGTAAGTTATATTAGTCGTAACTATTATAATATGGTTATTTTTCATGTAGGGATGCATTCAGAAATGCTACTGTGGAAATAAAAATAAAAAAGAGTAGAACGCAACGCCTTATGTGGCAAGACGGGACAATAGTGTTGCTCTCCGTCGGTGTTAAAAACATGAAGCCTTTTTCTCACTGCAAAAAGTTGTAAGATCTCATGTAGAGTCAAGCATAGCGTTGTTATTACTTTGTACCTACTCGATGATTACAAATATTTAATTCTAATTAATGTTTTATAAACTCAAAAGATCTATTATGAGTTGCTTCGAAAAAGAGGGTGTGGCCGTGGTTACTGGATTTAGCGGAGACATTGCCCTACCCCCTGCTGTAGAATGTGTAACAGAGCCAGGAAACTAGCACATCACTAAGTTTAAAATAAAAAAAAATGAACAACTCTTAGTTAAATATTAATTTATTAATATCTGTGGTTAATATTCATGAATCATAATAATCATTAATAAATGCCAGCACTGCCATTTGAGGGTATTGCTACTTATTGATAATTTATTTGTTATTTTGATACTTGTGATATTCAAATGTTCTCTTTACTCTTTACTCTTTTCGTTATATTTATCCATCCATACTATCCATACCCATACTTCCATACTATATACTATCCATACTCCATACTAATATTATGAATGCGAAAGTCTGTCTGTCTGTCTATCTGTCAGCTTGGTTTTCATGGCTAAACCGCCGGACCGATTTTGATAAAATATGGCATGGAGATAGTTTGACACCAGGGGATGAACATAGGCTACTTTATTTTTCAAAAATCTACTCCTATGGGAGTGAAAAGGGGGATGAAACTTTGTATGGGAAATTTTTAACCGCTGAACCGATTAAGATGTAATTTGGTACAGAGTACAGAGAGTATACACCTTTTCTATTCAAAAAACATAGTTTTCTTTTTTATCAAAAATCTACACCTAAAGGGGTGAAAAAGGGGATGAAACTTTATAGAGGTACTTTATAATGCTAAACCCTAACAATGCGGGTATCAAATGAAATGGAATACGCAGGAGATGGAAGATACATATGTGACGTCACCATAAATCCAATATGGCGGATGTTCCATAATAGGAAATAACTTTTTCGTTCAACATCAACAATATGGGTATCAAATGAAATGGAATACACAGGAAGGTTTCTATGTATGTGACGTTATCATAAATCCAATATGGCGGATGTTCTATAATAGGAAATAGCTTTTTCGTTCAACACCAACAATATCAGTATCTAATGAAATGGAATACGCAGGGGAAGGTTTCTGCATATGTGACGTCATCATAATCCAATATGGCAGATGTTCCATAGTAGGAAATAACTTTATTGTTAAACACCAACAATATGGGTATCAAATGAAATGGAATAGGCATGGCAAGGTTTCTGTATGTATGACGTCATCATAAATCCAATATGGCAGATGTTCCATAGTAGGAAATAACTTTATTGTTCAACACCAATAATATGGGTATCAAATGGAATAGGCATGGCAAGGTTTCTGTATGTGTGACGTCATCATATACCCAATATGGCGGATGTTCCAAAATAGAAAATAACTTTTTTGTTCAATATCAACAATATAAATACCTCGGGTAACATCGGTAACCGACAAAGTCGCGGGTACAGCTAGTCAGTATATATTTTAGATTTCTGTCCTCGTCGATATCCTACAAGAAGCAAAAGCTTATCTGGAATCTAAGATTTCTTTACATCCATAAACTATTGTCCTAAAATTACAGTGTCCTAAAATTACTACCATCAATAAGTCGGTGATTATAAATTAGAAAATACAATTATATTTTAATACTAGCGACCCGCCCTGGCCTCGCACGGGTAGACAATTTTTAAAATAAAATACAGCCCATGTTACTCGCTGATAATGTAGCTTTCTATACGTGTAAAAATTTTTGAATTCGTTTAAGTAATTTTTGAGTTTATCCATTACATACAAACAAACAAGGTTTACCTTTTTATAATATTTGTATAGATATAGATAATCGGCCCCTGGTACGCAACAATTTCCTTCTAAATCTGTTCCAGATCAAGTCACCAAGTGCCTAAAATTAAAGTGGGACCAGACCTTCGAAGTGCAAGGAGGCTCAAACCACAAACAGACAAGTAAGTTTCTTTGTTCTGCCGTAACAAGTAAAACCGCGAGTGATAACTAGTAAGAAAAAATTAAATCGCAGCCTAAATGTTGTTATATCACAGTACAAGTAGTTATCTGTGTTCAAAGTTTACAAGAGATGGAAAGTGTGAGAGTGATATTGAAAGAAGAGTGAATGCAGGAAACATGATGAATGGAGCTTTGCACTCCTTTATGAACAGTCAGAAGGTGTCTAACAAGGCTCGTTTGGCGGTGCATGAGGGGGTGTTGGTTCCGACACTCATGTACGGAAGTGAAAGTTGGGTATGGCAGAAGAAACATGAAAGCATATTAAATGCAATTGAGATGAGAGCGTTAAGAAGTATGATAGGAGTTAAACTGAGTGACAGGATAAGAAATAATGAGATAAGGAAACGTTGTGGTCTGAAAGAAGATGTAGTGACAAAAATTGAGAAAGGTATGCTGAGATGGTTTGGCCATGTCGAGAGAATGAATGAAGAAAGATTGACGAAAAAAGTGTATAAGGCGAGTATGAATGAAAGTGTTGGAAGGGGTAGACCTCGGCGGACGTTTCGAGACCAAATCAGGGACGTCTTGAAAAAAGGCCAGGTCAAGAGTACCCTAAACCGAAGAGCATGTATGAAGGGAATAATGAAAGTGGACGAAGCGAAACAAGTATGTAAGGATCGTAGCAAGTGGAAAGAAGTGGTCTCTGCCTACCCCTACGGGAAAGAGGCGTGATTATATGTATGTATGTATGTAAGTAGTTATATTGAGTTGTATTTAAATTTTCAAAAAGATTTTAAAGCGCTCAACTGATCCATACATGGTTCCATACGTATTCTTTATGTAGATAATGTTTTTCAATACTGGATTTCTGAAAAAAGACAGTAATTTGTACTGTACTAGCAAGCCCCATTTCGACCGACTAGCAGCGGGTAGAATTTTTTTTGAAAATAACGTGTAGCCCGTTACTCGCTGATAATGTAGCTTTCTATAAGTGAAAGAGTTTTTGAAATCGGTTGAGTAGTTTTTGAATTTATCGATTATAATCAAATCTCAAATTTTATTACATTTGCATAGGTATAGGTAGGTACATAGGTATGTGTTTTTCTAACTGCGACAGTATGGGGAAATCCAAATTCATATGACATACTTACAGGGAAACTGTCTTAGGAACCGTCTTTATTGTGAAAACAATTTCGGCATTATAATCTTATTGGTCAAGTGTGAGATGTCCGTAAAAATTAGAAACATTGGCAATTTCTTTTTAATGCGGATCAACTCAGTTTCATGTAATTTCATGGTATCCGAATAAAAACATCTAGATAGTAGAAGTTAGTCGAATTCAATAAAATATTTTTTCATGCTATAGAAGAATCCGATGTATTAAATTATAGTCGATTTACTCGAAAACAATCCATTCATTTCCTTTTGAGATATTGAATCTTAAAATTAGTTTAGTCTTAAAACCTACTTAATAACAATCTATTACTGACTGACAACGCACAGACTAAACCGGTGGGTATAAAAGCATTAAAATTTGCACAGGAATTCCTTACATAACGTAGGCGAGCACTAAGAAAGAATTTTTAAAAATTCATCCTCTTTAGGGATTGAATAGAGAACAAAAGTGTGTATGGAAATTTGTCATTTTCGATGTTAAAAATGTGGAAATTAGTGTTTAATTTTCTATTTCTCGCCGCGGTAAAGAGTAAAAAAGAGGACGTGGATACAACTGGTTACCTACAAGTTTGTAACATTTATCAAAAATTAACAATATTTGTCAAAACAATGAGAAATCCCATCAAGCATACTACTAGTTTATAATACAATATTTTTTATCATTTTCAGATTAAAACCACCGACAACACAGATCTCAACACAGCAGCTAACCTCGCAAACGCACCTCCAAACGTCGCGCGAACATTCATCAAGCAAATCATCATTTTTACCACCAGTTGTGCCTTACACACTTCCCAACCCCACTCTAAAATCGAATTTAAATACCGAAGCCGAAATAAAAAACTTTTTTTTAAACACTGCACTCCAAAACGTTCTCACTGGTTCCCTACACCAACTGACACAACGCAAGATGTTTACAAAGACAGCTACAGATGCAAAGGAGAAGGAAAAAATTGAATTTGTGAACAATAACGACGTGCAAAGTAGGAGGAGACTTCATAAGTGCGACGTGGCTGGATGTCATAAAGTTTACACGAAGAGTTCCCATTTGAAAGCTCACAAAAGAACTCACACTGGTGAGTACGATGTTTTCCTATTATACCACACATAATGTAGTGTAGTCGAACTCTCAAGAAGCATTGGCTCGACAACACACGATATACGCAGGCGCACGTCAGCTCTCGCCTGTAGCTCTGGCCGTAATGACGTGCGCCCTGCCACACCGTGAGCACGAGATAGTATACATAACTATTGCCATAGTTACATAATAAATAACACAAATACAACACATAAAATAGATGGAAAAAAAATTAGAAAGCCTTTATTCCATGCAGAAAAAATAACATTGCATAATGATAATATCTGTGTATGTTATCTAATATTTTTTATTTTTTTTTTCGATTACTTGTAATAGTTATATATATATATACCAAAACAAAATTCTTTATATACAATATATATATATACATACATACATACTAAAATACTTATACTAAAATTTTATTACAATATATATATGGGTACATAATATTGACATATGTATATAAAGAATTTTGTTTTGGTTACATACATATTATTATATTTCTATTTTTAAAATAACCTTATAAAAATAATTCTTGTACCTACGACTTATTGATATGTGCAATATCTACAAGTTCATCACTTTTTCATCTAGTATGTGACGTTACCGTGCCGCCCGCTTACGTCCCATTCCTCCAACCTTGACAGAACAGTTTGCTTAGAAATTCGTAAAGATTTCTTGTCTCGTAGGCTAGTTTGTCTGTGACTTTGGTGGATCGTAATTTTATGTTCATTCAGTTCTTTTTGCATGTTTTGAAATGTATGATTAGATATATTTTTTTAATCTTCATTTTTGC
The DNA here is from genome assembly GCA_907165235.1 of Zeuzera pyrina. Classification (NCBI taxonomy): domain Eukaryota; kingdom Metazoa; phylum Arthropoda; class Insecta; order Lepidoptera; family Cossidae; genus Zeuzera; species Zeuzera pyrina. The sequence continues at coordinate 7,341,214 of OU015646.1, read as the reverse complement.
TTCAGTACTAGTAGCGTCCTCTCTTGTTTCGGTTTTGTTTTATTTTGGTGCTTGGAGTGACCTCTATTATTTTTTTTGCTATACTTTATTGGCGTACGATCTTAATAGGCAATATATGGTGCCAATTTAACATTTGTTCTGGCTACCGCACTAAAACACATCAATAAATTTATAATTTTAGATTATTGTCTTCAGTAATAAAATCATTAAAATGATATATTTAATGTTTCTTAAAGTTTCTGGCGACAAATATCTTGAGGCATTATTACTAGTAGGATCCACTGAGGCGGACTAACCTCGTCAAATCTCGTCATCGCAGTACTAAATGAGTATGTATTTACTTATTTTAACAATTCGCCGGAATTCACTACAGAGTAGACACTTGGGACGCAGAACAACGTCAATTTTACCCCATAAAATGCATTAGAAAGAATTCGTGAATAATTAATACAATGCCCAACCTAACTTCGTTTTTTTTCTTTTTTATACCATACATACTATAAAAAATAATAATCTTATGCTAACAATTCAGGGATAAATAGAATAAGTGAGGTAAGTATGATACAATGTTGGGGTAAGTTAAAACTTTTGAACGGTGCAGAAATATATAAAGATTTTAAGGGAAGTGGCAGTTTGTGTAAATTAAATTCCCTGAGTTATTACTTGACTTCATTTTATTAGTTTCATATTTCACAAAATATCATAGGAATGACGATGTTGAAAGAGCGAAAGAGATTTATGTAAGAAATAAGAATATGACAAAGGTTAGATTTATCACATTTGATAATGCAAATATTAAAAAAACACGCGAATATTCGTAAATGCAAATGCCAGTATAAGCTATTATATAAATTATAATGAATGTAATACTTTTTCAGGCGAAAAGCCATACTCCTGTGGCTGGGCGGGCTGCGAATGGCGCTTCGCTCGCTCTGACGAACTAACGAGACACACACGGAAACACACAGGTCATCGACCTTTTACTTGTCCTTTGTGTAGGAGATCATTTGCTAGATCTGACCATTTAGGCTTACATATGAGACGACACTGATTTTAGAGCATGACGAACAAAATGGGGTAATTATTTTAAACTATTCAAGCTATATTAAAATAGGTATTGGTTATTGATTTTAGAAATAAATATTTTGGAACAATAAATGATTTTATAATATTTTCAGAAGTCACAGGTATTAAAAAAAAATTGTAACAATGGGTGATCTCCAACTGTTCTATAATTACCCCATTTTTGTTCATATTCACCCCATATGTTTTGAGTACTTGTAATGTAGATTAATTTAATAAAAAACTTTCGGTTGGACAGTAAAGCTAGTTGTTAAGTACGCCTTGGGCATTGTGATGTGATCAAATCATGTTTTGCTCAAGTAAATGACAATATTTTGTGTATTTTAGTAACATAATTAATAAGTATATTAGTAATATTGAATATTTGATTGTATTGAACGTTTAACTGCAAGGGACATTTTCTTCTTACATATGACGTGAGAAGACGCTCTGCTTGGTCTTTGGTGTTTCAGAGAAATCAATACTGTGAAGTAAGAAGGAAAGATAAAAGACGCCATTATCAATTAATTTTTATTTTTGAATTATAGTGTAGATTTTCATCGTATTTACATATAAGGCCAGTAATTTTTGTACATTTTTTTTAGACTATTGTTTTTTGTTTCTTAGAATTGCTAGACGTAATTACGTATACACGTAGACTTGTGGCGCGTGGCTATAACTGGAGCAGCGCATCTTTAGGATTCCGTAGTCAAAAAGGAAACGCCTAATATTTTGGGTACGTCGTATCGTTTATCTGTTTAGTTGTATGTCACAGCTGGCTCATTCTCTCAATTTATATACCTACTTAGATGAAATTTGGCATAGAATTGAAATAATACTAATGGTCCAGAAAATCACAAAGAGAAATCATGTTTATTTTAAGCACTTTTTGTACCCCTTTTTTGTAAAGTGAAAACCGCGTTCAAGTTTTTTTAATTACCCCATTGAGTGGTATCTTTATATAAGTTTTCCTACTGACTACAGAGCAAAGAACAATGTTTATCGAAGCTTCTAATTTTAACTGTTCGGCCACGAGATATTAGTTTACATTTATTTATAACTACTTTTCAGTACAATTAAGGCGACCCGTTACACGCTTATGCAAAATGAATGGAAATTGCATGATAAGTCGTTAAACATATGTCACACAACCATCAGAGACTGCATTACACGTTAATTCAATTCATGCGTTAGGTTCAATTCATGCCAGCGTAGAGTCGAAGCGCATCGAAGTGGCAAATTCTTCACAATTAAAGCGAAGTTGCACGAATGCGCGCGTATTCTCTTGAATTTGCGCGTATTCGCAACGTTTTTACCTTTACTTTAATATTTGGCCTTCATATTAAATAGGCATTCATACTTTTGGACCAAGTAAATTAATTTCTCGTCCGTATCCATAATGTGTACACCTGCTCGTGCATGAGCAGTGGCGAACTCCGACGCAAGTCAATTTGTAGTCGGCGCTTGAGTTCGAATCAGTTAGCGCTGGTCGCTCGCAGCCGCACGTATTCTGTAGCATGCGCGTGAATTCGTGAGTCTTTTTTTATCTCAGTAGAAATATGTGCATTACGTTGTGGATAAGGGTAAGGATGAAGAAGGATAAGGGTGAAATGGCTATGTTAACTTTTGAATTGACGGTTCGATGCGCTTCGACTCTGCGCTAACATGAATTGACCCTTAGACCTAGATTGGACTATGATATAACTGACAACCAACCTAAATGAAAAGTTTAAAGGTAACTCCTTTTTCAGAACTAATCTTTGTCCACAAAATTGACGCCCCCATAGTGATGTAGAGGTTAATGTGTCTATTTTATATAACAAGTTGAAAAAGTGTACTGAGATTGGCTCCGGAACCCTGCGTGTGCGCGTCCAATACATTCTTAGCCACTTATTTTTATTGAATAAGTCGTAAAATTTTATTGGATAATTATTACTGTAATGCTCAAAGTTCCACATTGAAAAAATACAGGGCAGTTGTGGCAATATTAGAGTTATGAAGAAAATATTCCTATTCTTATTAAATAAGACATTTTTACTTAATTTTTATATGTAAAATGTTCTATTTAGATGTACATTTTGTTTTGTTTTCAAAGTTTATAGATATTGAAAGTTGAAATGGTATTTTTGTAAATATCACCGTAAAATTAACTCGATTTTTTATTAAAAAGAGTTGTTACTACTTTTTACACTTGAATTATATTGTTAGACTTAATATATTTTGTAATTTTACATTTTATGTAGGTAAATAACTGAGTTAGAAATATAAGGCCAGTATTTTTTTCAAATTACATTTATTTTGTTCAAGTTAAGAAAATTTATAAAATGCTTTTCAAGTGATCGGGGCTTTTACAACCTGTTCAATTAAAAAATGAGGTTTAAAATAGCTGCTCAATCTATATCGAAAGCACAGATTAATTAGTTACTACCGCAAATCGACAGGTCTATTGATATCCTTTTCCTTGTTTTGAAACGGTGACGCGAGTAAAAACGTAGTGAAAAGTCGTCATGTTCTCAAAACAACTTAACGTACAAAGATCAGAATAAGAGAATTAACATGTGATGGTAGTCCCCTCATTCAACAGTGCTGCCATCTACTATGATTATGATTGTAAAACTTTAACGTTTTACATTAACTACAATATGTAAGTGCAATCAGTTTTTTTTTCTGAGACGGAAGGATCTCGCGTGTTGGACTTGAACCAACGAAAAAAAAACCGCTCCTGTTAGCTATTAGCGCTAATGGATTTTACAGGGTCATCGTTAGGGTCGCGTTAGGGCGAGTGCAGAAGGCAAAATTTCGATAAATAAGGTAGCATTAAAATCATCTTAATCGTCGGACTGCTATAGAATGTATAATAGAATTACTGCTGTTTTTAATCGCATTTTTTAAAAGGATGTTAAGTATATGTTTTTTACTAAATAGTTTTTAATTCAGATTAAGACTATATTTTTTTTATTTTTAAATGTGAAACGTAAAAGTAAATACAAAATTTGTAATATAATATTCAAAAGTTGTAACACTGTTGCAAACACTGTTACAAATTTAGTGAAATAGGTTATACAATTAAAATATAAATATAATAAGGATTTTATTTTAAAATGAAATAACTATTAGAGTTTTAAAACTTAACACGATAATTTTAAGATTATCATATTTTGTAACTATTTTCATATTATGTAACATAATGTGTTACAAAAAGTATGAATAAATTTTCGATATATAAAAAAGTAACTTTATTGATCTCAAATTGGGTATTCCTGTCTCTCTACTTTTTAATGATCTTCAGATCTCAGTCCTCAATTTTGACAAATAATATAAATATTCCTTGCATTTTGCGCGGCCAGTAATGTTATAACACGCAAATATTTTAAGCCAGTATATTCCTAATTAGTAATTTTTATGTTAAAATAGTTCTTAGTTTTGTAAATGTAATAGTTTTAATTTTACAGTGTTCAAGTTTTGTAACATAATGCAATTTATGTAACTATGAGGTACATATTTGACATATTTCATGTGATTTTACAGGTTAGAAATACTTTTTGGTTTTAAATCATGTCAATATAGCTAAACTAATGTAATTCACATTATTTAATATTTAAAAATAATGGTTACGGCTTTTTACAACCTGTAAGATTACAATAAAACTGAATTACTTAGCACATTTTATTGAAGATGTTAGTGTATAATATTATCATTTTTATATATGCTATTAAGCGACTTTTGGTGCTGGACAAAGTCTTTACAATAATATAAAAAAATATATTATGTCAATGAGTTTTATTTATAAATAATGTCCAGCTACGGCTAAGCACTGGCGAGTATATAAATAGCTTAAAATGTTGAAAAAAAAACAAGTTATTCAACATTGTAAACCCCATCGGATTCTTTTAGCAGTTTTAGAAGACAAAAATGAGTTCTCTCTTCATCATATTATAGATAGAATAATTATATCTACCTTATTAATTGACCCTAGAGCCCTAGTCTATCAAACAGTGCATGCTACATTAAAATCCATTCATTAGTTTTTCGGTGATAAACAAACGGACATAGACCTTACAATGTTATAATGTTTTACATTCAAAAAAAATTAATAAGAGTGGTCTCACCCAATGTTTTTTTTAAATATGTAATATCAAGACACGGCTCTATTACTATTTCACAGTAATTTAAACTTAAAAAATCGTATTTATAAGCCCCGACGAAAAAAGGGTTTTCATATGTCTGACTCTGTTTAACGTCGTTTGTCTATCTGTGACATTGTATCTCTTGAACGGATGAACAAACTTCCTACAGTTCTTTTGTGTGAAAGCTGCAATTAGTTGAGAATGGTAAGAAGCCGACTGAAATAGTACTCACAAGCTCTCAACACGGTATCCTACTGTGAGAGTTAGTGTATCTGGTGTGTGTCAATATCTATTGTTAAATATGAAATTTAACAGAAGCACTGATTCACTATGAACACACTCAATTCTCCATCACAACTATTATGTACTTGACTATTCGACGGCTAATTAACAACTGAACTCTTATGAGACCAAAATCAGGCTTTTATGCAGCCCCACTACGCGCAGGAAATCCTTTCTACCCTCGTTCTTGTTACTAAAATGTTACAAAATATCACACGTTGGTTCTTTATGTGATTAAAATTAATGTGGAACTAACACTATACTAATATGAAGAGGTGAACCTTGTTTGTTTGTAGGTGTATGGTAGTGTGTCCCAAGCTATGAGGGAAAAAAATTATTTTGCAAAATTTTATATGCTTAATAATTTTTTCTATTTGATATTAATAACATAAATAAAAAATATTATTGCAGTAAGAAAACGATAACCCATGCCGACTTGAGGTTAAACTTTAAGTTAATTTCGTTGTATAGGACAGTTGTAGATCGCTCTTCGTGCACTTAAAACTTTCGACTCTCCTTCATTGTGTATAAGTACACGAGTTAGCATTATTCGTAAAATTGAACTCTCATCTCTTCACTTTTCTTGACAGCGCTCGTCATAAGCAAGGAATTAATATTAAGGCTCACAGAACAATATTATTTTCTAAAAGTTTTATCGCAATGATACCGATCGAGAGTTTATAATGAATTACCAATACAGCTTAGAAATTTAGATGATGGCAAATTGTTCAAGGGAAAACGTCATAAATCTTTAATCTCAAAAGCATATTACTATAGAGAAAATTATATATACCATATTACACTGTTCAGGAATTTTTAGCAGATAGTAATTTTTAGTTGACGACCTCCGTGGCGCAACGGTTTAGCGCGTCGGAAAGTAAAACGGGGGTTGCGGGTTCGATTTCCGTCCCGAGTCTGGGTGTTTATGTATAATATGTATATATTTACAAAAGATAAGTATATAAGTAGTATATCAGTTGTCTAGTACCCATAACACAAGCGCTATGCAGCTTACTTTGGGACTAGATGGCGCTGTGTGAAATGTCTGAGTATTATTATATTATATTATTATATTATAGTAATATATGAGTATGATAATTTTAAACGACATTTAAGAATCATCGCAACATGTTTCTGTAATTATTTGATGTTCTTTTGTTTTGTGTGTTGATTGTTTGATTATGTTATCAAACAATCAACAACAGAAATTAGCAAATGCGCTAATCTGTGCGCCATGACATGAATAAAGAAAAAAAAACATAGGTCGTTCAAGTGAGTCAGATTAAAACATGACATCACATCAACGTCATATCTATTACAATCACATTACAATACATCTGTGGAACAGGCCTGTGCATTTCAAAACAGTTTTCGAGAATGTTCTGAGAGATTGCGTTTGGTGAAAATTGCTCCAAACTATTATGTCGGTTTTTCAATCTTCGTTATCATTTAAATAATTGTAATAATCAATCATTTCTCCATGATCCGGTTGTATAGTTCTGGGACGGATTCAAATAATCTGCAAGATCACGCAACCGAAAACGCTAAGCGTTAAAAAGAGGAACTTTTACAAAAACAATAATAGGAAGTTCATGTAATAATAAAATACTTTACAGGCCACTTATTAACCCGAATAATAACCACAGACTTTTTATAAAAAGTCTATGATAATAATCTATCGATTATGAAAAAATTACATATAAAAATGTCATAATTGACAACAATAGAAAAGTAACGGTAAATATGTAAATAATATAAAAAAATGGTAAATTGTAGTCAAAAAATGTAATAAATACTTATCAACAAAATATCCGCACCAATATGGCGTAAGTACCTACTATAACCAGACATTTGGGATCGCCTCTTCTAGGCTAACCGCCAGAAGTTTGATCTCAAAGCGTCCGGAGCCTTGATTATTTTACAAATAAATAAAGGCCAGTATCATGTCAAAAGTTCTTTTTGGAAACCTTCGCTTTTGGAATTTTATTAATATCGTAAACAACTATATAGGAATAGTTTTCGCTCCCAGGAATTAGTTAAAAAATATCTATGATAAAGTGTCAAAACAGGAAACAGTCATCAATCTAATGCTTAGCCATAATACACCCGTCAGTTCTTTATTATCAAATACCAACTGCCAATAGCTGATCAAAATATATCGTATATAACTTTCTTTCATATAAAAATAAGCATCTGACACAGAGCTTCCCAACTTGAATTGGATCACTGCCCCCTTCATAAGAAAAAAATTCCAACGTCCCCTCAATAACATAAGATACTTCATGTAAATTACTTATGAGAACTTCAGATAGACAAAACGTTCACTGAAAACAGTATTTACAAAGTATTATATCATAATCTATACTAAAATTATTAAAAAATATCTAAAAACACGGGAAATTAACGCGATTACCTTTTATTTACGCTTGACGTTTCGGCCGAGTTGCATCGGCCGTGGTCTCAAGTAAGATGTAGATGTAGATTGCTGATAGGGACGTCCTTCCGGCTCCAGACGGGCTGTCGGCTTCCCTCGAGTGGCGCCATTCAGCCCTATTGCCTAGTTAGGGCTCCAGTTACTGTTGGCCTGGTGGTTCTCGCTCCTTAATTAATGGTCTCAAGTAAACTACCACTTTACTTGAGACCACGGCCGATGCAACTCGGCCGTGGTCTCAAGTAAGATGTAGATGTAGATTGCTGATAGGGACGTCCTTCCGGCTCCAGACGGGCTGTCGGCTTCCCTCGAGTGGCGCCATTCAGCCCTATTGCCTAGTTAGGGCTCCAGTTACTGTTGGCCTGGTGGTTCTCGCTCCTTAATTAATGGTCTCAAGTAAACTACCACTTTACTTGAGACCACGGCCGATGCAACTCGGCCGTGGTCTCAAGTAAGATGTAGATGTAGATTGCTGATAGGGACGTCCTTCCGGCTCCAGACGGGCTGTCGGCTTCCCTCGAGTGGCGCCATTCAGCCCTATTCCCTGGTTAGGGCTCCAGTTACTGTTGGCCTGGTGGTTCTCGCTCCTTAATTAATGATCTCAAGTAAACTACCACGTTACTTGAGACTACGGCCGATGCAACTCTGCCGAAACGTCAAGCGTAAATGAAAGGTAATCGCGTTAATTTCCCGTGTTTTCTATTTATACTTCTATACTTAATATTATAAAGAGATAAACTTTGTTTGTTTGTATTTGTATATGTAATGGATAAACTCAAAAACTACTTAACCGATTTCAAAAATTCTTTCACCTATGGAAAGCTAAGCTTTCAAAATGGTACCAATGGTACATGCTTTTGAAGATAAGGTTTTCAAGGTGTTAAAAAAATAACTTTAACGTGTTGTACGTTTTTAACCTACGCGAAAGAGAGTTATGTATTCGAATGAATGTACGTATGTGAGTAAGTATGTATGTCAATTTCTTTGGCACGCTCTGTAACCTTAACTTGGCTTGACTGATTTTAACGTATGAGGTGTCATTAGATTGGTCTTATTTGCGGGAGTGACATAGGGTATAAAATTTCAATATGGCGCCCGAGGAAAAGAAAGTAAAGGGGGAAAAGTGTAACAATATGGATATCAAAGGAAAAGTAACAAATAGCCAATTTTAAATACGTTATAGGTAGCTAACAAAAATTGTTAAATGCAGTCGGATTTTGTTTTTTCAAGTAATTTAGTCTTGTTTAATTTGCTTTCATTTGAGACCAGGGGGTTATTCACAAACATCGGAAACTTTCCGTCGCGGAAAGGCCGATCGTCGAAAAGCATAAATTCAATCAGACGGCTTGGATTTGTGAATACGATTATATATAATATGATATATATATAATATTAATTGAATTACGATTGAGGATTTGTGAATCGCGTATAGACAAAATCATCGAAAAGTTTCCTGTCGGATACGGAAAGTTGAGTTTCCGACGTTTTTGAATAACCCCGCTGCGATGATTTCAAAGACGTTATTTTTAATTTTTACTTAAGCTTCTTCAAGTTCAACTTCTTAAGAGTCCGGCTACAGACTAAAGATCATTCTAAGAAGACTGATAGTTATTTCGATACACATAACTTCATCAAAAATTATCACCAAGCGTAGTAACATGTGGAGAAATAAATACGGAAAAAACCTGTTTTACAAAAAATTAAGTCGGATCTCCGAAATTCCACAGAATTTCAAAACGATGTTCATTAAAATGGATAAGTAATTGTAATATTCCCAATCAATCCAATTAGTTTTTTTAATTGGTAACGTTTTCAAATTACGTTAACAAATTAGAATTGCGTACAAAAACAGATTTCGAGACTTCTCCACGCTGAAATACGGTACAATTGCAACCGCGAAAATAGATCTTATTCAGTTGCGCTGGGGTGCATACTTGCATAGGCAAGCTTTCGAATTAACATCTGCCTTTCTAGGTTACTTTCAGCTGTTTGCGTGTAATATAGATATTGAAAAAAACGACTAATCCACAAGTATTCATTTTTTTTTTCAATTTCTGAACAGTACGCTAAAAAACTAATGATTCTTTTACAGTTCCGAAATTTGTGAGCATTGCCTGACTGCAATCAAGGGATACGATGGTGTCTCCATGAAAGACGGTTATAGTTACCATAAGGAGTGCCACAAATGCTGTTAGTTCTGTTATGTTACACACATACACTAGGCAAAAAAGTGTGAGGAGTATGATGAGATTTGACGAAGCGAAAGAAGTATGTAAGGACCGCGACGCTTGGCGCTCCGTCCTCTCTGACTACCCCGTTAGGGATACGGCGTGAAGATATGTATGTATGTAATAAAGTCCATAAAAATCCTACCGGATTAATCCTAGTATTTACAAACTTAAAACTACATATTATCTTAAATAATAGAATTCCTCAAAGTCGCCGCTTAGAAAGTTGTCATTGCTTAAGGTGCCCAGCAGACTGGCAGCATTGCCTCTTTGAATAGCCAAACTGATTCGTTGGCGGAAGTAGCTGCCAGCCCGGCGGTCTGCCGAAATCTCGACCAATCTCTTACAAATATCAGAAACCAGTCGATAGGCTTCGGCGCCCCAGGGAGCCTAAGTTCGTGCAACTTTATTTGCAATATTATTCCAAGATGGTGCACGCTGCACGGGCATCCGCGGTTTTACCGCGTAATCTATTCGCGAAATCGATTTTAGCCTTCGATAACAAATAAAGGACTAGAGTCACAATCTCCTGTAAAATCTAAACAAATTATTGTCCGAATTAACGTATACATTTTTAATATCGTATAGTATTATCGATAATATTGTGTTAATCTAAAGTAGACCTTACTATCAAACCATACGGTTGTAAAAGCACGTAAACGATTCTTGCATGACATTGAAACGAAGTTTGTAAAAAAAAATATTTAAAATGAAATCTTACTTCTCGCGCGTAAAGTATAATTCACATAATCTATTTGCATACTTTACATATTTGCATTTACGTCATATTTATTTGTTACTTGAAAGTGACAAGCATAAGACTTAATATATCGTCAGGCAATATTTAAAAATATAATTAAGAATTTAATTAAAAAATACTACGTAACGTTCTTACTATAACGTAGATAATGATACATATATAATTAACACGTAAATAATATTATTTAATTTATTAAGTCAACAATTAACTTCTTTCTAATTCTGGAGCGCAACGATATACAAGAGAATCATCAATATAGATGAAGGTTAGAACCAGTTCGCGTTATTTGGTGTTAGTTGGTGTATCTTCGTAGTCCAAGCTCCATACGGAAGAAATTTAAATGGGACCACCTCGGAAATATAAACCTTTCAAACAAAAAAATAATTTTCGAAATCTCCACAATTGACAAAGTTATCGGTGAACATATATATAAAAATATACATACAAACAAACATAGAACCTCCTCCGATTTTTTAAGTCGGTTAAAAATATAATTCTGTATGCAGACGACTTGAGAACCTCCTTTTTTGAAGTAAAAATGATTTTTAATGCACTAGCACTACTATACAAGGTGTTACAAAAGTACCCTACACTACCGAAGGTTGACGTACCCATGAAACTGAACAACTTTCCCCAAGGAACATGGGTAGAAATATGAAAAAAAATGTTGGTCCTCTCATACAAAATGAACGCTCAGCTGATGAAATTAGTATGAGAGGTCCAAAATTTTTTTTCATATTTCGACCCATGTTCCTTGGGGAAAGTTGTTCAGTTTCATGGGTACGTCAATCTCCTTTTGGTAGTGTAGGGTACTTTTGGAACACCTTGTATACAAAACTATTCTACCCTCATGGAATCGTAATAGCATTTATCTATTTATATGATAACAATTTTGACACCTGGGGGGTTATTCACAAGGGTCGGAAACTTTCCGTGGCGGAAAGGCTGATCATCAAAGAGCATAAATTCAATCCGATGGCTTGGATTAGTGAATACGACTATATATAATATGATATATATATAATATAAATATAATACGATTTCGGATTTGTGAATCGCGTATAGACAAAATCATCGAAGAGTTTCCTGTCGGATACGGAAAGGTGAGTTTCCGACGTTTGTGAATAACCCGCTGGCGTGTAAAGGTCCTGAAGCTAACGCTATCTCCAAATAACGTGATAATCCAGCGCAACTAAGTGATTATGTTTGCTGGTTTATCGTCCATATCTGTTCTATATATTCATAATTAGCCACTAATTAATATTAGTGGCTAATTATTAAAATCTTGAGCAGAAGTGAGTGGTAGTAGAAAGTAAGGAAGACCGAGGCCGATGTATGAGGATCAATTGGGCAGAATCTTAGTGATGCAAATGTCAAAATTACTCGCATACCTCAGCGAAATTATGTGAGGAGAATGACGAGATTTGCGACAGTATGTCAGGAATGCTATGTTTAGCATTCTATCCTCTGAGTATTCCGTTAGGGATACAGCGTAAGAATATCAGCGTAAGAATACTACGCCACTGGCAATAGATTTTAGTTCCTTAATTACTCGATAGAGGCATCACTAGTGATTTCTGTAACTACCTATATGATATAATTGCACTTGTCTTTTACCTCTGTTTATACTTGATCCATTTTTAGAGTACGTACAAAATAATTTAGCATTCTGTATTTAACTCTTTATTTTATTAGAAGTTTAAATTAAATTATTCTCTATTATTTTATATATATTATATTAATTTAATTTAAAGTTTTAATAAAATGAAATACGATAAGAAATTCTAGATCTTAATCGCTCATATAAGTCATATTTAACCTGTCAGACGTATGCAGTGAGACCAACTTGCTCAACGCGGAAGTGTTTCGCGGCGTTATATTCTGCTCGAGTTGCTCACAGCGGATATTCCAGGGTTGCTCCATCGCGAAACGCACCAAGACAAATCAACATCGACAAACTCATAGAGGGTAACTGACATAACTTAATAAATCATTGTTTCTCCGAATAGTCAAGTCATTGTCACTTCAAATTTTAAAATTGCTCTCCTACAGAATTACCTCTTTTATATCATCGTTATCACAAGCGTTAAATTAAACTTACTAGTATTATTTTATTTATATTTTATAACTATATTCTACTAAAGTTTAGAAATTGGTTGATACGTGTTTCGATTACGAACGAGTCATTGTCACCTCCTCAGGAAGTTTAAAATTTAGATTCAGACCTTACAATTTACTGGTAGCCTTTCTCTACGCGTTCTCGCTCGTACAATACATCTTTTTATAATATATAAAAAGCAATGTTTGTTTGTTCGTATTTTATGGGCTGTCGTACATTTCATCCGAATGCGATAAAATTTGGTATGGAGATAGATTAAAGTCAGGGGAATTTTATTTTAAAAATAAAAAATGCGGGCGAAGTTGCATGCATCAGTTGAACTTAATAATGTCTATATTATGTACAAGCAATTAATGGCACAAATAATATCAATCTATCTATATCGTATAAAGTATATTTCAATAGAATTTTGTGTAAAATGTGAAGCAAAAAAATCTCATTAGGTACCTTTTTCACAGACCAATGAAAACTCACAGAGGTATAGACAATACAATTTCTAACTGCTTTACTATTTCTAAATCATTGACCCTATAATCAGTTCCATGTTTAATTTAGGCCCTACAATCAATTTTATACAAAACTAGCAAACCCGACCCGTTTCACTGGGCGTTAGTTAGTCTCACTGGGCGTAAAAAACAAAATAAAAAAATTCTACTGATCCGAACGCTACCAAACTTTACAAGATCACCCGCTAGGCCAATCTAATGATTCTCTGAAAATTTCATCGAAATCGGTCCAGCCGTTTCAGAGTCCACAAGGAACATACATACATCGCCTTCTATATAATATGTAGATTTAGAGCCCTATAGTGTACCATTTTAAATCTGTTAATTGGAGTACTATTTTCTTTAGATCCCATAGACGTCATAAATCTAAACAACGCGATACACGCTCGTATCGTTCGAAAGATTTGAACAGTGTAATCGAGACGGCGAGGCGCGCTGCAATGAAATATGAGAACAGAAGCAGTTCGGAGAAATTTAAAAAACAGCACGGAGATAGGTAAACTTAAACCAACTAATATCTCTCTTAAAAATAAAGAATGCACTAATGGCTTATCTTTAATAATAGTAGTATCTATAATAAAAGTAATACGTGAAGCGAAAACTTTGGTTCCCTTTTTAAGAAAATTGTCTTATGTCAATTGTCATATGTGTTACAAATAAGTACATTAAATTAAAGAAAACGTTCATTGTTTACGTTCATACTGCCAATGTCAAAAAGACTGTCAATGTCAAACTCATAATAATTTGTGATCATATGTAATATAACCTCCTCAGATCAAACAGTCGTACAGAGTAGATTGTCGCCAAAGAGTTTATATCATAAGTTTAAATTTACGGTCTTTTCGACCACAGGGCGACCTCTAGTATTTGAAAAATAGCCCAAATGACAGTTCTCAGCCAGACGACCATGGAACTTAGTATTCAATGGAAAGGTATTCTTGTTTACATTCTGTAACCAATTTACAGTAAAATCTTCGCCCTTACAACAGAACTGGAGTTACAAGTTGGAAAACAAGCGTACGAAAATGTAATTCGATCGCCAAGTTGTTATACACAAAAGGTATATATCTTTTAAAATTTCCAAATCTCACGCTTCTAATCATAGCGATTTGTGAGTCAGCCAATCAGTCAAAACTTTGCCTTTTATGAAGATTTCAAGGAAAACAGAAGATAGATTTGTTAAGATGTATCGGCCATTGACTAAAAGTCATCTAAACCACATATTAGAACTGTTGTTCGTATACATTATCACGTTACGAGTTAAGATAAATACATAATTTAATGGTTTTTAGACGAAACATATCTCAAAAACTATTCAAAATGTTGTTATGACACATTAGAGAGATCGATAGAGAATTTGAAACTTAATAGCATCACATTTAGAAGTCAATATCGATAATTATGTAGTTTTATATTTTTAACAGACGACAGCCAGAAAATATGTGGGAAAAATAGGCCGACTCCCGCCTAATACGTAACGGAATCACCTACTTTCCGGATACGTATAGGGTTAAATTTAATTTCTTGTAGTCATGTTGATAATTAATAATTCTGGAATCGAATACTAAAATTATTCAGGCATCTAACGACATTAGATATAATACGTTACTTTAAACGATTTAAACATTTTTGTATTTGGACAAATGCGAAGAACAAATTAAAGACAAAAGGAAGCGGTCGCATGTTTGCGTCGCATGCGACCCCGACCGGCGCTACAATAATGCCAAAATATTGCCGTTGTGTGCGTGCCACGGCGCGTACGTATTAGCACAGAAAGTAACAAACAGTATTTTATCTTCATACAAACGCTCCCAAACGACGCTCCTCGAAATCTCGGCATTTCTCGGCATACAACAGTCGCGAGTGCGCCGCGGTTGTCATCTGACGGTGTGAGACGCTCCCGCGCATTTACTGACGAAATATTATGGCATCAAGTTTTCGAGCATATTGTTCAGTGTACGGATGTTTGAATACATCTATATCGAAACTGGAAATATTTCTTTGTTGCTCATTTGTAGGAAATATATTATCATAATGATCTAGTTACTTTCTTGCTGATTTTTAATTGTACTGCACACAAAAAAACGTAAAATGCATTTTTTTTTGTCCATTTCCACCATATTAACTCACTTTTGAAACTAGAAATAAAATACTAGTAGAATTATAAATAAAAACATACGAAATTGCCAATAATATAAAATGAAAAGTAAATATGACAATCTAATATAGTACCTATTATCAAATACGTAACCCAAGAAAAACAGTCAGTTCCAGTCGGCAGCCCTATTGCATGTTTACGTACCGAGCGACCGTAGTATGGTGGGTACATATTAGCTACACTAATTTAACATTTTTCATTGAAAATTTCAGGTTGAATACAATAACATGAAGAGAAATAGCACTGGTTAGTTTCACCTTTTTATTCCTTACTCATATTTAAACATGCGGACATATATTTTTACTTGAATGTTTTAAAATGAGAAGCATCGCTGTACGAGCAAAACATATTCCGAGTTCTGACGGATAGATTCACAGACTCAAATTTTCATATCGTTAGAGCCGTTTTGAGAAAAAAGAAAACCGTTTGGGGAATTCGCTAGTTATTGTATGGGTTTACGCTAATAACTAGGTAATTAATAGTAATCCATTCTTATTTTAAACGAGCAATATTTGTACATATATATATTTGATATCGCTTTTTCGAAAACAGCTTTAGTGATTTCGAATAAATTTACAATATAGAGGTTGAGGGGGCGAGAAATCGATCTAGCTAGGTCTCAATTCTGGAAAAAATCGTTTTCTCTGTCTTTCACACACTTATAACTTCCAAGCTCTTAAACTTTATAAATTTCGCAGCAGAGTTTACCTTCTCAATAGCACAATGGCCAGAGCGTAGGTCTATCACGCCGAAGTGCGTTTTTATAAGACACCGAGTAAAGCTCGGCGCTTAGCCGTTACGCCCCGGTGTTGGTCAACAATATTAAATTAACGTCGTCCTAAAACTAGAATTGAGTTATTTGGAATGTACTTAATTCATTTTGTGTATAATGTTTATTGAATTTGGGCTTCCGTAATTTCCAATTATGTTAGTAATAGCGCATTGCGGATTCACCTGCGTTGTATTTGGCAATTTTTCTCAATAATCAGCAGCCTTCTTTATTCTCTGAAAAGTTTTGGACCTGTCAATAATTCCAACGAAATCGAAATAGCCATTTCTGCGATTATATCCCGAACAAACAAACATACATACATATGAGCTCAATAAAAAGCCTTTATTTTAATCACTGATATAACTTCACTTCACTTATATAAATTCCGACGTGAATTCAATTCAATTTACATATTATTATAATTTATAGAAATGGGAACCACAACAGAAGTAACGCAAGAGTTATTGAAGGATATAAATCTCATTGACATGGAGGAGAAGTTAGTACTGTAATATCATTAAAGCGTGTGATAAATTCCTAAAATCTCTAGCTATTTTCCGCTCTAACTCCAAAAACCACCAATCGACACGTGTTTCGCTTCTCAATGAAGCATCCTCAGGATATACCAGAGATAGGATTCGGTCAGCTAACCAGCACCGAGACCTTGGTGTTTGAGCGGAAAATAGCTAGAGATTTTAGGAATTTATCACATGAAATGGATTTCCGCAAAGTAACACCTGAGTCTATACACTCATTATAGCGCTTCGCACATTACGACGACGCTTCGCCCAGGTGAGATATAAATTTATTACAATACCAGTGACCCACCCCGACTTCGCCTGGGTGAGATATTGAATGTTTGCGCAACACCAAATTTTTTTATTGAGATTGTACAAAAATACCGTTCAAATTATCGACTTTTCCGGAGTATTTTCCCAATATTTTCTTTCATATAAACTTTGTCCTGACAATAACGAACACAAAAAAGAAATCAACCAAATCGGTCGAGTCGTTCTCAAGTGATACTCTGTCATACATGTGGCAATTGATTTGTATTTACCTATATAGATAGATACATACAAAAACCTTCCTGAAGATAAAAGCCGCATTTAAATCTTTTGCGTAGTTAAAACAACTAAACGAACAAACAGACAGACAGGAATAGCGAGTTAATAGATTTTTTTTTTATGCGCCAGACGATACACACCAATCATATGATCTTAAACTAGGGTATTTTCCCTGTGCTGACTAAATAGATTATCTTTTTTAATTTAATTTTATTTTTTCTTTTTTTTTATGCGCCATACTATACACACCAATCATCTGATCTCAAACTAGGGTATTCCCTGTGCTGACTAAATAGATTATCTTTTTTTAATTTTATTTTCTTTTTTATTTATTTTTTTATGCGCCATACTATACACACCAATCATCTGATCTCAAACTAGGGTATTCCCTATGCTGACTAAATAGATAGATCTATCTTTTTTTAATTTTATTTTCTTTTTCTTTTTTTTATGCGCCATACTATACACACCAATCATCTGATCTCAAACTAGGGTATTCCCTATTCCCTGTGCTGACTAAATAGATAGATTATCTTTTTTAATTTAATTTAATTTTTTCTTTTTTTTATGCGCCATATTATACACACCAATCATCTGATCTCAAACTAGGGTATTCCCTGTGCTATGAGAACCAGACTACGACTACTGGGGGCGTCTCCCAGTACACCCAGACCCGAAACAATCTAGGAAAGTTCATTTACATAATTGACCCGACCGGGAATCGAACCCGGAACCTTCCGCGCTTGGTGCAACGTTTATTATTTATTATTATTAGTTCCTCTCCGATTATCGCGTTAGGGTTGCAGCGTGAGGATATGTATGTATGTATTAGTTCCGCTAAGGATGGCGGTTCCGCATCATTCTTTTCTTTAATATTCATTTGAATATTCACTTCAGAGTCCTCTAGTGTCAGAGTTAAAGGAGTCGCTCCCTTAACTCTGACACTAGTGGACCTTCCAATATAGTGAGAGAATACAACGTTTGAAAGTTACAATGTTGAATAATTCTCAAATAAAAAATAATTCTCTGGACTAGAATCGAATTTACACTTTTATTTTTAGTTTTTTTTTTAATTTTAGTGCAAAACCGACATCACAAGCCAGGCTCCACGAAAGACATGGTAAAAATCGCAGACGGGTAAGTTCTTGAAATCACTTCTGAAAATAATTTATACCTGTGTTGGTATCATTTTAAAAACTTTCATTCTTTTTCATAAACTATCAGATTAAACAATGGAAACCGATTTGTAGCGATCTCAGAATTGCAGGTATTTAAATCTTGTCTATATTTTTATTGCATGTAGTAAATAGTTGTATTTTCCCTATGATATACAATTACAGAATTCACCATCTCTAGTTTTATTACGTATTACCTATCTACCTAATTCTATCATCTACGTTGAATTCAATTTAATTATTTGTATCTACTTAATAGGTAGATATACCAAAGCTTACAGCGCATTCAAAGACTTATGTAAATAAAAAGAAAGATTGGAAGGAAAGAAGTATGTAAGGACCGCGACGCCTGGCGCTCCGTCCTCTCTGACTACCCCGTTAGGGATACGGCGTGAGGATATGTATGTATGTATGTAAAAAAAAAGATAGACTCAGGCAAATAATATGCAGAAAAGAAGCGCGACTCCCGCTTCATGCGTAACGGAATTGCCTATTATACGAATACGTAGGGTTGTTGCGTTGGGTGTGAGATACAGAACGTATCTCGTCTAGTATGTAAATAATAATAAAAAAACAATGCACACAGATAAGTTTTTCGTGTTTGTTAAATTTAATTTCTTGTAGTTATGTTGAAGAATGATAACTCTGCATTCGAATGACCAAAAATTATTTAGGTACCTATAAGGACATTATAATACGTTCGTTTATGCGATTTAGACATTTTCGTATTTGTGACGACTTGACGAACAAATTATAGACAAACGGAAGCGGTTGCATATTTGCGTCGCGTGCAACCCTAACTGGCGCTACAATAATTACCCATATTCGCCCAAAATATTGCTGTTGTGTGCATGCCACGGCGCGTGCGCCGCGCACACATACAAACCGTGAACGCTAACATTCTTTGAAGACATCCTACTGTTATATTTATACTGTGCTGCGGACGTCCTAAACATAGACTTCTTGATCATTCGCAATGCATAACGATATTTTGTCTTCCTCTCCTAGCGTTCATCACGACATTCTATCTCTTTCACTCTAGCGTCTTGTATACAACGAACGTCTGAGTAGTATTTCTATGTTTTACCTGATCTATTATACTGTAGAGTAATAATCACTCTACAGTATAATAGTAATGATCTATTATACTCTAGAGTGATAAACTACTCTCTACAGTATAATAGTAATGATCTATTATACTGTAGAATGATTATCACTCTACAGTATAATAGATCAGGTAAAACATAGAAATACTACTCAGACGTTCGTTGTATACAAGAGTCCTCTAGTGTCAGAGTTAAAGGAGTCGCTCCCTTAACTCTGACACTAGTGGACCTTCCACTCTAGCGTCTTGTATACAACGAACGTCTGAGTAGTATTTCTATGTTTTACCTGATCTATTATACTGTAGAGTGGTATACTGTGATCTAACGCACTATTTCTTTTTTTTGTTTATATCAACAATCGAGTTTTGTGTTTTAGATTGGAGAACACGTTTGTTACTTACATTCTGTATATTTTCCAGAACTAGGGGCGTCCACCGAAATCGCCAATATGGCTCTGAGGAAACAGTCCAATGAAGCCACCGTTATACTAAAACCAAGGTTAGTTAATTGTCTTACAAGTGTGAGTTTTGCGTTGTTATTCTTCTCAGAAATTATAATGGATTTAAATAAAGTAATATATTATTTTATTTAATTATTATTTTTGCTGTTCTATCAAGAAAAGTTATTACTTTTGTCGTAACGAAATATCACTTGTCAGCGATGTATCCTCAGGAATGTTTAGAGTTTAGACTCACAGAAGGTCGGTTCGGTTTCGGCTTGAAAGAATCAGAAGAATTTAATAATCGGATTGTTGTATTCTATTACCTCACATTGAGTTTCAACTGCTGAATTTTCGCATTCGGTGCAAGGTAAATGACTGAGATTTAAAGCCCATCTGTGCAGACTTTAATGCATTTGGTAACCTGAATCTCGATACATAAGTAGACAGAGTTTGATATTTGGAAACATTGATCTTCAACTTTTTATCTTAAAATACTCAAGGGTAAAATACGATAGGAGAAATCTAGATATAAACTCCAGAAAAAAACATGCATTGCACAAAAATTAAGTTAGTAAATGCTACGAAATTGTACAGAAATTCAAAACAAATTTTTACTAAAATGGACAGGTAGACTTTTGGTAATTACAACATTCCAAATCTCTCAAACCAGTTTTCATTTAAAAATGCAGTTTCCTTGCAAATTAGAATTATATGTATATGAAAACAAATCTTGAAAATAGGATTACAATTTTAACAACTAAAATCAATTTGATTGCTGCTGTCATTAAACGAGGAGTAGGTACAAATAATTTCATTTGTTCTTAAACTCTAAACTTTTCTAGGGATGCTTCCTTTAGAAACGGTACACGGATCGATTAATACCTTTTAAATTTCAGTGAAATATATATTATATACACACCGGCACAATTAGCGGAACAGAAAAAAAAGTGAGACTATGAGATAATAACGCATATATTTGACGAAAATGTAATTAGACACAAAATAACAAATTGATTAACATCTTTTAACAACGACTTTGAAAGGTCTTCGTTATTTTTTATTGAAAAATAAAGAAATTTGAAATAAGTGAAATTTTTAGATGATTATGAACCATCACAAAAAATAAAAAAAAGTAAGCATTAAATGATTTAACAATAAAATTAAAGCAAAATTAATAACGAGTGTTTCCCCCTCTTGCTCTGATTACGGTTTCCATTCGTCTGGGCATGCTACAGATTATGTTATCGATGATTTCTTGAGGCAACCGCTCCCACTCCTCAAGTAATGCGTTTCCAAGTTCATTCAGATTGTTGGGGGGTGGCATTCTGGATTTAACCCTTCTTTTTAGCAAGTCCCAGACATGCTCTATCGGATTCATATCGGGGGAATTTGCTGGCCACTGCATCACCGGTATACCTACGTGGCTCAGATATGCCTGTACCGATTGTGCACTATGAGCACAAGCATTATCTTGCATTAGAATAAAGTCGTCACCAATAAATGGGGCAAATGGTACAACATGTTCTTCTAAAATGTCTCTGATGTATCGATCTGCTGTCATGGTCCTTCCTGTGACTATCACTAACTCCGTGCGAGCTCCCAAACATATCCCTCCCCAAACCATAATCGAGCCGCCACCATAAGCCACTGTGTGTTCAAAATTAGACTGTATGTGGCGTTCTCCTTTGCGTCTCCATATTCGCTGTCTCCCATCGATCTGTTTTAAAAGAACTCTGCACTCATCAGTAAAGAGAACCTGCTGCCATTCGTTCAAATCCCAATGACGATGTTCTCGCGCATAGCTTAATCGGTTTACGCGGTGACGTCTCTCAAGTTTTGGGCCTTTGGCAGGTATATACGACCCTAAACCAACTTCTTCAAATCTCCTGCGAACTGTACGCTCACTTACTCGTACTCCTCGAACGTCTTCCAGTTCATTTCGAGCTTGTACAGCCGTTAATCGCGTATTCCTACGAACTCCAAGTTGTAAAAAACTGTCATCTCGCCTCGATGTACATCTTTTTCTACCTTGACCCCTCCTCCTCACAAGAGAATTAGACGATCTGTACCGCTGGATGCTGCGATGAATCGTTGATACTGGTCGACGAAGCCTTGAGGCAATCGATCTGTAGGTATGGCCATTTCTTCTCATTTCATCAACCCTAATGATTTCCAGTGATGTTAAGTCAGGCATAATAAAGAGCTTTTAATAAACAAAATTGCCTATAGAATAACAAATTTATAAAAAACCATTAAGTGCAATTTTTCAAAAAAATTACAATTACGTAGCTATTACTCGAACAAGTTGACAAAACGTATTGTTCGGGAAAATAAAACAAATGAATGAAAAAAGTGTATGTCATCTAATTTTCTATTTTCAAATTTGACAATAAATTAAAAAAATATCATAACTGGCCAGTTCCTCAAGTAAAAGATTTTAAAATCCTGCTTTTTTTGTGTTCCGCTAATTGTGCCGGTGTGTATATATATATACATATATACAGGGTGTAGATGAAAACGGGACAGTTACTTTAATGGATGAAAGGGCATAACTTTAGTATGTAGTTACAAAAAGAATTATCGAAAAAAACGTATCCGTTTAAGAGTTATGACCGTTTTAATTTTCAAGTGTTATCCCCACCATTTCTCGTAAAATTGGGTTGATCGTGTACAGTTACAGATTATAAATCTTACGTTTTTTTTTATTTTGTAATAATTTCATCCGTTACTGAAATACAGCCTGAAAACCCCATTGGGGTATACGCATTATTTTCGAAAATTCGTCTGTATCACGGGAGAGAAGCCGCTGGTAAAAGCTATTAATTATAAATTCTGAATTGATCAGACAAGATCCGGGCCTCATACCAACCTTTACCTAGTATCTAATCATCTGATTTCTCGCTAGAGAAGTAACCTTAAGTTATGAACTAACAGCATGAGTTAATTTTTGTAAGACTTGTAAATAATTTTTATTTCAGTAATAAATCGTGCTCGAAAAGGGAATCCTTAAGTTTCCACGCCTTAAATCAAGAATCAGGTAATCAATTTGTAAAATGATTATTATCTTTCGTACATACAACAATTCAAGTATCTTTCACATATATTACGTATATGTTATATTCAAGGTGAAATCAATTTCTTCAAATAATCTTAGCTACTTAATTTTTAACGTCGAATCGACCACCTTATCGGAAAAACTTCTTGAAAAGAATCGCTAAATGTTGCACATGCGATAACTCAAGGTGAAATCAATTTAGATACTTATACTGTAAACTTAGACAAGGTAATTTTGAACATCGAATATATTATCACCTCTATGAAAAAACAGCCCTCTTGAAAATAACCGCAAAATACATATGTAGGGAACATCGATTCCAGACCACAGTTTTGTCTTCTGTGAAATCGTTTATTTTATAGTACAGTTTTACTATTCGGATTAAATTGAGAAAATTGGCAACGAGACAAACCATAATGTGGTTTAGCGTTGCCATATGCTTTTTTATTTTACTTTTGTAATTGATATATAAAGAAATAAATAAAAAATTAAAAAAAACTTTTTTTTTCTTAAATTGATGATTTCTGTAAGAATTTAAAATAACAAATTAAAAAAAAATGAAAAAAGATAAATTGACCTTTTTAGTGTATTTTTTGTGTAACTACACGAAA
This sequence comes from Zeuzera pyrina, assembly GCA_907165235.1. Lineage (NCBI taxonomy): Eukaryota > Metazoa > Arthropoda > Insecta > Lepidoptera > Cossidae > Zeuzera > Zeuzera pyrina. Next base: position 7,317,313 of record OU015646.1, on the reverse strand, counting down.
CATTATAATTCTTACTATCACTTAAGACTGAACGTAACGGCACTTGAGGGTAAGTACCCTTAGGTCACTTACTGCAAGGATGATATAGTAACATTCATATTGATCAATGCTTCGACAGACAACAGTAAAGACAACAGTCTCGGCTGTTGTTATATGGCGGTAATTTAAGCTTTATCCAGTTACATGTGCAGAAGATGACATAATAATTGATTTTTCTTTCAAACATACATTAGAAAGAAGAATACACATGATTAAATGATGAGACATCTTAGATTAAATAATCTTTATTTTCTCGAGTATATAATCGATCCGCTGTGTAACCGAATTTTTATGACTAGAAGTTGTCCGGTGGTCAACCACTGACCGTGTAAACTTTACTTTAGTCTCCCTGAATTTCTGTCACATAAAGGCACTCTGTATATTTTCTTCTTTTGTCATTCTTCATTCATACTCTACATGCTCGAACATGGCTTAGATTATCTAAATAATCTCCATCATATTTTATAAATTATTCTTTGATTATTTACTTGTCAAAATCAAAGAAACAATTGCTAATTTTTATGAACATTTGAACACAGATACTATATCTGAAGATAGTCAAGAATATTTATTGGAATCAAAAAGCAACTCTATTCCCCCAAGGTACTGTACATTATCAGTATTTATCTTTATAATTTTTATTAAATTATTTGGACAATTGCCTCCAGACATTGAAAGGTAGTATGAGTGGTATGATATGTGATAGTAGTGGTAAACTGCTTATTGTGCGCTGACGATGCTGTGCATATAATACCATCAGAAGCAGAGTTGCAGACACTAGTTACGTCCATGAAAGAAGATTGTGAAGTGAAAGGATTGAATATGAATATGAATAAAACTAAGGTTCTGGTGTTCGAAAGAGAAGATATACAGACAAAGTGTGATATATGGGTAAATGGAAAATGTCTAGAACAAGTGAAGGAAATTATATATCTAGGGAGTGCGTTTTCGAGGGATGGAAGATGTGAGTTGGATGTGGAGAGACGGGTAGCAGCTGGCAATAAAGTGAACGGTGCTCTGTCCGCATTAGCAGGCAGTGTGAATATATCTAACTCAGCCAAAATGGGCATACACAATGCGGTGTTGGTGCCAACTTTATCGTACGGTAGTGAGGCCTGGATATGCCCAAAATCGAGTGAAAGTAAAATAAATGCAGTAGAAATGGGATCTCTTAAAAATGTGTGCGGTGTCACCTTGCGGACAAAATAAGCAATGAAGAGATACACAGTATGACAGGATTGCACGACAGTGTTATTGTAAAAATTAAGAAAGCAATGCTAAGATGGTTCGGGCACATGGCAATAATGAACGATGAAAGAATGACGAAGAAAATCTATAGAGCAAAAGTGAGTGGTAAAAGAAGCCAAGGAAGACCAAGGCTCACTTATGAAGATCAAATAGCTAAGTTTTACCCGACGGAAATGTCAAAAGCACTCGCATACCTAGGCGAATATGTGTGAGGAGAATGACGAGATTTGAGGAAGCGAAAGAAGCCTGTAATGGCCGCGACGCTTGGCGCTCCGTCCTTTCTACCTACCCCGTTGAGGATACAGCGTTAAGATATGTATGTCTCAAACAGATTATTTGATCGAATACTTTATTCCTTTGCAGGCGTATTATGGATAGACACATAGGAAGCATAATCAAAATGCCTTATAGAGCCTGTGAGTATACATGTTAATCAAAATGAAAATGAAATCCTATGTAAGCTTTCAAACTTTCGCGTTGCATTATAAAATATATCTAAAACGGGAAATTTTAACGCGATCACCTTTTTATTTTGGCTTGACGTTTCGACCGAGTTGCATCGGCCATGGTCTCAAGCCAACTATCGCAGCAAGTTTCACTCCATGTCTGAGGTAGACGGTTTGTCATCTACCCCCGATATTTGTAAATAGTTTTCGGGATACCTACACACAACACTCACAGTGTCCACGCAATTAACCGAAGCGAAACACGAGGTTTTGTTTCTTGAATCACAGGATTCCACGTCGTCGATAAATCGTACCAGTTTTCCTGATTAAAATTTTTATTTCTCTTGATTTCAATCGCTACAGTTTGGTTGAGACCACGGCCGATGCAACTCGGTCGAAACGTCAAGCCAAAATGAAATATACATATTACAGTAATTACAATTACATAATTACAAAAATATTCATCAAAATCGGTCAAGCCGTTTAGGAGGAGAAGAATAACGGACACCGGATTTTTATATCTATACTATTTTTTGTTTGGATGTAATGGATTAATTCAAAAACCAACTCAACCGATTTCAAAAATTCTGCCACCTATGGAAAGCTACATTATCAGCGATTAACAGGGGCTATATTTTGTTTTGAAAAAATTTTTACCCGTTCAAAGCCGGGGCGGGTCGCTAGTATACCTATAAAGAAGATTTTATTTAGTTTGTATTTCTTTGAACATTGTTTAATTTACTTTCAGTTAAAAAGAACGTGTTAAAGAGAAGTTCACTTGTCAGCGTTCTGATGTGTATCAGTGATATAAGTATCAAAGAGCATAGAAAGTGAGTCAATAAATTAGTACAACATTTTTTTTTCTTTCTTTATGGCATGGCGCACAGATTAATGTTACCAATGTCACGTATTATTTATTACGTAGAATAATAATCACAAGTTAGATCACAAGTAAATTAGTTTTTTTCTTATCGTAAAACTCCTCCAGTAAAGTGGGTAGGCTTTACTGAAGTTATAAAGGACTTCTTTGGAAGAGCGCGAGAACTTCAGTAACACGTGTTTATTTAGACCTACTTCATTCTTTTCACTTACACAGAACTTTAAAACACAATATACTATCACTTTTGTACTTTAAAACTCCCAAAAAGGTACAAAATAGAAAATCTAAATTAAATTCACAACCTCACTTCTTCCGTTCCCTTCAAAAAGACAAAAATTTTTTTTAAATAAGTTTAAAGGCATATGTCGAAAGTTTTTTTAGGGCGCTTACTTACTACAGAATGTTTTCAATGCGTTATACGCGCAAAACAGATAGAAGAGATATAAGGCGAAAACGAAGCAAAGACGTGACGCCCGTTTAATTCACTTTCATACAAATTGCGTTGCGATTAGGGTATCCCACTTTTTGCGTCCCGGGATCCCGACCGCTTTTCATATCCGAAATTTTCGGGATTAAGTTTTCCTGATCCCGAGATGTTTGGGATCAATATCATTTTCAAAAAGTAGCAAAATAATAGACTGCGCGAAGCAAAACCTCGCTTACCTATATTTTTAAGTAACAAAGCTCACTTGGTTAATTTGCGCGAATGCTTGAAATAAAACTTTTTGTATATTGAACTAAAATAATAGACAAGCAGTTCTCACCAGGATAGTTGGGGATGCTTTTTTGCTATTAAAATACTAAATACGTAGTTTCAATTAAAATGATAGTATGCAAGCTCAATGGGTTACTCGGTGATGCTTCCTTGCAATAAAAATTCTTGTATTTTTAAATTAGAATTATAAGCAAACAAGCACACAGGTAATGCTTACTCGATATTGAGTTATTTTTATTTCTAATAAAACAGCAGGCAAGTCAGCAGGGCAAAGTTAGCTAGCTGTATACCGTAAAATTAGTTGATTTTTGTCAAAATTTTTATTTGTAGTTTAAACAGCTGAATTCTGTAAGATTTTATTATTGTTTATATGCAACCCTCAATACCGAAATTGTCCCGGGATCCCGGGATTAACTGAGTATAATCCCGAAATTCCGGGATTAGAAATAAGGGCCGGGATCGAATTATCTAGTGGCGACGTAATACATACAGAGAAAATGGAGCCGAGACGCGATTCTACGTCATCTGCGCCCTTTTGCAAAACATACAGAGGAAATAGGACGCGATCGAAAGAGAAGTGCGGGAGGAGCGTGAATGTTCAGAGCTCGGACTAAATATTTTTTATTTGGATTGAGGCTCGGACTAAGTTATCCTTAGGCTAAGGCGGTGTGCCGTCGTGCTGTGGTGTGACGATTTAGCATTTGAGCCTGGCCGCACACAGCTGCACAATGTCTTTCTAAATTTGTAATTTTAAATAATATCAAAAATTTATAATGTAAAGGATCGCATGAAATGGAAGTAATCTCCGGCTATTTAAATTTTGTTAACACGAGACGACTGATCAATCAAAATTCTTAAGACAGGCAAGCTGCTACAATTCAGATTTCAGTTCAGAATTCGGTTTCAGAATTCAGAGTTGAGAAAAAACATTCTGACTGTGTGGGGCCAGCTTTATAATTCAGTTTGCGTCGACGGCCCGTCTCTTCCACAGTTTAAAAAGTCGCTCCTGCGCCCCTTATTTGCCCCGTCCACAACGCATAGGCGCTTGCTTTTCATTTTTTCTGTCTGGCTTGCGCTTTAAATATTTGCGCGTTTTAAATTACGAGAATTACCATGTAAGTCACAGGATCATTCGTGTTCATCAGGTCAGATCAGATCAGGGGGTTATTCACAAACGTCGGAAACTTTCCGTGGCGGAAAGGCCGATCGTCGAAAAGCATAATTTCAATCCGACGGCTTGGATTTGTGAATACGACTATATGTAATATGATATATATATAATATAAATATAATAATATTTCGGATTCGTGAATCGCGTATAGACAAAATCATCGAAAAGTTTTCTGTCGGATACAGAAACTTGAGCTTCCGACGTTTGTGAATAACCCCGCAGATTGGAAGAATGGAGTCGCATGTGCTTTACAGAGTATATTGTATCATTATTTATCTATACCTCTATAAATATAATTAAAGCATCTGTCTGTGAAATAAAGACTATAAGCTTATGTAGTTATTTGTACGTATCTGTCTGTCTGTCTGTATGTTTGTTTGTCAAGCCTAATCTTCGAAACGGCTAAACTGATTTTGAAAGGATTTTCAATAACAGGTAGAGGAGTTTTGAAAGAGTAATCTAGGCTACTCTTATATATATTTATTGTATAAAAATATTAAATTTAACGCGGGCGAAACCTCGAGGTACCGCTAGTCTTCAATTTAAGTTGAAGTCATTGTAATGAGGTGTAACGAGACATTCGTCCATGAAGCAAACGGACGGAGTTTTACGAAAAATAACTAATATACCAGTGTAAATAAATAATAATGTACAAAGTAGTAAATAGGACTTTTTGGCGGGAACGGTAGAAGTAATGTTGTCATTTTATTTAGATTTTCTATTTTTTACATTTTTGGGAGTTTTAAAGTACAACAGTGATAGTATATTGTGTTTTAAAGTTCTGTGCAAGTGAAAAGAATGGAGTAGGTCTAAATAAACATGTGTAGCTGAAGTTTTCGCGCTTTTCCAAGAAGTCCTGTAAAACTTCAGTAAAGTCTACTATCACTTTACTGGAGAAGTATAACGATTCTACTTATACTATAACAATACGTGACATTGGTAAATGCGCTTATCGCCATGCCATGAAGAAAGAAAAAAAAAGTAGTAAATAGTAAACCGAGGAGAGCCACAGCCGCTCTTAGCGACGGCACGAGGACAGTCACACTGCAGTGAGTGCACTGCACGTAGCATTCTTACTCAATACTCCACGCTACTCTTCTGAGCGGCTAGACATGTGCCACCGCTTCGTGCAAGCCGCTCTAACCGCTCTTAGCGACGGCACGAGGACAGTCACACTGCAGTGAGTGCACTGCGCGTAGCATTCTTACTCAATACTCCACGCTACTCTTCTGAGCGGCTAGACAAGTGTCACCGCTTCGTGCAAGCCGCTCTTACCGCTCTTAACGACGGCACGACCACAGTCACACTGCAGTGAGTGCACTGCACGTAGCATTCTTACTCAATACTCCACGCTACTCTTCTGAGCGGCTAGACAAGTGTCACCGCTTCGTGCAAGCCGCTCTTACCGCTCTTAACGACGGCACGACCACAGTCACACTGCAGTGAGTGCACTGCACGTAGCATTCTTACTCAATACTCCACGCTACTCTTCTGAGCGGCTAGACAAGTGCCACCGCTTCGTGCAAGCCGCTCTTACCGCTCTTAACGACGGCACGACCACAGTCACACTGCAGTGAGTGCATTGCACGTAGCATTCTTACTCAATACTCCACGCTACTCTTCCAAGCGGCTACACAAGTGGCAAACGTTTCATAAAATAGAAACGCTTACTGTTGTTAATGCTCGTCAAAAATGCCATTTGGCTACGTTTCATATGTCGGTTTTGACACGATTTTACTTTCGTTTGATTTAATAGAAAGTTAATTACGTTTGAAAACCAATTTAAAATTCGTTGCGCTATATTACGTGGTATTTGTCATTTTATTCTACTAGCGTTTACGACAAATAATTGAGCCACTTGTACTCGATGTTATGCGAATTTTAGTGTTACAAAATACCAACTCAGGGGGTCTGGACCCCCTTAGCGTACGCTTATGTTCCTCAAATAGCCACCTTTTGTATCCCTACAACAAAGCACTGCACGATTGGATGATATGTTTATGTAATTTCCAATTGATCGATTTTATTGGCGTTTAGAACTCTGTTTTTTATATCATGAATTCGCAGGTAAACACTGGTTTTCCTTTGTGCATGAATCGACCCCTCCCCTCTGTGAAAGTTTTAGGCTACGTCCGTGAACATACTTTATTATTTTTAATTATTTTTCAGCAAAATGTCTGCAAAGCTGAAAAGATTGCTGCATAACGAAATCTACGAACATCATCGTTAGTTATTTTTAATAAAATTTAATAACTAAGCATATTGTAGAATTATGTTGAAAAAATGATACATGATACCTGACTGAGTTTCTTGTCGGTTCTTCTCAGTGTTCAGGTTTTCTTATCGAGCCGAATTAAAGTAGATTTGACGTTCAAAAATACCTTGCAATTGGGTTTACTTGAATAAATTTATTTGACTTTGACTTTGACTTTGAAGCACTAGGCTTCCCAGCAACACCCAGACTCCAAGCCGATTTAGAAAATTTCGTTTTCTAAACTGACCTGACCGGTGATCGAACCTCCAGGACCCCGGCTCGGAAGATAGATGCTCTGCCAATGGATCATTAAGAATGGGGACCTAACTTACACAAAGGGAAACGCAACGGAATTATGCAACGTATCTCGTTGGCTGAGCAGCGCGTAGGTATTGCTGCCCCGAATTTCAATATGTTTTTCGCATCTGATGCTGATCTTTCTGTGGTATAGCGCTGGGGTAGGTGTACGGAGGTCTTACCTCCATAAGAGGGTTCGCGAGACGAGAATGAGGTCACGATGTCGTGAAACAAGACCAATGAGTTTTTCAATGTTAATTTGTGGAGGTTTTCATTGGCCGTTGGTAATGTTATGTCTGAAGAATTCTACATACACCTATGGATATATATCGATATTAAATTATTATAATCTATACTAATATTACAAAGAGATAAACTTTGTTTGTTTGTATGTAATGGATAAACTCAAAAACTACTCAACCGATTTCAAAAATTCTTTCACCTACATTATCAGCGAGTAACATGGGCTCTATTTTATTTTCAAAAAATTGTACTCAGTAATTAATAATTGGATTCAGTATACCTTGCATAAGAAGCTTCGCTTCTGTCCGGTGTCCTACGACATCTCATGCTTTAGTATTTTATTTACGACAGTAACTACATAACAAAAAGAGGTAGACTCCTTACTCCTTAACTTAAGTACTTCATTTCTTCATTGCATCTATGAGCGTTAATCCCCAAATAAATTTGGTCATATAATAAAAATATTATATCCCATTCAAACTTTGCCACCCCCTTTCACTCAATTAAAATTGAATTTCGAGAAAACCCATACAATATAAAATCAATTCCTCACCGAAATCAAAATTTCTATCCCAATTCCCAAGCCCAAGTCAAAAGTGACTTGGGCTTGGGAATCAATCAGTCAGGAATTTGCCTTCTATATACTTACGTAATACACTCTGTCAAATAAGTACCGGGAAAAGATCAATTATACACGAAATGTTAGTTATTCATGCAATTTTATTTTATCACCTTCAAAGTATGCTCCTTCAGAAACGATACACTTACGCCAACGAATAATCCAATCATCAAAACATTATTTAAAAGCTTTTTCCGGAATTGAGTTCAGTGCTCGCCGCGAATTCTCCTTTATGTCTTCTACCGAATGAAAACGGGTGCCACGAAGTGGTAATTTGAGTTTAGGAAAAAGAAAGAAGTCGGCTGGAGCCATATCTGGTGAATAAGGTGGTTGCTCGATGGTATTTGTTGAGTTTTTGTTCAAAAATTCGTTCACAATGATGGCCTTGTGCGAAGGCGCATTATCGTGGTGCAAAATCCAAGAATTTTCTTTATACAAATCTGGCCTTTTTCGTCGAATTTGCTCTCTTAAACGTCGCATAACGCCCAAATAATATTCTTTATTTACCGTTTGACCTTCTGGCAAGAATTTCGAGTGCACAACATCGCGATAGTTAAAGAAAACAGTCAACATGACTTTGACTTTTGATCGACTTTGGCGTGGTTTTTTCGGTTTCGGTTCAGTTGGAAGGCGCCACTCCGAAGCTTGTTGACTAGTTTGCCTGTTAAACTCGTAAACCCACGTCTCGTCACCAGTAACAATGCGTTTCATTAATATTGGATCGGAATTGACTCGTTCTAGCATGTCCTCAGCGACTCTTAAGCGATTGAGTTTTTGGAGAAAATTCAGGTCTTTTGGGACTAGCCGTTCGGCAACATGTTTCAACCCAAGTGATCATTTAAAATGGTACGGATCGATTCGTCAGAAACAAAAAGTTCGGCGGCTGTCTCTGTTAAACTTGAATGAGGATTTTCAGTCACTATTTCCTTCACTTTTGCGATGTTAACTTCAGTTGCAGACGTTGATGGCCTACCAGAGCGAGGCAAATCTTCCATCACATCTCGACCGCTTTTGAACGGTTTGTACCACTCATAAGCATGTGTTTTTGATAAAGTCGATTCACCGTAAGCCTTCTGTAACATTTTCAGTGACTCCGAACACGAAATTCCATTGGCGATGCAAAATTTAAGACAAAGTGTTTGTTCGATGTTTTTGTCCATTATGAAATTCGCAATATACACTAGAATGGTATAACTAAAAACAGCACTGTATTTAATTTAAATAACAGATGCAACTTAAACTCCGCGCCAAAATGGAAAACAGTTGTGCCAATCTAACAACAACAAAAAAAAACAAAAAATTGAATTTGGAACCATAAACAAATCATCCATTCCCGATACTTTCTTGACAGAATGTATATGTCGGCAAAAGGAGAGGATAGATTGGATGGTCTGAAAGTTGTTCCTTATTGGAATATCTGTTGTTATAAAAGGGTATTTAACAACAATTTAATGAACTGTCAGCACATATTAATTTCATTATTGTTCGTAGCACTTTTTACATTACGTTAGAATTATATTATAATAATATACTCAGACATTTCACACAGCGCCATATAGTCCCAAAGTAAGCAGCACAGCGCTTGTGTTATGGGTACTAGACAACTGATATACTACTTATATAATTTTCTTTTGTAAATAAATACATATTATACATAAACACCCAGATTCGGGGCGGGAATCGAACCCGCAACCCCCGTTTACTTTCCGACGCGCTTAGCTGTTGCGCCACTGAGGTCGTCTATGGATCGGTCGTCGTCTTATATATATGCATAAATATGGATACTAACAAATAGCATAACTGTTTCTAGACACATATTTGCCACGGTCTCGCTGCCGGTGTCCTTCGTTCCTAGTCTCGGTGTGATCACGCAAAAGAAGATCCCATGAGTAGTCGCATCGAGACTATCAAAGCGGCACTAAGCGGACATCGCTCGCGTTGAAGAAGAGAGAGATGAAAATTCCGACGTATAGATTATTGATTTTCTAACCATGTGTTTCAGGTCGTGGCCTGAAACGGTTATACCGAACAATAAATCGTATAAAAGAACCGTATAAATTAGGATGGTAAGACTTTGTTACCTTTCGTTACTAATTATATATACTAGTGTTAATAATAATAATAATAATAATGCGCCAGACGATACACACCTATCATCTGATCTCAAACTAGGGTATTCCTTGTGCTATGAGAACCAGACGACGACTACTGGGGATGTCTCCCAGTACACCCAGACCCGAGACAATCTAGAAAAGTTCATTTTCTAATTTGACCCGACCGAGAATCGAACCCGGAACCTTCCGCGCTTGGGTTAACGTCTTAACCACTGCGCCATCTAGGTCGTTATTATTAGATACTAGTGACCGGTACTAGTGACTCGGCTTCGTCCGGGTGAGATCTTGAATGTTTGCAACACCAAATTATTTTTATTGAGATTTTCATACAAAATACCATCCAAACCAACATATTCCATGTAATTTCCAAAAATTTTCTTTCATACAAACCTTGTCCTGATAATTACGAAAACCACATAAGAAATCAATCAAATCTGTCAAATCAATTAAATTACTTAGGAACCAATAGAAATAAACCATATGAGGAAGGAGACAGTATTCAGAAAGCAGTCTCCTTCATTCAATTAATTAAAAAAAAAAAGAATTTATTTTATATAAATTATTTATAGCATTAACTTTTTTACGCAACACCGCTTATGTAAATGTTGTTTTAGTATTACGAAGTAATGGAACTTATAGTAGCTATTAACATTTTATTCTAGTAAGTAATTAATCTGTGGTAACACCATCAGTTCTGACGGTATAGGTTTTGTCTACTAACTTAGTAGTTAATAATAACTGTAATATAGTACACAAGTGACGTTTTTAATTTTAGTAACTTATGCAAAGATTATTTATTTATCTTATCTAATAAAAATATTTCCAATTCTTCTATTCTTTCAGGTTAAAATTGATTGCGAAACCGTCCGGACGTATAAGGTATTGAATGAGAATGTACGAGAATATAATAATTTATATGGCCATATATGAGTTTTGAAGTTAATAGTCAAATTAGATGAAATATGGGTTAAACTTCGGAATGAAAGTTGGGGTGCTGAATTTTTGTAAAAATAAATTCCGCGTTCTAAGTAAGGACTGTCTCAAAAGTCTAATCTTTGCGTGTAGGCGTCTTAAAATATTAAAGGTACTTCTCCCCGTGCTATATTTCAAAAACATTTGGTCACGCAAAAAATGAATGAGACTAAAGGATGAGGGTCCATAAGGGGATTTTTCGGCCCTGAGTAATTTCAAGCTCTTATTTTATTATATGAATGGTTAGATCACTATCAATAAAAAAAACTTTAATAAAAAAATTAAACTGACTTCAAAAAAACACTGAATAGTGTGAAATAACTATCTTTTACTAATCAAAACTTAAGTACAAAAATAACTTTATAAATACGATACAAATACCCATATAATTAAATTGGACCGTTACTGAAATCAGTGCCAAGCCTACTAAACTAATGTACTTCTTGTTGTTGCACATCGATTTGGCACCGACTCCAATTTTTTTTTTTTTGTTTATCGGAAGGGAAGAAACTCCGCACGAGCACCCAACCGCCTCCGACGCCTCACGAAAGAACGTCGGGCGCGACCGGGTAGTGCCGGGCTCGAACCGGCTAAAACTACCCTCCACTCGCCACTTGACCCTAGAGGCCGTCGTAGCGAACCGGACGCGTAGTGGGGAAGCACAGAGAGCGCTCCGCCCGGAAAAGTCGACAATGCCTGAGGGCCCCTCCGTCCGGGGAGTACCCGGGACGGAGGACGGAACCTCGGCTCAGGATATCGACAGGGAAAGTTGCACCTGCGTGCCGTCGAGAACCTATACGGGTGAGGGCCGGTCCCAAAGTGGTTATGACCGGCCGGCATAATAACATCGGCATAAGGCCCGAAATGGTGAGTGCCTAACGTGTAACTCAGCGCGCGCGGGAGACTCGCGTTCAAGTGTGGCACTACCTGTATGTGTGTTGTAAAAGGCACCGACTTCAATATCTGTCAAATTTAATTATATGTGTATTTGTATCGTATTTATAAAGCTACTTTTATTGTACTTGAATTTTGATTAGGAAAGGATAGTTATTTTGTACTTTTAAGTATTTTTTTTTGAAGGCGGTTTTATATTTTTTTAATTTCTGCCTTTTGAATGACCTCGGTCTAAGAAAAAAATAGTGCAGGTCTACAATGAACTTGTTTCTTTCTAATTCTGGAACGCAACGACATACAAGAGAATCATCAATGTAAATGCATGTTATAAGCAGTTAGCGTTATTTGGTGTATCTTCGAATTCTAAACTGCAATACAGGTGAAATTTAAATGGAGCTATCTAGAAACTATACCCGTTCGAACAAAAAAATAATTTTCGAAATCGATCCACAATTGGTTAAGATATGTATCTATGTATGATCCACAACTGACAAAGTTAACGGTGGACATACATAAAAAAAAAATACATACAGACGAACATAGAAGCTCCTATTTTTGAAGTCGGTTAAATAGCTGCAAAATTGAAAGATTCATTCAAAAATTATAAGTTTTTTTTCATGCATATTACTTTTTCACTAAGTCATAACTTTTGTTTTTTAAATCATTCTAAACAATGCCTACGAATCGAGATCTCAAGAGGCATACACGGTATTTACGGTACGGCACGGTAAGGACTTTTGGGACAGTCTTTAGAACGTAAATTAAACGTATTTAGGGCTCCGCCCCGGGTGCTCTCTGTCCTGAAGTCTCATCTTCCGCCCCGAATACTCCTTGGGCGGAAGGGCCTTTGACCTTTCAGACTTTGTGACCTTTCCAGGCTGAGCGCCTTCCGCTGCTTCCCCCAACGCGTTAGACTCACTGCGACAGTCTTTAAGGTGAAGTAAACAGAGAAGTAGTTAGAGAGTGGCGTTCCGTCCTCTCTGACTACCCCATTAAGGATACTGCGTGAGGATATGTATGTATGTATGTAGAGAGAGAAAGGTTGCTTTAGTCGGTCGGACCCCAACAGTATCACCGGCTGGTTTTCACGTACTCTCCGGAAGCGTGAGGAGCAGTTGAGCGTTGGTACGGAATTTTTTCTCTTCTCAGAAACAAAAAACAAAATGTTTTTAGAAATATTCCGCACCCTGACTTTCATTCCGACGTTGAATCCCTGATCCCTATCCAACTAGACACTAGACTACTTAGGCGAAGCGACACAGCGAATTGTTACAGTTTCTTTTGTTTTACGTTGTAGATGTAAACATCATAGAAGTTCCCATAGTTTTCGATGTATGAGAGAGCACGTCATGAAATCAGCTGGCCCCACTAAAAGCGAGTGAGTGTTTAATTTTTAATCCTTGAGAAGTGAGGAGTGCTATAATTTTAATGCCGTTGTCTGACTGTGTGTGTGCGTTTGCTTGTGGTATCAATTTTGTTTGTTTGTGGTGGCCCAATTCACCGATTCGCCTGCAGTTTTTTTTTGGTTTGATAGCTGCTGTTTCATTAGTCACGTTCATTAGAAACCGGTTCAGCCATCTTAGGATTTTTAGCTCAAAGTCCTTATTGTGAAGGAACCTTAGGTACCTACAATTGTGGCTAAAAACTTGATGATAAATGTCGATAGTTTTTATATTGTAATGTCTTGCGTAGTTCTAAAACGACTTAGTTCAAAAGAACGCTCACTCAAGAGCGAGCGAACTAGAAGATGAACATTGCTAGGCTGTAATAGCGGTGGGTTGTGCCACATTCGTCGAGGAGCCGATAACTGCTGAAGTAGAAGAACTACAATAGAGATAGAGATTGCATTTGAAAAGTGTAGAGAGTGCTCAAGCAATAAGGAGGACACTCCTTGTCAGCCTTCCTTGTTGAAATTGCTTGGTTGTAATGAGTAAAAGTATCGATACGATCGTGGTATCGATATCATCCCTACCAGTCGCTAGTCTGGTCACACCCATGGTTGTATAAACAGTCAGTAAACTGTAATAGCACAAGCAATGCGTAGACGCTCAAAGAAATAGTAAGTGTTGTTGAAACTAGGGGCCGGTTGGGGCACGTGCACGAGCTGTGTTGTTTTTATAGTCTGACTTACCATATACAGTCATTGGTTGTGATCGTGGTCGTTGGTCAAATAGTTTTCGAGGAATCTCAATGATATTAATCAGTTTATCATTACCATAGGCTGTCTACAATCAGAAAGAAAATAAGGAGTGCATTTCTGCCTGCGTTTTTCAAAAATTTCATCTGCTGTAAGTAATCACTGTTACTGCTTGAATCTTTTTATAACGCTTATTCTTCAGACCGCCAGTTTTCAAAGTACAGATAAAACAACTCGACAATATTATTATTAAGAGTATTTTAAATTAAAATGGGGGTCAACTGAGGAAGCGTGCTCGTCGCGACCCCTGCCAGCCCTTTTCAGGGCTGCAATTCCTCTTCTGTGCATACCATGCGGGACAACGGCAATTATAATGTTAGGGCGTCCCCCGGAAGCGACGTACACCGGTCTGTCCCCGCTGGTGTGTGCAGAGTGCAGTTCGGCGTTGGGGACCGCCACCCAACACGCTGTGCACCTAGCGGCGGGAAGTGGAGGGAGGAGTGCAGAGTAGCTGCGTGGAATGTGAGAGGTGGGATTGAGGAGAAGATGAATGAAGTGATTGATATTATGGAAGAGAAAAGATTGGATGTGCTATGTTTGAGTGAAACCAAGCGAGGAGGCAGTGAACTTGCCGACTTGCCCGGAGGAGGCATCGCTTTGTGGTCAGGGGTACCACAAGGAGATAGGGGATGCCAAGGGGTAGGCGTTTTACTGTCCTCTCGTATGGTTAATTGTATGACTGAGTATGAATGTATAAATCCCAGACTGCTCTGGGTACGCCTCAAGATGGGGTTGACAAGAATTTTTGTTTTGGCAGTATATGCCCCAGTGTCCTCTGTCGGTTTGGCTGAACTAGAGCAGTTCTGGGAAAATGTTAGAGAAGTTCTAGCGACGGTTGAAGAGAACGAAAGAATTGTTGTGTGTGGAGACATGAATGGATGGGTCGGGACAGCTCGAACAGGATTTGAGTCTGTCCTAGGCAAATATGGAGATAAGAGAGTAAATGATGCTGGTAAGATTGTGCTAGGACTGTGTATGGAAAAGGATCTTTTTGTGGCTAATACCATGTTTGGGCACAAAAGGATCCATCAGTACACGTGGGAAAGAAAGGGTGCGAGAAGTATGATTGATTTATTCCTGGTGGATAGCAGACTTAAAAAGCAGGTAATGGACACAAGAGCGTATAGAGGAGCCGATCTCGGGACGGACCACTTTCTGGTGATAACCAGAATAAGGGGTCTGTTCGCAGCATGGCGACATCGCGTAGTGTCCAAACCTGCAGCGGTTAGCCGCATTAAAAGCTGGAAACTGCAGGATGCGACCACCAGGAATGAATATGAAAGGGTATTATCCAGTAAGCTTGATGATAGATTGAAAGTGTTGAGCGAGGATGTTGAAGAATGCTGGCAGAACCTTAGAGATAGTATGGTTGAGGCTGCGAAAGAAGTGTGTGGAATGAATAAGATTGGGAACGGCAAAAAGCGTGATGTGTGGTGGGATGATGAGGTGAAAGTGGCTGTGTATAAGAAAAAGAAAGCATGGCGAGACTACCTTGCTACTAATGACTGTGGTATGAAAAATTTGATGAAAGACAGGTATAAGCTGCAGAAAGCAGAAACGAAGGCACTAGTGAAAGAGAAGCGTGAAAGGTGTAGGGTGTTAGATGAAAACAAGATGTCGGACAACTTCGAGGAAAATTCCAAATTATTTTGGAAAGAAGTACGTAAGATCCGAAGTGGTCCGGCACCTTGCAGAATGAATAAAGTGCGTTCGAAAGAAAACAACCTGCTTACAAATAAAAAGGATGTTCTGCAGCGATGGAGTGAATACTATGGAGAACTGTATGAGAGTGGCGACTCCGTCTCTGATACTGAGAGCGATTCTAATGAATTGCCACACTCGGGCCAGGGACTGGAGGATGCCATTAGTATGAAAGAGATTGAGAAAGTGATAAGAAGTTTGAAATGTGGAAAGGCTGCGGGAATTGATGAGGTGACTGCTGAGATGATCAAGTATGGTGGTCCTAGGGTCTGGGATGCCTTCTGTGCACTCTGCAACCTTTGTTGGCAGAAGGGGGAGGTTCCAGAGGACTGGCGCACGGCAGTCATAGTACCTCTATATAAAGGGAAAGGTTCCTACCTAGACTGTGCGTGCTATAGGGCCATCAGCTTGGTCAGCTTAGCGAGTAAAGTCTATACTAAAGTATTGACTGAACGTATGAAAGGTGTTTCAGAAAGATATTTGTGGGAGGCGCAAGGTGGATTCAGGAACGGTAGGGGTTGTATGGATCAGATTTTCTCGCTTCGCGTTATCGTGGGAAGGTTTCTGGCTTTAGGTCAGAAAGTTTTCTGCGCTTTCGTGGATCTAGAGAAAGCATTCGATAGAGTAGTGCGGAAGAAATTGTGGAGTCTTCTGCCTGAATATGGCGTGGAGGGCTCCTTACTGCAGGCTGTGAGGTCATTATATCGAGACCACAGAGCCTGTGTAAGGATAGACGGTGACATGTCGCCCTGGTTTGAAGTCTGTTCTGGTGTCAGACAGGGCTGCGTGATGTCTGCCTGGCTATTCGTGCTGTATTTGGGCAGTTGCCTCCAGAGATTGAAAGGTAATATGAGTGGTATGGGATGTGGTGACACAGTGGTAAACTGCCTATTGTACGCTGACGATGCTGTGCTAATAGCACCATCAGAAGCAGAGTTGCAGACACTAGTCACGTGCATGAAAGAAGATTGTGAAGTAAAAGGATTGAAAATGAATGTGAATAAAACTAAGGTTCTGGTGTTTGAAAGAGAAGCGGAACAAACGAAATGTGTGATTAGTGTAAATGGAAAATGTCTAGAACAGGTGAATGAAATTGTGTACCTGGGGAGTGCGTTTTCGAGGGATGGAAGATGTGAGTTGGATGTGGAGAGACGGGTAGCAGCTGGCAATAAAGTGAACGGTGCTCTGTCCGCATTAGTGGGTAGTGAGAATATATATAACACTTCTAAAATGGCCATCCACAATGCGGTGTTGGTGCCAACTTTGTTGTACGGCAGTGAGGCCTGGATATGCCCGAAATCGAGTGAAAGTATGATAAATGCTGTGGAGATGCGATCTCTCAGAAATATGTGCGGTGTCACGCTTGCGGACAGGATAAGCAATGATGAGATACGCAGTATGACAGGGTTGCACAACAGTGTTATTGTAAAAATGAAGAAAGGAATGCTTAGATGGTTCGGGCACATGGAAAGAATGAGTGATGAAAGACTGACGAAGAAAATATACAGAGCGAAAGTGAGTGGTAAAAGAAGCCAAGGAAGACCAAGGCTGACTTATGAAGATCAAATAGCCAGAGTGTTAGCAGACGGAAATGTCAAAAGCACTCGCATACCTAGGCGAAAATGTGTGAGGAGAATGATGAGATTTGAGGAAGCGAAAGAGGTGTGTAAGGACCGCGACTCCTGGCGCTCCGTCCTCTCTGACTACCCCGTTGGGGATACAGCGTGAAGTTATGTTATGTTATGTTTATGTTTAAATTAAAAAAGTGGTGAAAATAAATAGAACATTCACGAGAATCTTAGATTAATTCTTTCACAATTCTCAACTTTGCCCATTACGTAATGCCATTTAGCGCTTATTAATTAACAAAATTTGCATAATGAACAAAGTATTAAGTTAATTTGGTAGATCTAAGGCTTTAAGCTCCAAGTTAAACAAATTTTGATATTGCTTTCTGCTATCATTTTATATTTTATCGGAACAAGTTCTCTATGAAGTTTTATTTTACATTGCGTTTTCTCCACAGACGAGGTTAACAAAGAGTTGAAATATGTAGGCTTGCATGTTTGATTCTCTGTCAATTTTTTCTTTAGTAACATTTTTTTTTTTAATTTACATACCATTTTTGTAGATCAACAGTACCCTGGGATAATGATGTCCGAAGCTTGCAGCATAGACGAGAAACAATTATCAAGCAATTAAAAACAATGGCGATGAACAATAAAATACAATAAAATGTAATTAACTATTTATTCAATATAAAAGTTGTATTTAATGACTAGGTTTTACTCAAGGGCTCACGGCTGCATTTACCCCGCAATGGACGAGATCAGTATTTACTATTGAATTTATAAATAGCTGGGCTACACGTGGATTCACTCGTGTCGTTCCGGCAAATGGTAGCCTGTTACTTGTAAAGAGATAAACTATTCTTTGAACATAATTTGAGAATGAATTCAGAGATTACGTGTGAAAGAAAAATATTTACGCCCATTGTAATTTGTTTTTACAATATTACACGTAAAAGGTATACAATGATATCTACCTATACATAGGTGATATTGAAAATGTTATCCAATTTTATTTCACTGCTGTACTTTCAGTATTATTTACATATATTAAACTGAATGGTGCTCAGTCAATCAAATATGTCAGATAAAATTAATAAAGTAGATTAAATTCATAGTAAAGTACCAATTATTTGATACGAGTCTATATTTCATTCATATTTCATTCATTCATGGCAGATGGAAAAAGTTCTACTGATAATTTTTGTTCTAACTTATGTTAAAATGTATTATTTTCTGTTTGTAATCTAACTGTATATGAAAACCGCCTGGCTGAAAACTCGCTGTTATGTAACATTCTTAATTTAATGGTAATTTTATTTTTATTTAAGGGTGATTTAGATAATTTAATTTAATTTAGTTCGATTATTAATTTGATAAAGTCATTGGACAGAACATACTTTGAGCGTCTGTAAAGATCCTTTTGTTCTTAGGTAAACGACGGTTTGCAATAGTGCATTAGCATTTGCGATAGATGATAGTAATAGATAATTTTTTTTTACATGAAAGGCATTGATGCACAGATTTGTCATCAATCATTGGAAATCACCCAACTTTCAGCCTTCTCAAGTTATACTCAAACGCGATTCCCTCCTGAACATTTCTCATTTTTCCATAACTTTATTTCTTTATATCTCCAGTTCTAATTGTGGTACGCGATTCATTTTGGTCTAAGAACACTCGCTGACGCGCTCTTTCATTTGAGCTTTTGCCCATTTAAATTGGTTGTATTTGAGGGAAGCTAGGTGTGAACATTCAACTTGACTTTCAATTTTTGTATTCAACTTAGGTTAAGTTACAATTACTCATTACATAAGGGCGTTATTTTTGAATTATATCATCAACACAATGCTGCGGAGCAGCCTTGGTCCTTCCGTAATTTTATAACAAAGTTAATGTTTTATTCCTAAATAACCAATTTCTGATATACGTAGCTTCAAAAATGTATTCACAAATTACTTTTCAACAGACTTCCAAAAAAGGAGGAGGTTCTCAATTCGGTTGTATGTTTTTTATATTTGTTACCTCATAACTCCGTCATTTAAGAACCGATTTGGAAAATTCTTTTTTTGTTTGAAAGGATACACTTCCAGATTGGTCCCATTGAAATTTCACTGGTATTGAAGCTTTGGTTTCGAAGATACACTAAATAACGCCACCTGGTTTATAACCTTTATTCATTTATATTGACGATTCTCTTGTATGTCATTTGTTAACTATCGTTGTCCCCACATGGTATAGTGGTAGTAGGGAGAAAATATAGATTGGCTGTGATATAATAAATTTAGTCAGTAGAGTCAGTCTTGTGGCGGACAGAGAATACGGCTGGTGGCTGTCGTCTTCGGATTGTAAGAATACTGCTAGGGTGTAATTATGATGCAACCTTTACACTGTTCTTTTATAACTGATTGATATTGATATGATATTATATTGATGATATTGATAATGGCCATAATGGGAAAAAATATCCCATGTTTGATCTGTACGCATCTTTTATTGTGAAAGCCCACGGTTTGTGCTCCTCAATAGAATGGAAGTTAACACATTGCGCTCCAGAATTAGAAAATAAACTAATTGTAGACCTGTCCTAGATATTTATTTAGGCCAAGGTCACTCAAAAAGGAGAAATAAAAAAACTTTTATAAAAAAATTAAACCGAGTTCAAAAAGGAATACTGAAAAGTATGAAATAACTATCCTTTACTAATCAAAACTTAAGTACAAAAATAACTTTATATATACGATACAAATACCCATATAATTAAATTTTACAGTTATTGAAGTCGGTTATAGTGAAGGATAGTTATTTCATACTTTTCAGTGTTCTTTTTTGAAGTCGGTTTAATTTTTTCTTTAAATTTTTTGATGTGTCTAGAATACGTAATAAATTATGCTTACACGATACTAGAACCACAATTCGATTATACCAACATTGCTGTAATGGCACTATAACTGTAAAATTTATTTATATGGGTATTTGTATCGTATTTATAAAGTTATTTTTGTACTTAAGTTTTGATTAGTAAGTGATAGTTATTTCATACTTTTCAGTGTTCTTTTTTGAAGTCGGTTTAATTTTTTACAAGTTGGAGTCGCTTAAGTATACAATGACTGGTAGTTTACTTTAGATAATTGTTCACTGTATTCAGCTGAAGAACAGCAAAGCGATTTCAAATGAATCTATCTATCTTTAATTAATCTAATCTAACTGAATAATTGTAGTCATTTTAAACACAAAGAAATGGCGAATAAATATTAAATTGCTGTAATTAATCTTGTATTAGGTGATCTGTTTTTTGATATTGCTATTATTAGACTTATATTAAATGTAGTACAAGATCATTGTATGAAAATCACGAGAGAATCACCGGCTATAATTTGTCAAACAGTTTCGAATTCACTCTCTACGTATCATCTCTATTTACGCCCAAATCAAGAACTGGGTAACCATCCGCTTCATTTGCCTCGACCGTAGCGCTAAAACGCTTCGTTTTCGTCTTCATCATAATTCTTTTTAATATTACTGCGACATTTCGTGAAATAACCCTTCTTCCAAAGCAGCACGAGGATTAAGACCAAAGGAAACGTCACGAATATACCTGAAATTTACAATCAGTCTTTAAAATTTACTGTGTTAACACATTATTAGTCTTTGAAGTTTACAATTGGTCTTAAAAATTTACAATCAAACTTAAACCGAAACTTAAACGATGATTACAGCTCACAATTTTTTTTAAATGAGTCATATTTTAGTCCAGTAGTAGATTAACGTTATAAGCTGTTGTTGATGATGATAAAACCCACCATATCAAAGTGTTTTTGAAAAACGAATCATTTCTGATACAGCCAGCACTAAAAAAAACACAAGAAACTCCTGATCACGTTTTCAATATTTTGCAACAGATTACTAGCTTAATGCTTTCTTTGGGGTCATAGAATTGCAGATTTTCATCATTTACTATTGGAGAAATCAAGCTTACAAGCGGGCTTGAACCTTCAAATCTTACGAGGGACTTTGCCTTCTTATATTTTATTGCTTGTATGATGTAGGTACTGTGGTCCAAGGAGTCGTTTGACTTCGGCATCGCGAGCATCGTCTACTGTCGCACCAACACCGACAATTAGCGAGTTCAGTGTCGTACTTCGAGTCGAAATTATCGCGGACAGCATTACTTCAAAGGATTTCCCTCTCCTGATTACTCAAGTTGTAAAATAAGCTCCATATTATTAGACGACTTCCGTGGCGCAACGGCTAAGCGCGGAAAGTAAACGGGGGTTGCGGGTTTTTATGTATAATATGTATTTACTGACTAAAGAAAAGTATATAAGCAGTATAAGTTGTCTAGTACCCATAACACAAGCGCTGTGCTGCTTACTTTGGGACTAGATGGCGCTATGTGAAATGTCTAAGTATATTATATTAGATTTCTCAAGAGACTATGCATGACTATGCATGCAGTTCTTCAAAATGGGTTTGAAAAGATTTTTAGTGTCGGCAAGTGACACCTCAGGTTGTTTAGGCATCCTTAGTCTATGGCCACCGCTTACTATTATATCGAACGTGTGTTTGATTGTCAGCTTTGTGATACATAATAGAAGATCTTACCTATCATTATTCCTAATATTATAGCAGCATCTGGTATTGGTAAGTAAACAAGACTTTCATTCTCGGGACATGTGAGTGTTTTCGATTGTTGGTTCAGCAAAATGAAGGACAAACCTCGAAGCTCTGAGGGTTTCATGCAGCTGGAAAAAGAATGTATATGTTCTGCTTTATTCTTCCATGTTGGTTTGTTTGGGAAAGAAAAAAGAGCAGGATATGCCAAATGATTATCAGCTAATGCCGTAAAAGCAACTAAGGAATATGGTATAATACAGACAAAAATTTTAAATAGCGTCTTTGGGTTTCGTTTCCTGTATTTGCACGAAATATTATTTGAAAGAAGAAAGAAAAAAAAGAACAATTTATTTTACTGCCCAGTATGAAGAGAACAGTCTAACCAGTCATATACAATCACAAACACAAACAGTCTGTGGCAGGGAAAAAAGCAAGCGCCTCCGCATTGTGCCCCAGCTCTAGAAAGCGAGGCGCTGATTTTCAGCCGCGTATTTGTAATTTGCATAATATGTTTGCAGGTTATGTAGAGCCTCATAGTTGTTCGTGTCCTAAGGCCATGTATAGGCTAAATTTAAATATATACGTTGTCCACTTATTAGATGATAAATAATTAAATAATTGTTACGTAATTTTCAGAGTGCGATTTTTTCGGTACTCTGGTTTTAGTTTTTAAACTTTTTTTATTTTAATGTTGATTACTCACATCATGTTATTGGCGCTCTCGTTCGTGGCAGTGCCGGTGATTAGAGGTACAAGTACTTCAACCATCCACTGGTTATTGCAGTCACAAGTGTAAGGGTTGTTTGCAAAATCCACTCGAATGAGTTGGTCCCATCGATCAAGGAGATGCGAGTTAATCTGGGTAATATTGTTGTTGTTCAAATAAAGCTGGAAGAAGGAACATATTTTATTGTTATATTCTCATTGAGTATCTATTTATTGTATTACATACTAGCTGGTGCGACTTGGTCCACGTGGAATAAAAAAATCTAACTTATGTCCTTCTCCAGGGCTTAATCTATCTTCGTTTGAAAATTCATTTGAATCGGTCCAATCCAACGGTTTAGCTGTTAAAACGTAAGAGACTAACAGACAGAGGCACTCACGCATTTATAATATTATAGAGGTTACCCGCGACTTGTCTGGAGGTCGATAATGCTGCAAAACCCATAATCCAGATACTGCAATATTTATTAAAAGCTTACGTGTAATATAATT
This sequence comes from Zeuzera pyrina, assembly GCA_907165235.1. Lineage (NCBI taxonomy): Eukaryota > Metazoa > Arthropoda > Insecta > Lepidoptera > Cossidae > Zeuzera > Zeuzera pyrina. Next base: position 7,294,120 of record OU015646.1, on the reverse strand, counting down.
TCATAGAAAGTTCAACCCCCCCTCCTCTTTACCAGTGGATTTTTACCAAAATCGTGAAGTTTTGAGGAGGTTCTCAATTCTGAAGTATGGTTTTTTTTAACCGACTTCAAAAAAGGAGGAGCTTCTATGTTCGTCTGTACGTATGTTTACCGATAATTTCCTCAATTGTGGACCGATTCTGAAAATTCTTTTTTGTTTGAAAGCTTATACTTCCGAGGTAGACCTTAAATAAAGTGGACATTTAAATTTCACCGGCATTGGAGCTCGAACTTCGAAGATACACTAAATAACACCAAGCAACGGGAACTGCCATTATATTGATGATTCTCTAATATGTCGTTGAGCTCCAGAATTAGAAATAAGTTAATTGTAGACTGCCTCTGATATTTATTTAGTCCAAGGTCAGTCAAAAGCGAGAAATAAAAAAAAATTAAACCGCCTTCAAAAAAAACACTGAAAAGTACAAAATAATTATCCTTTAGTAATTAAAACTCAAGTACAATAAAAATAACTTTATAAATACGATACATATAAATACTTATATATTACATTTGATAGATATTGAAGTTGTTGCCAAATCATTGTGCAACAACAGAAAGTCTATTAGTTTGGTAGGCTTGGCACTGTCTTCAGTAACTATCAAATTCAATTATGCTATAAATATGTGTATCGTACCTATAAAGTTATTTTTATTGTAACTGAATTTTGATTAGTAAAGGAAAGTTATTTTGTACTTTTCAGTGTTTTTTTTTTGAAGTCGGTTTAATTCTTTTTTCTCAAAATTTTTGTATTTATGTTACCTCAGAACTCCGTCACTTACAAACCGATTTGAAAAATTCTTTTTTATTTGAAAGGATATATTTCCAAATTGGTCCCACTTAAGTTTCACTGGTATTGAAGCTTGGACTTCGAAGATAACACCAAATAACACTATTTAGTGTTATTTGGTGGTCTAAGCTGTATTTACCTAACTTTATAATGATGATAATATTTATAATGATAATTCTCTTGTATGTCATTGCGCTAAAGAATTATAAAAGAAATTAATTGTTGACCTACCCTAGATATCTATTTAGGCCAAGGCCATTCAAAAGGGAGAAATAAAAAAGATTTAAGAAAAAAGTAAACATGCGCCGTCGGGGGACCCCCGTCAAGAACGAAGTTCTTTACGGGAATCCTTAACTCAATAATGAGACAATAAAACTCTCGTATGATTTAAAACAAAAGCCTAGCTGCGTCTACCATCTCAAACCTCGCGCACGCCGCGTTAAAACCTTTTTCTAATAAAGCAGTAGAAACCGTATGTCTTTACATTGAATAAATAAAAAAATAATTGTTGCCGATAAAAAAAGTACCAGAACACAAAAAAGCAAAAAGTTATGTTCTAACTAAAAAAATTTCATAAGATCGCGCTGACGGGGAAATTGTTCTCGACACAATATTGTTTAGGTTTGTAGAAAGGTTATAAAAAACCGTTTTTACCGGTTTTAGAAATAATGTGAAAAAAATATTAATAGATAAGGCATATTATATTAATGAGTTTCTAAACGACGGTAATTTATAAAAAATGACAATGAATTTAATGATTTGATGTAACACATTTCTTTTCTTTGTAATAGACTTTTAAATATAATGATGACCTACGTTTACCATTAGGGGTGGGACACAGTGAACAGAAATATGTATTATAACACCATTAATATCTGTGATTCACATGTTAAATAAATAAATTTAAAAAAAATAACAATAATAATTCATAATTTGAATTAGCGTTACTTTTTTTTGTTTTTGAGTGTCGGCAACACCAGTATTAAAAAATTTTGAGATGTAATTTTGAAATTATCGAGTCGTTGCACCATTGTCGCTGTCGTTTTATTAAAAAATGTATTTACAATAATTATTGTCTTGGTTTTAATATACAATTCCGTGTCGCGTTGCGTGCGTAGCCATTGCAATTGAAATTGTCGCGCATCCTTGAGCCCTCGTCGAAACATCAGGATCCTCGAGCCTCTTGCGAGCTCCCAACAAAAACCAGCCGGACTCAGGACACGAGGTTAGTGCTCGAGAATTTATTCGTATACATATACAGTCCAGCGCGTTCAATCGAAGCAAATATATACACTGTCAGTGCTTATCCTCGGGAAACGTTGACATTAAAAGCGAAACCAACAGACAGATTTTCTATTTCATTTTATACCTACTCTTCTTACGAATGTGGTAAGATATAAAAGAGAGAAAGAGATAGAAGAGACAGGTTAATGTCAACCTACTGTCAAAATTGTCAAGCCACTTAAAGCCTCTGATGTGATGTGGCTTAATAAGAATACACATGTACCTCCTTTAACAGTGGCCATCTCTCAACGTCGTGGTCGTCTGTCCACATTAAGAAAGCAGGGTCGAGGGTCGTCAACCTTGGATTGTAATTTAAATAAAGAATTTCCAGTTTCTGAAGTCCTCCGAGGGCGCCGGCAGAAACTGACTGCAGCTTACTCAATCTGCTCAGACGAAGCTCTTGTAATTGGGTCAAATTAGAGATGACACTGAAATAAAAAAAACGGTTAACTGGGTCAAATCGTAGGACGTATTCGTCCAAGGTAGGTGTTGGAAATCTGTTTGCTGGAAGGAATTTCCTTTTGTTATATATGATACCACTGTACGTGAAGTACAATGTACGCATTTTTACGTATTACATAAATGAAGTAATTAATACAAATAATTATTATCACATTACGAAGTATAACAGGACTGCACGACAGTGTTATTATAGAAGTGAAGAAAGAAACGATTAGGTGGTTCGGGCACATAAAAAGAATGAGTGATGAAAGAGTGACAAAGAAAATCTATAGAGCGAAAGTGGGTGGTAAAAGAAGTCAAAGAAGACCAAGGCCGACTTATGAAGATCAAATAGCTAGAGTGTTAGCCGACGGAAATGTCAAAAGCACGCGCATACCTAGGGAAAGTGTGAGAAGAATAATGAGATTTGAGGAGGCAAATAAAGTATGTAAGGACCGCGACGCTTGGCACTTCGTCCTCTCTGACTGCCCCGTTACGGTTATAGCGAGAAGATATGTATGCATGTACGCATGTATATCTTATTTCTTCCAATGTTGTCCTTAATGTAAACAAATGTGGCGGAAAATGACATTCATAACATAACTAGAGATGGGCAAGTTCGCAAATGATTGATTCAGTTGTCATACTTATCAGTTATTAGTAAAATGTAGATATTTTTAGAATTTTTGTCCGTTTGTGTATTTGTGAAGCACTATTATAATTGCTTTTTGCACAGCACTAATTGCACTGTTTTGATTCAAGCAGAAGAATATATTGTTTGCACATCGCAAACAATAATATTCTTCTGTTATCAATCTGTCTATTTCAAACATGGACATATCACTCATGGCCATGATTTCCAATGAATCGTGTCACTCACATATTATTACAGTAAACTCATTTATGATACTAATTTGATTTAGGAACATTGGCAACCTTTAGGTAACACTACGAAAGAAAAACAAAACGCTTAACGAATAACCTCGATTTTTTCAATGCTAAATTGGATAATATTAACGTTGTATGTGAATATTTCATAGTTTCGTGTCTATAAAAGAAAAGCTGTGTAATTAGGGCGCGTTTATTCGACACGAATTTCTTTGCGCCGACACAACGCGGTCGCCACCGCCAAATAGTGCAAAATACACTCTACATATTTACATCTCTAAGCTCACGTCATGCGTAAATAACTCCACTCTGTCTGGAGTAACCGGAGAGTAATGGAATGTGAGGCATAGTTTTAGAACGCGCGGTGAACGCGAACGGCCGCGCGGCGACCGTGCGGTTGCCGGGTGGTTAGGTAATTCGAATGTTGTTGCCTACTTAATAGAGTTCACATTCGCTATTAATAAAAACAGAATGGCAAAAGCGCGGTCACCGCGCGGCCGCTGTAAGAAAATTTTCGCGACATTTAACTGCGCTGTCAGAGTGCTACGTGTAAAACGCCGGTTAAAATAGTTAAAGTAGCGAAATTTTGATTATATTCTTGTTTGTTTACATTAAAGTCAAAAATGAAAAAAATAAGATATACGCATGTATGCATGTATGTATAAATAGTTATGTATAATAATTAATTATAACGAATATATAAACACAAATATTTTGGTTTTCTTTTTTAAATAATATATGTATTTAATCGGGTCTGTCTTGTCTACAATAATAAAATGTGACCATTCACCTTTTCTCTTCAAGAGTTTCAATTGAATTTTTGTTCAAATTTAAATAAATCAAGTTGGTAACGTCTCCGATTGCTTCGGGTATGGTAGTAAACCTATTGTCACTGAGGTCCAATATCTGTAGACGGCGCTGCCGTCGCAAAATGCCTTTGGGCAGAGATTCCAGTTCACATCCACTTAACCTCAACTCCTGGGAATTGTAAGAAAAATTATTACCTATCTGTATGAAAGAAAAAATTAACTGATTTGGTTTAACTGTACATTGTAGACGAGCACTAACTAGAGATTTTTAGGAATTTAACGCCTAAACAATTGAAGAAGGGTGCCACAGATAGAATGCAAGTCAGTTATTTTATGTGTACAATCAAATAGTTAAAGTAGCTAAAACGACGAAACCTATAGACGTTACAACTTATTTCGACAAATTGGAGGTGATAGTTTTTTTTCTTTCTTCATGGCATGGCGCACAGATTAGTGCATTTGCCACTGTCACGTATTAATAAGTAGAATCCACATGAAGCACGTTCGAAGTAAATTCGTTTTATCTTCCTATCGTAAAACTCCTCCGGTAAAGTGATAGCAGGCTTTACTGAAGTTGTAAAGGACTTCTTGGAAGAGCGCGAAAACTTCAGCTAGATACATACATACATATCGTCACGCTGTATCCCTAATGGGGTATAGTCAAAGAGGACGGAGCGCCAAACGTCGCGGTCCTTACATGCTTCTTTCGTTTCCTCCAATTTTCATTATTCTCCTCCCACTTTTTCGCCTAGATATGCGAGTGCTTTTGACATTTCCGTCGACTAACATTCTGTCTATTTGATCTTCATAAGTCAGCCTTGGTCTTCCTTGGCTTCTTTCACCACTCACTTTCGCTCTGTAGATTTTCTTCGTCAGTCTTTCGTCACTCATTCTTTCTATGTGCCCGAACCATCTAAGCATTTCTTTCTTCATTTTTACAATAACACTGTCGTGCAACCCTGTCATACTGCGTATCTCATCATTGCTGATTTTGTCCGCAAGGGTGACACTGCACATATTTCTAAGAGATCGCATTTCTACTGCATTTATCTTACTTTCACTCGATTTCGGAAATATTTCCTCACTACCGTACAATAAAATTGGAACCAACACCATATTGTGTATGCCCATTTTGGCTGTGTTAGATATATTCACACTGCCTACTAATGCGGACAGAGCACCGTTCACTTTTTGCCCGCTGCTACCCGTCTGTCCACATCCAACTCATATCTTCCATCCCTCGAAAACGCACTCCCCAGATATACAATTTCGTTCACTTGTTATAGACATTTTTCATTTACCCATATTTCACACTTTTTACATCTTCTCTTTCAAACACCAGAACCTTAGTTTTGTTCACATTCATATTCAATCCTTTCACTTCAGCTATACATATTTATTTAGACCTACTTCATTCTTTTCACTTACACAGAACTTTAAAACACAATATACTGTCACTTTTGTACTTAAAACTCCCAAAAATGTAAAAAATAAAAAATCTAAATAAAATGACAACCTCACTTCTTCCGTTCCCGCCAAAAAGTCTGGTGATAATATTTTTCATAATAAACTTTGGCCAGCTGTGCCACAGACGTACCCATTTATCGAATTGCTCGGCTGATTGTCCCGACAAATTGTAACGTCTTTAAAATCCTTACATGCAAGTTGTATTCCTGCGACTAGTGTTGCGTACTGTTTGTTATATTGAGGATATAAACTCTTATGGTGGCTTGCACCAACCATTTAAGCTTGATTTAAGGAACTGATATCTCGCTTACACCAACTATTTAATGGCTGGTGCAAGCGAGGAGCAGGTTCCTTAAATTGAGCTTAAATAGTTGGTGCAATCCACCCTTAGTTTCCTTAGTCATTGGTTTGTTGTCACGACCGCCGATCGCTAAGCCGACCACGAAACAAAAAAAATATCGTTAAGCTTTCTTATTAAGTAATACTATCTATACCTTGCGGTTTCACCCGCGTTAAATTTGGTATTTTTCCGATATAAAAAGTAGCCTAGATCACTCTCTGAAAACTCTTCTAGCTGCTAATGAAAATTTAGTCAAAATAGGTTCAACCATTTCGGAGATTAGCCCGGACAAACAGACAGACAGGTAAATTAAAAAAAAGCGTGTTTGGGTTCCAGTTAGTCGCTGATTTAGCAGAAAAGAAATTTAAACTTGTTAAATGTATAGCACATTGACGGAAAATCACGTCTACTATGTAATAAACGATTTGATTAAATACAAAACTAGAAATTTTCTTTGGATATGCATTTAATAGCCTTCTGAATATTATTCTATACTAATATTACAAAGAGGTAAACTTTGTTTGTATGTATAATGGATAAAGTCAAAAACTACTCAACCGATTTCAAACTTTTTTAAAAGTGACATTATCAGCGAGTAACATGGGCTATTTATTTTTTTAATTCTACCCGTGCGAAGCCGGGGCGGATCGCTAGTTTTTATATATATTGTGAAATGATGTTGAAAAATCATAAGTATCTGACTTTTTTGTCGATTCTTCTAGGTTTGTTTGTCAAACCGATTGTAGACTGACGTTCAAAAGCACCTTATTAGATAGCTGGATTTGTGCTGGGTTTACTTGAGTACTTTATTGGACTTTGACTTACCGTCAATTTGGTGAGCTCAGACATGACACCCATTGTGACCTGATCGATATAGACCATCGGGTTTCCACTCAGATCCAAAAACGTAAGATCGCTCATGAAGAAAAACATATCTTGCGGCAGGGAATGTATGTCGTTGTAAGCCAAACTCATGTTGCGCATCCTATTGAAACCTTTTAGGGAGGCCCCAGATATTGTCATTTTTCCCTAAAAAAATTGAAATGAAAGTTGAATAAGAGAAAAATACCATTTTCATAGTTATTTTTACCATTCAAAGCTCTTTTAACAGTGTTTTTAAATTTCTCTACTTGTACACATCTTTTAATTCTAAATAAAACTGGGGGGTTATTCACAAACGTTGGAAACTTTCCATGGCGGAAAGGCCGATCGTCGGAAAGCATAGAATCAATCCGACGGCTTGGATTTGTCATATATATAATATATATAATATGATATATACATAATATAAATATAATACGATTTCGGATTTGTGAATCGCGTATAGACAAAATCATCGAAAAGTTTCCTGTCGGATACGGAATGTTGAGTTTCCGACGTTTGTGAATAACCGTCTGGTCTATGTCATGTTAATACTTTAAGTTATCATGTTAATAACTTTAACGTGTTATACATTTTTACACGACTGCAAAGGAGAGATATTTTTCGAGTGTGTGTATGGTATGTATGTGAATATTTATGCTCATTTCTTTGGCACGGTCTCTAGCCTAAAGCCTAAACGGTTTGACGGATTTTAACACATGAGGTGTCATTATTTCAATATGGCCCCCGAGAAAAAGAAAAAGTAGAGGGGGAAAAGTATAACAATATGGGTGTATCAAATGAAAGGTAATAAATAGCCAATTCCAAATAAATAATAACTAATAAAAAATTTTACAAACTTAAAACTACACATTATCTTAAATAATAAACTTCCTCAAAGTTGCCGCTTAGAAAGCTGTCATTGCTCAAGGTACCTAGCAGACTGGCAGCATTGCCTCTTTGAATAGCCAAACTGATTCGTTGGCGGAAGAAGCTGGCAATAATAATAAAGTTAAAAAAAAAAAAAAAACTAATAAAAATTGTGTAATGCAGTCGAGGTTTTTGTTTTTTTAAATAATTTAGTCTTGTTATCCCGACGAACCGTCGGTTCGACCGGATTACACCGATCGTGGTCATGGGCGGACCGGTTCTTTCAATAGGTTGGTTTAGGTGATACTGGAATCTCTTCCAATTCGTTATACAAGTACAGGGTTAATTGAAAAATACTAATACTCGTAACCTCTTAGTGCAAAATTCCTGTCATCATACTTAACAACTATTGTTCAACGACTTTTTTCAAAACTTAATACGTTCCTCAAAAAATATTTGTTAAGTTTTGTTGTACTGTCTGAAACGTAATTACTCTGTACGTATTTCCAATGGTACAGTGCAAGCGCACCGGCCCTCAGCGCCGCGCCGCCCCCCCGCGCCGCGCTGTGCGTGTGCCGCTTTAGCGAAGTAGAGTAGGTGCCATTTTCAGAAATATTTAATGTATTTTTATTTTTGTATGAAAGAAAAAGTTATGAATTTTTAAAAGTCGTAGAACAAAAGCTATTGGGGATAATGTTAAGAACAAAACACTAAGAGGTTATTGGTATTTTTAAATTAACCCTGTATATTACCAACAGCGCAAGCGCTGCGCTCTGTCTAGAGTCACATAATTCATGTACTTGGAGAGATCAATTATTTTTTCTATTTGTTTATTGTCTTAATTACTTAAAAGAATAGATTTATATTTATAGAGAATTTATATGTTTATAAATCTGTGCTGAGCAACGGACTTTTTTGACTGGATTTATTATTAAATCGCAAAAACCTCAGCGAATAGTAAAATTGTCCCGTGGACAACTGAGAGCGTTGTCTCTCATACATGTATTAAAGTAGGGCAAAATATTGAAATATTCTTAAAAGTTATTTGAATAGGTATGTTGATGAAATAGATGTCGGTTTTATGTTAAACTACCGACAAACCGAAAAATTTTCATTCATGTAAACCATATCCTGTCAATTATTATTACGAACACAAAAAAAGAAATCAGCTAAATTGGTCAACCCGTTCTCAAGTGATGCTCCGTCATACATGCGCCAATTGATTTTGATTTATATGGAAGAAGATAAGATACAATATACTATACTATAATAATAATAATACTCCAGACAATTACACAGATTGTGTGACCCCAAACTAAGCAGTAAGCTTGTACTATGGGTACCACACAACGAACTCTGGGGGAGTTCCCAATAACACCCAGACTCCAAGCAAATTTAGAAGAGTTCGTTTTCTAAATTGACCTGACCAGGGATCGAACCCGGGACCCTAGCTTGGAAAACAGATGCATATGCCACTCCGCCAACGGACCCGTCAATACTACAACTTCTATATTAATATCATAAAGACAGCGGATTTTGTAGGTTTTATATGTGAAGGGTAAGCACTGCACCTATTTGAATAATTCTCTTACTATTTAAAAGGTACATTTTTTTAGATTATTTCAGATGGACATAGGCAGAGGCGGCGTAAGACGTAGCCCACATAGACCACCGCCTACGGCCTCGCAGGCCGAGGGGCCTCGCGCCGCGAAAGTTTACGCATTAAAACCCGTGAACAGTTTGAAAACTTTTACTCGTCATAGAACGATAAGTCAATGATAAAGAATATAATTTTAACGACATTTAACCAAATAAATATTTACATTATCACTCGGATTTTGTTAACAAAATTAAAATTGATAAAAAAATATTTACGACAAGCAAATTTAAAACATTAAAAAAAGACAGAAGAATGCAGTTTTATCTATTGAAGCAGATCTTTTCAAGCATTTAAGCTTAATTACGATACAATTATTAACGAGTTCAGTAAAGTTAAATGCAAGAAATTTCTTTAGTTTCATTTTTGAATTATCTTTATGTTAAGTGGTCAAAGAAAATAATATGTATTTTCATGATTAAAAATTTCGAGTTTCAATTTTGCCCACATCAAATTTGGGTCTTGCCACGCCACTGGACATTTGTTATTTTGTATTCAACCCGGGCGAAGCCAGGACGGACCGCTAGTTTATGTATAAAACTATGTTATACTTTCCCAGTAATTTTTGCCAGGAATTTGGAGACAGTACTGAGATAATAAATATTTGATCTACCCACCAAACGGCCTGGAATATTAAATATTATTGTGTATATGTTATTCACTTTTTACCGAGAACACCCGCTTCGTTAGTGCTGACGTCGATATTTTGTTGTTACTAAGATCCAAAGTGCCTAATTCAGCAAACAAGTTCATAAAACTTTCGTTCTCGATGTATTCCAGTTGACAGTTCGATAAATTCAATGTACGTATAGGCAGCTCTGATACTTGGCTGAAAGTCGTTAGAGGATTGTTACTCAAGTCCACTTCAGACGGCTTCAATTGCTTCAAACCTAAAAATATAATAATTTTGCTTAAAAACTTTAAATCCGATATTATAATGCTCGCAACATTTATATATTTGTAATCTCGTTCTGGAAAACGGCTCTAACGATTTGGATGAAATTTATAATATAGCGGTTTAAGGGGGAGAGAAATTGATCTAGTTAGGTCTCAATTCTTGGAAAATTTGCTTTCTGTGTGTTTTCATGTTTTCACACTTAAAACTTATAAACTCTAAACTTCTGAACTCTTTTACTTTCACAACAGAGTTTACTTTCTCGATAGGACAGTGGTTAGAGCGTAGGTCTACCAAGCTCAAGTGCGCAGGTCCAAACCTGTAATGTGGCCGCCTTTCTTAAAATTTTTTAAATATGTCTAAATTCAATTTATAAGAAGTAAGTACTAAAAACATCATTTTAATCTTGCTCTTTTAATAAGGAAATAATGTGGTCTTACATTCAAAAGGTCTTACTTTTTTAAAGAAGAACAGTAACAAAAATAATAATTATGAAAAATAAGGATAAAGGCATAGACTTTACAATAATAATAATAATATACTCAGACATTTCACACAGCGCCATCTAGTCCCAAAGTAAGCAGCACAGCGCTTGTGTTATGGGTACTAGACAACTGATATACTACTTATATACTTTTCTTTTGTAAATAAATGCATATTATACATAAACACTAAGACTCGGGGCGGGAATCGAACCCGCAGCCCCCGTTTACTTTCTGACGCGCTAAGCCGTTGCGCCACGGAGGTCGTCATAATTATAACTCCAGACAGCCTGTCCCGTACACTGATGTATATAGATAGGCCCACACTAACAAACAAAACGGTCCAACAAAACCTATCTGATTTGCAAAATCAGATTGGTTTGCTTATAGTCAGTTGCGAGCATTCAACTACTTCGGTCGCGTTGTCCGCCGGGAACAAAAAAATAAGTGGAGTGCTTATATCTAATTAATTATAAATTATAATAATAAAAATCGTTTTTATTTGAAATACGATCTTATATTTTTAAATGTAGATTAATATTGATATATTAATTTTTGAGAACCAATCGGAATCAAAAATTAATACGAAACCGCAGTGCGCGCCTCAAACGACACGTGTACGATTTTGGAACGTTTTTATTATGCGTTTACTATCGGAGCGGCTCATCTATATAAATCAGTGGTCCCGTACCACTGAGTGAGATAAATTAAATCAAATAAAATGGCGATCTATCTATTAGCTTAAGTACCTACATGATTATTTTTGAATGTGTGTTGTACGTGCAAGTTAGTTAGGTCATCTAACACATTTGTGTAATGGAGCAATTAAATAAATTAGTACTTTTCACTGACAACGCTGTTGGTGGGTGAACCCAATGAATGGTCAACGATACTTGGGACACCACGTTATGTCAATATGTGAAGAGTTACTAGAAAATCCAACTGGTTTTTTAAATTTTGGAAGTTTTCTTGGTTGTCCGCCATTATGCGACTCGGTTACAATAAATTATTATAACGGAAACATATCCATTTATGGCTACGATAACATTAAAAGTTAACCTTTTAAACTCGTATGTGCATGTCGTTTACGCAACCGCTCTGTTGCATAAATGATAGAATGGACGCCTGAGCGGCAGTATCGCAGCGTATACAACCGCTCAGTAGCATAAGCCACAGAACGGTAGCCTATACATTACAACTATCGCTTACGTGATAGCTATGTGCGATCAGCCTGAATGTCGCCAATTAAGCGAGAACCTTAAGTCTAAATACTTATTGTGCGTGAAAGTTTTTTTCCACTTTAAGAATAATATATCCACCACGAATGTGAAATGGCGTGAGATATATGTACATATATTTCAAATAAAATATGAATCAATATTACCTTCCCAATCCTCCAAGTGAAACGCGCTTCTGATGTCCCGATTGTTACAATCCACTTTGCCGTCTGCGCACGCGCAGGTTTTGCAAATCACATCGGTCGCTATTATCTCCATATTTGTCACTACCGCGACCGTTTCTGTAACTACAGCAAAACATAGTTTATTGTTTAATAATTTGTTAATTGCATGTTCAATTTATACGCTGAGAATTCCGTACAATGTAAACGTAACATTTTTTGGAAATTTTTAAGGTATCATATAACGCAATAAAAATGTATATAAGTGTAACTCACGTTACATTCAGAAACCTATTTTACAACAGAGATTTCATTTTACGGACAAACGAGATCGCTTTGAACCTCTAATTTTTCTACATAGATTAATCTCAATTCTAAACAAACACTTCAAAATACCAGTTGGATTTTTGAAATTAATTATTATAGTTTTTAATGGAAACGTAAATAGTTGATTTTTTGTATACGATTTTATGAGCTTATGACATAAGCTATCGCGCGCGCGTTTGTACGATGATATGTGGTATTGTATGAGTTGCGGGCCGTAGAAGCTCTATTTTAGAAATATTCATTATCATAACTAAACTAATTCCTTCATTCAATATTTTTAACCGACCTCACGAAGGACGAGGTTCTGTGTGCTCCATCAGCAGATGTTCCATCTGCGTGTATTTTTTTAACTTCCTTTGTTAATTTTTTTTTTTAACCAATTGCAATGATTCTTTTCTTGTCGGGTTCGACGTAGCTCCAAGGTGGTTCCATTTAAACACTGATATTGTAGTTTCGACTTCAAAGATAAACCAAATAATCCTAACTGTTTATAAGTGTTTATTTACATATATTGATGATTCTTTTGTACATATATCATTCATATAATTAAATTTGTCAGTTATTGAAGTCAATGTGAAATCGATGTGCAAGATTTCCACAACAGAAAGTCCATTTTTGATAGGCTTGGCACCGACTTCGGTAACTGTCAAATAAAATATACAAGTATTTGTATCGTATTTATAAAGATATTTTTGTACTTGAGTTTTGATTAGTAAAGAGTTGTGTTGTTCTTTTCAGTGTTTTTTTAAGTCGGTTTAATTTTTTCTTAAAATTTTAGATTCATTCGTTCATTTTAATAAAAAGTTTTTCTAAAATTTTACTGGTACAAAATATGTAGGTTATTAAAGTAATCAATAATAATATTCTAAGACAATATGCGTTCTATATGAATTCTAAGTATTCATTTGGAAATAACAAGGCCTTATACCTTAAATTTAGAAACAAAAGTTATTGATAATTTTTGATTTAATAGTGTCTCAGATCCCTTCTTAAAGATTTCAGATTCAGTTAAATATCATGAGAATAATGAACCGATATCCATCAAACATAGCTAAGAACACTGCCGAGAATAGTAACTTTAAAACAAATAAACGCAAATTCCTTTCGAGAGCTACAATGTCACAGATAAATACGAATAACGACGTTAAAATTTAAATTTCCCTTTCCATCAGGGGTTAATAATTACCATTAATTTTAATTACTATATTAATAACAACTACCATTAATTACAATTAATATAAAAGGAGTCATTTTATTTTTTATGGCATATTTGGCGTATTGTGGCTGTGTCCTGTGTTTTCAACCGACTTCAAAAAAAGGAGGAGGTTCTCAATTCGTCTGTATGTTGTTTTTTTTTGTTTTTTTGTGTATGTTTGTTACCTCATAACTCCGTCATTTATAAACCGATTTCGAAAATTCTTTTTACGTTTGGTAGGTTGGTGGTCCCATTCATATTTCACCAATATTGGAGCTTGGACTTTGAAGATACACTAAATAACGCAACCTGGTTATAACCTTTATTTATATTGATGATTCTCTTGTATATCGTTGCGCTCCGAAATTAGAATGAAGTTAATTGTAGACCTGCCTTAGATATTTATTTAGGTTAAGATCACTCAAAAGGGAGAAATAAAAAATTTTTATTAAAAAAAATTATACCGCCTTCAAAAAAAACACTGAAAAGTATAAAATAACTATCCTTTACTAATCAAAACCCAAGTACAATTAAAATAACTTTATAAATACGATACACATACCTATATAATTAAATTTGACAATTATTGAAGTCAAAATTTATTAAAATTGGAATTAAATTTATGTCATTAAATTGGATTTAAAATGTTATTAATTATTATATAGTCATTACTCATTACATTGCAATCAAAATTATATACGTTAGAATATGTATGTACTTTTTCGTAATTAATAAACCAATTAATAAATAAAAATTGGCAACCAAAGGTCATAAGACTGAAGCCAACCTCGTATTCAATAAATACTCGCAAACAAGATGACATTATGGTATTTCTTACATTTTTTCGGACTTGGTGGCCATAAGCCAGGAAGATATAATAGGCCGACGAACTTTGAATTCTAGAAATAATGTTATTGTATACACAAAACACGGGAAAAAGAAAACAATAACACACTTCAATAATAAAGTTACTTCATCCTATTTACAAGCTTTTTATTAAATACTAGTGACTCGCCCCGGCTTCACACGTGTAGAATTTTTTTTTTAATAAATTACAGTTCATGTTACTTGCTGATAACGTAGCTTTCTATAGGTGAAAGAACTTTTGAAATCGGTAGAATAGTTTTTGAATGTATCCACTACATACAAACAAAGTTTAACTCTATAATAAATATAGAAGTATAAATGTAGATAATCGGCCGCCGATACGCAACAACAATTTCCTTCTAAATCTGTTCCAGATCTTTATAATATTAATATAGATTTAGTAGAGCTTTAAATATTACTTTTGACTTACGCCATCTGCAATCCTAAAATATGTGTAAATTTTGTATAGACTCAGGTGTTACTTTGCGGAAATCCATTTCATGTGATAAATTCCTGAAATCTTTAGCTATTTTGCGCTCAAACTCTATAAACTACCGACACGTGTTTTGCTTCTCAACGAACCATCCTCAGGATATGCCAGAGATCGGACTCGGTCAGCTAACCAGCATCGAATTCGGTGCTGGTTATCGAAACGATTCGCGAATCGATTAGTGGTTTTTGGAGTTCGAGCAGAAAATAGCTATAGATTACAAGAATTTATCACATGTTTGTACATTATTTATACAAAGTTAAACAAGGCATTGTGTAATTGGTTAGTCTAAGTTAACGGAATTCCTTATTACTTTTTGGGGAAAACATTTGAAAAACTTTTCAGATAAGACTGGCCTTCTCAGTTATTGAAGAAATTATTTAAAAAATCCTTTGCCTATATGAAGAAAATAATTACCAATATCACCTAATAATGGACTTACCAACTTCATTTTGTGATGCGCTCATTCTACACAATGTAATGAACAAAAATAACATACACAAAACCATTGTTACACATAAACACGTTTCTCCACCAAAAAATACAAATTTAAAATGTTAGTAACTGCTCAGAGTCGGAGCAGTTTTCTAACACACCGTCATAGATTATAGAAGCAAAGTGAGTAAGAACGGTCTTTTCTGCTTTCAATGCCTATAAGATATACGCAGTAGCAATATAAAAAAATATTAATAATATTAATGTATTGCCAGATAATTATGATATAATTATGTTAATTTTATATGTACCTACATATTTTATCTACATTCTGCTAAAATAAACATTAATCGTTTCCCGTCTTCAAAAATTTATGCCACAGAATTTTGTGTTTGATCCCATATTTTGTGACTTCCTGGCCACCGCTATGAAAATGAAAGTACCTACAAAATGCACTAAAATGTTTTTAAAACACCCACGTTTCGTCGTGTTTATTTTTAGAATTCATATAGCCAAACAACAAAAAACAGCAGTCTTTTATAAGAGTGCACAGACGCCCAGACATGCAGGATGAAATTATTTTCATCCTGCATGTCTGGGCGCCTGTACGCCTGTTTGTCCGTGACAATACAGACTAACAATGATTTATATGTATATTGTATATAATAATATGTTGTACTATAGTTTCTTATTTCAATGTTATAGTTTATTAGTTATATCATGAAGTTATATTATGTATATACGAAATATACATAAAGTAACTCTTTTTACGGATGGCTGTGTCACAAAATTACAAATTTTCAGAAGTGTACACGCGTATTTTCACACCACCCTCTACTTGGAATGGGTATAATGAACACGCAATTAAAGCCCGCTTTCTGCCACTTCTAACCGACAAGTGTAATTAATATAGGCGAAATTATAAAAAAATATCAAATAGGACTTTCTAGCGGCAAATATGAATTAGGCAGTTTCATGAAAATGAAATATGTACACACGTCTCCGTACTTATTCTTAATCTATGACGTAGGCATTATCGGAATAAGCTTATCTATAAGATAAGCAATTTTAAGAACTAACTAAAAAGAAACCAAAAATCTTGAGAATGTAAGTTTAAAACTGATTGCGATAATTATATCTATATCAGATTAGAAGCGGTTATACGTTCACAATCAATCAATATGGTAGTATTTTAAAAGGAATGACGCGAATATTCCGTTGAAATTATTCACATCTTTAGAATTTGATTGTGACATTGGCCCCTTTTATAATTTGCCGGTGAACGTTTTTATCGCCACGTTGTTACCGTCCACGGTACAATGGGGAAGCAAAATGTATGCAGTTGTATAGAGACGCTTTTATATTTCCGTGCACGATAACGTCATGCCGTGGATGTTGAAAAAGCGTCTTTTTCTGTGACGCAATAGGAAAAGATTTTGGTTACTTATTGTACCGTGGACGGCAAAATCGTGGCGATAAAAACGTTCAACGGTAAATAATAAAAGCGACCATTGGTTTGAAAATATTGTATAATGTCCTAGAGTTCGATTTTGGTCTAAATCAAAACGAATACTTGGGTTCCGTATGTAAAATTTATTGAATGATAAATTAAGACTTCTGAAGTATTGACTAATTGAGGTCATATTTGCACAATACTTATATTCGTTTTGTCGAGAAGATGCTAATTCGATTCGATAAGTAGCGCTGCACTAAACTATGACCTAGACTGTAACAATAAAATAAATGGGTTACCGCGTTATTAAATATTTTTGAATTTCCCGATATTTCTTTTTACAAATTTTATTAGAATAAAAATATTTAAACATTTAACCGTGAGTCTAAAAAGTGTATCTGACTAGACGATTACTATAGTGAAAGGATAGGCTAGGTTTTGTATATAGAAAGGAGATGTTTCATTTCTGGCTCCTACAAAGAGGTACGGCGTATAGAGGAAACAAGAAAAACACTGAGAAGATTATTCCAACAAAATATTAATATTGCCGATTTCAGAGGAAATAAAATAATATTATCGGAACTACTTGCGAGCTACTGCTGCAGATCTCTACGCTTCTTCTGTTCTTAAAAAAAAAATTGATGTCATCTGTCACAATCCTATATTATTATACTACTAATATTTGTATATAAATGTATATAATATATTCATAATCGCGTTCTCGAATACGGCTCGAACGGTTTTGATGAAAATTACAATATAGGGTTTCCGGGAGCGAAAAACCGATCTAGCTAAGTCTCAATTCTGGGTAAATTCATTTTCTCCATTTTTTCACACACTTAAATCTTCTAAACTGTAAATTTCTAAGCTCTTTAATTTCGCAATAGAGTTTACTTTCTCAATAGCACAGTGGCTAGAGTGTGAGCCTACCACGCCGAAGTGCGCGGGTTCGAATCCTGCAATGTAGTCGGACGTTTTTTTTGTTTTTTTTTTAAGAAATAAAAGAAGGTTTTATGCGTTCCCCATCGTGTACTCTCATATTTCAATAGTTGAAATTTTAATAACAGCTGTTATAATCGTCAGAACTATTCAGTCTTTCCTGTGGATCAAATTTAGGGTTATCAAATAAAGAAGAACAGGTTTCGAAAAATAATTCATTAAAACATGAGTAACGTCACTGCACTGACGTTTCGTCTGTCAACTTGACATCACGGTAGACCATGTAGATTGGGTAGTGCCATCTTTTTACCCGACTGCTTAAGAAGGAGGGTAATGTTTTCCGGATGTATGATTCTATGTATATATGCTTCTTTGTGACCTCCTGCAGGCTAAACGGTTTGATTAATTTTAAAGTGCAAGGTATCAATGGATTGGTCTTAATCCAAGAATTATCACAGGCTATATTTTATGATCTTCGAACTGATCTTCGACTAAAAATTAAATTTTTGGAAAAGAAAAATTAAAAAAAAACCTAGCTGTAAAAACTGTAAAAGGAACTAAGAATGATGTTAAAAAGACGGGTTTACGAAAAAAATTTTAAAATTTTTATTTACCACTTATAAGTATTCCTCAAGGAGTGTCAAGTAGAAAAATCTACAGAGGCTTTCAAACATTCATGCTATTAAATCTTAACATGCAGTCGGAGGCTACAAATATTCTTAGTTTTTTTTTTTGTATTCTAAGCCAAAAAAATCTCCACGGACACTCAGCCGGACTCTACGCCGACTGAGTAGAGTGTCGGACTCGAACCGACTAAATAAAACCCCTCTTTGCTGTTAGCCCTAGTGACTTTTTCAGCGTCACCGGTCGCGTTGGGGCGAGCGCTAAAGGCACCCTGCCATGAGATGGTCGACCGCCTGAGGGTTCCTCCAGCCGATGGATACATCGGAGAGCGGACCTCCGGCTCAAGGCCTCGCCAGGGGAGGTTACCCCACCTGTGTGCATCTCAACGGGCTTCCTACTCGGGTGAGGGCCGGGCCTCTAGCGGATCCGGCCGGCGAGGCGTCTGAAGGCCGGTTAGTGTGCCCGTGTGCCTAAATATTCTTAGGGTCGCTATCACCAACTATTTAAACTCGATTTAAGGATTTGATGTCTCGCTTACACTAACGACTTAATAGTTAGTGCGAGCGGGATGTAAAATTTTTAAATCGCGTTCAAACAGTTGCTGAAAACCACCCTTAGTCACTTTATGAATTAGGTAGCCATATACCTAGATAGCAGGTACAGCTTGCGATGGCATGTTAAGACTTATTATGTGGGACGTCACCTCACCCCGTACCATGTACTGTGAAAAGTATTTGTAAGAGCGACAAAACTATTGATTTCTCAATACTGCTTCGAACACAAGGAACGATCGACTGTTTTTTGTTTTATTGCTACAAAAATCTAACAAAAATATTGTATTAATCACAAATCTAATACTCATCTACGCCATCAATATAATATTAACTCTTAATAAGTACATTTCGACATTTTTCCCCACTATTTAGTAATGAATAGTAAAATTTATTATCTTAGGGCCGTTAGATCGATGGTAGTTTAAACGACGGACGAGAGTTTATTTTCTGTCATCGTTTATTGCGTAAGATCAATGGCAGTAAATCGATTACGAGCAGATTAAATTATCGAATGTATGAGATGAACCTCTTAGCATTCCATGGATTCACCGTGCATGGATTCCATGGGAACTCCGAGCAGATCCCGAGACTTGTGACACGAGTGCAGGTTTAAGTGGCCCCTTTCTGACGTACTTCAACACTCACCTTCATTACTCGTATTTCTCTCCCTGCCCACCCAAATCTGCTATGAACCTTCTAATGCAGCTTTAGATACTCGTTCTAGTGTAGAACTTACTGCAGTTCTGGACACGCCAAGATCTTTCAGCAGGTTATAGAAAGATTTTGCTGGTATACCTCTCGCTCCCACTTCTACAACGTATGGATTAACTACATAACCGTTTTTTTTTAAATCATTTACAAGGACATGATATTTGTTTTTTTTTCATTACGTAGAGCGAGCGAAGAAATTATTGATTTGTCAAGTATTTCTTCGAACACAAGGAACGATTCACTATTTTTTGTTTTACTCCTACAAAAATCTAACAAAAATATTGTATTAATCACAAAACTAATACCCATCTACGCCATCAATATAATATTAACTCTTAATAAGTACATTTCGACATTTTTCCCCACTTTATTAGTTTAGTAATTAATAGTAAAATTTATTCTCTTAGGGCCGTAAGATCGATGGTAGTTTAAACGACGGAATAGAGTTTAATCTTCTCTCTTCGTTTAATTCGTAAGATCAATGGCAGTTAATCCATTACGAGCAGATTAAATTATCGAATATTGACAAAGAATAATAAAAAGAAAGAACTGTGAATGAAACGGATAATATTACCATGTGTAAGACATTAATCTAGGTTTTCCTAATCCGTTCACTATTTCCATTTGATATTAGGACAGTGGATTAAACTGTCGATTAAATTCTATCGTAGATTACGAAATCCATAGCTTTAACTGCTCTTGATCTTACAGCCTTTAGACAATCGAAAATGCGTTCCCTTTCAGTTGCCTAAAAGACAATTTTACTATTCTTCGAGGTTTCTTTCGATTTTATAATGACTCTTGTTCATAAAAGTAGTTACGTTACAGCACAAATTTATAAGTACATATGTATGTAAATTATTATCTATCGGTTTTAGTTAGTTCAGCAATCTATATATTAAAAAAAAATTATGAAATCGGAAGCGTCCCTAAAAGCTGATAACAAGAAGGTGGTAAATGCTAAATAATCTATATATTAAAAAAAATATGGAATCTATTACGAGTCCGCCCGGCCGTTCTATCCAACCGATTTCCTTGTTTTTCTTTTAAATGAAATGTATTGATGTACAGATTTGTCATCAATCATTAAAAACCACCTAACTTTCACCCTTCTCAAGATAAACTCAAACGCGATTTCCTCCTCCTGTACATGTTTTCATAGCTTTTTTTCTCTATATCTCCGGTTCTAATTGATGTACGCGATTCGTTTTGGTCTAAGAACACTGGCTGGAACAAGCTATTTCATTTAAGCTTCTGGCCACTTAAATAGGTTGTATTTGAGGGAAGCTAGATGTGAACATTCAATTTGATTTTCAATTTTTGTATTCAACTTTGGTTAGATTACAATTACCTTACTCATTTAAACTTCACTGATGTTAGAGCTTGGACTTGGAAGATACACCAAATAATCCCAACTGCTTATAAGCTGTATTTATATTGATACACACATACATCCATACATATCTCACGCTGTATCCCTAACGGGGTAGTCAGAGAGGACTTATTGTTATACGAATTATTATAATTATTAGGAGAATTATTTATATTGATTGTTCTCCTTATATTATTCCGTTCCAAAATTAACAAAATAAGTTAGTTAGCTGAAACCCTAGATATTTATTTAGATCAAGATTGCTCAAAAGGGAGAAATGAAAAACTTATTAAGAGAAAATTAAACGGACATACAGTACAAAACACTGAAAGTACAAAATCACTATCGATTACTAATCAAAGCTACGTATAGCTTTGATTAGTTTAGAAACTTAAAAGGCATGCCTCGTAAGGCATGCCTTTTAAGTTTTGTCGTTTGAAGAAAAAAACAACTAGAACCTTATAGTACTTTTTATTGTTTTTCAAAGTATTCACCACGTAGCTTAATACACTTTTCCATTCGCTCAAACCAGTTATAATAACATTTATTCCACTCTAAAGTGGGGGTGTTCAAAATGGCTGACTTGAAAGCGTCGACTGCTTCTTCACCGGACTGGAACCTTTGACCACGAAGACTTTTCTTAATTTTAGGAAATGTAAAGAAATCGTTAAGGCTTAGGTCAGGACTGTATGGAGGATGCTCAAGAATTTCTACTTTTTCCTGCTTCAAATACTCAATCGTTTGACGAGCGCTGTGTGAGCTTGCGTTGTCGTGGTGCAGAATAATGCGTCGCTTTGAGTTAGATTTTCGAAGTTCGGCGATGACTTGTGGTAAACAAACTGTAGTATACCACTCTGCGTTAACCGTTCTACGATCTTCAAGTGCAATAGTCGCAACATGGCCGGTTTTTCAAACGAACGTGGCCACCATCTTCTTTGAAGTGCTTCGAGAACGAACAACTTTAGTCGGCTTTGGCTCGTCTTGAAAGACCCAGATTGTAGATTGTTGTTTGGAATCAGGATCTTAGGCATAGATCCAAGATTCGTCACCACTGATGATGTCGTAGACGTGATTTGACTCTCCTCGATTGAACCTTTGCAGAGTTTTCTTACACCATCTGGCGCGGGCCGCCTTGTGATCGTCGGAAAGCAGATGCGGTATCCAACGGCAAACTAGCTTTCTCACACCAAGCGCTTCATGCAAGATCTTCTGAATGGTTGTCCCTGAGATGCCTAATAGAGCCTTTATCTCTCGATACGTCACATGACGATCTTCGAGAATTAGTTGTCTCACAGCAATGATGTTATCTTCAGTGAAGGCGGATTTTGGGCGTCCTTCGCGAGATTTGTCACTAACACTAGTATGTCCACGCTGGAATTCTAAATACCAGCGTTCGACAGTCCGCAGACATGGGGCTTCATCACTGAACACAGATGTTAGTTCTTCAAAACACTGAAGCCGTGTCAGGCCTCTTCTAAAGTTGTAGAAAATTATTGCACGAACATTTTCCTTAGAAAGATTCATTCTCTTACGTAACCTGACAGATTCCAATCGACGCTGTGACTAAACAATAGCATTAATCCTAATACTTTGAACTGATTTGAGATTCAAAATTTAAACACATTCGAATATAGAACAGTTCCAAATTCAAAATTGCCGGGAAATATGGAAACGACAGAACTTAAAAGGCATGCCTAGTATCATTAAATTTGACAGTTATTAAAGTCGGTGCCAAACCAATGTGCAACAACAGACAGTTATTATAGTTTGATGGTAGGCTTGGCCCTGACTTCAGTAACTGTCAAAAATTATAAAAGTTTAATTAGTAAAGGATACTTATTTTGTACTTTTCAGTGTTTTTCTTAAGTCGGTTTAATTTTTTCGTAAAAAGTTTTTACTTAAAAGAAGTTTTGATTTCGGCCGAAATCAAACCAATAAAGGAAATATCAAATCGAAATTTCAATTATAAAACTATTTTCAATACACTACTTAATAGAAATAAATTAATAGTAATAAAGAAACAAATAAATAAAATTCAATTATTTAAAACTAATATTTTATTATACAAAAAATTCAATTACATCAAACGCTAAATCTATTTGATTAATAAATAAATTTCCAAATAAACAAATCGTAGGATAGTTACGTACAGAATTCTGTCAAGGTGGGTGACTAGACATACTTTCGTTCATAGAATTTTTCTTTTTTTCCCTTCGTCTAATTTGAACTCCTTTAAACAACTGGTGAAGGAACATTACATGTCAATGTGATTTTCGTTTATTTTTTTCTTGCTATATGTATATACATGTTACACTGTCAAAGTGTCTGTATTCATTATTTATTTTACACATGAAATATTGTCATTATAAGTTGTAGTAAGTATTGTGCTGTGTGTGTATTTATGTATGTAAATGCCTATTTGTTTGCGTATATGTACGTGTATGTGTGTCGTATATGTTTGCAGCAAAACCCACGTTTTCGGTTATTTCCGACTAATCTGTCCATCCCTAGGTTGTCTGGAAGAGATCGCTGTTAGCGATAAGACCGCCTGTTGTAATTTACTTTGTACATATTATGTATTAACTTTTATTTATTTTGTTTTGTGTGCAATAAAGTATTTTATTATTATTAATATTTTATTTAAAGCAAAATTCACTGAGAATCGCACTACTACCTATAACTGAATACACAATAAATTGTATCGCTTTTGCGATATGCAACACTCATTTAGACAGCTGCGGATCCTGAGATGGAAGGATATTTCTGTACAAATTAGAATAAGCTCCATGTAAAAGAGTTTGAACCATAAATGTATTATGTATTGATTGGTAATAAAGTGATTACGGGAGAACAAAAAGCAAATACACTAATGTACGTGTAATTGCATATGTGTGTCTGAAATGATGGGATATATCAACAAGTTCCTATCAAGGTGATGGTATGAATAGTAGAATTTACATATTTGCTATTATTTTAAACTGAACTCGTAAGTATTCAGAGCAATAATGTCTTCAATTGTGTTAATTTTTCCCATACCCATTTAAGTCCAAAACTTTTGTGATGGTTCTGAAACATTGCAGTTAGACTACGAAATATTTTAATAATACTTGCATGTGAAATGCATAATTCTGTGAGTTTTTTTCTGTGATGAATTACATCCGGGCACTGCACACATTTAACCATAATAAACCCCCTCTAATGGACACTAAATTACGGTCTAACATCTGAGATTTAGCAAATATAAGCTGGATAAATTTCGTTCATAAATGACGCTAGGGTCATTTCGGCCTATGGCTTGTACGTGAATGGTCGCGTCTATCTATCTCGCTCTAACATACGCAATACTCTGTCTCTTTTGTATTGCCCATCTATGATATTAAACTAAATCTATGGTTTGAACACTAGTATAACTCGTAAAGAATTGGTATCTACCTCTGCTGCATACTGACTGAATGCTATTGTTTATAATTCTTTTATTATTTTTATTGTAATTGAATACAAGTTACAATCTATACAAAATAATAACTAATCAAAATACAATTTTAAATTGTTTCTTATTAGGTAATATAAGTTTCATTTTGGCTAATAGAACCATACTTTTATTTATTAATATAAGTAGTATTAAAGCAGAACACTGTCCCTTTGTTTATAGTAGTATAAAAACCAATAAAAACAGAACATTTCTTTTTCTTTCACACGAATACTATTAAACGGCGGGGTTATTACCTAAAAATTTAAAGACAACGACCGGTGACTAATTGTAATAAAAAATGGAGAACTTGTATGACGATTGCGTGTCTATTACGCCATGACTGTAAAATGCACTTTTCGCGGTAGATTTAGCGCCACTATACAAATTACATTATAAAAATTCTCGTTTTGACAGCAGATATCGTGCGATATTTGTCGCATGTTGACTGCAAGTTAGATAATAAGCGTGCGGATCGCCCGTAAACTTTATACAAAGAGTAGATGTAACTCTGGCAAAGACATTGACTGTTAATTGTATCAACCGCAGGTAAAGACTAATATTACAATATTATTTTATTTATTCTAAAATATACATTTTTAACCAAGTAAAATTGGTAATTTAATGTTAGTCGTTAACTTTTTAACTTAATTTCAACAATAGTATAAAGGCTGGAAGGGAATGCAACTTCGAGCTGATAAATTTTATGTTACCACAAATAATTATGATCGACGTCTAAAGTCTATTCGCCTTAGTAGTCGTGGATTTCTATCTTAAAACGTATTTACACAATCGAATCATTCCAAAGAAAGTTTTTTAAATGTGGTCCTTCTAGCCAGATTTGAAGCAGTAACTAATCTACTGATCTAACTGTTATCTACTACTAATCTACTGTCTAATTGTTTACATATAATTGTCCTCGGCCGGTGCCCTCTTGTAGAAGGCGCGGGAGACGTCCACGGGTCCTCTGAGACCCAACCAGGCAAAATATCCATGCCTCCAGAGCAACATCAAAGACAGCATAATTGGTACTGCCAACAAAACACCTGGAACAAACGAATTTTTTTCTATATTCAAACCCGTACTGTAGTTCCCATAGAGCTGTGGAAATGAATTTTCATTCACATTATTTCTCACATTTCATTCTCTTCTCTGCAAGATGACCTCAATTTGCTCTCGCCGCATCAAATTGACATTCTGAAATTTTAACTTACGTAACCTTTTTTTTTTGTTTATTGGAAGGGAAAAAACTCCGCACGAGCACCCAACCACTCCTCACGCCTCAGGAGAGAACGTGAGCACCGGCCGGGTAAGGTCGGGCTCGAACCGACTAAAACAGCCCTCCACTCGTCACTTGACCCTACAGGCTGTCGTAGCGAAACGAACGCGTTGGGGGGGGAGCAGCGAAAGGCGCTCCGCCTGGAGAGGTCGACAAAGCCTGAGGGCCCCTCCGTCCGGGGAGTACCCGGGACGGAGGACGGAACCTCGGATCAGGTTGTCGCCGGGAAAATATGCATCTGCGTGTCGTCGAGAACCTATACGGGTGGGGGCCGGTTACAGAGTGGTTATAACCGGCCGGCTATATATCAGCTGAAGGCCCGAAATGGTGAGTGCATGTTGTGTGACGCAGGGCGGGCCTAGGCCCGCGCTTGAGTGAGGCCCTGGTGTTAACGCGCAAGACGTCGATGCCTCCTCCTCCTCCGAGTAGGAGGGCGGTGTGGTGTCGCAACGTTGTTTGTTATGTTTAACAGGGCGTCGATCGCCACTGTTATGTGGTCGTCCGGGTCGGTTAAAATGTCCCTCGGTCGTCTACAGTGGGGTCGACCTAAGTAACCTTTATTCGAAAGTGATTTATTTATACAATAGCTCTGCTCATCGTTCTGAATAGATTGAAATGTTGGCCGAAGGGTATTCCTTGGCTGTGCATGTCTTAATAACCGTTCAATGGCTGTCCCGTGAAGAAACTGAGTGATCGAGTGAGATATCATCGCGCAAACGAAACTGCGGGGTCTAGATATATGAAATTTTGCATAGAGGTTCCTTATATGTAGTAGGCAAGCATTAAAAAGATATTTTTGAAAGTTTTACCACTAAGCGATTGAAAAGGGGTGTTGAAGTGAGTATGAAAAAATAACAATGTGATAAATAACCCAACATCTAAATCTCGAAAGAGTTTTTAATATAAATGATTAAAAAAGCATGCATTGGAACGATTTTAAAAAACCAAACCCTAATAAGGGAATAAAAAGGAATGTCATATTTAATACGGGAGGAAAAATTCTGCACCGGCAATGTCTTTAGCAATAACTAAGTTCTTTGTTACGTCTTCTTTCATTGTATGTTGAGTTTAAAATACGTAGCAAACTGGTTACTGTGCTTACGCATTTATCATATATCTATCTCTCACCGATAAGTGTTCCCAGCAGTATAGCTCCATCTTTCTCGGGCCTGTGTCCGTACTTATCAAGGCATCTCATAGTTCGGTGAATGTCATGAAGATGCTTCATAGTATATCCTCGCATTTCTATTGGCTCTTGGCATCTGAAACAATTCGTCTATCTTAAACAAAACGAAATACGAAATTGGTACGTATTCCGCTTCCACACTAGTTTAGAAGACAAAGAAAGATATGAGAAGTATCTGCAGCGTATCTTCCCGTAAGCGTTGAACTTGTACTTGAACAATTATTCAAGGAATACGACCATGTGATGGATTAGGAATGCGAGAATCCACTGTCACAGGCAAACATGGATGAACGCATAATTATATTATAGGGTTTCATTTCTCTTTTTAAAGTACAAAAACCACCGCCGCCCAGGCTTCTAGTTCCTACCCAGATAGCATACCATGTACGGTTGCTGCACGCTTGGTTTTTCTTTGATCGTGAATTGCCGAGTCAAATGTGATGATGATAATTTTTGTCTATAAATAATAATTATATCAAATATATAAATATAAAGCTTTGACAATGTTGCTTCAATCTTATTATTTTTAGTGGGTATCAAGTCTTTGTTTGTTGTACCTACTTTTGTGTGTTACCACATAATTTCCTTCTGGTACGATGATAGAGTATGAGTACCTGAATAACTCCAGCATGAGACACTCTGTTTATGTGAACATTGTATCTTTGGTAACTAGGACGTCTAATTTTAACTTGCTAACTTGGCTAACTTGGCGCACATGTGATTCAAGTTTAAATTCTTATTTATCTCTCGTTTTTATGAGCAAATTTTTGTCAGATACTTACGGAGTCCTAAAGTCAAAGTCAAATTAATTTATTCAAGTAAACCCAAATGCAAGGTATCTTTGAACGTCAAATCTACTTTAGTTCGGTTCGAAAAGAAAACCTGAATACTGAGAAGAACCGACAAGAAACTCAGTCAGGTATCATTTTTTCAACATCATTCTACAATAGTTATTTAAAAATACAATATCTATAAAGCCAGTAAATGCATATGCAGAGAGGATCATTTCCAGTCTAGTGTTGTGTCTTCAATGAAATCGCTAATTTTGTAGTATGCTTTTCCAATCAGTGTGCGTTTAATGACAAGTTTAAATCTCTTTTCCGTTAGTTGAGTAATTTCTTGAAAAATTTTTTTTTATTATAAAAACGAACACAGTTACTCAAAAATGAACCACTTGACTTTGTAATTTAAATTTAGGAATAGCTAGCTGATCACGACCACGAGTTTCCATACCATTAACAACGCCTTTTTTTTTAAATAGATCTAAATTTTTTCTAGTGTACATTATGTTTTCATAGATGTATAACGAGGGTAAGGTGAGTACATCAATTACTTTAAAATAATCTCTCAGCGACTCTCGTGCGTTCATACTGTAGATGGTACGTATTGCCCTCTTTTGTAAAATAAAGATAGATTTCATATGCGCCGCTGATCCCCACAGTAGCAGACCATAAGACATAAGGCTATGGAAATATGCGAAATACACCAGCCTAGCCGTAGCTACATCTGTCAACTGTCTAATGCGCCTAATAGCATATATTGCCGAACTGAGCTTATTAGATAAAGTCCCGATATGGTCCGCCCACTGTAACTTATTGTCTACTGTTAAACCAAGAAAAGTAGCTAATTTCATTAATTCTAATTGTTTCCCATCCAGTTTCAGTCCATTATGGATTTTGGGTACATTGGATAGGGAAAACTTAATACAATTGGTTTTTTGTGCATTCAGTAGTAAATTATTGGCAGCGAACCATCTTGAGACATCCGCCAAGGTCCTATTCTGTCCACTAATATCTATGTCTTTTCTGTTAACTTTAAATAATAATGATGTGTCATCAGCAAATAATATTATTTCACAAAGGTCTTTAAGCATAAATGGAAGATCATTAATGTAAACCAAAAATAGGAACGGTCCCAAAATTGATCCTTGGGGAACGCCCGTCTTTAATTTAGAATCGTCAGATATAACCTCATTTACACTCACTTTTTGTTCTCGGTCAGCCAGATATGAAATCACGAGATCGAGAGCTTTATCACGTATTCCATAGTATTTCAGCTTGTAATTAAAGTTTTGTGACAAACACAATCAAAAGCCTTGGAAAGATCACAAAACACGCCAATGGCATCTCGTGACCCCTCCCAAGCCTCTAGTATATTTTTGACCAAGCTTGCTCCCGCATGTAAAAATTTCAATAAAGCACTTACACCAAATTGTCAGAAGCGTTGGCGACTTTCTTGTCGATGAGTGGTACAAGTATGTCGACCATCCATTGCGTAGAGCAGTCACAAAGGAAGGGATTGTTGGACACGTCCAGAGCTTCTAGGAGGTCCCAGCGAGAGAGGAGGCGACGGTCCACTTCCGACAAGTTATTGGATTGGATGTAAAGCTGGAGCAATGCAAATTAATGTTTTTATGTGTAACTGACACTGATCGCGACTTCGCGCGGATTGAAACTTGATTAAAGTAAAATTTGAATATTGGTTAAACACAAGTTTCACACAGGGACTGGTCTGTTATGCCTTTCAAGGGGCTTTACTTTTTAAGGGATACTTTAAACTTTCTTCAGGGAAGTTGTTTAAATTTTAGGCGCTTTATTCAAGATCTATCCTGCTTTACGTCCTTTCAAGGACGCAGTATTGGATGTAGCATAGAGACAAACCAACGTGTGTGCACCTTGCTTGCTACTTAGATGATACATAACATTTGCGCCGCATGCATGTGTTTTTCTTCATCAAATACCACCAGTTGAGACAATGAATTTACTGTACAGCAAGTATACACTCGATTAGCGTGCGTGATATACGACCGCTCTGACGTACGTCCGGGCTATTCGTCCTCCATTGGCACGACATTCACAGCGGTGGGAAACTCGCTGGATGCAAAATGGGTCGTGAGCTGTGCATATTCAGCAAACGATTAATAATAATTGCTGAAGTTTGTCGAGTCGTGCCTATTCATTATTATTTTTCATGTGTGTCACATATAACCTTGAACGTATAGCAAGAGGAATGTGAATAAGGCGTTTTATAACGGCAGGAGCTGAAATGTATCCTGAACAGACACCCGTGAATAGAAAAAAAAAATGCTACCTCCTTAACAATGGGCCAGTCATAAGTTTCGCCAAAGTCATCAGGTCGAGCTAGAGCCTTAGGATCGATGTAAGTCAGGCGAGGGTTGAAACTGATGTGCAGCTTCTGAATATTCTCCAACCCAGCTAATGCACCGAAGCCGATGCTCTTCAGGGCCGGCATGTTGCACATATGAAGCTCTTGTAGTTTTCGTAGCCTTGGGAAGCCACTGTCAAATTAAAATTCAATACATAAACATATTGAAGTATATACATTCAGTCAAGAAAGTATCGGGAATGGATGATTTGTTTATGGTTCAAATTCAATTTTTTATTTATTTTTTGTTGTTGTTAGATTGGCACAACTGTTTTCCATTTTGGCGCGGAGTTTGAGTTGCATCTGTTATTTAGATTAAATACTGTGCTGTTTTTAGTTATATCATTCTAGTGTATATTGCGAATTTCATAATGGACAAAAACATCGAACAAAGAGTTTGTCTTAAATTTTGCATCGCCAATGGAATTTCGTGTTCGGATTCACTGAAAATGTTACAGAAGGCTTACTGTAAATCGACTTTATCAAAAACACGTGTTTATGAGTGGTACAAAGCGTTGAAAAGCGGTCGAGATGTGATGGAAGATTTGCCTCGCTCTGGTAGGCCATCAACGTCTGCAACTGAAGTTAACATCGCAAAAGTGAAGGAAATAGTGACTGAAAATCCTCATTCAAGTTTGGCAGAGATAGCCGCCGAACTTTCTGTGTCTCACGAGTCAATCCGTACCATTTTAAATAATCACTTGGATATGAAACATGTTGCCGCTCGGCTAGTCCCAAAAGACCTGAATTTTCTTCAAAAACACAATCGCATAAGAGTCGCTGAGGACATGCTAGAACGAGTCAATTCCGATCCAACATTCATGAAACGCATTGTTACTGGTGACGAGACGTGGGTTTACGAGTTTGATATGCAAACTGTAAATAAAGAATATTATTTGGGCGTTATGCGGCGTTTAAGAGAGCAAATTCGACGAAAAAGGCCAGATTTGTGGAAAGAAAATTCTTGGATTTTGCATCATGATAATGTGCCTTCGCACAAGGCCATCATTGTGAACGAATTTTTGAACAAAAACTCAACAAATACCATCGAGCAACCACCTTATTCACCAGATATGGCTCCAGCCGACTTCTTTCTTTTTCCTAAATTCAAATTACCACTTCGTGGCACCCGTTTTCATTCGGTAGAAGACATAAAGGAGAATTCGCGGCGAGCACTGAACTCAATTCCGGAAAAAGCGTTTAAAAAATGTTTTGATGATTGGATTATTCGTTGGCGTAAGTGTATCGTTTCTGAAGGAGCATACTTTGAAGGTGATAAAATAAATTTGGATGAATAACTAACATTTCGTGTATTATTGATCTTTTCCCGGTACTTTCTTGACAGAGTAGTACTAGGAAAGGAAAGTAGAATCCCAGTCAAACCACCGCCATTGTGAAGTTCAAATAACAATTTGAATATAAACGGGAATTCAAATAGCTATTTTAATTTGAAAATCATAATACAAGCTTAATTTGAGCCCACACTACAGGTATATACTTTAGATAATTCAATTCAAGATGACGAGATATTTTAAGTACATAGAACATGTTTCCATTTGACAATGGCATTCTTTCCTCATAAGCTAATTTAAAATAGTGTGCGTGTATCGATATAATTAGTACATAATGACAGAACTATAACAAAAGCAGTACAACACATGTTTAGACTGTAAGCGATTAGAACAAAGAGAGAGGCACATCTTTGCTCTTCATGGATTAAACATAGACTATATAACTCTAGACAGCTTGTCCCGTACTACGAAGAGAAGTAAATAAAATCGAATAAACTGTAGATGTGTGGGTGCTGTTTTCTAACGAAACGCTTATCTGATAATAAATGTGTGTCGTACGTACAGGTGAGTCAGCGTATCGTATTTGCCTCACCATTGCTCCTCAGGCACGACGTCTGGGGTTATTTATAGTCTATGGGGTTAAATTATCTATAACTAACGACCCGCCCTGGCTTCGCACGGGTAGAAATTTTGAAAATAAAATACAGTCGTTACTCGCTAATAATGCAGCTTTCTATAGATGAAAGAATTTTTGAAATCGGTTGAGTAGTATTTGATTTTATCCCTTACATACAAACTAACAAAGTTTACCTTTTTTAATACTTATTAGATTAGTTCACTTCAAAATCCATATTTGTTTGCATTTTTTATGATGTAGAAAGCAGTAATGAAAAAATCGTACTGATTACCTACGAATATAATTCGCCCATAAAGTAAAGCACGTATCTCGATCAGTGTCAGTCGATATTACGTAATTCATATAGATATATATGATGAAAATGGTTGTCTTTGCCACGCATTCACGTGAAAACTACTGAACGTATAGATCTGGGCCAATGACCATTTGACGCGGAATCGTTTGTAGATTGTTTTAGGCTATTTATTTTTGAATTACATAAACCCTTCCCCATTTTCCAAAGAAAAATCTGCTATAGGTATAAAATTTTCATTTACTCCCGACGATGCGGGAAGGTAACAGCTTGTAAGACATACATATGTCGTTGTACAATCTTAAAATTGAACAGATTTCATGAAATGACTAACTAATGCCGCCATATTATTAAATGCAAATCATTTCAGGATTCTCCAACTAGAGTTGGGCATATTGATTTTATATGCTGTTCATAAAGCATTATTTATCAAAGAATGTGAAAACTATGTGACTTGCATTACATATTGTAATTACTTCTCATAGTTTCATCGGAATTCACTTTTCTTGTCTATTAATTAGCACTTCATTTTCTCTGTATAATGTTTAATTTATATCAACGCAGCTATATTGCGCGCACGTCAGCCGTGAATCAAAAAGCGTGGAGTTAGCGCCAATTGACTGCAATGCAAGTGGCAATTGTCGTAAACGCTAGTAGAATAGAAGTGACTGACCCGTTGGCGCAGTGGTATTGCATCTGTTTTCAAAGCTAGGGTCCCGGGTTCGATCCCCGGTCAGGTCAATTTAGGAAACGAACTTTTCTAAATTGGCTTGGAGTCTGGGTGTTACTGGGAACTCCCCCAGAGTTCGTTATGTGGTACCCATAGTACAAACTTACTGCTTAGTTTGGGGTCACACAATCTGTGTAATTGTATGGAGTGTTATTATTATTATTATTATAATGACAATATCACGTGATCTAGCATAACGAATTTTAGATTGGTAGTCAAACGTTATTTACTTTATTATGTATCAAACAAGTCAAAAAGAAGAGAATTACACCTAGCTACTCTACTATTCGGCATAATTAAAACTGGCACACTGGACTACTTATATAAAAAATTGCAATGGTCGCGAGATCAAAATAAATATAATACGCGAGCAGCTAAGTATCGGTTTTGTACAATGATATGTAGATTAGCGGCTTTTAGAGGTAGTTTTAGATATGCTGCAACTAAGTGTTGGAATATCCTGCCACCACCTCTCCGGGATTCAAAAACAGTACAGAGCTTTAAGTTGAAATATGGGAAAATTATTTTTGGGTTATAATTATATCATAAGATACTACAAACACAAAATAAAAAAATAAAATGTAATAAATAGTACTCACGCTGCGAATACCGTCAATAGTTACTGTAACACAACAATACCTAACACTGTATGTTTCCTCCCACAATTTTACAATTTATATTGTTAAAACTTAATTATTTTTCTTTATTTTAAATTTTGATTCATTTGTGTTCAGTTATAATTAGCTTTAATAGGATAGTAAGTAATAATGTATTTGTTGTCCATTATAATGCACGTAATTATATGATAATTAATTATAAACGAACCGAGAATCACACATAATGGCTGTATAGACATTTTAGTCGTACCTGGCTGTCTGTCCGTGTGTCACTTTGGGCTAAGCTGAAAAACAGTGCGGTAACGTTTCGCGTTATCGCTTAATGCTGAGACGAAGCCCTTTTGTCGTTACAAAGCGCTGTGCCTCCATTGTATTAGCTTAGTTAAAACAGGTATTAGCTACTGGTTAATTTATATCTGTATTCGTTTTTATTATTTAAGTGTTTTTTGCTCTGTGGCGATAAATAAATCATTTTCTTTCTTTCTTTCAAAGAAAATGTAAAGTCGTGTGAAAACAGCCATATCAAAAGTAACAAAGTGATACTGATGATTAGCAATAGCGCCAGTAACTTTCGATTGTACTAAACGTTTGCCTCTTTTACAGCCGCTCTGTAGTTGGTAACGTCTATTTAGATTATGATGTATCACCCAACATTTAATTAGGCATATCATCAGATGGCTAGATAGATAATAGGTTATTTAAATGGAAATGTCTAGGCACATCATCGTCTGCTTAATTCTACGACCTCATACGACATCGAAAATCAAATGCTGTTCGTTGTAAACGCATCACTGGAGAATAGCTGGACCGTTTGGCTAACTTTTTTTAATCTTCATAATAACCTGAATGAGGTTTTTAGGGAAATAAAAATTAGAAAAGTTGCCCAGAAAACTGGAAAATTGACGAAAAGCTGAATTTTTTTTTTCTAAGGGGTTTTTATAGGAAAGTATAATAAGTTTATGGGAATTTAAAACCCTGATTTAAAACATGAAAATTACTTAAGAAAATCAATTATGTAGAGAGAATCCCACACTATCAACAAAAGAACAGTATGTAGTGAGTTCCTCAGTTTTAAAGCACTCTCATACCAAGGCGCAAATGTGTGAGGAGAAAGATGAAATTTAAGGAAG
The DNA here is from genome assembly GCA_907165235.1 of Zeuzera pyrina. NCBI lineage: Eukaryota > Metazoa > Arthropoda > Insecta > Lepidoptera > Cossidae > Zeuzera > Zeuzera pyrina. The sequence continues at coordinate 7,259,135 of OU015646.1, read as the reverse complement.
CGAAAGAAGTATGTAAGACCCGCGACGCTTGGCGCTCCGTCCTCTCTGACTACTCCGTTAGGGATACAGCTAAAGATATGTATGTATGTTCTCTGTACCAGATATTACTCTGACACGGCAAGTTGTAACCTTGTGCGTGATCTACAAATTGAATATTCGCATCGCTGCACGGGGACTTGTCACATACATCTCCGATATAAAAGCTGTAAGAATTAGTATAAGATATGAGATGTCAACGACAGCGCTGTGGCGTTACCACGCCGCACAGTACCAATATATCATCTACCACATAGTCCACAGTATTATTTATCACCATGAAGAAATTCGAGAAGAAGCACAGCAACATTCTCTGTACCCTAGAGTAACTGTCTGGGAATTACTCACGGATAATCCTCAGAGTAAGCATCAAGTTGCACAATAGGGTTCTGGTTGAGATTTAAATACAATAAGTGCTTGGTTTCTTCCAATTCTTGAGGAACAGCAGTCAGTTTGTTGTCACTTAGATCCAAACGCTCCAAGTACCGAGGCGTGTGCAGGAATTTGTCAGGAATCTCTGTCAGCTGACATGAGCGCAGACGCAGTACCTATAAAAAAATAATAATTTCTTACTACTTACATAATCTTTATCGGGTAATAGATCAGTGTTGGTCGCAGTGACACAGGGCTGGCGTTGGCGTAACCTGCGTAGCCACTTATATCAAGGAAATAAAATAGGGGATGTGAGTTTGTATGAAAGTATTCTTGAAGCTAAATTCATGAAAATTAATATTTGGTTTTTCGGTTTAAATTAAAAAAAAGCGTTTCTTACTTTTTAGACATTTATCCTTTAACGGGTAACAAGACTAAATTATTTATAAAAACGAAAAACCGGTCTGTATTTTGCAATTTTATACGTTATTATATATTTGCAATTGGGTATTTATTACTTTTCGTTTGATACCCATATTGTTATACTCTTCCCCCTTTACTTTCGTTTTCTCGGACGCTATATTAAAATTTTATACCCTATGTCACTCCCACAATTAAAACAAATCTAATGACATGAGGTGTCATTAGATTATGTTATGTTAAAATCCATCAAGTCGTTTAGACTACAGAAATGAACATGCATACATACGCTCGAAAAACATAACCCTCCTTCGTGTCGGTAAAAAGGGATCCGAAGTTTTCGCTTCACGTATGAATTTAATGATAATAGTACAGATTCGATTTATTTACTTACCTTTAACATGGGCAAACTGGATATCGCTATAAGGGTGACATGATCCAGAGTAACGAGTGGATTCCCGCTTAAATCCAGTTCAGTTAACTCCGGCATGTGCTCGAATAGGTCTTGGTTTAACGAATGTAAGTCATTGTAAGCCAAGTTCAATTTACGAAGAGAACTCAAGGGCTCATATTCTTCAGGTGCGTAACGACCCTGGAAAAATTTACAGAAAAATAAATAAATTTTATTTTCATTCACAATTAAAAAAGGTACCCAATTAAGAAAATTAAAAAATCCCACTGTATCTAAAAGAAACTGAAAAGATGTAAAAATTCGTAAAAAATACATAATGCAAAGAAAACGTGTTTATATTCAGATTTTTAAAATTTACACTTACTACTTATTTTTATACTTCAGAAAGAGGAAAGAACTTATTCGAAAGAATTGAAGTACCTATGTAGGCTTTCAAATGTTTATGCAATTAGATAATTAGACCTTAACTCTGTCGGAGACTACAAGTATTTGTGGTTAGTTTATCAATTACCTAAAAACCTAGAGAGTCTGAATTATCTACATGTTTCTCATATTTCCTTTTAATTTGTACCATTTTGTACGACCGCTATTCAGTTCAATTGAAAATCAAAGTCCAATCAATTTACTCAAGTAAACTCAATTACAAGGTGTTTTTGAACGTCAAATCTACTTTAATTCGTGTCAAAGAAAATCTGGACGCTGAGAAGAACCGACAAGAAACTTGGGTATAATTTTTCCAACATCATTTTACAAAAGTTTTATTAAAATACAATACTCAGAAAGCCAGTAAATGCAGTCAGCAAATTCAGTTCGATTTAATGGATTATTAAAAAATATTAACACGTAAGACTAACTAATAAAACTGACCAATGAAGACTTACGAAGATCGTATAGACACTGTTAACTGAGGGATATGTCAAAAGCACTCGCATACCTAGGCAAGAATGTGTGAGAAGAATGATGAGATTTGAAGACGCGAAAGTAGTATGCAAAGACCGTGACGATGGGCTCTCGGCGACTACCTCATTAGGGACAGACCTTGAGGATATATTACGTAATGCTAGGATATTTTATAACAAGTTGATTCAGTTCATTGTTCTAAGTTTAGCTGCTGTCTTCTGATAAATTCTGTTACATGTTACATGCTGTGTTGGGTCAATCAACTAAACGAATCAAATTGATCAATCGAGACTATTTTAATCACGAGTAATTTAGTTAAGACTAATATAATCATAGCAGAATATTTTAATCATAATGATGACTAAACCAATTAGTTTTTAATCGTTACTTTTAGTTATGACTATTGCTTGTGATGGCCGTTATGGATGGATGTGATTATTGCCAATTAAATCATTTTTTTAATACTAGTTTATAAGCAGGGGCGTAGCTACCACCGTATTAGCCGTATCAATGATACGGGACCCCAGAGTCACAGGGGCTTCGACCTGTGTAATCAAAAATTGAGTTGTTCATTGTTTTTAAGTTTTGTGATTAATACATTATTCTGTAATTATATAGTAGTATCTTATACTTTTAAATATATACTTTATTAATGTAAGAGTTTTGTTCATTTTGTAAAAAAAAAATGTACCCTCCTTTTGAACTTCGCCGTAGTCGGGTAGCAAAGCGCCCTTAACAAATATTGCTACAGGACCTGTTTAAGACTGGCTACGCCACTGTTCATTGAATATTTCTTTTTATTACAAACAAATATTACATTTCCTTCAAAAAATAATAATAAAATAATAAAACCGATATAAAAAGTCTTGCTGTATCTGTTTTGTCCAGCGAAGCATTTATTACTACCATTAATTTATAAGTAAATTAATCATGATTATTTAACTTTGATTAAAACTAATCAATCGTTTCTGTTTCGTGATTACTCATCAATCATTAGCCATCAATCATGATCGAAGTTTTCAATTTTCAATTTGACTTTTTGGCGGGAACGGGAGAAGTGAGGTTGTCATTTTATTTAGATTTTCTATTTTTTACATTTTTGAGAGTTTTAAAGTACAAAAGTTATAGTATATTGTGTTTTAAAGTTCTGTTTATGTGAAAAGAATGGAATAGGTCTAAATAAATATGTGTAGCTGAAATTCTCGCGCTCTTCCAAGAAGTCCTTTATAACTTCAGTAAAGCCTACTATCACTTTACTGGAGGAGTTTTACGATAAGAGAAAAATTAATTTACTTGTGATTTTACTTGTGTGATACGTAACATTGGCAAATGCACTAATCTGTGCGCCATGCCATAAAGAAAGAAAAAAAAAGTATTCAATCAATAGCCATCAGACGTTAGTCGGATTAATTTTTGGCCTACAATGGCTAAGTACATGTTATTATAAACTATAACAAAAATATACCATAAAAATAAAATAAAAATACTATAACAAAAATACCTCAAAAGCATGCGGGCTCAGTTTCGAGTTTAAGTTGTTGTGACTGAGGTCCAATACTCTCATTCTCTGCAAATTCTTGAAACTGGCATTCTCTATAAACTCAATGCTACATCGTGATAGATTCATTATTTCTATAGGCAGTTCAGCGATGGCCGTTACATTTGTGATGTAATTTTCGGAAAGGTCCACATGTGTAGGTTTTAAATCAGTCAGATCTAAAAATCAAATCACAATAATAATTGTAATAATATGTAATATTTCGTCGTAAGGTGATCATAGAGTTTGACAGAGTTTCTGAAAAGTACTTATATTAAAGCAAGTAAAATTTAAGTATAATTTTAATAATAACAAAAAAGTACATACATATCCTATCGTTAATATTTATACAAACTTAAAACTACACATTATCTTAAATAATTGACTCCCTTAAAGTTGCCGCTTAGAAAGCTGTCATTGCTTAAGGTGCCCAGCAAACTGGCAGCATTTTGAATAGCCAAACTGATGCGTTAACGGAAGAAACTATCAGCCCTGCGGTCTCCCGAAGCGTCGACCAATCTCTTACATACATACATATCCTCACGCTGTATCCCTAACGGGGTAGTCTCTTACGAATATCAGAAAACAGTCAATAGGCTTCGGGGCCCCAGGGAGCCATAGTTTCGACTGCAAAGGGCGTAAATATGAAACTCTCAGAGAGAGTCGCATACTTGCGCCGCTTCTTCTTCTCGGCAGTGCTGGCCGCGGCACCCGCTGACTTGGAAGTCGCCGGTACATGGGAAACAGTAAATGTATCGACACCAGCGATCTTCCAAGTTTCCAAGGAACGAGCGTGAAACCATCCGGTCTCCTGCCGTCGCTGCGCGCAATACCTACAGGCTCTAAGACTACAGGAACGCCAACGGCGACAAGAGTCCGCCAAATGACGTCATTCAAGGCAGCATGTCGTGACATGCGGCCCGCACTACGTAAACAGGATAAACCGTGGTGACCTAGTACATCGACGAGATCAGCACAGCGGATTATTATTAATATAATATTTGGACTACAAGTATAATTTTTATGGCACATAAAACCTGTAAGCTTTATTGAAATGTAATTTTCTATTTAATATAGTATGTATTCAATTTGTTATTATCCCGCTATCTTACAAACACGTAAACCAATCGGAGAGCGCGAAGACAGCGCCACTAGCGGCGAGAAATGAAATTGTTTTACGTTATGCTGAAGTGGCTACGGCTTATGTATATACGATATAGTTGTGTGATAGACGAATGCCATCTTATAAGCTTATAACAACAAGGGTCGCATTTATTCCATATAACCCTAAAACGTAACTTAAACTTAAAATCTTTTTATCATTATTTTTCATCTTACTCACCTGCCCAGTCTTCTTTCGAAAAGAACTTAGGGATTCTTTGATCGTGGCAATCTATCTTCCCGTCCTTACAAATACATTTGCGACAAATTCCGCTTTCCTTTTCGATGTCTTTAGATGGTGTTGTCTCCGTAGTTGCGGCTGAAAAGTAAATTAATTAGTTGTACTAGTGACCAATAGATAGCGCTGTAACCAAAATAATAATATTACTTCTGTTATATGTTATAAATACATATATATGTCATAAATACATGAAAATGTTTTATTTTCGTCAATCGCATGAAAACTACAACATATTGGTATGGGACTATGACCATTCGACGCGGAATCGGTAGATGATTTTAGGCTATTTATTTTTTAATTCCATTTCTTTCACCACTTTTCAAACAAAAATGTTATACCTAAAATAAAATTTTCATTCGCGCTCAGCGAAGCGAGTGGGTAACGGCTGGTGATTCATAAGAACAAAGTTCATTATTATAAATGATTTCTATAGTGGATATGTACCTACACGTATCGCTCATAATCTATTGCTGTTACTGCTATTCAGTACTAGATGGCACTACTTACCATCTTGGGCGTTGACGGCGATTAACGAATAAATAAATAACAGGCAAATAATTCCTTTCTTCATTATTCTGAAAAGAAAAACATTTACTTCATAATGTTGTATAATATACTGCTAAACACCTCAATGAAGTTTGTGAGATATTATGTAAATATAAAATACTGCCATACAGCTTATTTACGATATGTCAAGCACAGCGCAAGACTTTTTACACTATTTTAAGCGATGGGCTATAATTTTTCTAATAAGTTATTATATATGGCTATTTTTAAGGAAATTGAAATTATAATGTGTACAGTAGACAACACTCCAGGGTGAACAATATATAGTTGACGTAACAGTTTTGATACGTGATGCTATTAATATTTTATAATAATGTCATCTAGAACTAGATGTTACTTGTGATCTTTATTTATTTTTGTAAAATATAGTCATGTAAAGAAAATTAAAAATAAATGTATACAGCGCTGCGTGATCCTTGTCGAATTGAACAGTGCAGGTTCTATCATTTCTTAACTTCATTGTCCGTGTGTCCGTCTGTCAACCAGTTGAGGTGCGACGCTAGTTAAGGTGATAAATAATTTAAGCAGTTATCATACGCAACGCTAATTTCAACGCTAGTCCCGTACCTATACCATACCGTAGTACCGTAGTAGTGCGTGTAGTACCGTAAACAATAATTTAATCCAAAATAGACTTTCTGCACCATACCAACGTAAAAAAATACAAAAAACGATAATTTTCATTCATTTTTATTAATAATTTAATCCAAAATAGACCTTCTGCACCATACAAACGTAAAAAAATACAAAAAACGATAATTTTCATTTTCAATTTTCTTTCATTTTTTTTAATATAAATTACTGGCAGTGTCATTGTAATCTGAAATTATAATATAAAAAATAGAGGTGTGCGAGCAGAATTATTAATAGTGCAAACCAATGAATTCTTGGTGCAAACCGTTATTTATTTGGTATTATTTCAAATTTTTTGTTGCTCATAATTATGTATTTTATATCGTCTGAACTGTAGCGAATATTTACATCTGTAACCTTAAGGCTAAGTGATAAACAATAATTTAATCTAAAATAGACCTTTTGCTCTATGCAAACGAGCGCGCGCTACTTTACGAAAAATATGTAGAAACAGTTATTTTCGTTTATTTTAAAAACTACAATTAATAAAAAAAAATCCAACTGGCATTTTGAAGAGTGTGGAATGATAAATGTCTGCAGATAATTTAGAAGCATAAGTCGGTTCCATTAGTCCGAAAAATGAAATTTCTTTTTTAATAGATGTTTCTTTGATATTTTTATTCTTTTACAAAAGTTAACCAATCGTGTAACGCAACTGGCAAAGTAAAGTCAACAAAATGAAGAATCAAATTACCAAATATTAATATCATACGTTTTGTAATCACTTAGAAAAATTGAGATCCCTGCCGTTAAAATTTCCAACTCGTCGCCTATGACCCTATATTTCAAGTAGGGATAGAGGTTTAGAAGTATAAGTTGAAATGTATGTCGAACACCGAAGTCTATTGCTTTTTAGAGGTATAAAAAATTCACACTTCTAAGTCAATGCAAACAAAAGATCACAAAACAGAAACCTATAGAGTACTTCCCGTTACCATAGAGTCATGTAATTTGGCTAGGGTCAAGATCTTACAACACAATAAAAGAAAAAAATCCAAAAACTGCAAATTTATAATTTCGGCCATTACAAACGTACATATACAGGTGAAGAGTATGGGGTAAGTCTTTCAACTGCAAAGTTAAGTTTATTTTTAGTCCGACTTATATTTTTTGGTAAATGCATAACTCAAATACATTGCATGGTGGTACGGAGCCTTATTGCGCGGTCCGACTCGCACTTGGCGAGTTTTATGTTTACAATTACAATTTTGGAATTCTTTAAGTGTTCGGTTGTAAAATTGTGTCTTTATCAATTAAAAAGTTTTATAAGTAGAGAAGAAACGTTATATCTTCATATAATGTACTCTGTGGTTATATCCGCTGAGGTCGCCCGACATTAGCTTAGTGTTAAGTGCTATATTTGCAGATACCGTTAAGAATCGGGAAAATTTCACCCGTGCCATTAATGAAATCGTGAAAACAAACGAAAACAGTGAATATAGAGTTACAATTACATATTATTACAATGCGTTAAAATAGGCAGTATATTATGCGAATGCATATGCAAATATTCATTTGCAATTGCATTTCATTCGGTCTCGAATCGGAAGTCGTTGCATTTTCTGGTAGGTGGCGCGATGAGTTTGATTTGATTCTAATAAGTTGACTGCGACGCTACCTACTTGATCTTAGCATAGCTACAAAACTAACCCCCCAACAAAACAAAGTGGGAACATGATCTCAATCGATCAAGTCGTTCAAAATCAGAGTTACAGGATCACTAACAGACACAATAAGACAACAACGAAGATTATATGCAACGACTATATGAATATAAAGATTTTATAACTTAGATAGACAAAGTTATCTGTAAACCGCCTTTTACAACCTGTATGTAAAGATAAGCAGAACGCAGACATAATAAGTAAAAATAAATCATTTCAAATATAACCAAATAGTGGTAAAAGAAGCCAAGGAAGACCGTACGAAGTTCGAATAGTCAGAATGTTAGCTGACGGAAATGTGAAAAACACACGCATACTTAGGCGAAAATGTGTGAAGAGAATGATGAGATTTGAGGTACCGAAAAAAGTATGTAAGGATCTTTGCGCTCCGTCCTCTCTAACTACCCCGTTAGGGATACAGCGTGAAGATATATATGTATGTATAACAAATATAATAATACTAACTGAGTGAAATGGAAAAAAAGAATAATTCGAGGATTTTAGAAACGTTTTTAGGACTTTACTCACAACGTTCGTCTATTTTGTGATTAATACTGGGAATATTCCTTGGTAAAAGTTCCACATAGCCGAATTCGAAATACTTACGCTCTCCAGTAATTTGAACCAGTTCTTTTTTTACATTTAAGTATCTAAGAACCTTCACAAAAATATATCAGTCATAATCTAATAACGTCTACAATTCTACATGTAATATATTATACACTATACACGCATAAAATAAATTGTATAAATTGTAGGTTATCTGCTGATAACTTTTATCAGCAAATTATCAATACTAGGAAAACGAATAAAGGAATTTATGAAAAAGTATAACATTTGTGAGTTAGTCAACGTTATTTTTGTCAAAATCTTTTTGAGTTATATATCTATCTTTTTGAGGTCGCCCTGTGGTCGAAATTCGACCGCAAATATAAACTTATAATATAAACTCATTGGCAACAATCTACTCTGTGCGACTGTTTGATTCAAGGAGGTTACGTACATATATGATCAATTAAAAAGCTTTATAAGTAGAGAAGAAACGTTATATCTTCATATAATGTACTCTGTGGTTATATCCGCTGAGGTCGGATAAATAAAATTCTATATTATTATTGTATATAAAAACTATTATGAATTGTAAATTGACTGTCTTTTTGACATTTGCAGAATGAACAAACTGAGTGATTTATTTAATTTAATGTATTTCAAATGCATATTACATAAAAACATTAGCTTTCTCCAGTCCTTCTCCATATAAACTTTAAGTGTACCAAATTTCACACTCCTCTGTCCACGCAATTTTCTTAAAAAGGGAACTAAAGTTTTCGCTTCACGTATTAATATATAGATACTATTATAAAATAACAACATTGTATACATATACAGGTACATTGTAAATATTGATGAAAAAGTGATAGCTGGGTATAGACTTTAATACCTACTTGTTATAAAACGACTCTTTACCAGTTTTAAAGCACTTTTAAATGCAACTCATAAGAAATAACTATTAGGCCGACTACGACGAAGCAATAGGTTATGATTTTTCCTGCGCATGTACATTTGCTTAACCGACTCCAGCGTATATAATCTTAGATTTATTTCAAATATGCGCGTAACATAGACTAAGTTATTTCTTTAAAATTCCGTAACTAATTGATAAAAAACGAAAGATTTTTTTAAATTTGTAGCGACCCAGCGATGCTAAAATACTGAATTGCATGCATCGCCCTGCCATGCCACTTGAAGTTAACTTATAGTATCAATATTGTGCACAACTTATGTGGAGTGAAATAAATAATTCGTCCTCAACATGAATTATTCATTAATTGGATTAATTATAGAATTTCATAAGTCAACATGAGGTACTCCAAAAATTCTATATGGTGTAATCTTTCTGTACTATTCACTACATATTTGTTATACATACATACATATCTTCACGCTGTATCTCTAACGGGGTAGTCAGAAAGGACGGAGCGCCAGGAGACGCGGTCCTTACATACCTTTCGCTTCCTCAAATCTCATCATTCTCCTCACACATTTTCGCCTAGGTATACGAGTGCTTTTGACATTTCCGTCTGCTAACACTCTGGCTATTTGATCTTCATAAGTCACCCTTGATCTTCCTTGGCTTCTTTTACCACTCACTTTCGCTCTGTAGATTTTCTTCGTCAGTCTTTCATCACTCATTCTTTCTATTTGTTATATACTTCGTAAACATCTCTAGACGCCGTGTCCTAGCATCAACGGTGAAGTAAATTAGATAAGCTGACTCACCTGTACGTACAACACATATTTATTATCAGATTAACTATGCGGCCACGCGTTGCTATGGCTTAGTAGGTATTATACTATTATTTGTGAGTAATGGTCTAGCGTTCATACAAAAATCCCATAAAAAAAGTACTTTCAGCTCTTTTCCAATTATCCAATTTTTCGGGCAACTTTTCCAATTTTTCTTGGCATAAAAACCTTACTCAGACTATACAAACATGTAAAAAAATTTGCCAAATCGGTCCCACCGTTCTCAAGTTTTACGCTTAGCAATGAACAACACATCATTGTTATTTGAATAATTTCGGCCGTCATTTCTTTAGGAAACAGCACTCACACATCTACATTTTAAGCATTTCATTTGCCTTATCTCATAGTACGGGACAAGCTGTTTGAAGTTATACAAGTTTATATTATTTAACTATTAGATATATCATTTGAAATATGATATCATTGGAAAGCTAATCCATTCTATTTCATAAAAATTAAATGGATTGCGTTTTTAGTGACCAGAGCATTTTTCTGAAAATTCAATAGATTACCTTTCAAATGATACCCCTTAGTTATACCATTGATGAAATAGGTATAGAAGTAGTTTGCAGTACATTAAGCGGTGCTATTTTTTGACTTTTGTATATTGATAGTTATATTTCAAATGTAAAACAATATTGTAATACTTAGCCTTACTTAATGGCCTACGCCCCCGGCAATGAATTAGGTAAAGAATTTACTGTTTTGAATGTACTGTTTACAACTTTTTTTTTTGTAAATTTTACTAGCAAATCTAAAAGACTAGACTGATACTGATCTTGAATTGGACATCAAGCATCTTTCTTCATACAGACAAAGTTGTCAAAATTAGAAATAAAAATACATACATGCGTAGGTAACACAGAGAATGAAACAAAAGTTTTTCCCCATTCAAAACACATATTTTGATTACAAAATTTAGAATAAGGTGATTTATTTTTAATCGATATAATTAAATGTATTCGATATTTAGAGCACTAAGCTCGGACACAGCACGTATACAACTAGTGACCGGTTTGCAATACAACTGTCAATGCAATAAGGAAATACCGTCACGTTTCAACTTTCAATTCTATATAAAAGGGCATTACAATGACAATATATTGTTGAATTACTACAAGAAGTAATTATATTATCCGACATAAATGAAATAAAATTGTAATTTGTTGAATTCATTGCTGGAGTCAAAGGCCTGTTAAACTTCGTCTTCTTAAAATTGTAAGCAAGGCAAAGTCTTTGTTAGTTATTGTTAAATACTTTGTCGGGTTTTAGATTTATATCAGGGTTGACACCTTTTTTGTTGAGCAAACAAAGTATATTTACTTGTCTAAGGCAATAAAATAAAGTACATGTACAAAAATTGAGTAAGTATTACCACAGTATAAATATAACAGTAGAACGTCTTCATAGAAAGCTAGCGTACGCGGTTAGTACGTGTGCGCGCTAATACGCACGCGCCGTGGCACGCACACAACGGCATTATTTTGGGCGAATATGGGTAATTTATTGTAGCGCCAGCGGGGAGCACGCGACGCAACATGCGACGGCTACCGTTTGTCTTTAATGCGTTCTTCACATCGTCGCAAATACGAAAATGTCTAGATCGTATAAACGAACGTATTATGATGTCCTTAGACGCCTAAATAATTTTGGTCTTTCGAATGCAGAGTTATCATTCTTCAACATAACTACAAGAAATTAATTTTAACAAACACGAACAATTTATCCGTGTGCATTACTTTTATTGTTATGTACTAAATGTATAACTAAACGAGATGCTCTCCGCATCCCACACCCAACGCAACAACCCTACGTATCCGGCCGACAGCAGGCAATTCCGTTACGTGTGGCTGCCCGGCCTTCTTTCCTGCATATTCTTTGATATTGCTTTATAGGATTTGCTACTTTTTTCCATGAGTATGAATTTTTTGTAGCTACTTTTAAATTTGCCACTTCAGTGATTTGGATTGGCCCTGATGTTTTAGGTAGCGTTAGTGGCGGCCCTAGGGCGGTGCGCGCGGTGCGGCCGCGCCGGGCGCCGTCATAGGGGGCGCCAGAATCAACCGAAATGTGACCACCGGCCACCGACTCGTTAATGACCACAAAGTACTTTATTATATTTAGTGACCAACGAATGATCGGGCGCAAATCCTGTTGTTGCTAGCTTAAAATGTCATTGCCCAGGAGTTAAATTATTCCGACTTAATAAAAAAATATCTAAAAACACGGGAAATTAACGCGATTACGTTTTATTTTCGCTTGACGTTTCGACCGAGTTGCATCGGCCGAAACGTCAAGTGAAAATGAAAGATAATCGCGTTAATTTCGCGTGTTTTTAGATATTTAATAAAAAAATTTGCAAGCGCAAAAGCTAGAAAGGTGCGGCCATCTAGGTTTTTTATCAAATTACTTGTTCTTTTATCTTTTTCTAAAATTGATTACTGTCTGCAACATAACAGTTAATAAAAGTTGTGAAACAAAATATTATTTCTCATCTATATAATTTGACACAGATATCTATAGATATTTGTTCAGTCTGATACTGTTTATAGATATGAAAAATTACATTCATTTTGATCTGAATATAAACTATGTAGAGCATATTCATGGCTAAGCAGCTGCATAGAAAGAGTACTAAAGTTTTATACTTGGAAGGGCGCCACTTGAGATCTCGCACCTCCTAAAAATTTTATTAGGGCCGCTACTGCGTAACGTTCAAAAACGAAATCAGTGTGTAGCTTGTTCGATTAAAAGCTTGTATGTAACAGGCATAAAGCATGGTATGTAACAGTTCGGATTGCATCGATATGAAATCCGAACTGTTACATGCCATGAATGTTATAAATACCACTGTATCAACTAAGCAGTACTCATGATCACGTAACATTTTGAATCAACGACAAACATCAAGACGCAGTAGTTGGCAAATTAAAAATTATGAGAAATACCTAATTCTTACCTTATATTATGCAGTTTCCATACAGTGAAATATCTTACAAACTATTTTAATAAAAATGTATAAAAAACAACTCTGTATGACGCGTGTATGTCACAGATTCCTACAGCACAATATGGCCGCAAACTGTATCTTATCATTTTGTAAAATGCTTATCAGTATGCTTGCGAACCAAACCGTTTCTCTTAAAGTAAAACACTGTAATTGGTCTTTTGTCAAAGAGAACCTGAAGCCTAGATATTTTTCCTTTCCAGATAGAAATTCAAACTTGAACCAGACGTGCGCCAAATTTGCCATGCAACTGTACACACTTGAAGCAAGTTAAAATTAGACTTCCTAGTAATCACGCGACGAAGATAGAATGTTGTCATCACATACAGAGCTGTGTTGGAGTTATTCAGGTGTGAAACTCGTCGTACTTGAAGGCAATCATGTGGCAATAAACAAATGTAGATACCAAAATATAAACAAAAACTTGATACCTCCTAAAAGAAAATTAAACCGCCTTCACAAAAAAACACTGAAAAGTACAAAACAAATATCTTTTACTAATCAAAACTTAAGTACAATAAAAATAACTATAACTACGACACACATACCTATATAATAAAATTTGTCAGTTACTAATGTCAGTGCCAAGCCTACCAAAATAATAAACTTTCAATTGTTGCACATTGATTTGGCACCGACTTTAATAACTGTCAAATTTAATTATATAGGTATGTGTATCGTATTTATAAAGTTATTTTTATTGTATTTGAGTTTTGATTAGTAAAGGATAGTTCTTTTGTACTTTTCAATGTTTTTTCTTAACGTGGTTTAATTATTTTTTTTAAATTTTTTTATTTCTTCATTTTGAATGACCATGGCCTAAATAAATATCTAGATCAGATCTACAATTAACTTCTTTCTAATTCTGGAGCGCAACCATATACAAGAGAATCATTAATATAAATAAAGGTTATAACCAGGTCTAGTTATTTGGTGTTATTCGGTGTATCTTCGAAGTCCAAGCTCCAATACCGGTGAAATTTAAATGGGTGGTCCCATTTAAATTCGAATTATACCTCGAATTACGACTTCAAACAAAAAAAATATTTTCGAAATCAGTCCACAATAGACGAATTAGCGATGAACATGCTATAAAAAACATACTTACAGACGAACATAGAACCTCTTCCTTTTTTTGAAGTCGGTTAAAAAAATAATAAGAAGATAAGCAATATTGTCAAAAATTTTGTTTGTCATATTTGACGTTACAGTTTTTAATAATTAAATATCAAAAGCATGCCTCGTTATCTTTGACTTGGCAATTTGGAATTAAAGAAAAATCTAGCATATAGCAACCTTACGCGCTATCTGGGTGGCTTGTAGAGTTGTAGTCTGCGACGTCAGCAATGATTATGTTTTCAAGTTTAAAATAAGCGTTTTGTTCATATTACTTTGGCTACCTAACCTTAAAAATGGTAGATACAATGTTTTACTTTACAAGTACCGAGCCCGTTCAGTTATCGCGTTTATTATCTCATATAAGCATTACTAATAATAGGTACTGGTATGTTTCTTATTGTTAGTAAAAAGAATAAATAAATGTAGAAAAAAATGATTTCATAGACGGATTTCCGGCTTGGAGCTGAGATATCTATATTTCTGAAGTCATATTTCTGATTAGTCTGACGTATAATATGATATTCCATAACTAGGTCTATCTTTTAATAATTTTCTCTGCTGAAAAGATACACGGATCGCTCTCCGAATTTAGTTACTTACATACATCTTCACGCTGTGTCCCTAACAAGGTAGTCAGATAGATTGAGCACCAAGCTTCGCAGTTTTTAGATATTTCTTTCGCCTCTTCGAATCTCATCATTCTCCTCATGCATTTTCGCCTAGGTATGCGGGTATTTTTGATATTGCCGTCGGATAACACTGACTATTTGATCTTTGTAAGTCAGCCTTGGTCTTCTTTAGATTCTGCCACCACTCAATTTAGCTCTGTAGATTTTCTTCGGAATGTGTCCGAATGTATTTTTCACAAGATATTCTAACACATGAGTAATCTGTACTATCTATACTTAATATTATAATGAGGTAAACATTGTTTGTTTGTATATAATGGATAAACTCAGAAACTATTCAACCGATTTGAAAAACTATTTCACCTATATAAAGCTACATTATCACAGAGTGACATGGGATGTATTTTATTTTCCAAAAAATTTCTAACTGTGCGTATCCGGGGGGGCGCTAGTAATATATTTTCATTAATGGACAATGTATTTATCTAAGTCTGTGATATGATTATTGTTTTGTATTGTAGGCTAAAAAATTGTGCTCATGATGTAGCCTTTGCAAACACGGCTCTTCTGGTTGATGATCCAAACATCATGTATGAATCTTTAGTTAAAAACCTATCCAAAATATTAAATAAGAATGAGTGACCTGTGTCCAGTATCGTGCGGTCCAGCACTGTATAAATTAAATTATTCATTTAAATAGCATAGTTTTACTAACATTTTTTTTTATAAGTATTGTATTATTAACAAAGATGGATTTTTCTGGTCTGATTTAAAAATAAAAAAAAAAAATGTTGGTGTTGAATAAAAAAATTATTTCCTATTATGGAACATCCGCTATATTGGATTTATGATGACGTTACATATATGAAAAACCACATGTCGTTTTTTAAAAAACAAAGTAGCCTACATTTGTTTTCGGGCACATACTATCTCTGTACCAAATTTCACCATAATCGGTTCAGCGGTTTAGCTTTGTCCCTATAAATTTTCATCTCCCTTTTCACCCCTTTAGAGGTAGATATTTGATAGAAAAAGAAGTCTATATTTTTTAATAGAAAAGGTTTATCTCTGTACCAAATTTCATCTTAATCGGTTCAGTGGTTTAGCATTTCCCATACAAAGTTTCATCCCCCTTTTCACCCATTTAGGGGTAGATTAAAAAAAAATAGTAGCCTATGTCCATTCCCTGGTGTCAAACCATCTCCATGCCACATTTCATAATAATCAGTCCGCCGGTATAGCCGTGAATACGTACCAAACAGACAGACTTCGCATTTATAACATTAGTATGGATTTCATTGAATTATACGTTACACTAGAATAGTAAATCAAAACAATAATCATGGCGCTACCATGGAGCAATCAACCTATAGAGCGGAAATGTCATTTATTTTGTATGAAAACAATTTACGTCTGAACACTGTTGCGGTTACTGCGTACTGTTTTATACTTTGATTTTTTCTATTTTTTGCGACAAAAAATATATACAATATTTAAATATCTGTCGGTACATACAGAGATGTACAAGCAGTATTGGTTATGTACTGCTTAATGCGAGCGAGAGTTGATATTTGTAAGTGTAAATAAACTGAGCAGTGGTAAACAAGATGGTCCGATATTTCGTCACTCAACCGAGTGCTCCATAGACGAAGGTGGTAGAGCCATGCTGCATTGTAGCACGAACAGGGCCGGCTCGCCCGGTGAAATACCACTCTCTCACATAATATAGGCGTGAAATAACAGCATCTATTGCTGTTGTGTTTCGTTCGGTGAGTGAGAGTGCCGGTGGCCCATCTCCCTCTCCCCCTCCTTTCTCTCCTTTCCCTATTTCCCTAAAGGCCGACAACGCGCCCGAGATTCTCCGGATGTTGCGGGTGTCTATGGGCGGTGGTTGGTTAATCTCCATCAGGTGACCCGCTTGCTCGTTTGTCCCCACTTTTATTTAAAAAAAAAAAGAAAAAACTGAATTAGAAATAAAATATTACACACTTTAATAGCCGAGAAGAATATAATATAATTCTTGTTTATTGGAGGTATAAAAAATATAAAACAGGTATCGGACCTGTTTTATATTTTTTAAATATGAACTGAATACTATTGAATTAAATGATTTATGATATACATATTTTTTCAAACACTATAAAAACACACTGTGATCCTTCATTCTGCTTTAAGAATATCTACCCTATTTCTTCACCTCTGTCTCACATTCTCAACTCGTTCATTATCTGGAAATACGTGGTCATAATAATGCATAATAATATTTAGTACTATAACAGACTAAATGTAAAACTGGGTAAAAAATTCAAATATGGCATCACTGAATAAATTCTTGTCTATAGTTTTAATTTTAGTTTTATTTTGAAAAACAATAATTTAGAATGATGTTTAAGGTGTAAATTGTTACTACATCGGTTTTATTTGCGTTCTTTAATCTATTTTTGTATGTAGCTATCTGAGATATATTCTGACATCTTGGGCGTAAATATAATATACTCGAATTGCACGAAAATCATGCGAATTGTGTGATCGCCATTGTTAGAATTACGTGACAAGTAAGTGAATTCACTGACTTACGAATGCTTCATTTTTCGGTTCTATTACTCTATGTATTATTTTTAATCTAAGTAAGTAGGTATATGAATTACTGAGATGGATTACGGCATTTCCCCAAACTACAATATGTTTTTAATCAACGAAGCGTACCAGGTTACGTATTTATGTGTATTCCGCTGAAATACATTACCCGGGTAAAATATATGATACATCGAGAATTTTTTCGTTCACAGCCACACCTCGATATTCATGATTATCAGATAACAAGTGGAATATGGATGGATAACAAATCTTTACGTTTAAAATCACATAAATGGCAACTTTATTTTCTCTATGTCAGAGTTCAATTCACAGTAACAGATTTTTTTGACAATATCCTAAGTGTTGTCTTTATTGATTTGTAATATCTAGCTTCGTCCGAAAAAATATCTAATATATATTAAAAATTAATAAAAAAATTAAATCGACCAAAAAAAACACTGAAAATTACAAAATAATTGTCCTTTACTAATTAAAAGTAACTTTATTAATACGATACAAATACCGATATTATTTAAATTTGACAGTTACTGAAGTGCATGCTAAGACTTTCTGTTGTTGCACATTTATTTGGCAAAAATTGCCAATATCGGAAATTTTCTCAAAAAATTCCATTATTGCTATATCTTCCCGTTGGAAATTTTTCCATCGATACTTTACTAAGGTCTGAGATCAGTCATACATAACCTACTTCTTATCATAAAGATAATAAAAATTCGTTCTTCGTATAATCTTTAATGTATGAACACGGCTTTGTTATTGTTTTAAAATAGTATAAAATAGTAAAATAAAATTGGGAAATATACAACAAGCACAAGAATTCGTTATTCAAACTAGGTACCTATTTCAAGGCGGTTATTCACAAACGTCGGAAACTCAACTTTCCGTATCCGACAGAACACTTTTCGATGATTTTGTTTATACGCGATTCACAAATCTGAAATCGTATTATATTTATATTATATATATATCATATTATATATAGTCGTATTCACAAATCCAAGTAATCGGATTGAATTTATGCTTTCCGACGATCGGCCTTTCCGTCACGGAATGTTTCCGACGTTTGTGAATAACCCCCAAGGTTCGCTTCAAAATCTATTATCTTCATATTAATTGCAGATATTATATTGTAAAAATTAAAAACGAAATTGTATTTTAATAGTTCAAACTACATTGTATATTTTACATTCTTCTTGTACACTTTCTATCTGTATATACACAGTCTATAATTATTTCATAAAACATATTGAAACGCTGTATCCCTAACAGGATAGTCAGAGAGGATGGGGCACCAAACATCGCGGTCCTTACATTCTTCGCTTCCTCAAATCTCATCATTCTCCTCACCCTCCTCTCACATAATTATAGTTCTTTAAAATTCAAGTTATCATTTTATTGTAGACGACATATTTTTTATAACGATAAGTAGCATAAATATTATAGTTGGTTTTACCAATTTTAAAGTGCTTTTATACGCATCTCATTAAAATTCAAATAATAATCCAAAGCAGGAAGTTATTCTCATCATATTTTCCAACAATATTTTTAGTCGCTTCACAAAAACTAAGTTACAAGATATTTTTATATATGCTTTTGTTTAGGCTTTAATATATTATTATACATTTAGCTACTGTACGAGATAATAGGAAGCGGGAGGTCAAGTTATATTGGCAAGTTAAGTCCCCTAACAAGTCCCTAAAGACAGTAATCCGATGCGCGCCATCTAGCGTCGAATAGTGTAATCACGCGATAATTGACGGGGTACATGCTGAGATTTAATGTCCGTAATTGCTGAAATGAGACCGATTTCTGTAACACGGACAACACAGCGAAAAGATAAATAATAATATTAGGTAAGTACTGTATACAATTTCTTAGATTTCGTACTTCAAAAAGAAATTTGTATAGGATCCATTTAAAAAATTGGAAAATTAGTAAAAACAAGGATTAAAATGCTATACCTATATTAAATATGTACAGTTCTCTTATTCATAAATAAAAGCATGCTAACTTAAAAATAATCGTATAAAAACTGTAATGCAATTATGTTCTTTTTTTAAATCTGTGACTGCTGGATTTGTATTTGTTTTAAAAATCGGTAAAAATAAATATTTAAATGAAAAGAAATTAAATAATGGGCTTAAAATAATAACCAAACAATACATTATGTAAAGTAATAAATACGACGCTAGACCAAACTGACTACGAATTAAAATTCTTACTATTCAATTTAGACACCAAAAAAGAACTAACTTCGACATAACTTTTGAGAGAAATATTTTTTCATTTGATAAATTTGAACATGAACGTGTATATGAAAAATGTACGGACTGACTTTATAAGTACGAAGCAATTACAAGAAGATGAAAAGAATCAATTTTTTAGTTGTAGAGACTATTTTATAATTTCACATCAAAACATTGCCGGTATAGTTGCAAAAAGAAGTTTATTACAAATACATTTATCAGAACTTAAAAATCAAAATAGAGACCTCGATGTTATTTACTTATCTGAAACTTTTATCCAACACGACAATGAGAACATGATAAAGTTATACGGTTATAAGTTAGTATCTTCATATCACAGAACTAATAAACAGAAAAGAGGTGGAGTGTGCATATTTTTAAAGAACAGCCTGGCTTGTAACGATATTGATTTTCTGAATAATTATGCTACAAATCAATTTTAATGTTGCGGTTTTGAAACACAAGGCTTTGTGCTTTGCTATTATTTGCCTGTATAGAATACCAAATTCGGATATTAATACATTCATGATTAAACTTAATAAGTAGCATATTGTATATGATTGCAAACGAACAAAAAGATTGTTTTAATTGGCGATATAAATAAAAATACTTTAAAACCTAATAAAAATATCCAATATCTAATAGACGTCATTAAAAACTATAATCTCATATTACATAAAAAAAGCCTACAAGAGAAAAATCATGCATTGACCATATAATTGGTAATATTAATGGGGCAGAAAGAAATCTACTGCATTGGGATCTTTCCGATCATAATACTGCTCAAATGTGAAATACACCTGTGAAGCAGAAGGTGGTACCCTTATTACATTATAACGCGTATATTAGAGATTATAATAAAGAAGTTTCAAAATTGCTTAGCAAGTCTGTCCTATATAAGTATACAAGTATACAATAACGAAAATATAAATGATGCATATCTAGAATTTCACAATATCCTATCACTTTTCTATAATTTATGTTTAACTAAGATCTAAAACTAAATCCAAAACTAAGATCACAAATCGCAAATAGGACAACTATGACTAACAAATGGATGACAAAGGGTCTAAGAGTGAGCTGTAAAACTAAAAGACTACAAACAAATAACAAAAAATAAATAAAACACTACAAATTTCATAATGATAAATCTGAATACAGTTGGCTAAGATGTAAACAGTATTCTAATTATTAAAACAATGTATTTCGATATTATAAAAGAGATATAATCGAAATTTCATAACTTATTCAAGAAATAATTCAGAGTCAGAGAATGGCAATTAACAAACACGAATCAAAAAGTAATGAAAACACGGAATTTATTAAAGAAACTAAATTTAATGATAAGTCCCTGAATACTCCACACATATGCAATATATAGCTAAATATATAGATAGGAAATGCATTTAACAATAATTGGATAAATTCTACCAACGAAATAAACAATACCAAATATTACGTATAATCAAGTACTGTGTAGTATTTTATACCATGTCCAGTTGATGAAATTCAGAGAATTTTTGTGTCCCTAAAAAATACTAAAGCGGATGGAATTGACGAACTTACAACTAAAATTCTAAAAATCTGTTCATATGAATTTGCTACGGTGTTGATATATTTAGTCAATCAATCATTTATAAGCGGATGCTTTTTTAACTTACTTAAATTTTTTATAGTAAAACTACTACATAAAAAAGGAGACAAAACCTACTTAAATAATTACAGACCGATAACTTTGATCTCAAATTTTTTTTTATCCTGTTATTTTCTCCCAAAAGTTTACAAAAGTTTTAAATGAAAAATGTTACAGTTCTTTAAGGCTAGTAATAAGCTAGTTAGGGAGACTGGTGCCTAAACTAGGATTATTTCCTGTATGATAGAACACCAGGCTCTACTCCTGTAATTAAGTTCAAAACTGTTGCCTTAATCTTTAATCTTAATTATGGGATTTAAAATTCAGTAGTGATTTTCAACAACGATGCTTGAAGTTTAAATTTAAACTAAATTAATGCAAGAAAAATATAAATACAGACAAACATTGATTTATTTGAAGTATATAAGAGTCTTAAGCAAGTTTGTGTGAGTGTGTGTGTGAGTGAGTGAGTGTTTGAGTGAGAGTGAGTGAGTGTGTGAGTGGTGAGTGGGTGTGTGAGTGGGTGTGTGAGTGGGTGTGTGAGTGAGTATGTGAGTATGTCAATTATATCTAAAGTTTTCGAAGTAGCCTTACACAAACTTTATTACATGGCATAGTATTTTGAGAGATGAGCAATACGGATTTCAAAAAGGCAAATCAACGATTGATGCTTGTTACAAAGTTATAACTGAGATTGTTAATAACATAGACAATAATAAGTCCACAGTATGAATATTCTTTGATATGTCTATAGCCTTTGACTTTGTGTCACATAAGCATTTATTATTTAAATTAGAGAAATATGACATTCGCCACATCTGAGCGCCATGCCATGAAGAAAGAAAAAAAGTCTGTAAATTATTAAAATAAATTAGTTATTTAACCATATTCAAAATGTGCTCCTCACCCCTCATTCTTAAAGTGGAGTACAAAGAACAAAGGCAGGTCGACTGAGAGGTCGTGTTAGGTGACATATAGCGTCTACGTAACTTACAAACAAAACAGGGCTGGCACTATTATTATATATTTTAGATAATTATTTGTCAATTTTTTTACGTGTTGTTGTGGAGAGACTAGAATGAATGAAATGATACCTAACGAGCATTGACCTACAAGACAATCAATTGCAAACGAAACCGCAAATTAATTATCGTACTTGAAATAAAGCGCATAAATATTGCACAATATAACTTCAATGAGTAATTTTATAATAAACGCGTTTTTAATTAAATATAAATATTTACCTCACAAATCGGACAACCTGTTCCCATAGTTACATGTGATCGACTAAATGAGTCGTAACTAATTGACTACTCTTTAGGTGACAAATTTTTAATTCTACATTACCAGTCTTGTAGGTCGATGTAAGCGGGTTCCTTGTCGGTTCCTCTTAGACGTAAATCAGATTGAAGTGGCACGAGCGCGGCCGTAGCGAGGACGCGGAAGCTTCCATGTTTTCATAGCGCGTTACAGACATAGCTAGGGGTATAATTTATCTACATAAATAAAATTAAATGTTGTCCGTTCCTAAGGACAAAATTTGAGAACGGCTAGAGCGATTTGTGAAATTTTTTTACGCGTTCATTATTATGACTAACCTTACGGACTATTGTCCGTAAGGTTTTTATGGAAAGAAAAATTGGAAAAGTAAGCTGTAGAATTGGAAAATTCGAGAAAATCTGAGTTTTTATCCACTGTATTTTTGTATGAATTCAAGACCATAACTCACGAATTATAAAATATTACCTACTAAGCCAAGGCAACGCTTGGTTGAGCACAGCTATCTATACCAATATTATAAAGAGGTAAACTTTGTTCGTATGTATTGGACAAACTCAAAAACTACTCAACCAATTTCAAAAATTCTTTCACCTATAGAAAGCTACATTATCAGCGAGTAACATGGGCTATATTTTATTTTCAAAATAATTTCTACCCTTGCGAAGCCGGGAGGGTCGCTAGTGTACCCAAATTTTATAGGTGCATATATTTTAATACCCATATATACGTATACAATATACATAATATGCATACTATATCTTTCGCATATCAATGTAAAAAAGAAAACATGGAAAAAGCTCCGCGTCTCCGCCACGTCGATGCCCGTGCCACTTCAATCCATTATGCGCCTCAGTGTGCAGGCTTTATTTTCAAACCGAAGGTTGATTTGATGTTCAAAACATCTTTTAATTGGTTCTATTTGAATAAATCGATTTGTCTTTGATTTCGACATAGCGAGTATAAGGGATTATAATTAGGCATATTATAGTCTGCATCAATTCATTTTAAAACGTAATTCAGAGTAGTATTTCAGTTACATACGTAAAAGAATTTTTAACATAAAATGCTTAACACATTTCGCAAGAAATTTTATTTCTATGCTTCCATTGATACCTAACTTCAGACATTTTCCATTTAGGGTGAATAAAACACCAAGGTATCACAAAATCACGCTTTGACAGCACTCAGTGATAAGTATTTGCATTCACGTCTAGCAAAATGAAACTGACGGGGTTATAACCTAATTTGCCGACAGCGTGATCGCGTGGCTACCGCTGTCTGGAAATTTTTAGGTAATGACCCCGAGGAACACGTGTTCCTTTTCAATTGTTTGTCTGTGTGTTTGTTTCGACTAATGTCCGAAACGATTAAACCGATTTTAACAAGATTTTCATTGATCGGTAGAGGACTCAAAGACTAAACTGGACTGCTCTTTATTCGAATATCGAATTCAACGCGTATAAAACCATAGACACAGCTATTAAATTATCTTTCAATAAAGCAACACAAAAATTTATACAATTCCATAATATTGCTGCGAATAATATGTTCTAATCTCATTTAATGACTTTGTCGTCGAAGTGTCACCTAAAATGAGAAATACCAGAGATCCAATCTGATTACGGCCATCTGAAGCCATTTGCAGATGATAAAATTAAAGAAAACGAAAAAAATGTAAAAAAATACCATTTACATTTTCCACTTTATTCGTATTAGTAACAGCCCTAAAGTGACTTGTTACGGGCCTGTCGCCATTCTTCGTAAGCGGTCCTTATCCTAGGAAGTACTTGGTACTTCCATAAAATAAAGTTTACTTTACACGTGACTTTTTATGAAACACTAGCGACCCGCTCTGGCTTCGCCCGGGTGGAATATTGAATGTTTGCAACACACCCAATTTTTTTATTGAGATTTTCTTGCAAAAATAACATCCAAAGTTCTAACTTTTCCGGTGACTTCTCCCAAAATATTCTTTCATACAAACCTCGCCCTAGCAATTACGAACGCATAAAAAAGAAATCAACAAATCGGTTGAGCCGTTCTCCAGTGATGCTCCATCATACATGTGGCAATTGTTAGTAACACCGACGAATAAACATAAAGGGGAACACTGGCGTCCTCTAGCTGAGCGCGACGGTGTTCGTGACGTCATAGACAAGAACGACTGACGGCTTGTTCCCCACTACCGCTCGAGATTATACTACTCTGTCAAGAAAGTACCGGGAAAAGATCAATAATACACGAAATGTTAGTTATTCATCTAAATTTATTTTATCACCTTCAAAGTATGCTCCTTCAGAAGCGATACACTTACGCCAACGAATATTCCAATCATCAAAACATTTTTTAAACGCTTTTTCCGGAATTGAGTTCAGTGCTCGCCGATAATTCTCCTTTATGTCTTCTACCGAATGAAAACGGGTGCCACGAAGTGGTAATTTGAGTTTAGGAAAAAGAAAGAAGTCGGCTGGAGCCATATCTGGTGAATAAGGTGGTTGCTCGATGGTATTTGTTGAGTTTTTGGTCAAAAATTCGTTTACAATGATGGCCTTGTGCGAAGGCGCATTATCGTGGTGCAAAATCCAAGAATTTTCTTTATACAAATCTGGCCTTTTTCGTCGAATTTGCTGTCTTAAACGCCGCATAACAGCCAAATAATATTCTTTATTTACCGTTTGACCTTCTGGCAAGAATTCCGAGCGCACAACACCGCGATAGTTAAAGAAAACACTCAACATGACTGACTTTTGATCGACTTTGGCGTGGTTTTTTCGGTTTCGGTTCAGTTGGAAGGCGCCACTCCGAAGCTTGTTGACTAGTTTGCATGTCAAACTCGTAAACCCACGTCTCGTCACCAGTAACAATGCGTTTCATGAATGTTGGATCGGAATTGACTCGTTCTAGCATGTCCTCAGCGACTCTTATGCGATTGAGTTTTTGGAGAAAATTCAGGTCTTTTGAGACTAGCCATTCGGCAACATGTTTCATACCCAAGTGATTATTTAAAATGGTACGGATCGATTCGTCAGACAGAAAGTTCGGCGGCGGTCTCTCTTAAACTTGAATGAGGATTTTCAGTCACTATTTCCTTCACTTTTGCGATGTTAACTTCAGTTGCAGACGTTGATGGCCTACCAGAGCGAGGCAAATCTTCCATCACATCTCGACCGCTTTTGAACGCTTTGTACCACTCATAAGCATGTGTTTTTGATAAAGTCGATTCACCGTAAGCCTTCTGTAACATTTTCAGTGACTCCGAACACAAAATTCCATTGGCGATGCAAAATTTAAGACAAACTCTTTGTTCGATGTTTTTGTCCATTATGAAATTCGCAATATACATATAACTAAAAACAGCACTGTTTTTAATCTAAATAACAGATGCAACTCAAACTCCGCGCCAAAATGGAAAACAGTTGTGCCAATCTAACAACAACATAAAAAAAAACAAAAAATTGAATTTGGAACCATAACCAAATCATCCATTCCCGATACTTTCTTGACTGAATGTATAAGTCAAAACTCGAGCGCTTCACGTATCTCTATTGTTTTTACCTTCACGACTACAGCACGAAGTGTTCGAATACAAATTAATTAATTATTAATTGATATTAAATATTAAAATTAATCAATTGATCGATAATTTAAGTAAAGTTTGGGATGTTCCATTGCTATAAGTATCTAACTTACTATTTAATTTTATCGTTTCTAACACAATTGATTTTTATTTATATACATACATATCTTCACGCTATATCCCTAACGGGGTAGATTTATATTTATATTTTATTTTTCTTTATATAGATTTTGTCTGCTCTAGAGCTACTTATTAAAACTATTGCTGTAGTCTCTTTATATTTATTTTCAGATCTTCTAGTATGCTATTTTTAAGTCCTGTTAACAAATATTATTATATTTCTGATTTTAATCGCTTTACAACCCTAGTAATAAAGATAGTGTTAGCGCCGTTGCATGGAGTGAGAGAAAACCACAAATGATACACACACATTTTCTCACGCAAAGACAAGTAAGTATTACATTATGTAACTATCCCTTACGAGATATGCCAAAAAGAAGGGTAATAAAAAATGGGATGCATTAATGGCACTTCAAAATTGGTGAAAATATAGACAAAATTGCTATGCATTGTTAATAAAAAAATATAACGTTGTACAATAAAATGTCACTATATAGGATATATACTACGTAGGATAGTTATTTTGTACTTTTCAGTGTTTTTTTCTCAAAATTTTTGAAGTTTACCATTTTTTTGTAGCAAAGACCATTATTAATTTTAAAGAAGATGTGATTTATATCGAAAGTAGCTAATTTATAGAGAAAACCGTCAATTTTAAATATTGAGATCTGTAAATAAAATTACTAATTCTATAGCCCCATTATATATATAGCATAAAAAATTAGTGTAAATCAACGTAAATTACATCACGCACCGACACGCACGCGTTTCTAAATAAAATAAAACGCTGCTTAATAATTTCGCATATAACGTGTAAATAATTATTGTAGTAAGTCTTTCAATACGAACTCTTTAAATATCGTGGTTTTTGGGAATAAGTGTTTGAACCAGTGACAGCGGCTTGCGTGAAGGAGAAATTACCTTGGAGTAAACCGTAAGTAACATTTCTTTCCCGTCTTACATCCAATATAAATAAACACCAGATAGCATCGCCGTCGTCCTTAGTCCTTCCATTTTTCTTGCTTGTGGCTATCGACAAGGCAATCAGTTCAACGATTATTTCATTAAAAAACTAAAATTTAATCGAAAATTTCAAATTCTATCAAAAATTAAGTATTTCGTCCAATTTCTCCTGTTAAATAAGATCAAATAGCCAGAGTGTTAGCTGATGGAATTGTCAGAAGCACTCTCATACTTAGGCGAAAATGTGTGAGAAGAATGATGAGATTTGAGGAAGCGAACGAAGTAGTAAGGATCGCGACGCTTGGCGCTCCGGCCTCTCTGGCTACCCCGTTAGGGATATAGCGTGAAGATATTGTATGTATCTATGTAAATAAGTTAACAAGTTTTAATTTTACAACTTTTTTCTACTAATTGCTAGATGACTGTGAAATAAGAAATAAGTGTGAAGTTGCTCATGTATTCGTTTCTAAATCGAGGGTTAATGTTGTTCATTAATAAAATGTCAAGTTGTCCCAGAAGACTTTTTAACCTTTTTGCCTCTAATATTGGTATTTTATTGTACATTACAGACATGATTAGGGCAGGGCGAGCGACGAAGGGTTGACAAAGAAATAAAGAAAGGATTGGTGGTAAAAAGTAAACCCCTAGAACTGACTAAGTGATGCAATTAAAATTTTAAATTAAAATTGAAATAACTACAAATGTCTATCACTATAAAAAAATGAATTCCTAACGACAGAATGTTACTTCTAGAAAGACATACGCACTTAAAAATAGAACGACGCATAAAACAAAACAAGTAGTAGATTAAGTATAAAAAATGTACACATGTTAAAAAATAGTTCGTCCTATTAAAAAAACTGTATGTATTTTCTTATAATATTTATTAATATTATTTAAAAACATTAATGTATGTATTTTTTTCTAATATAACTCCTGCTCTCATAATTTCACATTTCTTCTTCTTAAAAATGTGACCGAAATTCAGTGAGAGAGAGAGAAAGAGAGGTTCAGATACTGAAATAATGTGATTGTGAACTATTAACCTCCATACTTATTAATAACTAGCAAACCCGGCCCGTTTCACTGGGCGTTAGTTGAAGTAAAAATAAATTAAACAGTTAAAAAAAAAAAACAAGAAAAAAAAATCTACTGATCCGATTGTTACCAAACTTTACAGGAACACCCGCTAGGCCAATCTGAAGATTTTTGAAGATGAAGATAGAATTCCCTGAAAATTTCATCGAAATCGGTCCAGCCGTTTCGGAGTCCATAAGGAACATACATACATAGCCTTTTATATACATATAGATATAAATGTGAAGAAAGTCTGTATGTCTAGTACGTTTTCACGACTAAAACCGCCGGACCGATTTTGATGAAATTTGACATGGAGATAGTTTGACACCAGAGGATGAACATGTTACTTTTTTTTTCAAAAATCTATCCCTAAAACGGCGGAACCGATTGTGATGACATTTGGTACAGAGATAGTATGTGACCGAAAAAAATATGTAGGTTACTTTATATTTCAAAAAATGACATATGGTTTTTAAATATGGTTTTAATGGTTGATGTCATCATAAATCCAATATGGGTGGATGTTCCATAATAGGGAATAACTTTTTTGTTCAACACCAACATAATGGGTATCGAATGAAATGGAATACGCAGGGGAAGGTTTCTGTATATGTGACGTCATCGTAAATCCAATATGGCGGCCGCTCCGCGATAGGAAGTAACTTTTTTTAAGATCGCCAACAATAGAGGTATCTCGGGTAGCCTCACTAACCCGAAGAGGTCACGGAAAAAAATTTCCACACGAACGAAGTCGCGGGTACGGCTAGTCTTGTACACGTTAGTGTAAGTCTAACTACATAGCTTGTCTGTGATTGGTTAATTCAATTGTGATGTTTGATGTACCACACGTGGACAGAGCCGAGAATGCAAGAGGATACTGTTGTAATTCATCCGCCTTACCGGTGACCGGTCAACCTATAATGTACATTTTAAACTTGCCAATTTAAAATATAACTTAGCTCGTGTTAATTGCGACATTTGTGACAAAGTTATGGAAGTTGTACCACGAGATCCTGACTATGAACCACTCATTTTCGCCCACAGCTGCACTGTTACATGTCAGGTACAAATTAATCGATTATTAGGAAGTAGGTATGTATGTATACATATATCGTGTTAATTGTATGCTCCCAAAGTCAAGCTTGAAGTAGTATTATGTACTTACATAAAATATAATATGGTACATAACGAACTGGAGGAGTACCTAAACAACCAATCAAATTATTATCGTTCATTTCAGCAAACTTGACTGGCTTCAAAATTAGCAGACAGCGACAGCCACGCGATCATTGCGCGACAGGTGAATTGTAATAAAAAACTGATATAATGTGTGACGGTTGCGTGTCCAATGCGCTACGACCGTAAAATGCACTTTTCGCGGATCTACCGCGAAAAGTGCATTTTATACATAGCGCCACTATACAAATTACATTACACAAATTCTCGTTTTAAAAGTAGATATCGCGCGATATTTGACTGTCGCATACTGACTACGATTTTGGTAATAAGCGCGCGGAATATTTTATTCGACCGAATAATATTCACTTGAGAAAAATTTGAAATTAGAAATCCCCGATACAAAATTCGATTTAGACCGGTACGCTTATTACGTAACTTGCAGTTAACGAGCGACGGCCGAATATCGCGCGATATCTGCTGTCAAAACTAGAATTTATATAACATAATTGGTATGGTGGCGCTAAATCTACCACGAAAAGTGCATTTTACGGTCATGGCGCAATAGACACGCAATCGTCGTACATGATACCAATTTTTTGTACAATTAGACACCGGTCGCGCAATGTTCGCATGGCTGTCGCTGTCTGCAAATTTTTGGGTAATAACCCCGCGGATTCCATCAGTTTCTCGAAAGCAGTAGCTTGTAAATGAAAATAACCGTACACAATTTAGAGCATCCGTTCGAGAACTATTGTTTCATTGACTAAAACTATTGTTTCATTGACAAAAACACGGACAGACGGACAGCAACATCAAACAGTCCTTTCTTCGTCAAGGTTTAAAAAATCTATTATAAATTATACGTAGTTTATCATAATGTCCAACATAAAATGTGATTTTTTTATTTTAACAGAAGACTTTATTAGAGCCAAATACAAATAGTATATTATAGGTACCTATCTGTTTAATAAAATACAACAAAAAGCTTAATTGCGCTGTATAAATGGGTACCACCTACCACCTAATCCAATATAGCGCGTAATAAGACAATTGATAGAGAAAACGTTGGTTCTCAAACTTTATTACTATCGGGAGACTCTATTGCATATTTTGCAATATCATCTACAATGAAAATCAAATAATTAGCGTTAGGTGATGGAAATCTCATAAACATGTATGAAAATGATTTAATTTGAGAAGCCAAAAGACGTAGGGACCACAAGACTTGGTATTCCATTTTCTCTCTACTCCGATAGCGATATAGTGTGAATTTAAAAGGGTACATGCAATAATTTCTGAAATAAAGTGGAAATATTCAGGGGGCCTAAGCAAGTGGCTCAATTGTCGTAAACGCTAGTAGAATAGAATGACAAACACCACGGTAATCTAGCGTAACGAATATTAAATAAGTAAAGTCGTTTAAAAACCGCCGTATGAAACGTAGCCAAATGGCACTTTTGACGAGTAATAACGCCAGCAAGCGTCGATTTTACGAAACGGTTGCCGCTTGTCTAGACGCTCTGATCTATTATAGTTTGTTTACTCAATTTAACAACATTAAATATATTGTTAAAGGAAGAGCTCTATTTATCTCAATAAAAGTAAAAGAGGTGGACTATAAATAGAAAGGGATGTGGAATCAATGAAGTCCGACCCCATCGTAGACGTCCTAGGGATATTTTGACGGACCCGGACGACCTCATAACAGTGGCGAACGACGCCCTGTTAAACAATATAAACAACGCTGCGACATCACACCGCCCCCTTCGAAGGGGGCGTCGACGTCTTGCGCGCTAACACCAGGGCCTCTCATGTAGGTTCTCTCCGACGATCACATCACACATACTGAGATAGGGCCTCACTTGAGCGCGGGCCTTCCGCCCGCGCTGAGTCACACGTTAGGCACCCAGTGCGGAGTTTCTTCCCTTCCGATAAACAAAAACAAAAAAAAAATCAATGAAGTACTGACAGATGTCATTTAGACGTTCACCCGGAAGGCGAGGCGCCGCTAACGATGGTCGACGCGAGAGCATTTCACTTTTGCTCCAGACACCGAACGAAGAACACCTGCTCTCGATTGTTAATTCGTGATTGTTTTCTGTTCTTGAGTTATTAGATCTTCCTTTTAGTGATTTCTAGTTACTAGCAAAATGAATCTCTAAATCGATATTAGAAGTTGGGATAATCATCTCGTCTATATTTTTATAATAAATCCTACTTTTGATTATAACAATATATTATTAAACAACTCAAAAAATTTAATTTAAAACATTTGTTAGTAAAAACATATTATAGCCGACAGAAACGCCAAAATGACTCGCATACCTAGGTGAAAGTGTGTGAGGAGAATTATGACATTTGAGGAGTTGAAAGAAGTATGTAGGGACCGCAATGCTTAGCGCTCCGTCGCCTCCCACTACCCTATTAGGGATACATTCTGAAGATATAATATGTTCTGTAGCCAAAAAAACTAAAATAGAACCCTTTGTTATATTGGTCTGTCTGTATGTCACAGCTTTATTTATTTAATAAATCTTTACTCCCACTGACATGATATTTGTTATAAAGACATAAAATTGTAGTCTAAATCTATATACTTTAAAGCGTTAACTAGTGCAATATTTTATGTTTTATGTTTTAACCAACCATACTATACCATACGCCATTATATACCATTCCAGACTTTATTCTATTGGGTTATCTTAAGACCAAGTGTGTCACCACCATGGAGCACTCAACGTATAGAGACGAAATATCGGACCACCTTATTCACCACTGTTCATTTTATTTACAGTAACAAATATCAAATCTCGCTCGCATTAACCACAACATAATCAATACTGGACCTGTGTGTACATCTCTGTATAGATGTCTCTGAACAGATATTTACATAATGGCTTATTATTGTATTTGGTGGTGTGGCAAAAACAGCAAAAAATTAAACTATAAAACAGAACGCAGTAACCGCAACAGTGTTCAGACGTAAATAGTTTTCATACCAAAATAAATGACATTGCCACTCTATAGGTTGAGTGTTCCATGGTCACCACTCACCAGCCAATAAATTTGTTAGTTTACAAGACGAGAGAGAGGATGTGAGAAAAATTAATGTAATTGTAGGTATTTAGTTAAGTACAGTTATTTAAATGTTTAAAGTAATCTTAACGAAATACATTAATGAATAGAAATCCCTTCGGGACTTTTAGTCCATACATAGTATTACAAATAAATAACCCTCAAAGTTCTAGCACCGCTGTCCGAAATCATAATAACGATCCCCTTTCACCCACCGGACGAGTATAATAGAGCTGTCAAAACTATAACACGACAAATTAAGTTTGTCAGCTTTGAAATAGGTGATTTAGTACAATATCTTGGGGAATTTAATTTGTAAGCATTATTTTCTTTGTACTCTAATCAATTTATGCTGGGAAAGTGCGTGAGTGAAACAGAAGTGGGTAGTTAGGATGAAAATAAACTGCTCGGTTTAACCTTGTACAAACGAAATTTTTGAACTAAGTACTCCAATAAATACGACACTGAACCGTAAGGAACCTTTGGGAACAGAGCAATTTAATTTTTTAACCGACTTAAAAAAAAGAGGAGATTCTATGTTCGTCTGTATAATGTATATTTTTTATGTAAGTGTTTACCAATAACTTCGTCAATTGTGGACCGATTTGAAATTTTTTTTATTTGTTTGAAAGAGTATCCTTCCGAGGTGGTCTCATTTAAATTTCACTGGTGTTGGAGCTTGGACTTTAAAGATAAACCTAATAACGCGAACTACTTATACATAAGCTTTATTTACATTGATGAATCTGTTGTAAATCATTGCGCTCCAGAATTAGAAAAGAAGTTAATTATAGATTTATCTTAGATATTTATTTAGGCCGAGGTCACTCAAAAGGGAGAAATATAAAAATTTGTAGAAAAAAAAATTAACCAACTTTAAAAAAACTTTAGATTGCTTAAATACACAACATTAAAAAAATCACGAATAAGTCCATTTTCGTACATCGAATTGGACTTGCCCATTGGGAGCGACGAAGCAATAGCAGTCTCGCACGCTTATTACGTAACTTGCCGACAGCATGCGACAGCCAATATCGCGCGATGTCTGCTGTCAAAACGAGCATTTGGATAATGTAATTTGTATAGTGGAGCTAAATCTACCGCGAAAAGTGCATTTTACGGTATTGAATACATAATAGATACGCAATCGTCATACATGATACTAATTTTTTATTACAATTAATCACCGGTCGCTGTGATCGCATGGCTGTCGCTGTCTGCAAATTTTCAGGTAATAACCCCATCTTACTTACATCGAATTAAATCGACTTACATCGAAGCACCACACGTTGGAGGAGATAAATTTGTATCCCGTGTCACGCTCTGTCAGCGCGTGGCACTACCATCAATGTTTTGATTGCTATTCTAGTGTTATGTATAATTCAATGTTTATCTTGTATACTTGTGTGTACTTATAATGATTCTCTTGTACATCATTCCGTTCCAGAAATAGAAAAGAAGTCCATTCTAGACCTACCCGAGATATTTATTAATGCTAAGGTCACAAAGGAGATCACAAGGATCACAAAGGAAAGAAATACAAAATGTATAATTGCGACTCGCTCTGTAAACTTGTGTACAGTATACTCGTGTACAGAGACAGTCGAAATTTGAGTTGCACGGGATATCTTTCAGGTGATTTTATTTTTAGTTTACATTTTTTTAGGATTTAGTTCATAAAGAAAAACGAAAACCTTAGATTACTGTGCATATTTCTCAGAAACCATGTAACGTACGTACTAACTACTTGCACACTCGAAAGACACTGATAGTTCTTGTTACCACATACGAAGCTGTACTGGCTATCATTTTAAATAGTCACACAGCTATCACATAGCTGTGATAATCACAGGCGACTTAAAGAAGGAGAAAATGGATACCTATTTCAGCTCGACTTTAACATTCCCTTCATAAAAAGGGAATGTGCAAGTCGAGCTGAAATGGCCTGAAATGGACTGGTGAAGCCGAATTTTTATAATTTCCGGAAATATAAAGCTTCAATCGATTAAAAGTTCAAAATATAAAGAAAATACTGAGACCTCCGGAAATTAAGTTTAAAAATGTAACGTTTTATGAACATTATACGCAACTCTGTTATTTTTTTTATTTCACACCCGACCTGTATCACTGAGAGCAATAGTGATCTACTGTGATCGCCACCATGTTACAAAATATCCCCAAGTCACACTGCAATCAATAACCGCAGGATATTCCTTGGAGAGATGTGCTGAACCTCCTCCGGACTCAGAAAATACTAGCCGAGACAGAGTCGACGAGTGCTGTGACGAGTGGCGCATGTTTCATCCGCATCCTGGCTGTACCTACAGAGTACATTAAGTACCAACACGTACCTGTGTCCTTGTGTACCTGAGTCTCATGTTAAACATCATGTACGAATTAAGGATCAATGCCCAGTAAGTGCAGAAATCTCTGTGCGCGAGTCAAACTAGCAGTTTTAACAAAAGTTTGTTAGTAAAAGTTGTGCATAATATTAATATCTATAAAAAGCTCTGTGTATGACGATATATAATATAAAATAATTCTTAAACAGTGCCATAAGATGTCACTAGTATGTAATACCTTTCTATTTATCGCTAAAACCAATTTAATCCAG
Organism: Zeuzera pyrina; assembly: GCA_907165235.1. NCBI lineage: Eukaryota > Metazoa > Arthropoda > Insecta > Lepidoptera > Cossidae > Zeuzera > Zeuzera pyrina. The sequence continues at coordinate 7,223,764 of OU015646.1, read as the reverse complement.
TCATAACTGGATCAAAGTGGCGCATTCCGGCTTGTAATAACTGCGAATTACAGCTTCGCAAACATATTTTTGTTGTAGCGTACAGAACATGAACTTAAACGCACAATGTTAGGGTTCATGTTTGAATAATTTTTGTATAGGATGATATGAATAACGTGGTAGACTGTGTCAACAATAGCGGACGCCATATTAGGTTAGAGAGGGGTGCGGATCAAATACAACTCTTTTAATTTTGCAAGCAGAAGCTCCAATATTGGCGTGATTTGATTATATAAAGGGATGCTTGTATACAATAGGATTTCATCAGAATTATGAATAATTATCCGGTTATGGCGAAATCACAAGATGGGTATAATGGATTCAGGGGGACCTATATTTGAACTCTAAAATCGCAACTCACCATTTTGAGGTGTCCGTAGTCAAAGTGATAAACACGGAACCTGATGATTTCATTATCTTTATCTGTCTGTCTCACTGTCTGTCCTTATGTTTTAGCTGTTTCATTCCGTCATCAACATATCTACTCGGTACAGAAATAGAAATCGTAACTCAATGCCAGAAATGAAATACAATTTTTTTTTTATTTAAGTCAAATTTCCTTCGAAATTGTTGAACCCTAAGTTAATACATATCGGACTTGTGCTTGGCCGGTTTTAGTCTTTTTTAAATGAAATCAATGCCTAGAGTTCAGGAATTAACCTAATACTAAGCAACAAACCGTTACAGCTTAGCAATAATTTATAGCGAATTAGCGAACACGCAAAAAATAAAAAAAAAATCAGTAAGTAAATTTTAAATACTGTAACGAAGCGAGTTAACGTCACTGTCACCGGGTCTGCCTAGTTGACATCACATCCTGCCTGCCACATCTATTGTCGCCAAGGCGTGGGAGAAGTGACGTCAGCAAGTCATAAAGCCGGTACTTGCCAAGATCTGGATCATTCTACATCATTCTGTGAGATTAGTTGTTAATTATTCTTCGTTAGCTATACGCTACAACATGTTATAGTTTGTAATTTATCGTTAATTATTGATAAATTAAATGTAAAAGTACCTATTCGTAGTGTGTGTTCTTTATCGCTGCAACAATACACTTTGAATAAGCAATAATAATCAAACTACATACGAAATAAATACCTTTGTTACGATAATTAGTACTCGTATGAATTGTATTTGTAAAATTACTGCATACTGCATAAACTTATCCTCGCACCCACTCAGTGGGCGACTTTTGATTTTATCGTCTTTTCGTCTACTCTTTTCATCAGGTGTTAGTACTACGGGGTGAGCTATTTGTAATAAGAGTAATTTTGTATAGAAACTGCATATGTGACATGTGTTTCTAAATAGTTAAGTTTTTACCCACCTGTTATGTGTTTCTAAATAGTTAAGTTTTTACCCACCTGTTATGTGTTTCTAAATAGTTAAGTTTTTACCCACCTGTTAAATTACGCAATTTTTAATTCATAGTTTTCATTAAGTGTAAGTATTACAAAAATCTTATAATTTGTTTGGATCAAATTATTGAAATTAATTTAATTGTTTGTCGATCAAGAGATATAATATTGGTACTTATTACAAGAAACTTCTATGGACTTCTATGGACCCATCTTATCTTTAGAAGTATCGTTGAGAAAAGTTTGAAAACGACATATTATATAGAATATTGAGAAGATATATATTAAAGGAAAATTATCAGGATAACAGTATTTTTTTAACATGAAAAGAAAACTCCGCGATAAACATTATTTTGTGATTGGCAACTATTTTTCGTAGGACCTAAATAGAAAGCTCTAGAAAAATTTTGTTCTGCGGGTGGCGATTGGTAATAACTGGCAGTAAGTACAAGACACGGATTTTGCTTGGACATACGAATTAAGGATAAATGTATATTGCTGCAGAAGAGAACATTTTGAACTTTATCTCTATTAAGTAACGTACAAATTAGATATAAAATCAAAATCCGACGGTAGTATACGCGACGGTATCCGACGCGAATTTTCGGGAATACTCTAGAACTTTCGGGAAGACACGTACTCGTTTTTAGTCTCATGTCTAATTTATACGTTACTTAGTGGAGATAAGGTTCAAAATTTTGTGCACTAAAAATTCGCATCACTTTCCCGTCAATGTAAATTGACGCAAAGACGTCCATTGTTGTTATACTCACACATAGACAATAAAAATTATTATCGTTTCTTGCTTCATAGAATAATTTTCAATCCCACCCACAAACGTGGCGTCAAACAGTCCATGAATTAGGGGTAAATTGCGTGTGTCGCCGACGTCATGATAAACTGGGTTAAGTGGGTCGTGCGCAAAGTAAACCTCGTTACAAAGGGCGCTTGCATCGCTCCATAGGTACTTGCGCCGATAATAACATTTATATTCTTAAAACATCAACTATGGTCTGTTTAGGCGACTCATTGGACATTTTGACGGCAGGGATCTCAATTTTTTTAAGTGACTACAAAACGTATGACAGTGATATTTGGTAATCTGATTCTTCATTTCAATGACTTCGTTTTGCCAGTTGCGATATACGATTGCTTAACTTTTGTAACACAAAAATATCAAAGGAACCTCTTTTAAAACAGAGATTTACATTTTTCCGAGTTACGGGCTCGATTTATGTTTCTAAATTTTTTGTATGGTTTAATCTATATATATTCTTCAAAATGACAGTTGAATTTTTAAAACTAGGTACGAGTAATTATAGTTTTTCCAAGTATAGTTACATAAAATAATCGCTAGAAATGTTACTTGTCATCTCCTCCAAAATAAATTATGCTTCATCACTATTCACTTCGACGACAGAATCACGGCCATGGACGTATTAAAGTGGGGTGTTCAAGGGGTCCAGAACCCCCCTTAGTCTACGCTTTTGATTTGAAAGATCTTATGCGGCGGATCAGATTGGCCGTTAGCCTATAGCAGTATATAGCCTATAAGCAGTGTTACTATTCACTTTGGAACACATTGCCTGTGTTTTTTGAATAAAAAATAATTAAATTTTATCTCTAAAAAAATCTGAATATTTTGTTTTTAATTATAATTAAGTATTCCATAATTTTTTATTATGCCATATTTATTTCTTTTAATAAACCATCCTTTTATGCATATTTCCTATACAAAACAGTTTTGTTCGCGACGTAGAAAATTAGATTATAGATAATATCGCAAATGTAAATAAAAAGTAATATACAAAGAAATAGTAATAATAGGTACAGATAGTTAAGTATAGACCTATGTTGAGAGTAAGATAATGAAATAGATGTTAATAATAAAGAAATAGATAGATATATGTGTTAATATAGACATATTGTAATAGGGAAAGAGAATTATATAGTATTATTAGTTAATAGTTAGATATAGAAATAGATATATAGAAATAGAAATGTTTTTTTTTTTTTTGTTTCTGAGAGGTGAAATTAAACCCCCGCGGGCTACCCAGCCAGACTCTACGCCGACTGGGGAGTGTCGGACTCGAACCCCCGAGGGAAGGCGACACGCCCAGCCCGCCCCCCAAAACGACGAAGGCGACCCCTCAGGCCTCCGGAGCTCCCGCGGCCCCTCTGGCCAAACAAAAAGCGCCTACCTCAAAGGCCACCCAGGCCCCTTAGGCCGACAAAACCAAAACACCGCCGCCGGTGTTTATTCAAGAAAAAGCGTCATGGGATAGGGTCTCTCGGGCCTTAGACGCGCGCCGCATCAAATTCAACTCCACCCGCAACACTGCACAGGGCATTAAGGTGCAGGTCCCCACCCCGGCTGACCATCGGGAGCTCACAGCGCTCCTACGCTCGGAGCGCATAGGTTTCCATACTTATGCGCTCCCGGAGGAGCGCCAGCTTCGCGTGGTCATCCGCGGCCTCCCCAAGGAGCTCCCGGAAGAGCTCATTCATGGCGACCTTAAGTCGCAAAACCTCCCGGCGCGTGAAGTCCACCGCCTTTACAAGCCCCGCTCGAAGGAGGCCTTCGACCTCGTGTTGGTCGTACTCGACCTCTCCCCCGAGGGAAAGGCCGTTTTCCAGATAAAATCCGTGTGTAGGATTTCCGGCCTCTCCGTAGAGGCCCCGCACAAGCGCGGCACGGTGGGTCAATGCCACCGCTGCCAACTGTACGGGCACTCGGCCCGCAACTGCTTCGCACGGCCTAGGTGCGTCAAGTGCCACGGAGACCACGGCACCCCCGAGTGCTCCCGCACGCCAGAGACGTCTGACTCTCCCGGTTGCGTACTGTGCGGAGAGCTCGAACATCCCGCGAACTATCGCGGATGCCCGAGAGCTCCGCGCCGTCGCCGCCGTGGGGGTAAGTCGCCCCGAGCCGGCGGAGCACATCAAGGGCCAATGCCGCGGCCCCCCTGCACACCCAGCCCAACCTAGGGCCACCCCTACCGCGACCTGCGCACCCACACGGCCCGCGCCCTCTGCGCCAGCCAAACCCGTGCCCTCTGCGCCGCCATAACTCGCGCCCTCTGCGCCGCCACAACCCGCGCCCTCCGCGCCAACTCAACCTGCGCCCTCAGCGCCGAACAAACCCACGCCCTCAGCGCCGACCAATCCAGCGCCCGCGCGCGCTCTACCGGCCCGAGAGACCATAGCGCCGACGCCAGCACAACAACCGTGGCGTAAGGGGCCCGCGCCTCAAACGCGTTCAGCGGCGACGGCTCCTTAAGCGCCGGCATCCGATCTCCTCGGCGACATCCGAATGCTCGCCGACCTCGTTAAGGATATCAACCTTAACGAAATTAAATTAGTCGCGCGCAAAATCCGCGACTGTAGCGACGGGATGGGACGGCTCGTCATACTCGCCGAACACGCGTCCCTTCTAGACAGCCTAAGCCGCTTCACGGCGCCCCCTCGTAGGTTATAAAACCGGGCACCCACGAGACAACTCCCTCCGCGCGCATCAAACCGCGCGGGCTCTCAATCTCATTTTTTAACGCGGACGGACTCCGCAGGCAACGCGATCTTCTTCACGAGTTTACGCGAGACCACCAAATAGATATAATGCTAGTGCAGGAAACCTTTTTGAAACCTAGAAATCGCGACCCCGGTCTCTCCGGGCTTAACATCGTGCGAAACGATAGGGTGCCCGCCCCCAAAGACGGCACTATTATCTACTACAGAAGGTCCCTGCACTGCATTCCGATCGATACGCCCGCACTCACCAACATAGAGGCGTCGGTGTGCCGGGTGGCCCTCACGGGGCACGTGCCTGTCACACTCGCGTCTGTTTATCTCCCTCCCGGTAAAGCGCTAATTAGAAGCGATCTAGAGGCCCTCCTAAACTTAGACGACTCTGTCATACTCGCCGGCGACCTCAACGCTAAACATCGTCGCTGGAATTCGCACCCCACCTCGCGAAATGGCAGAGCTTTAGACGAACTAACCGATGTCCTTAACTTTGACGTTATCGCCCCCATGACGCCCACCCACTATCCCAGAGTTACAACACACAGACCGGACGTACTTGGCATAGCGCTTCTAAAGAACGTAGCTCTAACACTGCACTCAACAGAGGCGTTACACGAGTTAGAGTCTGACCATAGGCCGGTACTACTCAAACTAGGACCTATGATAGACACTAGGACGCTCACAAAAACCGTGACGGATTGGCAGAGTTTAGACGAAACGCTAAACTCTGAGAATTCGCCGCGGCTTAACGCGATATCGGACGTTGTCCGTTCCGCCGAGGACGCGACCGCGGCGATAGACGCGCTCACCGCCCACATCCGCGAATCGGTCTCCTCGTGCTCCCGTGAGGTCCTGGCGGCGAACGACCGCCGTTGGGAGCTCCCTCGAGACATCCGTCGGCTGATCAGAGCCAAGAACGCCGCGACCCGCGCTTACGACTCGTTTCCCTCAGAAACGAATAAACGCAACTTACGCGCCCTCCAACGCGAAGTCAAATACCGAATTTCCGAACTTAGGGATAACAGGTGGACCGATCTCATGCGAGAGATCGAGCCGACGCACCAGGCTTACTGGAAGTTGGCCCGATCTCTCAAATCGGACACGTTCCAAACAATGCCGCCTCTGCTCAGCTTTCGACGATGTAGATGAAGTCGAACTCTTGGCCGACACTCTGGAGGTCCAATGCTCCCCTAGCTCTCAGCCTGTAGATCAGAACCATTTAGACATGGTCAATCGCGAAGTAGGCTCCCTACCGCCCGCGACCGCCCCCTGCCAACTCAGACCCGCGACGGTTGACGAAGTTCAGGACATTGTCAAGGCTCTCAAACCTAGAAAAGCCCCCGGTAGAGACGGCATCTCCAACCGAGTAGTCAAACTTTTTTCGATGCGCCTTCTCGCGCTTTTGGCAGCTATTATCAATGCCGCCATGGCGAACCGCGTCTTCTCAGCCGCCTGGAAGGAAGCGATCGTCATCGGAATCCCGAAACCGGGTAAACCCCGCAGTAGCCCCAATAGCTATCGCCCAATCTGTCTCCTTAGCGTGCTAGGGAAAATTTACGAACGGGTCCTTCTGGCTCGTCTCAAAGCCCACTTAGACACTTCCGGTCTCCTCATAGACGAGCAATTTGGCTTTTGAGCCAAACACTCGTGCATACTACAAGTGCACCGCCTCACGGAATACATCCTGGAGGGCCTTAACCGCCCGAGTCGCACTATAGGCACGGGGGCCCTCTTCTTCGATATAGCGAAGGTGTTCGACAAAGTCTGGCACGCCGGGCTGGTGTACAAGCTGCGCCGGCTCGGCGTGCCCGACGATCTCGTACGCATAGTACGGGACTTTTTGTCGGACCGCTCCTTCCGCTATAGAGTCGAAGGGGTGCTCTCCTCTCCCCGCCCCATCAGGGCAGGCGTCCCACAGGGCTCCGTTTTATCGCCCACGCTCTACTCGCTCTACACGAACGACGTCCCCAAAACCCCCGGTATAGAGCTCGCCCTATTCGCGGACTATACCGCACTGTTCACATCAGACCGTAGTCGCCTCAGAGTCTCCCAACTCCTCCAAGTCGCGGTCACGAGCCTAGGCGAGTGGTTCCGTCTTTGGAGAATCGAAGTCAACCCTGAGAAAAGCGCCGCCGTGTATTTCTCGAGGGGCACGACGACCAGCCACGCCCGCCGCGCTAACACTCTCCGTACTATCACGCTCTTCGGCCAGGATATCCCTTGGACTAGGAAAGTCAAATACTTAGGAGTCACCCTTGACAGTGCCGTGACCTTCGGCCAACACATCAAAACGGTCCGCGTTCGTCCTCGGTCGTCTCAACATGCTCATTTGCGCTAAAAGCAAAATGTCCCTCAGACATAAAGTTACCTTATATAAGACGTGCGTCAGGCCTATCATGACGTACGCCAGTGTAGTATTCGCTCACGCTGCGCGCACTCACATTAACTACCTCCAAGTTATTCAGAATAGGTTCATGCGCAGGGCCACCGGTGCCCCTCCTTACGTGCACAACGTAGATGTCCACTACGACCTAGAATTGCCCTCTATAACTCAATATCTAAAAGAGGCGTCCCAACGCTTCTTTCACCGTTCCTCCTTACACCCTAACCCCTTAGTGGTCAGGGCGTCATCGTACACCCCCGAACCCCGCGTCCGCAAACGCTATCGTAGGCCTAGACATGTGTAGGCGATAGCGACGACGACATTACACGTTCGAACTCGTATTCCAGCCAGGTCACACACAAGTTTCGATGTATTTCCCCGAATAGCCAACTTAAGTCGTACGACAGAAATATTGCACGATTGGATGATATGTTTGTGTTATTACCAATTGGTTGAATTTATTGGCGTTAAAAACTCTGCGTTTTTATGCCGTGAATTCACGAATAAAAACTAGATTTCCTTCGTGCATTATATTGGACTATGTGGAAGCTATAGATGAACACGGCGTCTGTATTTTTCTTAAATTTTCTTACATACCTCCGTTTTATCTTGTTATAAAATAGTAGCCATAATTATAAAATAATAATAATTTCAAATATTGAAACCGCACAATCAAAGACGCAATCTACATAATTATTATAGTCTAACTTTTAATTCGGTAGAGTGATTTGACGTTTTAATGTGTCAGCGTTCTAATGATGTGGCCAGCTAAAATAGTGTCGTTGAATACTTGAACTAAATCTATGTCGATTCAACTAAATCGATCGACTACTCCAGCGTTTATTTTATTTATTTATTTCAATATTTATGGCACACACATAATACACAAACAGAAAGTTACATGTAGAGAAGATAAGCAAAGGGTACAGCTTATTTCTATTAGAAATTTCTTCCAGCAGACCCACGAGAGTGACAGTTTCGTTTAAGAAAGATAGACACTATGTGTACATATTATGCATACTATATATATATTATATTATATATTATATATATATTTGTATCCTGTAAGCGATTCAACGTCCTCTGAAGAAAAAAGTGCATTTAAAGTGGCGTCCACCTGCATATGACGTCCGTATAGGAGATGCCACTTTTTTAAAGGCGTGCACTGGTGTCCTATTGGTCCTAACTAGCTGCAGAACAAAAATCGATGGAAGTCAAAATTTCAATGCGTAGCCTGGAAATGTATAACGAAAAGTTCCGGAAGAATTCACGCACAGGCGCTACTATACTATGCTATGTTATGCTATGCTATGTTATGCTATGCTATGCTATGCTATGCTATGCTATACTATACTATGCTATACTATACTATAATATACACAATCGTATTCCTCGATTACTTTTTGACGACTTTTTGAACCGCGTATTCGACTTCCGCGTATTGCAACGTTGCCAGCTTGCTCTCTTTCTCCTTATTGTTTAATTGCCCTCGTGGTTTTCACTGTTTGAATTCATTGTTTTAGATTTATTATATACTATTATAGGCAACGCACGCGTTGCGTATGATTTGACGCTCGAGATAATATATATGTCGCAGTCGGATCGTATAATCCGCCGTATTACATTACGGCTAGCTGTTATCAAAAACAGGGCCGTTTTGAAATACGGCGATTCAACGATTAGCCAGATTGAATGCGGCAAAATAAAAAACCGCCGGAATGTATTCGGCGCCACACGTTAATCAACACGGCTAGCCATAATGTAATACAGCGAGACATTAGCCGCCTCTTTGACAGTTTTTAGTTCCGATTCTTAACACTCGTGGCGCTGCCTGACATAACAACAACAATGGCGTCGGATACAGAAAGTGTGTTGCTAAATTGCGAAGTTATAAGTGAATTAAACAAAGAAAACATGTTAAATATGTCCGTGAACAGTGACTTTAAGAACAATTTTCAGGTACAATTAAAGGATTTCTATTCTTCTCAATGTGGAACAGTAAAGAAACCATGGACAAAGGACCGAGTTTTAGAGGTTATAACGCACATCAAAACTGCTAAAGTGGCTATGGATTCTGGTGTTCGGCGGAACCCTACACAATATTATTGTTGTGAAAAATATGATCTTATGAATGTGGCCGATGAAGATTATTTGATCTTAAAGAAAAATAATCCAGAAGATCCTACTATTCGACAGTACTAATCCGCCTTATTAGAATACTCTCTTGAAGTAGGTTAGGTTAGGTACGTGTATAAACCACAATGCGCGAGCCGAGTGAGCGAAGCGAGCGTGCCGCGGTAGCGGCCGGCGAAGCGCCAGGTCGGAATCCGTCTTATGAAATTACTCTCTTTGGGTAAGTTAGATTAGGTAAGTGTATAAATCATAACGTGCGAGCCGAGCGTGCCGCGGCAGCGGGCGGCGAAGCGCTAGCCCAGAACTCGCCCTATAAGAACACTTTAAAATTGTGAAATGTCGGAAGGAAAGGATTTTTTTATGAATTAATTTCATTAAAGAAAAGTTTATTTTATATTTATGTTACATTACATATTGTGTTTATATTAGAAGTCATAAACATTATTTTACTGTCATCCTACTAATTCCTCAATCTTCTTTTAATACGATAACAGTCTAAAGCGCTTCCTTATTCTGTAAATATGGTCACCCTACAATCTAAGTAGTAGTACGATGCGGCTAAACGTGGGCCGCCTTATTGAAGAACGTATCGCAATGACAATACGGCTAATCGTTGAACCGCCGCATTTCAAAACGGCCCTGTTTTTGATAACAGCTAGCCGTAATGTAATACGGCGGATTGTACAATCAGACTGCGACATATACACTTAACTAGATGGAGACTACGTACGGTCGCGTGCTTCTTTTTAATAGACGCCGGCTTGGTGATTTGCAACGATTAAAATTGAATGATTACAGTGAACAGGTAACGATACTAATAAGTGTAAAGAATTCTAAGATGTTCGTTCTAAAACAAAAAAAGAAATTAGTAGACAAATTAAAAAGAATAACTTAAAACTTTAACATTGCTTTACATTTTTTAGCTCTGTGCTGTTTCTCAATATTTTAAATAAGAGCAATTTTCAGAATAGTTTAGTAATTTTAAGAACAGTTTTCTTTCCTATTAAATAAAATCCAGGTATCTATGAAGGTACCTAATTCATAAAAAGACTAGAAATGTTTGTAGCCTCTGACTACACGTTCAGATTTAATAGTATGAATTTTTAAAGGCCTATGTAGATTTTTCTACTAGGCACTCCTTGAGGCATAAAAATAAGAAGTAAATATGACTTTTGAAAAATTTATTATGAACTCGTCTTGTAAACATTGGTTTTAACATCTTTTTACTTCCAGTTTTTACAGTATGGTTTTTTAATTTTTTTAATTAACTTTTTTTTATTTCTAAACTTTTCGTTTTCAGAATTTGAAGATTACGTATTAAAATGTAGCCTATGACAAAGCTTGGAATAAGACCAATCCGATGATACCTTGCACTTCAAAATCCATGAAAATGTTTAGCCTGCAGGAGGTCACAAATAAACATACATACATACATACACACACGAACACACATGCACGCATGTCCGCACGCACGCACGCCACCATACCACCACCACCGACCAAGCAGTCGGGTAAAAAAGGACGAGGTTCACAATTCATTTGTAATTTTTTTTTACTTTTTTTATGTATGTTACCTACGCAATATCTTCGCCATTTGCGTACCGATTTTGATAATTCTTTTTTTTACCCTACCAAATTAGTAGACTTTCTGTTGTTGCTTATTGATTTGGCACCGACTCCAATAACTGTCAAATTTATTTGTTTAAACTTTGGATTAAAACATTTGTATCGTGTTTATGAAGATACTTTTGAACTTGAATTTTTACATAGTACACAAGTTCGATCGGTGAGTGACAAATCTCGTATTTTGTACTTTGCAGTGTTTTTATCGAAGTTGGTTTCATTTCTTTCTTATTACAAATCTCGAAAAAATACTTTTTCAATCTATTTCATCTTCGCTCTGGTCAAAAGCCCTCTCATCTAATTCCTTATATCTACCTCACATTAATAAATCGCACAATGTTGGAAGGATTGAAGTCAATTAGACAAACATTCGATAGCTATATATGGACACCCGATAGCCACATATGGACGTTCGATTGCTATATATGGATGTCCGATAATAGCATATGGACATCCCATAACTATTGACGGACGTCTGATAGATAAATAGTCTGATAGATAATTTTACTGCTATTTATGATAAAATTGTTATCTATTTATGATTCAATTCAATTAATTCAATTAGAAAAAATATTTGATAATTCATCCACTGAATTTTTTCCTGTTAACCGATTCTGCTAAAACCTGGCACACATATGTGTGCCAAGTGTTCGATGACACTACAACATAATGGAGACCTGGATTTGATCTGATGATGGAAACGGAAGACAGTCGAGAGACTCCTCAACTAAACCTGTCAAATATATTCACTCCGTGTTTCTCTTATATTGCCTACCTCATATCAATAAACTGCATATGCAGAAAGGATTTAGATAGATGGAGCAAATGTTCGATAGCTATATACATATACGGTCACCCGATAACTACAAACGGACGCCCGATTGCTACTGACAGACACATACGGACGCCAAGTAACTACGTAGGTGACTTTCAATAAGGCTTTCTAATTAATGGCTTTTTGTGATAAAAGTATCTATTTTTACAAGCTTTTATTTAGGAGTCCGCCTATGCAGACTTTGGTGTTTGGTGACCTGGTTTCTTAATATCTAAGACGACTGAGAGTTAGATATTTGGGTTCACTTTAGCTCTATCTTGGAATCCTTGAACATCGAAACATGATTGGAGAAAAAAACCTCTATAAAAAATTCCAGAAAATACCCTGTTTTGTACAAAGGTTTTTACTAAATTGAATAGGTAATTATAATATCTCAAATCTTTAAAACCAATTTTTAATTGGTAACGTAGTTTTCTTGCAAATTACAATTACGTGCAAAAACAATTGTTGAGATTTCGCTGCACTGAAATGTGATCAAACTGCAACTGCAAGAATCAACTTTATTGTTATCGCCGTAGGGCGCGGGGGTAATGAACGAATTCAGTTGAACTGGGCTGTGTAGGCGTACTCTTAACTTGCAATGTTTTTTGTATTAATTTGTTTGTTTAGGTTAAACCTCGCAGGCTCAATGGTCTTGTTGCGTAATTTCCTAAACCTACCCCTTTGAATAAAACTTTACGCGACTGGCTTAAGAACATGAACATACTGATTATTATAGGATAGTACGTGTCTATTTATCATACTTTGGTGATGACACTTCTGTGAAGCAGCCATATTTTAACATTTTGTAGGTTCGGGGTTTACACGTTACTGTGGGTTTTACAAACTCTTTGTTTTATTTTTTATTTTTGGAGCATTTTAATAAAAGTTTTTTGATAAAATATTTTTTACACATTATTGACAAGTACATTTTTTCTAACTTATTCCATCTCCTTTTTAGTCACAGGCCCTCAATATATCTCGGTACCTTGACATCTCCATCTAATACTTTTTACCTACCTCACATCAATAAATTGCACATTTTTGAATGATTTATATAAATTAACAAAAGTTTGATAGTTATATTCGGACGACCGATAGCGATATATGGACGTCCGAAAGTTATATACGGACGTCCGATAGGCAAATACGGACGCCAAATAACAATATAGATACAGACTTTCATCACATCTAATAATTTTAGCTACTTCGTATCAATAAACTGCACACGCAGATTTAGGTAATTTGGGTAAAAGTTCGATAGCTACGTACGGACAACTAATAGCCATATATGGACGTCCGATAGATATACACGGACGTTTAGTAGGCAAATATGGACGCTAAATAACATTATAGGACCAGATTTTTATTATGACTGTCCAGTTTATGGCTATTCATAATAAAATTATTTTTTCAAATTGCGAACAAATACTGTTTTCAAACCCATTCCTACCCCCTTTTGGTCGAGGGCATCCCATTTCTCTTAATGTATCTCGGTACCTTGACATCTACATCTAATACTTTTTACCTACCTCACGTCAATAAATTGCACATGTAAGAAGGATTTAAGTAAATTAAGCAAAAGTATGATAGTTATATATGGACGACCGATAGCTATATATAGAAGTCCGATAGCTATATACAGACGTTCGATAGGCAAATACGGACACCAAATAACAACATAGACACAGACTTTAATTATGACTTTCCAGTTTAGAGCTAATATAAAGCTTATAATAAAATTTTTGTTTTTAACAGACTTAAAAAAAGGAAGTTCGCAATACATTTGTAAATTTTTACTTTTTTTATATATGTTACGCAATATCTTTTTTAGCCTACCGGACTAGTAGATTTTCTGTTGTTGTTTATTGGATTGGCGCCAACTTAATAACTTTCAAATTTAATTATTTAAATCTCTGATTTAAAAATTTGTATCGCGATTATGAAGATACTTTTGAACTTCAGTTTTGATATAGTATTACGGATAACTATTTCAAAGCTGCTTCAAAATTTATTTATATAGTGAGGTGCTTAATAACATTTTTGTAGGTAGCTTACCGCCTGGTATACCTAGTAATAAAAATGTTTTGTAATTCTTTCTCAAATTTGTTAATAATTTTGGACTGCAAAGATGTTACCTTCTAAAACAATTTATAAACATTATTAATGTCTGTTATATTTTTATATATAGATAATGAACAGGAATTTTTCACACAAACATGTAAAAGTCCAGATCCTTATTTTTGTTGCTTAAGTACTAACATTTGAAAAATCGGTCAGAATAACGTGTGAAAAAACATTCACTTTAAAATTTAATTTTAATAGGAAATACACGACAAATTCGAAAAGACTGAGATAAAACAGAAATTAAAAGCTGGCAACGTCGCATTAAGTACACCAACTCACAGGATGTAAAAAAGTCGGCGCATTAGGCAAATTGTGATCGAAATATACAGGAAGCCAAGAACTTATCAAAATGAATTGGGGTTCATAAATGCATGGGCCCGACTGAAACGAGAATATTGCGGTAAATGAAGATATAGGAAAGTGAAATACCACATGGAGCAGAAAATCAAAATATTAAGCAATATTATGAAATTTAAAAAAATGTAAGCGGAACGGGGGGACATCGTAATAATGCACAACATGTAGGACGCAATAAAACAAATTATGTATATTCAGCTCAACTTTGATGTACATCTTTCAAGTAGTGTTCCTCGACAGCGCGGTTGAAACAAGCAATGGACTGGCTTTCTCGAATTTGATGGGGAAGAGAATTCCACAACCTAGCTGCTTGGACAGTAAAAGATTTGGCAAAGAATTCAGTGGAGTGAGAAGGAATTTGAAGTAAAGTTTGAATATGAGAGCGACAGAGTTTATTGGAAGGTCGGACAACTGTGAACCGCTCTTTAAGATAAGAAGGTGACGAAAAAGAATGAAGCAAGGAGAGAATATGTAGATTTCTGCGTAAGCGGATGGGTAGACACGAGTTGGGACCTGAATTATGAAAAGTGGTCATATTTACGCAGCCCAAATATGAATCGTATGCAGAGGTTTTGTAATCTTTCTAATTTGTTGACTAATGTTTCGGTAGCATCAAGGAAACACGTTTAATTCATTATATTAATTTAATACTGACATGACCCTGTAGCTTCGCCATTTCACAGTGTATTAAATAATACGAATAAACATTATATTTTATTTTTACTTTTTTTTACTGTTTTACCCACTTTCCTTATTGCTACAAATATTCACATTTTTTCGACGCTACAGCTTATCTCATGAAAGGAATGATCCAAAAGGAGATTTCATGCGGATAATGCCGCGGGACAACTGCTACAGACTAATGATAATAAAGTCGACATAGAGGCACATCACTATTTAGAAAATTGTACAAACTGGTTACCCTAGAAACGTCAAATCACTCTATAGAGTAAAACGTCGGACTATTATAGGTATGTACACCTGGGAGTATTTATCGACTGCCTTCGATAATTTTCAAGTGCGATAACTGATAAAAAAAACTATATTGTGCAGCCCTGATTTCGTATTTCGTAAACGTATGCAAGAGGAACATATGCGTGAGAAGAATGATGAGATTTGAGGAAGCGAAAGGAGTATATAAGGACCACGACGCTTGGCGCTCCGCCCTCTTTTACTACCCCGTTAGGGATACAGCGTGAAGATGAGTTATATAATGTATGCAAGAGGACTTTTTAAATGAAAAACACGAATGCTATATTTTAAAATTTATTTTAATAGTAAATCTGACTACTTACAGCACGAAAAATAATTATTGGAAATATTTTTTACGATATTATGTTTCTATAACGCTTATGTACTAAGTGTTGAGCTTCATAGTAAAATTAATATAGGTATCTAATATATAGAAACATCTTTCTTTGATTTCGAAATAAAATATTTGTAGAGCTCATATGGTTATATGGTAATTAAGGTGGCATTACAAACACTTAAACAATCGTTTTTCAAATTTTTGTCTGTTTATAAACTTTTAAATATTATAAAATGTATCTAAAACGGGAGATTTAACGCGATTACCTTTTTATTCTGGCTTGACGTTTCGACCGAGTTGCATCGATCGTGGTCTCAAGCAAACTGTCAAACAAACGTCAAGCCAGAATAAAAAGGTAATCGCGTTAAATTTCCCATTTTAGACATATCATTGGTTCAAACAAGAAAAGATACGTATATTTATTATACATACGATGCATGTATACATTTGCAATACTAATATATGGCTATACATTAAAATAAAAATATTAGTTTTTTGTTTTTCTCTAGCTTTCGTGCGTGATCCTTAGTTAATTGGTGTAAATCGATCCATGTTATTTTTTGCCTGGGGTTATTATTTTTATTTCTGTTTTTCTTTGAGAAATAAAATTGTCGTAATAATAGCCTGTAGTTAGATTTTCAATTGTTTTGAAATTCAACAAAATTTGGTGCTACAACAATGAAAATGCACAGACAAACTTACGAATGAATACTAGTTTTACTAAATGAAGTTATTTTAACAAATACCTTTGTTTCTGACTGTATTTCCAATTTTATCAAACGATAACTAAAATAAAATATATCGATACCTAAAATAAAATATAGACTAATTACAAAATGACTAGTCACAAATAAGTTCTATTATCTATCTATTTACAGATACCTAATTATTATTATTTTTATTATTGCACTTATTTTCATTAAACGAAATTTAAAAAAAAATGACATCGACATCGAACCTTGAGAGTAAAGAAAGATAAAAATGAAATATAGTAAATCAGAGAGTGGTTGTCCACTGACAGCGATTGTCAAATTTTTGTAAGAAAAACCCTGAGACCAGGAATCCAATTAGACGGAGCATTTGTTCTAAGAGCGTATCCTTACGGTGTCCTTTTTTTGTAGACCGAGTTTCTATACTTACTAATAATGCACGTGACTAGGGACAGGTCAGGCACAATACTGTACAACAATACACAGCTAAACATGACGTATTTTTGTGAATACAAGCAGCCAAAACACTTAAGATTTACGAGTAATTTGCAAATAATTGTTTCATGACCGACTCATCAGCTGACACGAATTACACTGACAGTGCGAGGTTGCCATACTTATTATAACTAACTGTTTTGCTCGCGATTACATTAAAGATATCGCGAAAGAGACATGAAAATTCGTTTGACACACGGTGATAAGAGCGGCGACTTGTTATGGCTCCATCCAATATATTTCTTGGTCCAGGAAAAAACTTTATTTTGTCTTACTTTGCATTAGTTCTAATTTTTAAACAAGATAGAAAAACATTTGAACAAGATGGAATAACAACTTATTAGGTTACGTTGTGTTATTAATTTATTATATATTAAACTCAGTAATGTTTCCACTAAAAATAATAATAAATGATCATGAAATAATGTCTAAATGATTTATGATTATGAAATAATGTCTTTATGGAATGAAAATTGACTGAACAACACAAAATATTAAAACCATTTTTTATTGTCATCGCTGTTCGGATAAATCTAACACATCTATATTAGTTCCATTTAGTCTCAATTTAATAATTCCTTATACAGGGCGATTTAAAAATCATTGTACAAATTGAAACCAGTAGATCTCTCGCAACATAATGTACTACTACCTATAGTACAAATATTATAAAGATATTTTATAACAGAAAAATAAAAAATAATGCAAATACCAGAAGGATGTAACAATATTGATGTCTTTTAATATTATTCCATTCCAAAGCTGTTCTGATTACAAATACATTCAATACCGATGGTAGAATTGACGTTCAAAAATACCTTAAGTTATAACTGAGTTTAGTTTAATAAACACTGAATTTTATAGCAACCGATTTATGCTATCAGGTTACACGTTACCATCTGTAAGCTGTGCTCATTGCTGAAGTTACCGTTTGCATAGTTTTATAGTGCCTTATGCTCGGTCCATCTACGGAATAAGTAATAGCTTGAAAATATTTATGTATTTGTTTTTAATTAATTTAGTTAGAAATATTTTTAGCATATGAAATAACTATAAATTATATATATTATGTATAGTAAAATTATAAAGAGAGAATGGATTTTATAAGTTTGTTTATATGTGAAAGTTAATATCTGAAACCACTGCACCTTTTTTAAATATTCTTTCGCCATTTGAAAGGTGCATTATTCCGAATGGACATAGGCTAAATATTGTATATTTAACCCTAGCCAAGTCGGGATGGGCAGCTAGTTTTATGATATTGTTAATTTAAGTAAAACGTCAAAAGTGCCAGTTCGAATTTGACTAACGTTTTCAATATCGCCTTGTATATCTTCCTATCAAGAATATCTTATTTTTAATTTCGCTAAAACTACTATTAATTCATACTAACATTGTCAAAAAGAATTCAGACTAATCCAGAAAAACTATAATCTCCGCGGGTAATTTTTATGTGGAATTAGAACTTTAAAAAGAAAGAATACTAACAACTAGAAACAAGTCTGCATTCTTTTGACAATATCAGCCTATTTAATTTTATATTACATATTAAATTATTATTTTTACGTATTGTTAGCGGAGTAGTGTTGTGCGTAGTTCGACTCGCCGACGATATCGATATCGCTGTCGCTATGTTCTGTCTCCGAATCGGAAGTTTGTGTTGTCGACATGCGCGAATCTTCAACCTAAATAAATATTTTACTGTTAAATAATTTATTGTACATAAACACATAGATAAACAATAATAAACAAAAATTGACAATAAATTTAAGGCCTAAGGATTTTCCAATCAGGGTTGCCCCATGTTTAAATCAAAATGTTTTAAAAATATAGAATAGGAATTTAAACTTATTGTAAATTAAAATGTTATAAACTGTTATTAAAATAAATAAAAAATTACTTAATACAAGCTTAATACCTTGAAAGTAGGCTTGTTTGAATAAATTTATTTGGCTTCTGCTTTGAAATGAGATGAATTTCCATAAACTCACCCATGAGTTATAACTCGTTTAATGTAGTTACTCACTTTTCGACACTCGATTGTCGGCTGCGGATGTTTCGTGCTGAAATCTACTGCCGCAGCACCTGTAGACATTTTTTGTTAAATATTTACCTACGAATAAATAAAATTGAAGTGTCTATTGATTTCTAAATAAAGAGTTCTTTTCAAGATACCGCCTGTACAGACTTCAGTCTGTTTGGTGACCCAGATTTCGATATCAAAGAAATCCGAAAGTGAGACATTTGAATACACGCAATTTGAACTATCTTAAAATCCTTAGTCATAGAAATACGATTAGAAAAAAAAATCGATATAAAAATACAGAAAAAACCCTTTTTGGTACAAAAATTCAATGGGATCTCCGAAATTCTACAGAATTTCAAAATGATTATTACTGAAATAGAGAGACATTAATTATTTATTATAACTAGAGATCGCCCGGGGGTCGAATTTCGACCGTAGATATAAATATTAACTTGTAATATAAACTCTTTGGTGACAATCTCTACTACCTATGTGCGTGCGACTGTTTGATCAAAGGAGGGTACATACATATTTATATGATTATTTATTTATATTTCTTAAGGCATTGAAACAAGGTCGACAGCCTAATCGTGTAACTTCTGAAGAAACGCTTGTTATAAATTATAATTACGTCACAGTATGTTAGGAATAAAACTCATTATTGTTCCTATTGTCTCTCGATACCAAGAGATGGCGCTAGTTGTCCCGGCATCTCCAGTTTATTTTTTTTGTGTAAGGATAATTTAGTGTGTGTGAATTGAGAGTTGTTATGGAGAAGTCTAAAAAGGGGTCGATCGCTTTGTGATAAGAAAAAGGGAAAGTTTTTGGAATATTGGTTCTAATCTCAATTATCTTTTTAATTTGAAGCTAAAAGAAATACTGCCGTGTAGTGTTTACGTTTTGTTGTGTTCGCCGACTGGAATTGGTATTTAAATGTTTTGCAATATATTGTTACTACATAATTCTTGAAGTATTAGGCAAAGAGATTAGGAAGGTGATAAGTGGATCTATCTTCCGTAGACTCTCTATTTGTACAACTTTGTTTATTAGCGCCGCGTACCGCGGTCAATGTCGGCACAGTTCCCGGCACGTTTATACCATGCCGAAATTATAAAGGGCCCAGCACGCGCAGTGGTCGTGCCTGGAGCTGTACCGCACAGTATTGTTTCTTATAATTCATGACGAACCCATGGAACACATGTTTAATGTAAATTCGTTTTTTCTTCTTACAACTAAATCTCTAACACTCCTCTACAGTGTTAGTAGGCTTTACTGCAGTTAAAAAGGACTTCTTGGAAGATTATTTAGACCTACCCCGTTCTTTCCACATATACAGAACTTTAAAACACAATATACTATCGCTGTTGTACTTTAAAACTCCCAGAAATCTAGAAAATAGAAAATCTAAATAAAATGACCCGCAACCCGCAACCTCACTTTTCCCGTTCACGCCAAAAAGTCCCTATATATAATATGATCACAAACTATTATGACTTTGACAATGACAGTCTTTTTGATATTGACATGAACGTTAGATTTCATTTTCATTTAAAATTTAATTTAATGTATTTATCACACGTATTAGATAAAAATTTTAGCTTTCTGCACTTCTTCTACATATAGACTTTATCTATGCCAAATCTCACACTCCTCCGTGCGCGCAATATTCTTCAAAAGGGATCCGAAGTTTTCACTTCACGTATTAGTATAATGATATTACAAATCTCTCACACCAGTTAATTAGTTTATTTTCATTTTATCGTATGTACCATCCCTACCGTTTAATAGCAGTACATGCTAAAACATGCTAGTAACTAATCTGTGATAGTTAACCGTTATTATGTACCTAATGTACAAAGCGAATGGTGAATTTTCTCCGCGCTAAAATATGATCAAATCGCAACTGCTGCTTCCACAGGACAGGGGTAAATAACGAATACGCTGAGGTGCATAGGCAGGCTCTTATGCTCATGTAGTTATTTGCATGTTATCAAAATCCAAACCTGACATTACATTAAGATACAGATAACATATAGTTCAAGTTTAAGTTTTGATTTTGGGACATTAAGGGAGTTTAATTTTTTACTTATCATTATTATTTGTATAGTTAAATTTGCAATATTTTATTCCGTGACATCTGTTTGTGGTGGCAATATGTACGACGCACGCACATGGTTTTGCAATTACTTTATTTATTGCATTAACTGCAGTTTTGGCGCGCATCAAATTATTGTACTTTGGTCGCGACCTTAATCTTTGTTTATATATAATGCAATACGCAGATTTTCTTTGTTTCAAGTCAGTGTTCGATTAGACGCGGATCGGATAAGTTACATTTTTATTTATCTTCGTTCCTATCGTCCACTCATTTACATTTGCATAATTTTTATATTCTGCAGGTTTTATTTGCATTAATCTTGCAGAAGACATTACATCTCATGTATATTACCCTTACAGACACACTACACTGACGACATCTACACACTGGCGACGTCCGGTTTTCCGGCTCCGGACGAACGTCTGGATTCAGAGGTATTTAGCCTTAGGGTGACTTGCACCGACTATTTAAACTGCACTAACTAACTAACTATCTCACTAGTGCAAGCCACCCTTAAAGCATAAACACGACATAGATCCGTGAAAGCGTATTGTAAGATGTGTACAAGTCGTGAAAGTTTAAAAACATTAAGATTATGTTATGATTTCATGTTCCGAACCAGATGTTCAAATAGCGTGTCATTGTGTATTGTACGTATTCGTTATTCTCATGTCGAAAATACTAATTGCTTCTTCGTAAATTCCTGAAAAAAAATTTTAAATTCTCGAAAGCTTTCTCATAAAACGGAAATGTCTGGGAACCATCTTGAAATACCAAAATATTAAATTACATTTTACATTCGACATTAACATCTAATGGAACGAAATGTGGCTCATTTTTCTTTAAACTCTATTACTGAACAACCCTAACTTAATCTTCAATAGAAAACCTTAACTTTCAATTTTTAACCTTATCGTGACGTCGTATGTCCTAAAACTGTATGAAAAGAACTCTGAAATGTTATTCTATCTGCAGAAAATCTTACAAATTTAACTTCGACTATAACGCGCAGTAACAGAGCTCAAATTTGAATACCGAAAAATTTTAAGACGTTGCCTCGTTACTATGACAACCAAGACGGCCATCTTGCCAATATAACGAAATTACGCGGAACATCTTGAGTTGTGGCGCGAAAGCGGCAATTCTAAATTCAATTTGCCCGCCTTTGAGGTTAGCTTCAGTCAATTAGCCGACATTGCTACATTACAGCTACAGACACTGTCTTTCACATAGATGTTTAAGACATGGGTTGAAGCTCGGGGTTGAAGGTTGATTTAATGCTGATAATTTTGCCAATTATGCCACAGAATACTGAAACTGTTTATTGCAAAACTGAATGATACCTATTATTGAGTACTCTTTAGGGTTTCGAAATTAACTAGGAACTAATTTCAGTTTGTCCATCGTTGCATCTGTGTATGTAAATCACGGTCTCTCATCTCTCTACCTATTAAATAAGATGTAGGTAATATACCAAAGTAAATTGATGATTTAAAAACAAAAATGAAGACATTTCAAAAAACAAATAGTTGGACCTTTTCCCATAGAGTGGAAAGTATAGGTAGTTACCTACACTACTACTTAATTTTTGTGTACTTACAAAATACAGTGGAGTATCTCATTGTGTGGGGTGTCCTTTAATGGAACTTTTGGCGCAGTGAGACCATAATTACTTCAATCATACTAACTTAATAAAATAATAAATTTAAAATGATTTTGAACCTTTTAATTTAAACCTTTCAGTCACGAGATATAAATATCAAACGAACATTAGCAAAACTTCAATTATTTTTGCCAAAAACATTACCCTCTTTCTTGTGCACTCGAGTAACAATAGTGTATTATATCACTCGCAGCAATAGTACAATAACGTCACTTCATTTATTGAAATTCATCAAGCCATTTAAGCTTCTGATGTACCGAAGGAACTGAGATATTATGTACGCATGTTTTGTGGGATTATAGTCTATGCGGAAAAAAAATTACCCTCCTGGAGTTAGATTAAAACGAATTAGCTTTTATTGCGACAAAATAAAGTTGAATTGCCTCTGTGATGTGGTGTATTGGTGTAATGATCGGGACGTCTCTCTTGAAAATACAATAATAATAATATTATACTCAGACATTTCACACAGTGCCATCTAGTTCCAAGTAAGCAGCACAGCGCTTGTGTTATGGGTACTAGACAACTGATATACTACTTATATTCTTTTCTTTTGTAAAAAATTATACATAAACACCCAGACTCGGGGCGGGAATCGAACCCGCAACCCCCGTTTACTTTCCGACGCGCTTAGCCGTTACGCCACGGAGGTCGTCAAATAATGTGAATAAGGCGAATAAGGCTAAAGAGAATTGAGAATAAACAGCTCGGACTACGAATCATAGTGGATGGAGTATTCGTTTTTTGTTGGTGCGAGGTTCTAGACTTGTGACTAATCTGCGTGGAGGCGTGTGCGGAAGTGTCACAGTACACCAATACACGGCCGAACATGACTTACTTTATTTTTGTGAATACAAGTAGCCCAAACACTTAAAATTTACGGGTATTTTACAAATGTGATAAATTCCCAAATTCCTTAACTCCAAAAACCACCAATCGACACGTGTTTCGCCTCTCAACGGATTCGGTGCTGGTTAGCTGACCGAATCCTAACTCTGGTGTATCCTGAGGATGCTTCGTTGAGAAGCGAAACACGTGTCGATTGATGGTTTTTTGAGTTTGAGCGGAAAATAGCTAAAGATTTCAGGAATTTATCACATGAAATGGATTTTTGCAAAGTAACACCTGAGTCTATACAATATTTTACAAATAATTAAATCAGTACTGCAATGTTTTGTACGTAGAGTAGGTCAGGAGTTGACACGAACTACACCGACTGTGTGGTCATACTTACTGTCTGACTGACTGTCTACTGACTTGTCATAGCTTACTGATTTAATCGTGGTTTTGCTCCATGAGATAAATTGACATGAAATTTCGTTTGACACAAGGCGATAAAAGCGGCAACCCATTAGGATCTGTTATATTGTGATTAAATGTAATTAATTAATACACACTAATTGGAAAACCTTTTAATTTCTTCAATAATACCAACCAATACAAACTAACTGTTCGCTAAAAAACGCGGGAGCTAGTGTTGCCCTCTACTTTACAATATACATAGCAGGATCCATTGTGCTTCTTGGTCCGAAATGGACATAATACGGATGTACGGAGCCCTATGCTACTCAACACGTTGTAAGCCAATTTTAATTTTCATATATTGACAACCTAGATGGCGCAGTGGTTCAGACGTTAACCGAAGCGCAGAAGGTTCCGGCTTCGATTCCCGGTCGAGTTATTGTAGAAAAGTCTTCTAGACTTTTCTAGGTTGTTTCGAGTCTGGGTGCTATGCAGAGACGCCCCGAGTGTTCCGTCATCTGGTCCTCATGGCACAGGAAATCCTAATTTGAGATCAGATGATTGATGTGATCGTTAAAAAAAAATGTAGGTATCTATGCCTGTAAACTATAAAGATTAATTATTTCGTTGACTAATAATTTACCAAAATCCATATTGTGAAACTGAATATACAATAGGAAGCTTCCACAGGATAGAAACATTTTATTCTATTAATCAAATTAAATCAAAAAATTTTTTTCAAAATGTTTCATTCAAATTATTGTATTGACATCAATTCATGATAAGTGTGCAAAGTTTCAGTTTAATCTGACGTTTTGAAGTGGGTGAAAATCTCGTTCAAAGATTCCGTTACATACAAATATGCGGGTGAAGCTAATAAAAGCGCGTTAATTAAAAAGATCTTAAATGTATGTATTAATTGTTTATGCGTCAGTTAATTATGATGTAACTTCTAAAAATATATTTATTTTGCCGAGACGATGGTTCATAACTATGTTAGAATCTTATAAGTGGTGCTGTAATCAAGTTATTAACAAATTCTACATTTAACAGGGGACTTACCATCATCTCTTAGCATTATTATTTTAACGTTACTTGACTTGACTTACGGAGTAGTTAAGGTAGGTTGGAGGCTGGGGTCGAGTGGTGTGGGTGACCCGCCACAGGGGGTGGACCAACAGGCGCTTACAGCTCCCATTAAGTGGAGCCTTAGCCTGCCATCCCAAGACCGCAGTGCGTAGACTTCATGTCTACATCCTTCTCGAGGTGACCCTGTTTCTACTGAACACTGCGGATCTAGACTGGAGAGTCGATAAACACTCCTGAGGGTGGTGCTTCGGCGGCGCCCTCAGTACCGGGTCGGGGCCGATGAGGCTGTAGTGCCGAAAGGGCCTGGCCTGGACCGGGGGGGGAATAGTGTCCTTCTGAGGACTGGGGTTGTTTTCGTCACCTTACCCCTCTGCTTTTAGAGGGGAATGGTCGTCGAGCGCTATTGCGCGTTGTGTGTTTTTGTGTCCTCTGCGGAGGACACAAAGTCAAGGTGATGACGCGCCCGGAGGCACTAATCCTGTCGCTGGGTGGCGTCTGGGGGGCGGACCGGCACCAGCTGCCCTCCCCGGGACCCCGCGCAGTCACTTCAACGACCCCCGTGTCGGTGCTAAGGGGGTACGTCGTGGCTGTGCGGACCGATGACGGGCTTGCCTTAATTGGCCGGCCCAAGAGAAGAAAACTCGACACGAAACCCGTGAGGAAACACGTTTAAAACCTGTGGATACCTGGGGCCCTCCACAGTATATACCCTAGCCCCCGGAATGGGCGTCACCCGGGGGTGGTCCTGTAGTTCGGCCCTACTCGTGGGAACAACAATAGACAAACTTATTCTCAAAGCAAAGGGGAAGGGGGGTAAAGTGAGGAGAGAAGAGGAGGAGAGTGTAGAGGTGGAATTTTATCCTCTCTCGGACTCGTCGTGGTACAGTGGCAAAAGTGCCGAAACCTTGTGCTACGATGAGGAGGAGGAGGTGGAATTGCCTACAAAGGCAAAAAAACGTTTGCGCACACGCGAACAAACGAAGAGGGACTCCAGTTCTGGGAGCGCTTCAGGAGTATCATCCGCTAAGGTGGCAAGCACTTCAAGCAGGGGCCGAGGCCGAGGTAGAGGTAGGCCTGCAACTACCGGCCAGTATGTGGGTCTCGCCCAGGCCAAGCGCGAATTGGCAGAGGCGGAGAGGGCGGAAATGCAGCTTCAGGCGGAGAAAAAAGTCACGGCGATGACTCATGAGCTGCAATGTACTCGGTCCAGGGAGTTGTCGCCCAGTCGTATTGGTTGTATGGGGGGGTTAACGGAATATCCACCGAAGCCCGATCTTAAAACAACCATCGGTTGTAAAAAGGTCGTAGAGGAAAGCGTGGCCGCCATTAAAAAAGTGGCCAAAGATTCGAAGAATTTGAAGGGTGGTTTCGTGAAGGCCCTGAAAGAAGCCGCAGCGGCAATTGAGGACGTGACGAAAGTTATGCTGAATCGCTCAACGAATGAGGAGGTTCGTGCGTTGCAGGCGGAGAATAACCGCCTACAAATTGAAATGGTGGGGCTTCGCAAACAAGTTGTGGAGCTCCAAGAGATGGTGGAGAGAATGGCGCTTCAGCCGATTCATAGTCCGGCTGCTGCGGCGCCATCACAGGAGGAACTCGTGCGGAACATTATGATGCAGGTTGGCACGATGGTTTCCGCACGTATCGATAACCTGCAGGAGAGGCTTTTGCCCGAGAAAAATTCCCGTCCGCCTCTGGCGGCGGACGCGATAAGAGAGAGAGAGACAAGGACATCAGCTTCACTACCGAGGCTCAGTTCTGAGTCTGCCGCGTTAGCCACCAAACTGGCACCAAAGCCACAGCGCGGTAAAAGGACGGGAAAAGCCAAGGTAATAGCGGTCCTCCCGCGCCTGTTGCGTCAACGTCTTTGGCGCCGACGCTTGAGCCGGTAAATATGGAGGAAGATTTTACCGTCGTGGTGGGTAAAAAGAAAAAGGGGAAGGGCAAGGGCAAGTCGTCTGCTGCTGTACCGTCTATACAGACGAATAAAGAGGTCGCACCGGTCCCGGCTTCCAAGCCGAATAGGGAAACGGGTGGTAAGGGAAAGGGAAAGGCAAAAAAGCCTAAGTTCCGCACTCCGCGTTCGTCTGCCGTCGTGTTGACGCTCCAGCCGGGTGCTCTCGAGAAGGGAATAACTTATGCCCAGGTTCTGTCCGAGGCTAAGGAAAAAGTTAATTTAGAGCCCCTGGGAATAACGGAGCTACGGTTTCGGAAGGCCGCCACTGGGGCCACAGTGTTGGAGCTCCCAGGTGCAGGTAGTAGCGACAAAGCAAATGAGTTTGCTAATAAATTGAGGGAGCATCTCAGCCCTGAATTGGTTAGGGTGTCCAGGCCCACTAAATGCGCGGAGCTACGCGTTTCAGGCCTGGATGATTCGGTCACGGCGGCTGAAGTGTCCGCAGCCATTGTAAGAGTCGGCGAATGCTCTGTCGAGTCGTTGAAGATTGGTGAATTGCGCCGGACCCCGCGGGGAATAATCTCTGTGTGGGTTCGTTGTCCAGTGGAGGCGGCTAAGAAAGTTGCGAGTGGTCGCTTATTGGTAGGGTGGGTCTCAGCTAATGTTAGCATCCTTGAGCCGAGACCTCTCCGATGTTACAGATGCCTGAAAATCGGACATGTGAGGGCTAACTGTGCGTCTGAGACTGACCGCAGTGAACAGTGCTATCGCTGCGGTCAGACGGGTCATAAAGCAGCGGGTTGTTCAGCGGCGCCCAATTGTACACTGTGCGTCGCTGAAAAGAGGCCAGCGGACCACGTTCCGGGGTCTAAGGTATGTGAAGGGGCAAAGCCCACAAGGGGCAAAAAGGCGACGGCTTCTGTGGCTTTTACAACTCCGGTTGCCGGCCCTTCTCGGGAGGAGGTAATGGCCACTGATTAGTGGCCATCTAGTAATCCATCGCCTACTGCGATTAGCGTTCTGCCTTCTTGCGGCGGAATGCCCACTAGAGGCTTGGGGGTGACCTTGGGGGGGGCCACCCCCAACTAAGGCCTCGAGATGGCGCGCTGTGTTCCCGCGCGTCTCTCTGTGTAGTACAGGTAATAATGCCGAACGAGACGAGGCTGGCGGTTGAGCGCCGGCCGTTGCCCGCCGGGGTCGCGGAGGAATACGAAAGTTTTCCCGTTGCCCGGTACAAAGGCTCTCGGGGAACACCGTCAGGTTTTAGTGGGTAGACTCGGCCTTGCACCCAACAGTCGAGGAGTCCCACATACCCCCCTGCCACCCCTATGGCGGGACGGGATGCATAAAGCATTTCCTGACGTTAAAAAAAAAAAAAAAAAAGGTTGGAGGCTAAACATCGCGGTTCTTACGTGTTTCTTTCGCCTACTGATGATTGAATGTCGAATGACAAAACTAATCACTAACATACGGTCAGACTTTCGAGCTTTCCAAGTCAAGTAACATTAAAATAATAATGCTACTCGTATAAGAGAAAGTGGTAAAAGTCCAGGGGAAGGGGTATAGCTGCAGCCTGCAGCTAGTATACATTTAAATTAAATACATCTTATATATAAATACATACCATACAAAAATTTTAGAAAAAAAAAATTAAAGTGCCTTCAAAAAAAACACTAAAAAGTAAAATAACTTTATAAATACCTACTTTACACATACCTATATAATTAAATTTGACAGTTACTGAAGTCGGTGCCATTATTTTAATTGTACTTGAGTTTCGATTAGTAAAGGATAGTTATTTTGTAATTTTCAGTGTTTTTTTTAAGGCGGTTTCATTTTTTTCATAATTTTTTTTTATTTCTCCCTTTTGAGTGATCTTGTCCTAATTAAATATCTAGGGTAGGTCTGCAATTAACTTCTTTCTAATTCAGGAACGTAACGATATACAAGAGAATGATCAATATATATGAAAGGTCCAGGTCCAAAACCAGGTCGTGTTTGTTGGTGTATCTTCGAAGTCCAAGCTCCAATACCAATGAAATTTAAACGGGACTACCTCTGAAGTATTACCTACCAAACAAAAAACTAATTTACGATATAGAACCTCCTCCTTTTTTTGAAGTCGGTTAAAAAAACATATTTTCACGAATATTTACGTCTTAAACTTAAAGCAACATTGTAGGTAATCCAGTTATATAGAATTGCTATCGTTAATTATAACGGTCGCTTAATAAGCCCGCCTCTTCAACTTGATAAAATGTTTTATTTGACGATAAATTACATTATTACGACGTCGATAATGCTTAAACGTATATTATTAACTTCTCTTAATTACATGTGATTATACGTAGGTAATTAAAACGTTAGACGCCCAGCTTTTGTGTTATATGCAATATGTATCTGGACTTATTTATATATATAGCAATATGTATGGGTATGTATATGGGATGGCAAAACGGTACCTGAAGGTGGGTCATTAGCCCATCACCCATACTTTTTTAAATGTACCCCAGGGCCGTACTGAGAGAAATGCCATTTTAGCTTCGTAGCGTAATTTTTTACTCGATCGAGTGATTAAATGTTTCAGTGTGTCAACTGTCAAAGATCTAAATGTTGCTAGTTAAAATAATAATGTAAATTGGTATAACCGAGTCAATATCGATTGTAATGAACCGACGCGTATTCTCAAA
This sequence comes from Zeuzera pyrina, assembly GCA_907165235.1. Taxonomy (NCBI): domain Eukaryota; kingdom Metazoa; phylum Arthropoda; class Insecta; order Lepidoptera; family Cossidae; genus Zeuzera; species Zeuzera pyrina. The sequence continues at coordinate 7,194,189 of OU015646.1, read as the reverse complement.
TGATGTTTGAGAACCGCTATCTCATAAAAGGAATTTTTCTAAGAGGATTTTATACAGATAACGCAACGGGACAGTCGCTACAGACTAATATCATAAAATCTGTACCCACGTAAGAACTTATACTTTTTTAACGTGAATAAAAATGAAAACAAAATTAACCGCATATGAAAAAGTTAAAATTGAAGTTAAAACTGGTCACACAAAAAAAAATATAACTGGCTGCTCGGAATGAATAAAATTAAAATTAAAACTGATCACATATGTAGTTAAAAAACTCTAACTTCATGGTGAGTTACATCGATGAGCTAACTTCCGTTGCCTGTTGAAATTACAGTCTAATCTTCTTCACCTAACGCGCCAAAAGAAGTATAACTACAATACTATAAACACTGATCACCATGAAAACGTCAAATCATTATAAAGATAACTACAGGCGCATTTAACGTGTTATGGCGTTGTCGTGGCGACGGTGGCTACAATTTCTGTTCATTTTTTGTGCATTCGTATTTTTCGTATCATCTGCTACGAACTGCAAACATTAAGTTTAATCTCTGTGAGGTACTATTAAAACTAGTTGAAACCTATTAGTTTTCTTGTACCTATCTTACTTAAATAGTGTCTAAAATAGTTAAATTTTAAAAAAAACTTTCGACAAATAAATTAAACAGACTTAAAAAAAACTGAAAAGTACGAAATAACTATTCTCTACTAATCGAAATTTAAGTACAAAAATCACTTTATAAGTACGATACAAATACCCATATAATTAAATTTGACAGTTACTGAAGTGGGTGCCAAGCCTACTAAACTAAATAGACTTTATGTTGTCGCACATTGATTTGGCACCGACTTCAATAACTGTTAAATCTAATTATATGGGTATTTGTATCGTAATTATTAAGGTATTTTTGTACTTAAGTTTTGATTACAGTAAAGCATAGTTATTCAGTACTCTTCAGTGTTTTTTTTTTGAAGTTGGTTTAATTTTTTTATAAAAATTTTTTATTTGTCTGTTTTGAGTGAGCGTGGCCTAAAGAAATATCTATGACGTGTCTACAATTAATTTCTATTCTAATTCTGGAGCGCAATGTGTTCTGCAACTTCCATTCTATTGAAGAGCACAAACCGTGGGCTCTTACAATTAAAGATGCGAACAGATCGAACAAGGGATATTATTACCCATTATCAATATCACCAATATCATATCACATCCATATCGATCAGTTATAAAAGAACAGTGAAAAGGTTACATCATTATTATACCCTAGTTGTATTCTTACAATCCAAAGACGACAGCCAACAGCCGTATTCTCTGTCCGCCACAAGACTGACTCGAATGTATTATATCACAGGTAATTTATACCTTCTCTCTATTACAATTATACCATGTGGGGATAACGATAGTTAACAAATGACATACAAGAGAATCGTCAACATAAATAAATAAAGGTTATAACCAGTTCGCGTTATTTGGTGTATCTCCGAAACCCAAGCTCCAATACCAGCAGAATTTAAATGGAACCATTCTGAAAGTGTATCCTATGAAATAAAAAATTAATTTTCGAAATCGGTTCATAAATGACGGAGTAATGAGGTACAACCAAAAAAATAAAAAAATAGACATACAACCAAATTGAGAACTTCTTTTTTTTTAAGTCTGTTAAACATGTAAAAATCTCTTATCACCAATCAGAAAATAAGCTAATCTATCTCACGTGCTTGATTGAGATAAATTGAGATAAATCGAACAGTACAAACAAACAGACATACACGCGTATACGACTAAAACCATAACTCTCCTCACCGTACGGTAGTCGGGTCATAACTTAAATATTTAAGTAGAACTTCATTGCAATAGAATGACGTATTCTCGTCCTACCTCTCTGCTGCTGCTGCTGTTTCCTCATTTGTTTCTTGTGCTTCATCCGTCTGTTCTGGAACCAGGTCTTGACCTGCGTCTCTGAGAGGTTGAGCGCGCCAGCCAGCTCCACGCGCTCAGGCGTCGACAGGTAGCGTTGGGACTCGAATCGTTTCTCTAAACCTTTTTTGGAAATAACAACTGATTTGAACAGTCAAGGTACGAAGATGCTATGAAATTACACTTTCTTAACGTCGTCGCCCGTCGGTAACGCAATATTTGAGCTTTTAGATATACTAGAGGTCGCCCTGTGCTCGAAATTCGGCCGTAAATATAAACTTATAATGTAAACTCTTTGGCGACAATCTCTACTCTGTGCGACTGTTCGATCCAAGGAGGTTCGATCACAGATCACAAACTATTATGAGTTTGATATTGACAGTTTTATGACATTGGCAGTATAAACGTAAAACTATCCCAAATCTCACACTCTTGTGCGTGCAATATTCTTAAAAAAGAATCCCAAGTTTTTGCTTCAAGTATTAATATAACTGATTCCAAAATTACAAAGTTTTGTTGTACAAATCTTTTCTACCCAGAAGCGATTTCTGGCGGTTAGGTTAGAAGTCTATGGTGAGAAAACTATAATAATAATAATATAACCATAGCAATATAATAATAAGATAACTGCTACTAAATTTTAAAAAAGAAAAACGATTGCCAAACAGAGGAGAAAAAGATACCGAACTATTTTGTCTTTGCCAATTTCATTAGTAGATATTGACCATAGAACTGAGTATAAAGTTTGAACGGCCATATTGAAAAATCAAGTTTTTTGTATAATGCCAATTTCGTTTTCAATGTGCAATAAAAATGTTAAAGAAAATAAAATTGAAGTGTGTTTGATTTCGAAAAGAAGGCTTATCTCAATTTGTTATATTTGCGCGTAACCAAAACCAAAACAGCTGTTCATGTGTACTTGTTTTATCTATTTGTGCGTTTATCTGGACTAATCTCCAATACGGCTGAACCGAATTTGACAGAACTTTCATTGACAGGTAGAGGACTATTCAGAATTCAAATAGTAACACATACATAATCTTGCAATAAAAGTGACTAACTGATATATAAATTCACAGCCCAAACCGCTTGGTCTAGAAACTCTAAATTTTGCACAAGTTTCCTTATTACAAATAAGCTAGCACTAAAAAGCATTTTAGGAAATAGGGGGTACCAAAGTCAATAAAAGAAATACATTTTACAAACGAAAACTTTGCGCGAAGAATTTATCAAATATTAATTAACCTTTATTCAGCTGATTTTGTAGTTAGCTTCCATGCGGATGAAGTCGCGGGCAATTGCTAGTAGTACATAAAGTAGGATCATATACAAGACAACTAAACATAGAGAATATATATTTACCAGTTAATTGTGGGTCTGAAAACACTGTCCGCGCTTTCCTCCGTCGGCAGTGCTTGAGGGCGGATAGCGAGAGCTCGGAGGGTGTAAAGAGGGCGTGGTACGGTACACCTGCAACAGTTCCATCGTAGTTACGCATTGAAAGGTCCTGGGTTTGATTCCTAATATTTTTGAAGAATCACATCTGAGAAGAATGATATATCAGATTAAATTAATTTAATCTGATATGTTCTCAGCGGCGGTAATTTGCCTAAACTTACCTACACAATAAATTACTCTTAAGCAAATATTTTGATTATTTGCACGTTACCATAATTCAAACACGCGTTAATAATTTTTAAATTATCTCTCAGCCAATTTGTCTGGGCTAATCTAAACGGATAAACATGTACCGATTTTGGTGAAAATTTCATTGGCATTGAAAGACTTTTCAGAAAGCAATCTAGGCTACTTATTATCTCGCAAAAAAAATAGCAAATTTAACGCGGTTAATACCGTGAGGCGAGGGTAATATACTAAAGTAGGTATCAAAATATAAACTTGATATCTAAAAAAATTATATGATTGCAGTAATAGAGTTAAAAACGTTGTTGTCATATTTCGCCTTTCCATATTTAGGAACGAAGTTCTATAACGCGGCTTGCTGTTGCTGGATATTTGTGTTGGTAGAAACCGTCACGTAAGGAGAAGGCGTTACTTGGGGCGGGACCGGCGCGTCGCGCGGCACTAGGTTCGTTAGTTAATCTATACGTAGATTCACAGTGACATTTCTGTTTCTTTCTATTATATACGAGTAATATATGTGCGTATGAGTATCGAAATTTTTATTTTTTGTTTTTGTTTTAAATCATAATATGAGCTTTATTGTCTCATTAATGCAATTATGTTTTGAGAAATGGAAACTCAAGCTAAGGATCTTCGTTCCTGACGGGGATCCCCCGACTAAACACGTTTTTTCTTTCTTTCTTTCAAATTTACAACCAAAGAAAAATCAAGCATGCAGCAATCGTATACTACTCTGTCAAGAAAGTACCGGGAAAAGATCAATAATACACGAAATGTTAGTTATTCATCCAAATTTATTTTATCACCTTCAAAGTATGCTCCTTCAGAAACGATACACTTACGCCAACGAATAATCCAATCATCAAAACATTTTTTAAACGCTTTTTCCGGAATTGAGTTCAGTGCTCGCCGCGAATTCTCCTTTATATCTTCTACCGAATGAAACCGGGTGCCACGAAGTGGTAATTTGAGTTTAGGAAAAAGTCAGAAGTCTCCTAGAGCCATATCTGGTGATTAAGGTGGTTGCTCGATGGTATTTGTTGAGTTTTTGGTCAAAAATTCGTTCACAATGATGGCCTTGTGCGAAGGCGCATTATCGTGGTGCAAAATCCAAGAATTTTCTTTCCACAAATCTGGCCTTTTTCGTCGAATTTGCTCTCTTAAACGCCGCATAACGCCCAAATAATATTCTCTATTTACAGTTTGACCTTCCGGCAAGAATTTCGAGTGCACAACACCGCGATAGTTAAAGAGAACAGTCAACATGACTTTGACTTTTGATCGACTTTAGCGTGATTTTTCAACCGACTTCCAAAAAAGGAGGAGGTTCTCAATTCGGTTGTATGTTTTTTTTATTTTTTTATGTTTGTTACCTCATAACTCCATCATTTATGAACCGATTTTAAAATTCTTCTTTTGTTTGAAAGGATACACTTCCAGAATGGTCTCATTGAAATTTCATTCACATTGAAGCTTTGGTTTCGAAGATACACCAAATAACGCGATTTGGTTATAACCTTTATTCATTTATGTTGATGATTCTCTTGTGTGACATTTGTAAACTATCGTTGTCCCCACATGGTATAATGGTAGTAGAGAGAAGATATAATTTTCCTGTGATATAATAAATTCAGTCAGTAGAGTCAGTTTTGTGGCGGACAGAGAATATGACTGGTAGTTGTCGTCTTCGGATTGTAAGAATACTGCTAAGTTGTCATTATGATGCAACCTTTACACTGTTCTTTTATAACTGATTGATATTGATTGATGATATTGATAATGGCCACAATGCGCAATAATATCCCATGTTCGATCTGTTCGCATCTTTATTGTGAAATCCCACGGTTTATGCAATAGAATGGAAGTTAACACATTGCGCTCTAAAATTAGAAAATAAACAAATTGTAGATCTGCCCTAGATATTTTCTTACGCCTAGGTCACTCTAAAGGGCAAAATAAAAACATTTTATAAAACAATTAAACCGACTTCAAAAAAGAACACTGAGAAGTATGAAATAACTATCCTTTACTAATCAAAACTTAAGTACAAAAATAACTTTATAAATACGATACAAATACCCATATAATTAAATTTGACAGTTATTGAAGTCGGTGCCAAATTAATGTTCGACAACAGAAAGTATATTAGTTTAGTAGGCTTGGCACCGACTTCAGTGACAGTGTCAAATTTAATTATATAGGTATTTGTATCGTATTTATAAAGTTATTTTTGTACTTAAGTTTTGATTAGTAAAGGATAGTTATTTCATACTTTTCAGTGTTCTTTTTTGAAGTCGGTTTAATTTTTTCGGTTTCGGTTCAGTCGGAAGGCGCCACTCCGAAGCTTGTTGACTAGTTTGCATGTCAAACTCGTAAACCCACGTCTCATCACCAGTAACAATGCATTTCATGAATGTTGGGTCGGAATTGACTCGTTCTAGCATGTCCTCAGCGACTCTTATGCGATTGAGTTTTTGGAGAAAATTCAGGTCATTAGGGACTAGCCAAGCGGCAACATGTTTCATACCCAAGTGATTATTTAAAATGGTACGGATCGACTCGTGAGACACAGAAAGTTCGGCGGCTATCTCTCTCAAACTTGAATGAGGATTTTCAGTCACTATTTCCTTCACTTTTGCGATGTTAACTTCAGTTGCAGACGTTGATGGCCTACCAGAGCGAGGCAAATCTTCCATCACATCTCGACCGCTTTTGAACGCTTTGTACCACTCATAAGCACGTGTTTTTGATAAAGTCGATTCACCGTAAGCCTTCTGTAACATTTTCAGTGACACGAACACGAAATTCCATTGACGATGCAAAATTTAAGACAAACTCTTTGTTCGACGTTTTTGTACATTATGAAATTCGCAATATACACTAGAATGATATAACTAAAACAGCACTGTATTTAATCTAAATAACAGATGCAACTCAAACTCCGCGCCAAAATGAAAAACAGTTGTGCCAATCTAACAACAACAAAAAAAAAACAAAAAATTGAATTTGGAACCATAAACAAATCATCCATTCCCGGTACTTTCTTGACTGAATGTATATACTATTTGGGAATATATCTAGAGCCATATCACTAACGAGGTAGATGAAACGGAGGGAATGTAAATCATCCTTATTTCGCCTTATTTGTCAAAGTCAAAGTCAAATCAATTTATTCAAGTAAACCCAAATGCAAGGTATTTTTGAACGTCAAATCTACTTTAGTTCGGTTCGAAAAGAAAACCTGAATACTGAGAAGAACCGACAAGAAACTCAGTCAGGTATCATTTTTTCAACATCATTACACATTAGTTATTTAAAAATACAATATCTATAAAGCCAGTAAATCCATATGCAGAGAGGATCATTTCCAGTCTATTGTTGTGTCTTCAATGAAATCGCTAATTTTGTAGTATGCTTTTCCAATCAGTGAGCGTTTAATGACAAGTTTAAATCTCTTTTCCGTTAATTGAGTAATTTCTTGAGGAATTTTATTATAAAAACACAGTTACCCAAAAATGAACCACTTAACTTTTGTAATTTAAATTTAGGAATAACTAGCTGATCATGACCACGAGTTTCCACACCATTAACAACGCCTTTCTTTTGAAATAGATCTAATTTTTTACATTATGTTTTCATAGATGTATAACGAGGGTAAGGTGAGTACATCAATGTCTTTAAAATTATCTCTCAGCGACTCTCGTGAATTCATACTGTATTGCCCTCTTTTGTAAAATAAAGATAGATTTCATATGCGCCGCTGATCCCCACAGTAGCAGACCATAAGACATAAGGCTATGGAAATATGCGAAATACACCAGCCTAGCCGTAGCTACATCTGTCAACTGTCTAATGCGCCTAATAGCATATATTGCCGAACTGAGCTTATTAGATAATGTCCCGATATGGTCCGCCCACTGTAACCTATTGTCTACTGTTAAACCAAGAAAAGTAGCTGATTTCATTAATTCTAATTGTTTCCCATCCAGTTCCAGTCCATTATGGATTTTGGATACATTGGATAGGGAAAACTTAACACAATTGGTTTTTTGTGCATTCAGTAGTAAATTATTGGCAGTGAATCATCTCGAGACATCCGCCAAGGTCCTAATCTGTCCGCTAATATCTATGTCTTTTCTGTTAACTTTAAATAATAATGATGTGTCATCAGCAAATAATATGATTTCACAAAGGTCTTTAATCATAAATGGAAGATCATTAATGTAAACCAAAAATAAGAACGGTCCCAAAATTGATCCTTGGGGAGCGCCCATCTTTAATTTAGAACCGACTTTGTCAACAATGTCTTTCTTTGTCTGCTAAAACTTAAGTTTGAATAGCACTGAACTGATAAATGATAATATAAATGGACTGAGCCTCACGGACATTTACGATATCAAGGCTAACACAGCATGTCAGATTGTAAATGCGTTACCAATACAGAAAACTAAGATGAATATCTCAAACTTAGAAGACATGTCAAAGGCTGTCTCGCCCTCCATACCGGCACGCTTATTACGTAACTTGCAGACAACATGCGACAGTCAATATCGCGCGATATATATCTGCTGTCAAAACAAGAATTTGTGTAATGTAATTTGTTAGCGGCGCTAAATCTACCGCGAAAAGTGCATTTTACGGTCATAGAATAATCGTCATCCATGACACAAATTTTTTATTACAATTAATCACCGGTCGCGCAGTAATCGCGTAGCTGTCGCTGTCTGCAAATTTTTAGGTAGTAATCCCGCCGATCGCAACTGTGCAAACAGGCACGGTTCCAGACTTTAGAAAAATTATATGATCAGGGGCGTAATACCGTTGTAATAATAGTATGCCGTACAAAAATTCAAAAAAAACACGAACTTCTGGATCTAAAAAAATCATTCAAATTAATTTTGAAATGAATAATTATTATATTAAAGATATATTTAGATAATTATTTTATTAATTAATGATTTCAATTTAAAAACTTGATATTAAAAAAATCATTTCCTATTCAGCAACTTGTCTATTTGACGAATCTAGAAAACTGTAGAACTTTAACAATATAGAGAATACATTATAGAGAGGAAAAATATTATTTTGATATAGTCTCCTCCTTCCTCATATTTATGAACGGAAGTGCCTCCTATTCTCATAAAAAAATATATATTGAAATAGAGACAAAATTTTTAAATCAGCATATAAGAAATATATCTCACATTATATTTGTATATTTTTCTATAAATTATAAATTTAAAAATAGTAGAATTGCGTCACATAAGCTACTTTTGGATGTACAATTGTACATAGTACGTAAACTAAGAATTATGTGACATGTACTACATTTATGTGAAGTCTGGTAACCCTGGAAGCTTTTCTGTTTAGCGGCAGGGTTAGTGAGTAAGGTGATGGTGACGATCCTAACGAACTTCACACACAATCCTACCACCCGCATCTTTTTAGTTTCTGTTAGCAACACTAACAGAATGTTTTGTTGTGGCAACACTGCCGCCGCCAATTCTCTCCCACTTTGCTCTTATATACAATAAATTCAAGTAATTTAATAACACAAAGTTTTTTTCGGTAAATTATGTGATGCAGAACTACACGGGTCAATTCCTTAATTCCATCACTCGCTTTTTTTCATCAGCCACTCTTCACTCATTTTTTCTGTATACCTCAATCATCTAAGGGATTTCTTTCTTCATTTGCACTATAAAACTCATCCAATCTTGCCATATTACATACATATCTTTTCATTGCATATACTATCCGTGAGGATGACACATGTATTTTTGTAGATAGCATGTTCGCTGCAATAATCTACTTTTACTCGATTGTTGGTATTGTTATTAATTGGTAATCCTCAGTATCATACATTAGAATTTGCACCAACATCGCACTGGAAATGTACCTATATTTTTGATGACAACCTCGACACGGTACCTCGATGTCGCAGTGATTTAGGCGTTAGACGCATTGGAAATTTTGACGGCAGGGATCTCAATTTTTCTAAGTGACTACAAAACGTATGAGAACGTGATGACAACGTTACCAAATATCACATTTGGTAACCTGATTCTTTTTGAAGAAATTGACTTTATTTTGCCAGTTGCGATACACAATTGATTAAGTTTTGTAGCACAAAAAAAAACAAAGAAACCTCTTTTAAAACAGGGATTTACTTTCTTCAGAGTAACGTGACCGATTTATATTTCTAAATTTTCTGTATAGTTTAATCTAAATATATTCTTCAAAATGACAGTAGATTTTTTAAAATGAATTATAATTTTTAAATTAAACGAAAATAACTGCTTTTTCGTATTTTTCGTAAGCTAGCACGTACGTTTGCGTAGAGCAGAAGGTTTATTTTCGATGAAATCATTGTTTATAAATGTATTGCCTTATGTCTAAGCGTGGAAGGTACCGGTTTCGATTCCCGGCCGGGTCAATTTAGGAAACGAACTTTTCTAGATTGTCTCGGGTCTGGGTGTACTGGGAGACGCCCCCAGTTGTTGCCGTCGTCTGGTTCTCATAGCGCAGGGAATACCCTAGTTTGAGACCAGATGATCCATGTGTAGTCTGGCGCGTTTATTATTGTTTATTATTTTTGATGTATGTCTTCAGTGCGATTACGCTGCTAATTAGAACGGACAAACTTTTTTGCCAGCTGCTACATACATAGCCATATCCAACTCGTGTGGCGAAAGTGAGGTAAAATTTCTTCGTCAATCTTTCAGTGATGAAAGATCGACAAAGAAAATTATGACACATAGAGAGAATGAGTGATCATCCTCTCTATGTGCCATAACCATCTAAGCGTTCTTTTCTTCGTTTTTACAAAAACACTGTCGTCCGACCTTGTCATATTGTGTATTTCTTCATTGCTTATTTTGTGCGCAAGGGTGACACCACACATATTTCGAAAAGATCGCATTTCTACCGCATTTATCTTACTTTCATTCGATTTCGGGCAATAGATTCTTCATCGTGTATTTTAAAAATGAAGTAATCGAAATAAGTTGATTCTGTAAAATTATTGCTCATAATACACTTCCTAACCAAATGGCGGTCGATCGACAAAATTTAAGTAAATGAGTTTCTAATTCGTACCTAAACGTCTCAGGTTATATTATTTCCTTCACTTTTGAAATGCACGACGCGACGTGGACTCATGACAAAGTCACTATTTAACCGGGGCACTGAGGCGGTGCAGTCAAAAATATATCTTTTGAATTTCATTAAAAATGTTACCTTGTGATAAAAAATATGGCGTTTCAACAGCTTTATACGTGTTAGGCGTATGCAAATATGCGCCTAAAGCTCCCATTGCAACTTGTAAGTATGAGCCGTCTCTAGCAGGCATGTGGGGCCGAATCTCGCTTGGCACAGGAAAGTAAGGCTTAGGCTCAGTTCTATCGAAATCGAAAGACCTCCGGCTGTCTGTGGGTGGCTTATAACTCCTACTCTGTCCTCTGTATAAAATGTCTTCGATTAAAAACGACGTTTTTTGTTGCTCTTGTCTATGAGTGTCTATTGGAGTGTCGCTCCGTGTTTCTTGTTCCATTTTCTTTATTCGATTGTTCAAAAGATTGTAATGCAAAAAAATTATTTTACATTTCCAATTTCTTGTTAAACTAGGCTGTACAGGCTGTATCAACGCCACAATGAAATATCAGGTAAAGTCACTGGCAATTTAAAAACACTTCAAATACCCGATTTAAAATACGAATTTTTTTTTTCTATAGTTAAATGGCTACTTCGCATTCAGCCAGTAAAATAAAGTTAATCAATAATAATCGTTTTTAATTGACAGTTAGTCGACTGTTTGGGGGTAAACGAGACGATTTCGTCCGCGGGTCGAGTTAAACTGTCGTAAGCGAGAGGTTGGCCGGATGGGGTGGGATGAGGGGTGTTCGCCCTACGCGAGGTGGGGTTAACAAGTTTTTTAAATCTTGGATTCGCTATTGGCTGGAATTTTTATAGTGTTCTATTTTTGTTTGATTTAAATTGTTATTTTACTTTTCAATTTATTATCTTTTAAGCTTGAGCCACACTTTGTGATGCTATTAATTTATCATAATTTATGGCGTAAAATTTTATTTTATTAAAATCAATAAATTAAAGTATTTTTTCAATAAATCTTTTTTGATATTCATTTGCTAACGTGTTTAATTTGTGTAAAAACGGGTTTTGAAATGATAATTCTTTGTTTGACTTGTTTTAACATAATTTCCTGGAAATTTAAAGGTACTACATCCAGTACGGTCAAGTTCCAGAATTTAATTTACCATCTACCTAATTCTCTCATAAATATTTCATATTGTTAACCAATGTATGTATAATATTGTAATTAGGGATACAGCATGTGATATGTATGCATCTATACAAGACATTCAAATTTAAAAGATACTATCCAAATTATTACTATTTCAAATTTAAAGTTGTAGGTTGTAAAAACCGTACAATGTACATAACATTGTACAGTTTTTCTTGAGGTGACGAATTGGAAATTTTGACGGCAGGGATCTCAATTTTTCTAAGTAATTACAAAATGTATGACCATGATATTTGTTAATCTGCTTCTTCATTTCACTAGTTGCGTTACACGATTACTTTAGCTTTTGTAATAGAAAAAAATATATCAAGGAACTTTTAAACAGAAATTTACATTTTTCGGACTAACGGAACCTATTTATGTTTCCAAATTGTCTGTGTAGATTAATCTAAACACACTTCAAAATCCCAGTTGGATTATTTAAAACTAATTTTAGTTTTTAATATAAACGAAAATAACCATTTTTTTCGTGGTTTTCGTAAGCTAGCGCGCACGATTGTATGGTGCAGAAAGTCCATTTTAGATTAAATTATTATTTATCACTGCGTTGCCTTAACGATAGACCGGTGCAAGCCATTTTACATCACGAGACACAGAACCCTGATAACTCATTTATCACTTCAGGATGCACAATTTATGACTCTAGTACCTAGTAGATATTGTGCGCACAAACTTATATACTATAATTGATTGGTCAGGACAATACCTCCTACCTACTTACATCTATGTATCTATACTTTATCAATGTATTCTAAGTGTTTACCTAAATATAAATAAAAATGAAATGCGGGTCGTTGGCAAGCGCATCACTTGAGAGCTCGACCGATTTCTTTTTTGTTGTGTTTGTAATTGTCAGGACAAGGTTTGTATGGAAAGCAAAATTGGGATAGTTGCTCGAAAAATTGGAAAATTCTGGAAATGCGCAAGCTTTTTTTCTATGGGCTTTTTACGATGACAAACGATTTTTTTTTAATTTGAATAGAACAACGTCTATCGGGTTAGCTGGTCTGTACTAATAATATAAAGACGTAAACTTTGTTCGTCTGGAATGGATAAACTCGAAAACTATTTCAAAAATTCTTTCACCTATAGAAAGCTACATTATCAATGAGTAACGTGGGCTATATTTTATTAAAAAAAAAATTCTGCCTAAAAAAATTTAAAAAAAGCCTGGGCGGTCGCTAGATTAAATAAATTAGATTCCTTGCATACCTAGAACCACAGACTGTCATGTACCGACATTGAGGATACCCACTAATGTATTATCTAATACTTCAACACCAGCAAGCGTCTCGATTTTACCAAGTGTTTGCCATCTGTCTATAGCCGCTTCGACTACAAGGTTAGTTTAGGTTAACCCAAACCGTTGACCAAGAAAATTCCTCTCCCAGACCTTTGACGCAAACAAGTAGATCACCATATTTAAACTGTTCCTGTTTAATATTCTCCATATAAAACCTATACCTGTGAACGAACACTACAATTGTCAGAAGTTCATTTTTCTTTGTTTTTATTGTAATAGTATACCTACCTACATACTCGCTCAGCGCTATGTAGTCAATTTAAACTGTAAGTCGGTATAACCCACTCGGGATTATCCCGCATGCAAAACCGGTGTAGGCACTCACGTTTGTACAGCGATGGAACGATCTTGATGCTTGCTTATCTGCACTAAATGTACTCGTATTAAGGCGACGCATAAATAGACTAGAAGGTCTATACCTTCTGGTCTATGCAAAAGAGCGCGCGCTAGCTTACGAAAAAGTAGTTATTTTCGTTTATTTTAAAAACTATAATTAATTCTAAAAAAATTCAACTAAAATTTTGAAGAATACGTTTAGATTAAAACTATACAGAAAATTTAGAAACGTAAATCGGTCCCGTTACTCCTAAAAATGTAAATTTCTGTATTAAAGAGGTTTCTTTCATATTTTTTTTGTGTTACAAAAACTGCAAAATAAATTCAATGATATGAAAAATCAGGTTACCAAATATCACTTTCATACGTGTTGTAGTTAGTCACTTAGAAAAATTGAGGTCCCTGCCATCAAACTTTCCAATGCGTCGCCTTAATGGTTAAAGTTTGCTTGTATGTTGGAGATAATATTTGGAACTACTATACTTAGTCTAGAAATTCTTTCACTAATAGAAAGCTACGCTACGCTATCCCTATACGGATAAAGGCTATATTTATTTTGATAAAAATAAATTCTCAGTTCATTTCAATTCATTCTCTATATTTCATTCGGTTTCATTTAGTATATTTATAAGTAAAGTCCAAAAGAAAGGGTTTCTCGGCTGTTTTATCTTTATACCTTGTTATAATTCATCGGCAGATTTAAAAAAAAAACAGCGGCATAATATACCAAACTTTTATATTATACACGGCAACGTTTGTTTATGTTAAAAATTACATAAGAACATTATAGACGATTTTTAAATGTCTATAAAATTAAACAAATGTTGACGTCTAGTAATGAAATCCCGTACAAAGCCGGGTCGGGCCGCTAGTGAGTAACGGAACCTGAATGCGTTCACTAGACGGTAACAAAGTCATGAGTCACACCTACGACCAATGGCACATCGGTCCCCCAGTATCTATCAGGTTTCAATACCAGTGCTAGACAAGATTCCTATAACGCCCTCTACCAATTTTCCAATTCAAATCTATACTATACTAATATTATAAAGAGGTAAACTTTTTATGTATGTAATGGATAAACTCAAAAACTGCTCAACCGACTAAAAAATTCTTCTATAGAAGATAATAATGTAGCTTTTTCCTATAGAAAGCTACATTATCAGCGAGTAATATCGACTGCATTTAATTTTTTTTTAATTTCTACCCGTACAAAACCGGGGCGGGTCGCTAGTCTTTACTAATATTTTAAAGAGTTAATAAACTTTGTTTGTTTCTATGTAATGGATAAACTCAGAAACTACTAGACCAATTTCAAAAATTCTTACACGTAGGGAAAGCTACATTATCAGCGAGTAACATGAGCTGTATTTTTTTTTCTACCCGTGCGATGCCGGGGTGACTCGCTAGTCTAGTTTAAAGAGTATCCGAGTATGAGTCAGACTGATAGCACACTACCAAGCAATTGACTTTTAAGACGTATAGTCAAGACAATTGAAGCGATTTCAGCACCAATACAACTATTTGGGAGTTAAAACTGTCGCAGGCCTGCTATACTCTTTGATCTCTAGATGATGGATGACCTATGGAAGACACATTTTTTTTTTCTTAAATTCTTACTAGTACTTAGTAGACCCCTAGTCTAGTCTTAGACTAGGGGTCTACTTAGTACTATACTATACTAAATGTGTAAAAGCGATTTAGCCGTGAAACATAACAGACAAAAACACTAACATTTTTTAATATTAATATTGTTTACAATTATAAAAATATATTTTACACCATAAATATTGACAAGTGTCAAAACTGTTCAACACCAATTCATCTCCTAAATCTGTAAAAGCTCACCCCGACCCCGTCCCTAATCCGGCGGGGAGGGCGTGGCGCAACACTCTCCGCCAATAGGAAGCCAGAGCACGCGCTTCGCCGCCTCTCCAGCCAATCGCTCGACGCCAATTACACCACAAAAGCTCACATATTAGGGGTCAGTTTTGCATCATTTGTTGGAGCCTCAACGTTTATTATGGACTGAGAATGAAATAGATCGTCGCATTTCATGATTTCTACGAAGCAACTCTAACTCCATGGACTCGCGTTAGTTAAGTTTTCCAAGCAGAGTATATACAATGGGCGATTACCAACCAGTGGTGTGATCGTGAAACTTTCATGGACTGAAATCTATACATATAATAAAGAAGTAGAAACCGTGCGTCTGCACATTGAATAAATTTATCGAAAAATGAGTGTGGGCGATTACAAAAGAGAAATAGAACACAAAAAAGCATTTTTTTTAATTTGTGTCTGTCTGTCTGTATACGCTAATCTCCGAAACTACTGTACAGATTGTCTTGCAGTCCATAGGTAGATTAAGCTTAGTTTGGAGCAACATTTAGGCTTTGTTTCATTGAAATCGGATAACAGTGAAAAAAGTTATCATCATTAAAAGATAATTTTAAATTCGCCGCTGGCCTGTTACAGACAAAGTCGGGTGCACCAACTTGTAACTAATATACCTTATAATTTATATCACCAAAACAGAACTAGCAAAGTTCTTTTAAACCACGGCTTTCTACCAAGGAAACCGCAAGAAGATCAGTTCAAGCTGTTCAAAAGCTTCGATGCCACGGACAAGCAAACACACCGACATTTTTTTGTTCTGAGAAGTGAAAAATCACCACGGACGCTCAGCCGGACTCTACATCGACTGAGTTGTGTCGGACTCGAACCGACTAAAATATCCTCCTCTTTGCTGTTAGTCCTAGTGGCCTTTCCAGCCTCACCGTTCGCGTTGGGGCGAGTGCTGAAGGCGCCTTGCCAGATGGTCGACCGCATGTGGGTTCGTCCAACCGAGGGATACCTTATATGGAGGGCGAGCAAAACACACTAAGAGGCATACAGAAAGGTAACGGCGTCAAACATAATAACATCTCTCCTTCCTGTTATACATACATATCTTCACGCCATATCCCTAACGGGGTAGTCAGAGAGGACGGAGCGCCAAGCGTTGCGGTCCTTACATACTTCTTTCGCTTCCTCAAATCTCATCATTCTCCTCACACATTTTCACCTAGGTATGCGAAAATTCCTTTCTGTCTAAGCTTAAAAATAATAATCATATCATTAGGTACAAAGGTTGAAAGAAAAATTTTAAAAACCAGTTAGGTGGAAGTTTGACTCACGCGCAAAGGGTTCCGCAGCTTGGAAGACAGATACTCTGCCATCGCGCCAACGGGTCAATTACGTTAACATTACATCCGCGCCACGTCCCATTCAATATGAACAGAGTATCGATATGCAACAAAACCACATTGACATCTGTATTTACAATTAAGTTATCTGGAAAGTTAGCTTCTAAAGTGGAAACAGATTGTATCCTATCTGCCAACTATTGTTTGAAATCTTAGTCCACTTCTACGGCCTGCGCGAGAAGATACGCAGCTAAGGCAGCTGATAATTCTATATATCTCAGTACTTTGTTATATTAACCGCTTGTATCATTTATTTTAAGTACTTCTCCGTCAACACACTGAGTACGCCATTCTTATAACAGTGAGGAAAGTAGAAGCGGAAAACAAGGGATACGAATTAGGGTTTCCACATTTTGGAAAATATTAATTTAAAAAATAAAGTTTAACTGTTGATGCAGTGGAGTCTAGTGGACTAGAAATGTAACTTCCTGTACACTTTGCAGATTCAAATTGATATTTTAACTAGCGACTCACTCGGCTTCACACGGGTAGAAATATTTTTGAAAGTAAAATACAGCCCACATTACTCGCTGATAATACTATAGCTTTCCACAGGTGAAAGAATTTTTGAGATCGGTTGACTAGTTTTTGAGTTTGTCCATTAAACAATACCTCTATAATTTTGGTAAATAGTCAATAATAGCAGAAAAAATTGTGTTTGATAATGTAATGAAAATAAAATGCTGTACTTAATTGTGTGTTGTTAATAATTAACAATGATAATTAGTTATTATGACTTTTTAACCGACTTCAAAAAAAGATGGAGGTTCTCAATTCGTCTGTATGTTGTTCTTTTTTTTTTGTATGTTTGTTACTTTGTATGTTGTAATACTTCAGAGGTGGTCCCATTTAAATTTCACCGATATTGGAGCTTGGACTTCCAAGATACACTAGATAACGCGACCTGGTTATAACCTTTATTTATATTGACGATTCTCTTGTATATCGTTGCACTCCGGAATTAGAATGAAGTTAATTGCAGACCTGCCCTAGATATTTATTTAGGTCAAGATCACTCAAAAGGGAGAAATTAAAAAAATTTATTAAAAAAAATTAAACCGCCTTCAAAAAAAACACTGAAAAGTATAAAATAACTATCCTTTACTAATCAAAACTCAAGTACAATTAAAATAACTTTATAAATAAGATACACATACCTATATAGTTAAATTTGACAGTTATTGAAGTCGGTGCCAAATCAATGTGCAACAACATAAAGTCTATTAGTTTGGTGGGCTTGGCACCGACTTCAGTAACTGTCAAATTTAATTATATAGGTATGTGTATCGTATTTATAAAGTTATTTTAATTGTACTTGAGTTTTGATTAGTAAAGGATAGTTATTTTATACTTTTCAGTGTTTTTTTTTGAAGGTGGTTTAATTTTTTTTAATCAAAATTTTGATGACCAATTTTCTCAGGAACGCGTGGAGATATCAAGTTGAAATTAATATCAAATACTCAAGTCTGCAGTCTCTTGGAGCTGTGAAAATATCAAACTTCTAAATTAACACACTAAAAAGATACGGCCGTTAATGTCGCATATTTTGACACTCGCAATGGAATCAAAACCATTTCTTCCCGTACTTCTCGTTGACCTAGAATCATGAAATTTGGCAAAAAGTAATGTCTTATATATAGCGCAAGTAAAGGCAAAAATGCGAAAACTGTATAGTAGTTATTTTCCATTACAAGCTTATATTTGGAGTTGGTGAGTATGAGAGAATGTGTCTTTCAACTTCAAAGTTAAGTTTGTTTTTGGATTCAACTTATATATGGAACCCTCGGCGCCAATTTTTTTAATTTATAGATTTAAAGGTTTCGAAAATACTGGCATTAGTCAGTAATTTACTAACAAATTTTACGCGCTACAACCCTAGCGGAGGGAGCTCAGTGCTAGCGCTAATGAGCCCGTGTCTTATCACGCTGACAGGTCTTTGTTTGTTTTGTGAAAGCGCTCTTCTCTCGCCTCTATAACGGTCACCACTTACCAACTGAGATCAACTTCAGCGAATTTTTATTTAGGGTGTTTGTTGTTAAAATCTTTGCATTAATTTTTTCATTTGTTGTATTAACCCTTGAGTTTATAAATATGTATAAATTACGGAGAAATACCTTGTACTTTATTAAGGTCAGTGTTCTTATCCATTCAATCTATCTAGAGGAGATCTAAATAAACATGTGTGGCTGAAGTTTTCGCGCTCTTCCAAGAAGTCCTTTTTAACTTCAGTAAAGCCTATTATCACTTTACTGGAGGAGTGTTAGGACTTAGTTTGTTTCTCCAGAAGTTACGTGATTAGGCTGATGGTCTTGTTGCCAATGCCTTAAAAAATATATCTATATAATAATTTATGAATGAAATAAAAAATAATAAATTACCATCTATACCATCATGTTCTACCATCAACTAGCGCAACTTCGTCAAACCCTAAAATTGTTTTCTTTCGGACCAAGAAATACACTGGACGGAGTCATAATAAGTTGCCGCTCTTATCATCGTGTGTCAAACTAATTTTCGTCTCTCTTTCTATCCTATTGAGCGTAACCACGAGTAAAATAGTCAGCTATAGTAAGTATAGCAACCTCGCTCTGTCTGTGTAATTCGTGTCAGCTTATAAGTCGGTCATGAAATAATTATTTGCAAAATACTCGTAAATCTTGTGTTTTGACTACTAGTATTCACAAAAATAAAAATACTTACATACATATATATCCTCAAAAATACATACATATATATCCTCACGCTGTATCCCCAACGGGGTAGTCAGAGAGGAAGGAGCCCCAAGCGTCGCGGTCCTTACACACTTAAACCTTCCTTCGCTAAAAAAAATAAAAATATGTCATGTTAAGATGTGTATCGTTGTTCTGTGACCTTCCCTAGTCAAGCACTTTTGTAAAAATCTAGTAAATCGGTCGATAAAAAAAGGACACTTTAAAGACACGCTTTTAGAGCAAATGATCCGTCCATAGTACTTGTTCCGAGGTTTTTCCAAACGCGTCGAAAGAAGTATAAGTTCGACTTCTTGGAGGGAACGGGAGAAATGAGGTTGACAATTTGTTTAGATTTTCTATTTTTTACATTTTTGAGAGTTTTCAATTGCAATAGTGATAGTATATTGTATTTTAAAGTTCTCTAAAGAATGGAATAGGTCTAAAATCTCTAAATAAACATGTGTAGCTGAAGTTCTCGCGCTCTTCCAAGAAGTCCTTTATAACTTCAGTAAACCCTACTATTAATTTACTGGAGGAATTTTACGATAAATAAAAACTAATTTACTTGTGATTTTACTTATTTATACGTGACATTGGCAAATGCGCTAAACTGTACGCCACGCCATAAAGAAAGAAAAAAAAATGTTCAAAAATTATTACCAAAGATTTAGAGATATATTGGATGTGTTCCCAGAGGAAGCATTTTATCGTTTAACCCTCTCAAATTATTGCTTTTTTGCAGGTCGTGAGTGTCACCGATTGATTTATGATTAGACACGTATGTTTTGAATGTTGCCGACATAGCTAAGTGCGGTCTTCACAAAAGTAGTCGCTAATTAGCGATTTTATCAATCGACACTTCAGTCAAGTGGACATCCAAATGGTTAGTTGACAAATCTTTCAAAAAATAGAATTCTAGGTAATTTTACATTAAATAATTAATGAAATGCAATTAACACCATGCGCGTGAGATTGTTTCGGAAGTTCAGTTAGCAGTCTTTGTTCGGGCCCCCGCGTCTTTCGCTTCTTTTCGTAGACCCGAACTGCCCCGAGGATTCGCGAGTCGCAACAATGACTTAATCATAACATTAGTAGGTATGTGTTGGCATATAGACGAACATAGCTAGTTGACGCTTGATGATTTTTAATTTGTCATTGTCACCTATGAAATGAATGACTCCTTTGATTATTGCGATATGTACTTAATATCACAATCACATACAGAACACGTAACCATTATGGAAAAACAAGGTATTTCTTTGAAATAAAACAGGAATAACACAAATAATAAAATAAGGCAACAGCGATATCCACAGCGTGACGACTTGTGACGACATATCATTCAAAAGGGGTTATAATAGCGTCCCATTCGCTGTCCTTTTCTTACTCGTGGCACTATCGTAAAAGATTACATTCTCATTCGCACTCCTTGTACGTCTATACTCCAGCATATAGCATATACTAAGTTTATGAACTTAATTCCAATATCTTGCCAGAATCACTAGTATGTGACCGCCGTTTCGCTCGTGTGGACTATAGAAATATATTGCACGCGCAAACCGTGCTTCCCCAGCTCTCACCCGCCACTAATGGCGGTCTAAAATACTTATTGTGGGTGATCCTTAGAAGATAGACATATGCTATCATGGACTTTTTTGTAGCTTTTTTTAAGATCTACAGTGTAGTACAATTAGTTTGATATATTCAGCCTCTTTTACGTATGGTAAGCCATTGAATGTTAGTGCCCTGTGCCAGATATTACTCTGACACAGTACTCCCCCCTCAATTTAATTAAGGGGGGAGTACTCAATTTAATTAAGGGGGGAGTACTGTGAAGGAAGACCAAGGCTGACTTACGAAGATCAAATAGCCAGAGTTTTAGCTAACGGAAATGTGATAAGCACTCACTTTAAAACTATGCTGAACCCAACGGAAAAAGGATCATTGAAATCTATTCATAAACAAGAAAGTTAAGCCCGAACATTATACATGAAATATAACTACAGACGAATTGAAAACCTCCTCCCTTTTTAAAGTCGGTTAATTATGAAAGAGTGAATAGTTTTTCCAGATCAGTTAGTTGTTTCATGCAATCACTTCTATCTCAAATTTCACTTAGGCTTAAATCTCATGTCAAATTTAGCGTAAAACCATAAACAAACGTTGCATAATTGCCTTCACTTATTCTAAAAGTTGTTCTGTAATTCGACACCGATTCACCCTAATAACTACCACCAGTTTGCATTGAACTACCACGCCTCTCTTAACAACACATACTGTGTGCACAGAATGGTTATTTAGGAGTTTAATAGAGGTCTGTTTTAAATGGACAGTCAACGGGGTGTTTCATGTTTTCCAATAAGTGCACTGTGACTCATTACAGATAACAAGGATTATTTAAACGAAAAAAAAAAGTTTATTTTCACATATACCTTCACGGTATATCGATGACGAGATAAACAGAGAATATAGAACACAAAGTATTACAGTCGTTCCGTGAAAGTCCTTACAAGTTTGGAACGATTTACAAGTCGAGCTTTGACGCTTTCGAGGGTCAATTTTGGGGCATAAATAATAATTTAAAAAACAGAAATGCGGTCATCGTTTGAGGGTATCAAATAAAAACTCTTTAAACCAAACATTGAAAAGTTTGAGTTAAAATAAACTTTGAGTTAGTACTCTTTTAACATTCGAAAATACTGGTCAAGGATGTCCTCCTCCCACACCGTTTTCCAAAAGTACTGCTCAGAAAAAGTTACAGGAAAATTATCATCTGAACTAGCTGTGCCCGCGACACCGCTCACGTGGACTACAGACTATTCTTTAGGTATTTAACGAACTGCCTAAATAGCATCGGTCGAGCGCACGCGCGAATCAGCTGCTCTCGCTAGCGGCGGTCGCCCATCGCCAACGGTTAGTTTAAAGACAAAAATGCATACTATGGGTGATCCTTAGAAAACAGACTTAAGCTGTTACAAACTTTTTTATAGGTCTTTTTAAAATCTACAATTATTATTATTACAATTATTACAATTATTATTCAGCATAAGTCATTTAAGCGCCCAAAAAGCGTCCTTTTCCGACTTGAGCCGCCATTATCGTCACTGCTTATTTTCTACGTTACTGTATGTAACAAAATATAATATTCTATAACTTGGCCAGATAACATAGCTATGAACTAAAAAACGTGCAAATCGTATAAGTGGTTCTCGCGTGTAAATAACGTAAACGGGCAGAAAGACAGAGAAACGTTGAGTTTTACAATATATATAGATTATATTACTACAAACAAAAAATAACACGAGTCCTTAGGTCATATCTATAAATTAAAGAAGTATAACTAGAAATTTCCAACACGGTTTCTACTGATTTTTGTTGATAGCTGGAAATTATGAGATTATGTCATGTTAAGTCAAGTACATATAAATAAATTATATTATGTCTATGGTACTAACTGTAATCTGTAACTGAACAGAAGTAACTACTCTGTGGTGGAAAATAAAAGATTTCGGATCAAGATAAAAGTTTTAGTTTAATGTTTTAAGAACTTTCTATATTTTTATCTCAACTCCAATTTGCTGCATCGTGACAGTGAAGAGGATCCACTGCCCATAGTTTTTCGTAACATACATCTGTATGTGATGAAAACACATGCGATTTACACTTGGGTCCAAAAGACAATATCATTTGCTATTTGCGGTTCAGGGCAGTGCCGCGTGTGAGCAGTGTGTCGGTTTGAGACATCTTCTTACTGCTCGAGAGGGTAGTTCCCGACTCGTGTCGGGCGCGTGGCCCTTCTCAAGTTGCTCGATGGTCGTTCAGCTGATTCCTCCATTGTTCGCGTTTCCTGTAAAGCGAGCTCGACGTGTATTTAAGACTAAATGACGATATTTTTATAAGGACCCGTTTTTGCCTGCAATTCATTTGTTCTTTAAGTTACCAGATGGTTAAAATAGGTTAAAATTGATAGATGACCAAAGTTATTATAAGATGCATTTAAAATACTTTAGATTTGCTAAAAATAACAGTAAAAATGCTATTTATCGCTGTAAAAATATTTAATGTCTCACATTAAAATGTCACCACCACTCATACTATTTCATTTAAAAATATACGTAGGTACTTGAAAAAGATAACAACGCTATAAAAGAATTATAGGCTGTAAAAAACCGGACAAGTGCGAGTCGGATTCGCC
The DNA here is from genome assembly GCA_907165235.1 of Zeuzera pyrina. NCBI lineage: Eukaryota > Metazoa > Arthropoda > Insecta > Lepidoptera > Cossidae > Zeuzera > Zeuzera pyrina. The sequence goes on along the minus strand of OU015646.1, from coordinate 7,170,511 downwards.
CACCGAGGTTTCCGTACAAATTTGTAGGTACATATTATAAATAGTTCAGGGATTGAGTCTCGCAGTTTTTCCGAGCTTTTCCCGAAATTCAGTTTCCAAAATCTATAATTAGTTATAGGAAATTGTGGTTATACTAACAGTACTGCTTAACCTCCATGATTGATGACGTACTTTAGATGTAAAGACTACATTTTTTATGATTTAATTTCAAATGTATAGTTTTCAGATTTTTTCTTATACTTGTAGTATGAGACGGTATTACTTGCCAAATTTCATAGTTCTAGCGGTAGTAAACTAATTAATCTGTGGTTCTAGGTCAACGGAAAGCGCCCTATAAATTTTGATTCCCTTGAGAGTGTCTAAATATACATTTTTTGGGACATAAATGGCCGTATCTTTTTTTTACGTTAACTTAGAAGTTTGATTTTTCATAGCTTCACGAGATTGTAGACCTGAGTATATGGTTTTAATTTCAACTCGATACCTCCACGCGTTCCTGAGATAAAGGGTCTTGACAGACAGACGGACGGACGGACAGACAGACGGACAACAAAGTGATCCTATAAGGGTTCCGTTTTTCCTTTTGAGGGTCGGAACCCTAAAAATTAATAAATAATACATTCCGCATACGTAAAGGTTTTTTACTACAAATTCTGTTGTCAATCAACCTAATAATCCGCGGTCTACGAACGGTTAAAAAAATTTATGTGAATACGTGAAGAGAAAACTTTGTATCCCTTGTTAAGCACATTGCGCACACGGAGGACTATGAAATTTGATCCACTTGAAGTTTATATGGAGAAGGACTGGAGAAAGCTAAAATTTTTATGTAATAAGTAAATTAAATTAAATAAAACGTTCTTTCTTTACGTTCATACTGCCAATATCAAAATGACTGTCAATGTCAAACTCATAATAAATTGTGATCATATTATGTAATAGAACCTCCTTGGACCAAACAGTCGCACAGAGTAGATTGTCGCCAAAGAGTTTATAAGTTTATATTTACAGTCAAATTTCGAAGCCACTATAACCGCATAGTCTTTTATTTACTAAATTAAATAATTTAGAAACCATTGCAGTGGTACGCAGAGCTACTAAACAGAGTTTCATCACAATCACAATAGATCAATATTGGTCGCAGCGATACAGGTCAAGCGCGAGCCAGATGACGGTGATGATAGTTTAGAAACGCATAGAGGACAAACATACAAAAAAACATTCCTTTTGTGTTTATAGATTTACCAAAATACAGATAACTGTCATATAGACATCTAGTGTTAAGTAGTAAAACATACGTTATCTTACTAGCACCTACTAGTCAACGTCGCGCCGTCTATCTTATGTCTGTATTAAAGACATCTACCGTGAAATAAAATAACCGTTATAAGAGAATAATTATTACCACTTTCTTTCACAAGATGACGTGAATGCATGAAAGGGAGAGGCGATATTCTTAGAAAATCCGCGTATTCAGAAACCAAAGACATTCAAATATACGATCCCAATAAACAGGACAAAACGAACAAATTCGTAATCTTCTACTTGTTACTACTAGGTAATAAGTCACTCAGTCTAGTGTGTCCGCATGACAGGTCGCATTCGTATCTTATATCTTTGACTAAAAGAAAAATATTTTCTAAGAAAATATGCAGAGTTGTGCGTTATTGTAAAACTAGATACGGTAAAACGACTGAACCTGACCAGTTTATTCTCGTATTTTTTATATTTACCCATAATTAGAACAAAATAAATATTTTTCCATAATGTTTCTAGACCATTTGCTAGTTTTGTAAAAATGCCCTCTCTTTCTCTACTAAGTAATTAGAGACGTGAAGTTGTTTATCAATTTATCAATTCATTTATCAATTTATTTATCAATTTATTTATCAATTTATTTATCAATTTATTATTATCAATACCTTTATGTCTAAATGGTAACCTGTACCACTGTTTTTATTTTTAGTGCGACCTACCGTGCGATAGCTGAAATGTCACCCTATTATTTTAAATGTTTTTGCTATTGAATGCTAGATGGCGCTACTGATACTCAAGATCAAAATTTTTATATTAACCAATGGGCGCTGTATCAGAAACGAAGTTATATTATTTGGTGTCTATCACATCTTGGCTGATTTAATGTGCTATTTTGGCAGAATTTTTTTATGAATCAGAATCGGAATACCTTTGACTTATATAAAGAATATTCTGTGATCTACTCGTAGTGAAAAAATTCGAAATGTAAAATATTGACTTTACATAGACACAAGCACGCATTAATAATCTTTTAACATCTTATTAACTCACAAGACTTATAAACTAGTACATGCTAAAAACTAAAAAAGAAGTAAGTGCTTCCAACCCGCGCTTTATTTAATAAACTGTAAGAAAACAGTGAAAATTTGCGATTTTTCGAAAAACAACAATAGAAGAGTATTTAAAATTCTTATTTTTTTATAACATCGAAGACATTGTCTATTTCAAGATACACATTTATTTTCTTCTTACTTTTTTGCAGTTTTTCAGGCGAATTGTCTATGTAAAGTGCAACCGTCCTTTTTTTCTTATTGAAAGAGAAAATTACATTAAATAAGTATAGCATCTCATTCGGTTGCAAGACATGCGGGCTTATTCACAAACGTCGGAAACTCAACTTTCCGTATCCGACAGAAAACTTTTGATGATTTTGCCCATACGCGATTCACAAATCCCAAATTGTATTATATTTATATATATATATATATATGTCGGTGGAAATAATAAAAGGCACTCATTTGACTATACCATGGCAAAGCGCGACTTCCGATGACGCGCTAACGGAACGTCGCGTCGGGGCCGGCGCTGAGTCTGTTAGACTACGGCGGCCGGTGCGATAGCATTTCTCCGACGGATCGTTTGCCATTATTAAATTTCCAATTACCTACGTAATAATTGTTATGAAGAGTTTTCTGTTGTTTGCACATTAACTTTGTCTTAACGTTGTATTTTATGGAGTAGTTCGCCTCTTGTAAGATTAGGTACCTATTTCTCATGGCTGAGTTGCAAAAGCACGAATTGCCCCGTGTCTTTTCCGACATATATATCATATTATATATATAGTCGTATTCACAAATCCAAGCCTTCGGATTGAATTTATGCTTTTCGACGATCGGCCTTTCCGCCACGGAAAGTTTCCGACGTTTGTGAATAACCCCCATGATGAATACACTTGTAGGGACATTGTAAGTGTGTTAGAAAAGACGAATCAGCAGTTTTGTGTAGAAGCGTGATGTATGCAAGCGTCGACGGCAGTTACAGCGCACTGTCCGATCGGAACGAACGCGACCTAAATTGGGGTTCAGTTGGGACAATAAAATTGTACGGAACTCTCTAAATTTACATCTTTATTTCAGCCAGTGATTCCTTGTTTAACTCATATAAATAGGAATATCCTAGTTTTTTTTTTTTTTTTGATATGTCCCGAAAAGTATAATTTTAGTAGATGTAGATGTAGAGTTATCACTATTCGCATACATAATTTATCACGTCGGGGTCACCACTTTAGGATATTCCTATTTATATGAGTTAAACTGGGAATCATTGGCAGAAATAAAGATGTAAATTTAGACAGTGAACCCCAATTTAGGTCGCGTTCGTTCCGATCGTACAGTGCGCAGTAACTGCCGTCGACGCTCGCATACATCACGCTTCCACACAAAACTGCTGATTCGTCTTTTCTAACACACTTACAATGTCCCTACACACTCATTTCTATAAGATCACACAGCCCACATTTTCTAATATATAAAAATCAATGTTTGTTTGGTCGTATTTTATGGGCTGCAATAATTTGGTGTGGAGACAGCTTGAATCCTGAGAAAGGACATGGGCTATTTTAAAAACAAAAAACGCGGACGAAGTCCCGGGTTACAGCTAGTATACTATAAAATTTAAATACTCGTCGGTGAAGCTTAAAAACTCTCATTTGGAACTGATATGAGAGATGGTTAGATCATCGCTTATATCAGCTCCCAATGAAGCCCTTAGGCGACTGTTATGACCCCTTGAGGGGTTCTAAGGTGACCTTGGTCGTTTTTACGACCCTTGGCGGACTGTCACAACCTGTACAGTACAGGAAAATAAATAAGATATATTCCTTAGCATATTCTACAATCATTCTCTTCGATCAGTCCATGGAAGCATTCAATTAGTTTAAAAGTATTTTTACAAATAAAACCACAACGATAAGAGAAATTATATATATTTCAATATAATATTTCTTCACAACATACCGCACGGCACGTACTACGTTACATTTCGTACAAAGTTATTATTAATAATATCTAAATCACAATAGTCACCAAACTCACACGAAAATACAAAAAATTATATGTAACTATAAATAAATAAATATTGCTATTATTTTTTACAAAATAAGCGTCGGCGGTTTTGGCAAGAGAACAGATTTATTACTGTGTTTAATGTTGTAAAAAAATTAAATAATATATGTAGCGATACAAAAAGTACAAAAAAAGCATTAAAAAAACTGTTTTTAATTCTCTTTCCAAAGATATCTCCCGCCAAAATTAAAAAATAATGACTGGAAAAACAGCAAAAATTGAATTGCGATTAATGTAAATATAATATAAATGATTAATAAAGGTAAATATCACTATAGACTCCATTATACAAAACTAATTTATGAATATCGATAAATATTTTTGATTCGTTTACAGTATTACCGATTATTTCGTTATTTTTCGATAAGTAATAATAATAAGCCAATAGCCTCGAATTATGACACTTGGTTCCATTAAAAAAAATACGAAACATATCATTTTACAATCGTACAAGATTCAGCCTCACTTTTAATCGATCGATTTATAATACTAATAATTTCAAAAAAATCTACAACAGCTACCCACTGAGAATTTTTTAAAATTTCTAATTATTTTCTTGTTTTAAATTATATTTGCTTCTAAAGTTTTAATTTTTTTTCTAATACGTATTTTTCTCGAAGCATATTTTTCGATTTTTCTTAAAGCTACATATTAGGATCGTCGTTATTTAAAAAAAGCAACGACTTCGTGTCGTTCACAAGCAAGCTCCAGAAACGAAAATAATATCGAAATAACAACCACTCAACTTTGTTATCGCTAAAATATTGGTGTTACCTTTACATAATTTTAATAAACTACTAATTCTAACCTTTACAATTTATATTGCCATAACATTATTCGCGTAGTAATATCTTGACAAATACATAAGCTCGCCAATTCATTTTTTATTTTGTACATGGTTGACGACTGATTCTCTTTGTAAATATATTATACATATACCAAGTAGAAGCCTTATTAATACAAAAAGATTCCTTCGGTTTTTTTGGCTCATATGTAACTTGCACTTTGAATTGTTTATACGATTTAAAACACACTGTTTTCAACCAAGTAAAGATTTTTTTTTTTAAATTAAAAGTGGAACTATATCTTACCTTACCAATAATTAAGTGAAGGTAAGTAAGTCTTTAAACAGAAATATCACAGTTTTTAGTGAATTATCCCCTCTCTCTCTTTTCTAGGCTCTACCATAATATACCAACGGAATGAGAAAACAAGAGACAGTGGCAATAAGGAAACATTTATTTCATTTGTGGATATTTTGAAAAATCTTTTATAGAACAGTTATATGAAGAACAGAAGAATTTTACATATATATTTATCAAACACTACTACGCGAATGTTTATGAATGGACTAGCACGTGATATATTATTGAGAATATCAACAACAAATGCATTCCCGTGAAGTAATCATGTTTGTATTGCCCTATACAAAATTTAAATTTTTTACTCAATTATGACACCGAAAGGTCAGACGTTCTAGTCGATTTTAATTTTGTTTACATTTTTTAATATACAATTGTTAACAAAAATAACATTTAAGCTATACAAAATTGGACAAAACCTTTGCTTTGTTAAAGCTTTTTAAGAAAAATTTAAAAAATCGATTTTTCAATATGGCAATGACATGACAGTGCTCCCCTCTTGGAAAATGTTAATTTATGTTTGATCTTTCGAGGTTTTGTTCTCTTAACATGATAGTAAATTATAGCTGTAATTTATTTATAGCAGCTAATAACTGCCTTTCCAAAATGCATGGTTCGATGGCGAATTTTCTAGACTAAAAGCTACTGGTTTTAGGGTTCATTAATAAAATGGTCACCAGGTTTGCATTTTGTGAACGAAATAGAAAGGAATTAGTTCTTATAAAACAATGAATATATACCAAAGAATTGTATGCTGCTCCTGAGGAATTTTTAGTCGATTACGGCAACCATTTTAATATGATGAAAAACGCGAAATTCAACATTGTTGAAATTTTTCCACAAAATCGATCACATTGATTAAACATACATATATGATAATTTTAAAATATTACTATAAGAATGGGGATAAAAAGATTATCGGCATGTTAGTGAAACTGTACGAAGGGAGCAGTCTATTCACTTCTAAACTTCTGACCATCGCCGTCAACGATCAAATAGTAGTCTAACTTCAATTGTAATTGCAAACGGTTTTTGATTGCAGCGAAACTTAATAGTAAATAACTGGAGGCATATTTAGTAATTTTTATTGGATGGAACTTGAAAATGTAATTGTAACGTCAATGTAGATTCAGGTATTTCATAATCTTCTCCATGGACATGCAAATTGCTATAAATGTTCTCTAAATAGCAACAAATTACGTATATTTAAATGCATATGATAATATTTTTTCTAAATAGAAAATCCTAACTTTGTTCCGTAATGAGATCAGGCCTTCAATTGTACTATAATATTTGATGAAATGCTAATTTGGAAATGTATGTACTTTTTTAGAATTAATAATACTGAATACAAATGTAAATCAAAAACGAATTTTCAGGAGTATTAATAACGATTAGGCAGTTCCGTTTAAGATCATCAACTGTTATGTTAAAATATAATTGTCAAATGTCAGTCGGTGTTGCAACTAAAAAAAATATACATTTAGTAGTTTTATACGTAGAAAAAATTAATCTTAAAATTATATTTTTTTTTGTTCAATTTGCAATAAATGCAGTCTTTTAGGCGTACCATAGCTTTATTCAAGATACCCTTATTGTTTATTAAAAATTATCATTTACCTCGTTCATGATAAGAGGCCCGAATTGGCAAAAAAAAATGTTAAGCTTATAGTCGATTTCGTGACAATAGATTTATCTTCACAAATAATATGTCTAGGACACAAAAGAGTGCTTTTTAATCGGTCTATAGTAAAAGGCGATCACTTTAAAAAACATTTATTTTGTAACTAACTTATAGCGTGGATTTGCTCGCATAGAACTACCAAACGGTAACCTATGTTTTGTCTACACATTATACAAAACGGTCAATTGGTTGAGTAGTTCACGTACAAGAAAATCAGAAGAACAACCATTCGTTTTTATTATGTTAATACATAGAGATGAAAATCATTTTTAAATAACAATGGTGACTGATATCCTTTTACCATAAACCAACGTTACTACAGTCAACCTAATATTTTATTTATAACGGTTACGCTTCCAAGGGAATCCATAATGATCGATTATCATGTCGTATCTTACAGGACCACAAGATTATAAACCTCTAATAGCTGTGGTCAGTAACGTTGTACATAAGTCTGTCGACTGGAACTCTTATTAATAAACAGTTAAACAATATAAACTGTAAGCCGCAGACATATTCAAGTTAGAATGATGAAGTAGGAGTGATTATTCTACGCATCATCAAATATCAAGTTTTTATGCGTTTCTATAAAAAAATAGGATATAACTAAAAAGTATTCAATCAAAATGAACTCTCGTCAAAAGATGTCACAATTATAGTTCACGAGTGACTAACATACACATTTTCCACGTTTTTTGTATTATTTTGAGGTGATAATGTTAAAAAAAATTAATAAATAATCTTTATTGGACACCACAAAAAAAAATCAATGACTTGCCGTCTTCTGTACTAAGGATACTTACTTGTAGGACACGGATAGTCAATTTATCATGTGATACTTAGCTTAGTGTGAACGTAGATTATAAGCTAAAAACAATCCTAAATATATCTCACACAGTCATGTTAACTATATATCGTATGAAATTTTGTTAGAAAAATATGTATCTCGATTAATTGCGAACATAATCATATTGTCACTTTTATTTCGATAAATTATTTTTGCTGTTGACTGTACATAATTGTTTGGATCTGAACCTATAGCAATGGCTTATATTCTTTAGTCGATAATTCAATCAATATAGAGCAAGCGAAAACACCCCACAGGCGGGATAACGACTAAATGGTCCATAAAAATCAATGTGAAGAGAATCCACTCAGGCGAAGTAAAAATCCTTTTAGGTATTGCCATTATTTTGCTACTGGTAAACGTCCAAGAAGGAATCATTCGCGTTCCGCAGTCATTCCGTATTGAATAATGAAAACGACCTTATTGGGCCTTATCATATGCATTTCAGAAATCTCGCGCAGTTCTTATCGACCATTGAAATATAACTAGATGAGAAAATGTCCTAACATCAAGTAGTGATGCCAAAAATAAAAAAAAGTTACCAACATTTGTACTTATTTGATAGTTACTATCATAACAACCTATGCAAAATCGGATTCAAGGCGGGACTTAATGACGTTTAGTGACGTTAAGAGTACATTTTATGTATGGTAAAATAAAGACAGCAAATTAGAGCATATTCTTTTCTCTAATGAAAGATATCGACTAATGAAAATGTAGGCTAATGTGTATGTCGTCGTATGATTATAAAATAAGCAGATTATAATGTACTTCTGCCTGGATGTTTCGTGAAACACCGCCTTTCGTGATGTAACTAGGGATACAATAAAATTTTAAAAGTATCGATACTTACTCTATAGCAGAGATCGCATCAAAAACAACTATACCGATAAAAATATCAAGTATCGATATTATTTGGTAACTTACAGTTATTATAATACAATATATTATAACTTCCAGTTATTTTTTTTTGACCGTACATTTTATATTGTAAACACACACAGCATAGATAAATGGTATCGATACAGTAGTACCGAAATATTTTTGAAAAAATAATTTGATTAAAGTAGACATTTTAGGCTTTTTTGATTTCAAATCTTTAAAACGTAATCCACAAAGTATCGAGTGTCGTATCAAAGTACCGATACCTGGTATAGTATCGAAACAAAAGTATTGAATACAAAGTACTCAGTATCGTAACGAGTATCGACACTGCTCAGGTATCGATACTTATTGCGAATCACTAAATATAAGCCGTCACATATGATGTGCACAATCAAAAACCGAATGAATCGTAGAGAGCTATATGTTCATCGATATTGCGGCTTCGTCAGAATATAATCTGACTGGCATAACATAAATCAATTGTATTTCTCGCCGATCGTGCTATCTCTGTTCTCTTCGTTTGATTTAAATGTGTCCAAAATGTCAAAAAATGATAATAATGCGGTAGTTATGCGAGAAAACTATATTTTAATGACTTATGAGCAAAATATAATTTTATGCTAATTACATAACTGTAGTTAAGTTGTCTTACAGCGAATCAGAAAATGACACACTGAACAATATAACGGGTATTAGATGACCATTTCACGAAAAGGTGACGTTTCACGAAGTACCCTGGGCACGTCACAATCTTTTTAATTATACGATAGCGACGGACGTATAACAATCGACATGTCGTTATAACGCCAAATAACTATTATAACTTCATTTATATCTGCGACAACGCTGTTTTAAGTTATTAGTTAACAGTACGTTTTTTAGAGTGGCGTTTCTTTCCTCCATTGAAACGCGTTGGTTTTGACCGCGGGGTTGGCAGAACTGGCGCTAGCTGCTAGGGCGACGCCTGTGCGGCGGATATTAGCTGCGGCACTGTCTGGAATAAGATAATTTAATTATAGTTACCTGCAGTTTCTACTAAGTTCCGTAATTTTAAAGGAGATTCGGAACATTTGCTGTTGGTTTTCTTGCAAATAAAATAAAAAAAATAAAATAAAAAAATATTTTTTTAGTTTCACGGTTTCTATACATTATACGAAAATAAATGTACAAAACAAAATCGCTATTTCTGTTTGTCTGTTTAGTTATTTTAAACTACACAATACATTTCGATGTGGTTTTTACCATTATTTAGAAAAAAGTGTCCGACTTCAAAGTCAAAATCAAATCAATTTATTCAGTAAACCCCATTACAAGGTGATTTTAAACGTCAAATCTACTTTAGTTCGGTTCGAAAAGAAAACCTGGACACTGAGAAGAAACGACAAGAAACACAGTTAGGAACAATGATGTTATATTTAAAAAAGAGGTAGATAGGTTACGTTAGTACTAATTCTTGTAAAATATTGTCCCGGTTACGCACACACATAAGCCATACACTTTGTTTATACACTCTAATAAAATGACGAAGTGTAAATAATGACATGACAATTACCATAAGCAAAGTGAGACAAATATACTTTGCACTGCGTCGCTATACAATGTAAGATTTCAATTGCATTTCAAACTAACAAATCACACGGCTCTCTAAAACTGTTGTGATTGGTCAATTTCACTTTCTTATTGCATTTTAAGCGAATCCGTGACTAATCCATAGAATATTAGAAATTAATGCCACAGAACAGACATTTTCGAAAAAAATGATTGATGCCTAATGGGTTTAGGCAGTAAAAAGAGATTTATGTTTGATTTTTAAAATTAATTTTTTTTTGAGTCATGTACATTTGAAAACTATTTAAGTTTTATTAAGAATTATTTAAGTACATACATTTACAAAACAATTTTGTTATAAATTTGAAAATGATGAAAATGAAACACTAGGTATTTTCATGTAAAATATTTTGTATTGTGTGGGATTATTGGGATATTAGACTCACTGCTAAAACTTATGATTCGTTTTAAAAAATACGTATATTATATCTTATATACCAACTAAATAAACGTATTCAAATGTTTAATAGGCACTGCATGACATTGACGGTTCTGTAACATAACTTTTTATATTCTTTGACCTAATATAATATATTGCTCTCTGTCGCACTTGGTAACTGGGGTATTACCTATCGCATTTCAGTTTTTTGTGATTCAATATTGTACTGATATTTTAGATTTTGGAAAAAATGGTGACACAAATGAAATAAATAAGTACACTTACGGATGATACGTAATTCGTGAACCTTTGGAAGTTTTGCTGGTATAGTTTCTGCAGTATCTAATAACATAGGACTGCATTTTAATATTAATATTAGGAACGCACATACGTGTTGACACTGTCACGTTGTTACACGAATGAACTCCAAGTTGGCTAATTAGCAAAGTTTTGGGGTGCCAGTTTTCGAACGCAATAACTCATCTACCTCTTTTGTAAATATAACATCATTGGTTAGGTACCATTTTTCAACATCATTCTACAATAGATATTTATTAAAATATAATATTCAGATTTAGATTTTTTTGTACTTGAATTACATGTAATAGCGCTTGGGATACGGGTCCGTGGACACATATCCTTCCGGAGGTACCCATCGCTAGTACGCAGCCATCGAGTACATGATCGCACTCAACACCTATGCTACAACCAACGAAATGGTTTTTTGATAAATTTGATAAATTCTTAATACAACCTCTTACCTAATCCATTCCTGACGTTAGCAACAAGTCTCATCGCTGGATTCGTGACGATGCCATTCCTCTTGTTTTTACTGCAAACAATATTGCTGTATTTATTACCACACAAGATATATTGGAAAGTGCCGAAAGCGATGATTTTGCATCGTTAGCAACAGCGTCATCTAGCGAGTGAAATTGGCATGTCAATTAGGGATGTTCAATTTTTTGTTGTGATTGCATCGTTAGCAACAGCGCCACCTAGCGAATGAAATTTGCATGTATATAGAGAAATGTCCAATTTTTCCGATTTTACACAATAGCAATAATTTTTATTCAAATAATTAATTGAAAACCAGATGCAAGTAATTGTATTTTTCTTCTTTAAATGCTTGTACACAAATAGACCCTATATAATTAAATTTGACAGTTACTGAAATCGGTACCAAGCCTACCAAACTAATAGACTTTCTGTTGTTGCACATTGATTTGGCACCGACTTCAATAACAGTCGAATTTAATTAAATATACAGTAGAGTCTCACTAATCCGGGACTTCAATAGTCCGGCACGCCCAATAATCAGGCACCCTCCGCCCACACTTCCCTCTTCGAAACATGCGAGAAAAAGTTTTTATACCAGGACTATAAGTTGCAAAAAAAGAAACCACAATTAAAGATTATTTTAAGACTAATTAGATTATGATTTTTTCTATACAATCCAGTAATCCGGCATCCCCAAGTTTTTAATAGTGCCGGATTAGTGAGACTCTACTATATTTTTATCGTATTTATAAAGTTATTTTTGTACTTGTGTTTTGATTTTTTTTTAAGATTTAATTTTTTTTTAATTTTGAGTGACCTTGACGTAAATAAATATCTAGGGGCAGCTCAACAATTAACTTCTTTTCCAATTCTGGAGCGCAATGACATACCATATAAATGAAGCTTATAAGCAGTTAGTGTTATTTGGTGTTATTTGTTGTACCTTCGAAGTCCAAGCTCCAATACCAGTGAAATTTAAATGGGACCAATCTGTAAGTCTAACCTTTCAAAGAAAAAAAGAATTACCCAAATCGGTTTTTAAATGACAGAGCTCTGAGGTAACAAACATAAAAAAAAAATAAAACCGAATTGAGGACTTCCTCCTTTTTTGAACTCAATTAAAAATGAACAAAAGCTGATCATTAAGAACGATAGCTCCTATTTTTTTTATTAATTTTTTTTTTTAATATTGGGTCCTTACATATGAAATTAGCGTTTTGTCGTACTGACCACTTTAATCTGAAATATCTCCTCTTTGGTTAAGAATTCCAAATTCAAATTTATAAATTCATTTAGCTGGTACATTTGAGTTTTGAAAACAGTCATTCATTTGTTTTTTCCTCATTTTTTTTTCTTTGGCGTCGCTTATTACCGCACAATGGAAAACATGAAATATCGGTATATTTACGAGTACGAGTTCTACCGTGGCACCAGTGCTGCAGAAACAGCTAGAAGGATTAATGATGTGTACGGCGCTGGTGTCGCAAAAGAAAGCACGGTACGTTTTTGGTTTCAACGTTTTCGTTCTGGAAATTTCGACCTTCAGAACCAACCCCGTAGACGGCCGGAGACCAAAGTGGAAAATGAAGAATTAAAGGCTATTGTGGAAGCGGATCCATCACAAAGCACTTCAGAGATAGCTGCAGGCTTCGGGGTAAGTGACAAAACTGTATTAATCCACTTGAAGCAAATCGGGAAAGTAAAAAAACTTGAACGATGGGTACCTCATGAATTGAGTGAATCGAACTTGCAAACACGCGTCGACTGCTGTGTTACTTTGCTCAACCGACACAATAATGAAGGGATTTTAAATCGAATCATTACTTGTGATGAAAAGTGGATACTGTACGATAATCAGAAGCGCTCTTCGCACTGAACCCTGGAGACCCAGCCAAATCCTGCCCTAAACGAAAATTGACTCAGAAAAAGTTACTTGTGAGTGTTTGGTGGACTAGCGCCGGTGTCGTTCACTACAGCTTTCTAAAATCTGGTCAAACGATTACGGCAGATATCTATTGTCAGCAACTGCAAACCATGAAGGAAGAACTAGCTGCTAAACAACCGAGATTGGTCAATCACTCTAGGCCACTGCTGCTTCACGACAACGCAAGACCACACACTGCACAACAAACAACCACTAAGTTAGATTAGCTACAATTGGAATGTCTGCGACATCCACCGTACTTCCCGGACCTTGTTCCAACAGATTACCATTTTTTCCGGAATTTGGACAACTTCTTACAAGGAAAAAAATTCAACTCCGATGCAGCAGTCCAAACCGCCTTCAAAGAGTTTATTGATTCTCGCCCCCATGGTTTTTTTAGTAAAGGGATCAATAAACTACCTGTGAGATGGCAAAAGTGCATAGATAACAATGGTGCATACTTTGATTAATTAAATATATTTTACAAAAAAAAATTGACTTTATATTCCTCTCGTACAAAACGCCAATTTCACATGTAAGAACCCAATATTTTACTCAAGTTTAAACTATCTTTGACGTAGTAACGATCAACATAATTCAATTCAGAATAAAAACAGCACTTTATTAAAATAAACTAATTATACAATTCCCAAATGTGGTAAGCCTGCAGGAAATGATGTGACTGCTGAGATGGTGTATGGTGGTCCTAGGGTCTGAGATACATTCTATAAATTGTGCAATCTTTGCTGGCAGAAGAGAGAAGTTCCGGAGGACTAGCGGACTGCAGTCAGTGCCTCTCTATAAAGGGAAAGGTTCCTATTGAGACTGCGCGTGCTTTAGGGCCACCAGCTTTGTCAGCTTAGCAAGTAGTCTATACCAAGGCATTGACTAACCGTATGAAAGGCATTTCTGAAAGATATTTGTGGGAGGCACGAGGTGGTTTTAGAAACGGTACGGGTTGCATGGATCAGATTTTCTCGCACCGCGGTATCGCGAGAAAGCTTCTAGCCATAGGTCGGAAAGATTTCTGCGCTTTCGTGGATCTTAAGAAAGCATGCGATAGAGTAGTGCGAAAGAAACTGTGGAATCTTCTGCCTGAATATTGCGTGGAGGGTCCATTACTACAGGCTCATTATATCGAGGCCACAGAGCCTGTGTATAGATGTGGATAGATGGTGGCTGGTTCGAAGTTTGTTCAGGCGTCAGACAGGGCTGCATGATGTCTGCCTGGCTATTCGTGCTGTATTTGCACAATTGCCTCCAGACTTTGAAAGGTAGTATGAGTGGTATGACATGTGATGGTACAGTGATAAACTGCCTTTTGTACGCTGACGATACTGTGCCTATAGCACCATTAGAACCGGAGTTGCAGACACTAGTTACATGCAAGAATGAAGACTGTGAAGTGAAAGGGTTGAATATGAATGTGAACAAAACTACGGCTTTGGTGTTTGAAAGGGAAAATGTACAGACGAAGTGTGAAATATGGGTAAATGGAAAATGTCTAGAACAAGTAAACTAAATAGTATATCTGGAAAGTGCGTTTTCGAGGAATGGAAGATGTGAATTGGATGTGGAGACACGGGTAGCAGCTGGCAATAAAGTAAACAACGCTCTGTCCGCATTAGTAGGCAGTTTGAATATATCAAATTCAGCCAAAATGGCCATACACAATGCGGTGTTGGTTTCAACTTTATAGTACGACAGTGAAAGTAAGATAAATGCAGTAGAAATGCGATCTCTTCTGAAATGTGATTCGCTAGAAATATGTATGGTGTCACCCTTGCGGACAAAATAAACAATGAAGAGATACGCAGTATAACAGGGTTGCACGACAGTGTTATTGTAAAAGTGAAGAAAGGAATGCTTAGATGGTTCGGGCACATGGAAAGTATGAGAAAGACTGACGAAGAAAATCCTACAGAGCGAAAAAAGTAAAAGAGTGGTAAAAGAGCCAGGGAAGACCAAGGCGGACTTATGAAGATCAAATAGCCAGAGTGTTAGCCAACGGAAATGTCAAAAGTACTCGCATACCTAGCCCAAAATGTGTGAATGAGATTCGAGGAAGCGAAAAAAGTATGTAAGGA
Organism: Zeuzera pyrina; assembly: GCA_907165235.1. NCBI lineage: Eukaryota > Metazoa > Arthropoda > Insecta > Lepidoptera > Cossidae > Zeuzera > Zeuzera pyrina. Next base: position 7,154,796 of record OU015646.1, on the reverse strand, counting down.
CCGCGACGCTTGGCTCTCCGTCCTCTCTGAGTACCCCGTTAGGGATACAGCGTGAAGATATGTATTTATGTATACAATTCTGATTCAAATAAACTAAATATATAATTAAGTAAAAATATAGTTTTAAAAATTCAACCTACAGCGTCCATTTCGAGAAGAACCTGAGAAGAATCGACAAGTAACTGAGGTAATATATTTTGAACATCATATTACAATAGAGCTTTGATATTGATTATTATTGATTAATATAAACTATTAACAACGATCTTTATTGTTATAATAATTTAAACAAAATAGTAAAAACGCAACGAATTGAACTCGATATACGTTATCCAGATATTTCACAAAATTAGAAAAAATCAGACATTCTTATTTCACTTTTTTTTTACAAAATCTGTGACGATGTGGGCAAAAAATTATGAAATCATGAAAATATTGAATATTGGCATGAACATGTTATTATATACGTAATGCCCCGGTCACACTCGCGTTATTATATAAAATATGAAACCTATAAAGAGCCGTGTCTGTGCATTGTTATTTATGGAAAAATGATTAAAAATAACTTTCTAGGTTTCCATAAATCTAAAACGAAACATTTTTAGATATTCTGTCTATTTGTTTGTTTAAGCTTTACTGAAAAACTACTAAACAGACTTTAATATAGACTGCACAGTTTGACATAAGAGGGTTCCGGTTACTTATTAGGGTATTATATATCATTACGCTACGTGCCAAGGAATTGAAAGTATAAGAATAATCTGGCGTCAACGGTCTTCTCGATACTTAAAAAAACGAAAATGTGGCCAAGGAATAACGTAATTGTTATTTTTATATTTAATAATATTATACTAGAAAACACAGCATTAAACCACAACCAAATGATTAGTAAACAGAAGCAGTTAGTCGAGTTAACACTGTTTATACTGTAACTACGGTTAACGAACACAGTTAACTACATTTAACTATAAGTTATAACTCAATTAGCAACACATAAATGGATCATCGTGCAAAATTCGCCTTATTTTATAAAACAATAACAGTGAGGTATCCTATACATTGAAAATATTTGTGAGGATATGAATTGGACATTTTTTAGAGTTCCATACCATAACAGACATTTAAAGAATTGTTATATACATATTTGTCTGTTCAATCTTCACCGAATAATTTCAAAACAAATTGCGCTGTTTGTGAAACTGATGTCTCAATCACATAATAGAATATACAGGGTTAATTTAAAAATACTAATAATAAAAATTTAACAGTATTTTGTACTAAACATTATCCCCAATAAGTTTTGTTTTACGACTTTCAAAAATTCATGTTTTTTCTTTCATACGAAAATAAAAATACATTAAATGTTTCTGAAAATGGCACCTACTCTACCCAGTCGCTACAACGTCACACGCGCAGCGCGGCGCTGAGGCCCGGTGAGCTTGCACTGCACCATTGAAAATACGTACAGAGTAATTACGTTTCAGTCAGTACAACAAAACTTAACAAATATTTTTTGAAGAACGTATTGAGTTTTGAAAAAAGTCGTAGAACTAAAGTTGTTAGGTATGTCGACAGAAATTTTGCACTACGAGGTTATTAGTATTTTTAAATTAACCCTATCATTAGGCTATCTTTATTGTATGGGTGGATACGCCATTAAACACTAATAGAGACTGGCCTTAATAAGCTATAAGTACAATTTTCGTAATCCACCTAAGTTGCGGGCGAAAACTATTACATTTTTATTCAAGGCGAATTTCAAGTTATTGGTATCGATTAAATTGTTTATTCTACGTATGCTCTGCAATCCAAATTTTGATAGTGGATAGATGAAATAGACCTGTGTCATTCGTGAATGACTAGGTAATTTGATTGTAATCATTTGAAAGTATTGATGATTTGTATTCTCAATAGGCATGATGACGGTATTAAAGAATCAAATAATAAATGGTTTTAGAGAAAAATATATGGTGAAATGATTCTAAATAACGACTCAGTTTTAATTTAGACATTGAGATTGATAATATTTTTAATAAAATAAAAGTATAAAATACTGCAATCGGCCATGTTAACTGAAACACCAATCAGAGCGAATGACGTCACGCCTAGGTAAATATTAATGTAGTAAATATAAACTTTTGTATTATATCTAATTTGTGAATGTGACCCTAATAACGTAATGTAGAACAATATTTGCCAAGGCGTGACGTCACAAGCGGACGCCATGACGCCTACTAGCGTTTTCGCGCTTAATTCAAATTACGTAGAAAAAATTGCAATAATTGGCGTTAAACCTTAATTTATTGTTGAAATAATATTTCCTTCGGAAATAGTACACGTGTACCTACATTATAGAAAGGGATTTCAAAATCTGTCATCATGCCTATTCTACTATTCGATAAACTGCATGTCGGTACTATTTAATATTGAATTGATTCTATATATGCTGTGTAAAAAAAAGGTGTAGGTAATACACTTTACAAGATAAACTCGCACACACAAATTATATATTAAATAATTATAAATGCAGCGGAATTCCAGTAAAATTTTAAGGAAAAGGAAAATGTAGAAGACCGATCAACGTGAAATCGATTACTCACACAATTGTTCGGTCGTCCATGTCAATCAAAAAAAAATTATATTAGAAAAAATTAAACCGTCTTCAAAGAAAACACTGAAAAGTATAAAATAACTCTTTTATTAATCAATACTCAAGTACAATTAAAATAACTTTATAAATAATTGTATATACACATACCTATATAATTAAATTTGACAATTACTGAAGTCGGTGCCAAGCTCACCAAACTAATAGACTTTCTGTTGTTGCACATTGATTTTTAAATTTAATTAAATAGGTATGTGTAAATACAATTATTTATAAAGTTATTTTAATTGTACTTGGGTTTTCATTAATTAAGGATAGTTATTTTATACTTTTCAGTTTTTTTTTTTAGGTAACCACCTTGTTTTTAATAAAAAAAAATATTTCTCCCTTTTGAGTGATCTTGACGTTAATAAATATCTAGGGCAGGTCAGCAATTAACTTCATTCTAATTCCGGAGCGCAACGATATACAAGAGAACCATCACTATAAATTAAGATTATAACCAGGTCGTGTTATCTAGTGTATCTTCGAAGTCCAAGCTCCGATATCGGTGAAATTTAAACGGAACCACCTCTGAAGTATTACCTACCATACGTAAAAAGAATTTTCGAAATCGGTTCATAAATGACGGAGTTATGAGGTAACAAACATACAAAAAAAAACATAGAAACGAATTGAGAACCTCCTCCTTTTTTGAAGTCGGTAAAAATACGTGAAATGATATGCAATGAACGAATGCGACTATTTGACCGAATGAGACCATTTGACCGAATTTACTTTCATATCAATAACTAAATGATGAAGGACTTTTTAGCGGGAACGGGAGAAGTGAAGAGAAGTGTCATTTTATTTAAATTTTCTATTTCTTACATTTTTGGGAGTTTAAAAGTACAAAAGTCATAGTATATTGTGTTTTAAAGTTCTGTGTAAGTGAAAAGAATACGAGTAGAATTAATAATTATGTGTAGCAGAAGTCTTATTAAACTTCAATTAAGTCTATTATCACTTTACTGGAGGAGTTTTATGATAACGATTCCACATATTTAATACAATTCGTGACATTGGGAAATGCGCTAATTTGTGCGCCATGCTGTGAAGAAAGAAAAAAAAATTAATCGATGAAATCCGTAGACAGAGAAAACTATAGACTACGCAAAACATTTTACACGAGAAAGAGAGTGACTTATACTAATGCAACGTAGAAGAAAGTAACAAAACGATATGATTTTCTATCCCTTAGCGCGTGCGGGTTTTTTAATATCGGCACAATGATTGAGCTAATCAAACTTTGACATTTCGTTTTGATTACACTTATTGCGTATGTTTTTAAAGTGAAAATAAGTTTTTCGTGGAAATTTAGTTAGCGTGTTACTTTTACATTGTAGACAACACCTATTACAGAAAGTTTTATCGTATGGTGGTAGTGTTTTGGGGTGGTAAAGTTATAGACAAAGAAAGCAGTCTGATATACAATTTCATTCGTAAGTAAGCTACTTGCAATTTTTTAATATGTCATTAATTAATTAATTAATAAACATTATGTTCCCAACACGTAAATTTTAATGAATTCTGCAGTTTTCACGGTTAAAACCAGTTTAGTAATTTTCATAATCTAAAAATTAATTTTTATTGAGGTTACCAGCAACTTTTCTAACCACTTTGCCCCATTCTCCATTTAGACTTTTAGACGGAAGGCAAAGGAATCTAAGCCCGTAAAATCAATGTAAACAGTAAGAAATAGCTAACATATGATATGAGCAAGGCTTTTAATTATGTCGATCACAAAATATTATTAAATAAATGTCGTCTTTACGGAATAAGAAGAAAAGTTTTGCAATGGATTGAGGCCTATCTGACTGACCGTGTACAGTATGTGGAAGTGATGCATATGGATAATGAAAACACATTAACTTCATCTAGATGAAAATATCAAACCAACAACACCGGAGTGCCGCAAAGAAGTGTTTTAGGTCCACTTCTTTTCCTTATTTATATAAATGATATACCGAACATAACAGAATACCCCTGTATTATGTTTGCAGATGACATTGCCGTTATTGTACCGGACAAAAAATCAGAAGTTAGTGATTATGAATCAGAAACGAAGTCTACGGTAGAGTCAGTAATTAAATGGCTTAACAATAATAACTTAACAATAAATATGAAAAAAACAAAATTAATACAGTTTTGTAATTATAATAAATTGCAAAAAAAAAAATATTGACTGCGGAGGCGAACAGATTATTAAAGCAACTGAAACAAATTTTTTAGGAATAACTTTAGACAATCACTGCAGCTGGAAAGCTCATACTGATATTGTGTGTGCCAAAATAAATAAATTCATATATGCACTTAAAAAGTTGAAAAGAAATTCGGGCGAAAAAACTGCAATAATAGCATACGATGGTTTCGTAGGATCAGTGATTAGATATGGATTGTTGCTGTGGGGAAATTCAACTTATACAAATAGTCTTCCTAACTCAAAAAAAATGTATTCGAGCCATTTGCGGTGTAGGACCTCTAGAGACGTGTAGACCTCTTTTCAAAAAATTAAAACTGTTGACATTCGCTTCTTTATATATTATGGAAGTTGGTATATTTGTTAAGAAATATCTCGAATTATTTCAAAAGGCTTGTAGTAAGAAAAAATACTTATCACGAGATCCAACAAAAATTTTAATGCCAGTGTGCGAGCACACTTTATCAAAGAAACTGCGATTATATGGTATGTAAAATATATAATAAAATTCCGTATACCATACGTATGCTACCTATGAGGCAGTTTCGATTTAAACTAAAACAGTTGCTAATGGAAAAACGCTTTTACACAGTCAACGATTTTTTAAATTGTAAAATCTAAATTGAATATCTTATATATACATACAGTGAATGAATTTAAATATAATAATATTATAATATTGACCTCGTTCTTTCTTATCTATTTTATTTATTTAATCTGTTTATGTAAAAAACTTACCTACAAAAATTAATTTAATAATTAATAATGTGACACGGGAAATAAAGGAAATGCCCTGCAATAAATTTAAAATAGCCTTACATAAATGGCTCATTGAAAAATCTTTTTACACACCACAAGAATTTGTGAATTACAAATAGTGACATGTATTAATTGACTTGTTTATTGTTATTTGTGTTTTATTTTTTGATTGTATAATTATTATTTCTGACAATTTTTAATTGACATAATTCAATAATAATCGAATGTATGTTTTTGACTATAAATGATAAAATAATTACCTAATGAATTATAGTTCCAAGTTGTGTATTTGCATGCTAATATTAATTGGCTGAATAGGCTGTCACTAACTTCTAATCCTAAATACCAATGTATATGTACCTACCCTATTCAAAAGCAAATAAATGATTTATTAATATTATTATTATGCTTCACATGATAAATGTCGACGTTATTTTTAACGCTTCTTAGACTTTCTGGCTACGATTATGTTGATGTAGTCTTTCTAGTAAGATTAGCTGAGACAGGCTAAGCCACTAAACAATCTTAACACCATTCTACTAAGTAAACACTTATTTAAAAAATTCCACGTATTGCACAACAGTGCAGATACTTGGAACGCAATACTACGCTAATTTTACATCATGATATCCACTAGAAAACAATTTGCAAATACATAATTGAAATAAACGCCCAACTACTCCTCATAAAATAATAATAATATACTCAGACATTTCACACAGCGCCATCTAGTCGTGTAACCTAGTGTCGGGATAGTGTTGTGTAGGTATCCCGAAAACTATTTACAAATATCGGGGGTAGATGACAAAACATCTACCTCAGTCTCGGAGTGAAACTTGCTGCGACAGTTTGCTTGAAATCACGGCCGATGCAACTCAGTCGAAACGTCAAGCCAGAATAGAAAGGTAATCGCGTTAAATTTCCCGTTTTAGATATAATCTATAACGCAACGCGAAAGTTTAAAAGTTTATATTAAAATTACTATTTCACACTAATTCATAAAATCTATTATTAATTTCTACTTACCCCAACCCTCCGATTCGAGATCCTAAAACGCGTTATTAGTGCAATAGTTTCGATATCAAAATGACGCGAGATATCACATTAAACACCTTATCTATTGGCCGCTTTTCTAATGTTCCCTTTAACGTTTTTATCGCCACGACTTCACCGTCCTCGATACAATAGGTAATCAAAATGCTTCCCTATTGTGTGATTGCGCTCATGATAGGCCGATTATGATGTAGCATGGATATAGTTTGGCAGCTGGGAACAGACGTAGGCTACTTTTTTATCAAAAAACTACCCCTAAGAGGGTGAAAAGGGGGATGAAAGTTTGATGTTTGGTACAGAGATAATATGTGCCCGGAGACAAACGTAGGCAAGAGTATACTTTTTTCAAAAAATCTTTAAACATACTATGTACATATACGTATAGTCTAACCTAATCCTGGAAAGCCACGAAAAAATTTTCCGCGCAGACGAAGTCGCGGATACAGCTAGTACACATATAAAAAACAATGTCTGTTTGTTTGTTCGTATTTTATGGGCTGCCATACCGTTCATCCGATTGCGATGGAATTTGGTGTGGAGATAGCTTGAATCCTAAAGGACAACCTATCTATCTATATATATAAAAGGCGATGTATGTATGTATGTTCCTTATGGACTCTGAAACGGCTGGACCGATTTCGATGAAATTTTCAGAGAATCATCAGATTGGCCTACCGGGTGATCCTGTACAGTTTGGTAGCGATCGGAGCAGTAGATTTTTTTTTTACGCCCAGTGAAACTAACGCCAAGTGAAACGGGCCGGATTTGCTAGTTAAAAATAAAAAACGAGGACGAAGTCGCGGGCATCAGCTAGTTATTTATAAAAGCGGCCATTAACTACTACAAATTACAGAAGCATATGGTAAACGGCGCAGGGCTACCCTACTTTGAAATTATGCTCAATCTGTCACCATTTCAGCCGACTCACTCTAGTCACCCCAGTCACCCTAATATAGTCTCTAGATTAAAATCTAATGTATTTAATGTATCTAATGTAATTCAAACATAATGTATGTAACGTCTACTTCTCTTTTATGTTACACGTCAGTCTCGTGGATTCGCAAGAAGAAATTCTAAAAGATACCTCCCAATATCTTGCCTATGAATATGCATCTACAAATTCAAATTCCTTATTCTGACAATTCTGACAATTTCTTGACTATATTCTTAAACTAACGAAAAGATTGTTTTAATAATCATGAACAGAGCTGTTATTTGGAACTCATCGAAAATCATAAAAGTTACTCGTTTTTAAATTCTAAATAACTTAGTAATAAACGCATCGTTGTGAGTATTACTTTTTAAACTTTTCGCGACACAACAAAAAAACCTCTCTGACTAAATTATTCTACAAGTTTATGATGTCGCAGTGGTAGTCATCATCCTCTAGCCCCTACCACTTGCGTTTAAAAGCTAATCTAATTTTTAGTGTATTTCAAACATTTTACAATCGTATTCATGCTTACTATTGTAGTTTAAAAATATAATTTTAAAACAATGACATATGTACATACTGTAAAAAAAACTCAAATTGAAACTCACTTTAAGTACCCCCAACCACCCTACAATTACCCCGATTGCCTTAATTACCCTAGTTACAGTATAAACTCATCCACCAGCGTCAGCTGAACCTATGCCCGACACTTTCACTCACGTTTTCTTAAATATCCTCCCTCTCGCTCTTCCCAGACTGCCCACTATCTTGTTGTACGCTAGCCGGCCCTTCGACTGCACCAAACTATATTTAAACATGCTTATACTTACACAGGCGGCACTTTTTAATTAATTAAAAGATCTCAATATTCTTATAAACGGAACAAAGGAGTGTTGTAAATTTAACACCATTATCAGTCTAAACATCTTAGCTCTTGAACGGATAAACCGATTTCCATGGCGTTTTTTTGTTTGAGAGCTACAGTATTCGAGTGTTCTTAGCTGTTTAGTATCTTCAGAATCTTCAACTCGGAATCCTAATTGTGAGATCTTGGGTACTTACTTGGCAGCTCGAACTATTTAAAAGCTGTCTTATGTTGAATATATTCATGTACAAAATTATAAGGATATGTTCAATAAGCTTCTCTGAATTCAAAAAGTATTTTTAGGATATTTGTTTGTTCATCTGTTTGAGCATCACTCAGAAACTACATGAATGCGATTGCACGTTATATTGTATAAATAAAAAGCGATAAACCCACAACATGCGCAGAGTTTTTAAGTCAGATAAGCATTTGAAAAATAAAGTTCCCCAAGCAGCTGTCTTATGAAAGTTTGTTATGGGTATCATGGGTATTCATAAAATCCATAAAACATATTTCAAACCTAATTAACAAAAATATGGGAAGTTATACATTAACACAACAAAGAAACAATGAAATGAGACCGAATTGCGATTTCGACTTATGAATATCAACAAAAAGACTAACTCGAAAACAACTAACGATTTATAATACTTAATTTATAATATAGCAATACTCACATCTCGCTATTCTTTACTATATAAATACGAAATGCAATTATTAAAAAAAAAAACATTTATCAGTGTCACTGATACTAAATTAATAATGAAAAAAAAATTGTATATATAAAAGGTGGGGTAATTTTTTCCAGTTTTCAAGTGGCAAGACTAAATCGATAACGTCACTCACCCATCGCTCCGTTCCTGCTGTGGCTTGCTGTCCCTCCCCAATATAATTCTCATATGTGTATCTCTGTTGAAGTGCGTATCAGTCAACACCGGCTGGACTGCAGTTAAACTCGGTGGCTGAGAACCTGGACATAGAGAATTTCTTTTTGACCAATAGAGCAAGTGCATTATACATCCGAGATAGTCTAATTTATATCACAGATTAGCTATAGTTAGTGTAAATTGTATACTTTACTAGCGCGCCACCCCGGCTTCGCCCCGGTAGGAGGTTGAACGTTTGCAACACACCAAATGTGTTTTTTTGAGAATTTCATAGAAAATTGCATCCAAACCGACTTTTACCGTGGATTTACAAAATAAAAATATCGAAACATTCTTAAAAGTTCATTGAATATATTGGTGGGATAGATATTAGCCTTATGATTATAATAAATACAATATTTTTGTGTGTATGAAATGAATATGTAACAATACTTTCTGAGTAATTTTTGTTAGGGATTCAGGGACAACAGTGAAAAAAACAAACAAAAAACAGTGAAAAGTACAAAATAACTATCTTTTACTCGTCAAAACTCAAGCACAGATTAATTAGTTTACTAACGTAAAACTCGAGTATAAAAATAACTTTATAAAAACACAAATCAAATTCGAATTTAATTATATAGGTATTTGTATGGTCAAATACATAATGGTTATACTTTACCTTAGTAACTAATAAATCTGTGGTTATATAGTCAAATTTCAAACACAAAATAGTTCTTGGTCAAACCAATGACTAAGGAAAGTAGGAGGAGATGAATTTGTAGCTCAATGGGTCATACAGTCACACTGAGTAGATTGTAGCCAAAGAATTTTCATTTTTAATTGTCAACATATAATTACTTACAGATTGAATGAGTTAGATGTGAATTTTGTGTTATTTGTGAGCTATTACCAGTTTTGGAATGTAACATTTCAAGTGAAAAAACCATTTATTTAATATTTACGGTTCAATTTCGACCACTATGCGACCATACTAGTATAGACATGTTTAAATTTTTTTTTTAATACATTTGCACAAAAAGTAGACTTTTCCATGTGTGTTTAGCGTGCGGAAAGTTATTCTTTTACACACTAGTGCTTTTTGTTTTCCTCCTCCATATAACACCCAAATGCATGAAGGAGGTTTTAGTCAAACAGTTTTCTGTACAAAATTTTTGTATGGAATGACTATTTTACAGCGTAAATACTATTATATTATACTTGAATTAAATTTAAAATAAATTTATTTTTTAATATATACGTATATTATGAATAAATAAATAACGCAATGAAAATTATTTTGAATTTAGATAAATTATTGTCATTGAATTGGCTGAATGCATAGAAACCGTAGCCCTGCCATGTCCTCTAAAAAAAAAATAACTTCCGCGAAATTACATTTCTGGATTTTTCTCATTCGTTGTTTTATTTTTTTCGAAAATGTATTAAAAAACGTCGTTCGATGCACGTGCGGAATTGTCATGTCCACTCGTCCCTATTGTTGACCCGCGCCTTCGGCTTGGGTCAACAAACCGGGACTCGTGAAGAAATGACATACTTTCCACACTTGTATCGAAATGTACTATTTCAAGTGTGAAATTGTACAACTCACCAAAAGCTATATTAGGCTGTGTTGGACTACAAATATCGCTGACTGGACTCCTTGGAGGTGACGCGTAAAGTGGACTAGCATTGTCCCTCTCGTATGCGCTGCAACCATGCCTCTCGTCCCGTCGTCTGTCTCGCTCGCACACGTAACCCCGGAGATCGCCGTCACGCTCGTTGGCTAAGTAACTTCTGCAAATAAATTTATTTCATTTTTTTTAGTGGCTATAAATATTGGGTCCTTACATATGAAATTAGCGTTTTGTCGTACTGACCACTTTGATCTGAAATATCTCCTCTTTGCTTAAGAATTCCAAATTCAAATTTATAAATTCATTTAGCTGGTACATTTGAGTTTTGAAAACAGTCATTTATTTGTTTTTTTCCTCATTATTTTTTTTCTTTGGCGTCGCTTATTACCGCACAATGGAAAACATGAAATATTGGTATATTTACAAGTACGAGTTCTACCGTGGCACCAGTGCTGCAGAAACAGCTCGAAGGATTATTGACGTGTACGGCGCTGGTGTTGCAAAAGAAAGCACGGTACGTTTTTGGTTTCAACGTTTTCGTTCTGGAAATTTCGACCTTGAGAACCAACCCCGTGGACGGCCGGAGACCAAAGTGGAAAATGAAGAATTAAAGGCTATTGTGGAAGCGGATCCATCACAAAGCACTTCAGAGATAGCTGCAGGCTTCGGAGTAAGTGACAAAACTGTATTAATCCATTTGAAGCAAATCGGGAAAGTAAAAAAACTTGAACGATGGGTACCTCATGAATTGAGTGAATTGAACTTGCAAACACGCGTCGACTGCTGTGTTACTTTGCTCAACCGACACAATAATGAAGGGATTTTAAATCGAATCATTACTTGTGATGAAAAGTGGATACTGTACGATAATCGGAAGCACTCGTCGCAATGGCTGAACCCTGGAGACCCAGCCAAATCCTGCCCTAAACGAAAATTGATTCAGAAAAAGTTACTTGTGAGTGTTTGGTGGACTAGCGCCGGTGTCGTTCTCTACAGCTTTCTAAAATCTGACCAAACGATTACGGCAGATATCTATTGTCAGCAACTGCAAACCATGAAGGAAGATCTAGCTGCTAAACAACCGAGATTGGTCAATCGCTCTAGGCCACTGCTGCTTCACGACAACGTAAGACCACACACTGCACAACAAACAACCACTAAGTTAGATGAGCTACAATTGGAATGTCTGCGACATCCACCGTACTCCCCGGACCTTGCTCCAACAGAATACCATTTTTCCGGAATTTGGACAACTTCTTACAAGGAAAAAAATTCAACTCCGATGCGGCAGTCCAAACCGCCTTCAAAGAGTTTATTGATTCTCGCCCCCATGGTTTTTTTAGTAAAGGGATCAATGAGTTCATTGATCCCTTTACTAAAAAAACCTAAACCTATGAGATGGCAAAAGTGCATAGATATCAACGGTGCATACTTTGATTAATTAAATATATTTTACAAAAAAAAATTGACTTTATTTCCTCCCGTACAAAACGCCAATTTCATATGTAAGGACCCAATAGAAAGAAAAGCCATGAACAAAAAGTTTTTGGAAACAATCAAAATTCCCTAATTTTGATTGTAACATTTCCAAAAACTTTTGACCCCCTGGTCAATTGAGAAACCATGCCCGTCGCGACCCCTACCACCCCTACTCAGGGCTGCAATTCCTCCCCTGCGCACACCGTGCGGAACAACGTATACGAAAGAGTTAGGGTGTCCCCCGAAAGCGACGTACACCGGTGCGTCAACGCTGGTGTGAGCAGAGTGCAGCTCTGCGTTGGGGACCGCCACCTAACACGCTGTGCATCTCGCGGCGGGAAGTGGAGGGAGGAGTGTAGAATAGCTGCGTGGAATGTGGGATTGAAGAGAAGATGAGAATGAAGTGATTGATATTATGGAAGAAAGAAGATAGGATGTGTTATGTTTGAGTGAACCAAGCGAAAGGGCAGTGAACTTTTCGACTTGAAAGTAAGATAAATGCAGAAGAAATGCGATCTCTTGAAAGATGTGCGGTGTCATCCTTGCGGACAGGATAAGCAATGAAGAGATATGCAGTGTGACAGAGTCGCACGACAGTGTTATTGTAAAAATGAAGAAAGGAATGCTTAGATGGTTCAGGCACATAGAAAGAATGAGTGATGAAAGACTGACGAAGAAAATCTACAGAGCGAAAGTGAGTGGTAAAAGAAGCCAAGGAAGACCAAGGCTGACTTATGAAGATCAAATAGCCAGAGTGTTAGCCGACGGAAATGTCAAAAGCACTCGTATACCTAGGCGACAATGTGTGAGGAGAATAATGAGATTTAGGGAAGCGAAAGAAGTATGTAAGGACCGCGACGCTTAGCGCTCCGTCTTCACTGGCTACCCCGCTAGGGATACAGCGTGAAGATATGTATGTACAATCAAAACTTTCTTTCAGCGATCTCCATTTTGACACTGTAGATTAGGAACGCGTTTATTAATGTCAAAAGTGGTGCAGCTACTCAAATTAACGTGTAGTTTAGTGCGATATTTCAATGCCATAGTTATTGAATTTATAAATGTTTACGTTAGTATGGTTCTTGATTGAACAGAATCTTCTTTGATAGATAAAAAAAATTATTAAACCAAAACTCATTACTCACCTCAATTTGGAATCTTTTTCTACCACCTGGTGTTCAGGTATGACGTTTTCTCGCTCTTTCTCGCGCCGCCCCCTCCCACATCGAGCCACTTGTTGAGCAAAAGAGAGAGAGAGATTCGCGCGATTCGCCTGAGGACAAACAATTATTAACAATTTGTAAATTTTCGTAAACAATATATCAAAAACGGAAACCTTATAGCTTCGTCATGTGTGTATGTTCATCTGTTTATCATAGCCAATTTATTCTCTCATCTTTACACCTTGTTTGGTATCGTCATGGTATTCGGATAATTTATAATAAACCTGCACTTGTAAATTCCTAACCGCAATCATCCCTTTTCCACATGCACACTCTTCTACTCAAAAATCTTCTCTCGATTGCTATGCTGTGCTTTTGACCTGCCGTAATAAAACTATTTAAATTATATAAACCTCGCATATACATAATAATAATACTCCAGACAAATACACAGATCGTGTGACCCCAAACTAAGCAGTAAGTTTGTACTATGGGTACCACATAACGAACTCTGGGGGAGCTCCCAGTAACACCCAGACTCCAAGCCAATTTAGAAAAGTTTGTGTCCTAAATTGACCTGGCCGGGGATCGAACCCGGGGCCCTAGCTTTGGAACACAGATAGATCCATATGCCACTGCGCCAACGGGCCAGTCAAGTGTATATAAACCAGTGTATTTGTATTTTCGCAAAGGATTGTGTTATTTTTGCATCGCTTATAGCGCACAAGATTGTTTACTGGAAATCTGTATTTGTGACGTTGCTGTGGAAGCAAGCATGGATCGCCAAACAAAATGACTGTAACGGCAATTAAGTAAGTGTGCATGTTTTTTCCTTCCTTTTGTCAGTTGCATGCGTCTGCAGCTCCTACGGCTGCATCGAAACATATCCCTTTTTGGAAAGTATCTTGCAAGTGCATTCGCGACAAAATACAAGTACCTATATACAGTCCATTTCATTCGTACTCGAAACGATATACTTATTACATTGAGTACACCGCTCGAATATGGGATGTTTGCTTTTCCACGCCTACTAAGCCGAAAAGTACAAAACGTAAACTGGTAACTCAAAAACAGAAAACGAATAATTAAATATGGGTATTTTGGATTTTTTTTTAAGTTATGCTTTGTCTGGCATGTCGGGTGAAAAATATCAGAGTGTAATTTCAGCAAGCAACGGAAATTACGTCATTGAGTTAATACACCTGGTACACATGGTTATTGTCATTGATTGGCTGAATGCATAGAAACTGTAGCCCTGCCATGTCCTCTAGTGTCCTCTAGAAGTTAGTAAAAAAAGTAGTGTCATGTGTCGATTTAACAACATGAATGTAGCAACGAAGAGTTTATTTTCTTCATATGTGACCAGTTTTAATTTTCATTTAATTCGCTTCAAGTGGCCAGTTTTAATTTTCTTTTCACAACAAAGTACAACTTACATGCACATAAGTACACGCGCGCATTTGAATTTAACTTTATTTTTACGGATATTGTTAAGGAATCATATGTTATTTTTAGTGTTTGTATCTATACTAATATTGCAAAGAACTAAACTTTGTTTGTATGTAAAGAATAAATTCAAAAAATACTCAACCGATTTCAAAAATTCTTTCACCTATCGATAGCTACATTATCAGCGAGTAACATGGGCTGTATTTTGATTTCAAAAAATGTCTAACTATGTGAAGCCGGGGTGGGTCGTTAGTGTACAATAAATACTATACAATAAATACAAATAAACGTAGTGTCCGTCAGAGTTGCGGCCCACTCGGCCCACTCGGAGCACTCGCATACTCTGCCCACTCGGAGCACTCGCACACTCGGTCCACTGACCTTGTCGTGCGCGGGCGTGACCACGGGCTGGTCGGGCGGGTCGTGCGAGCGGCCCGAGCCCCCGGTCAAGTTGGACGACGACTTGGTCGAGTTGGAGCTGTGCACGCTGCGCCTCTTGTACTCGGGTGAGCCTGCGCACACCGAAAATTACACCGGTGTGACACCAGATTCAGCGATTCAAGAGGTTAAAATCTGTAGTCGGAATTCTAAATGGTTCCTCCAAATTCTTAGCAACTCTATTAATTTCATGATTTCAAAAAAGAACTAAAAAGAGAAAAATACAGAGAAAAATATAAGTAAGGCGGCACCGAACACAACAATAATTAAATTATTTTATGTTGATTCTTAGTATATGGATTACTGATTGATTTCCACCGACTCAGAATAGGTTAAATTGTTTATACAGGTTGTATATAAAAACGGGACAGTTACTTTAATGGATGAAAGGGCATAATTTTAGTATGTAGTTATAAAAAGAATTATCGAATAAAATGTAGCCGTTTAAGAGTTGTGACCATTTAAATTTTCAGGTGTTAACACCATTAATTCTCGTAGAAGTTGCTGGAACGTGTAAAGTTACAGATTTTAAATCGAATATATTTTTTTATTTTGTAATAATTTCATCCGTTATTGAAATAAAGCATAAAAACCAACTTCAATAATAATGCATATGCCCCTTAACAATTGTTTACAAATCGCTGCGATCATGAACTCTAATTTAAAAATACGTTATTTCCACATACACAGGAATATCAACCTTATCTTTACATAAATAAAGGAGATTTCTGTGGATTTGTAAAATATTTTAAAAATTAAATTTCGGTGTCGGAAATAAACAACTTGTCGTGTTAAGGGGAAGCACAACTGAAGTAAATTGTGATTTAACCTGTATCATTGTTTTTATTACACAATAATACTTTATTGAAGCGTAATCAACATGCATTCTCGGTATACTATAGCATGTTCAAGAAGGTGTTCCGTTTTCATATACACCCTGTATAAGAAGCTTAATTGAAATTGTAAGGGTTATCTTTACTTTTTCTTTTTTGAAGTCGATATATTTTTCATTAGATTCAAACGTTTGTTAGTGGAAATACATTTCATATGATGAATTCCTGTAATTTTTTACTATCTTCTGCCCAAAATTATTTTATAACAGTTATTTACCCACTTCTTTTACATTATATTCTAACTGAAGTTTATCGCAACATATTCCTTTTTTACCTACTTTAATCACACCATAACATTATACAACTTAGTCAAGACATGATGTTTTTTTAGTTTAAGGCGACGCATTGATAAACAATAATTTAATCTAAAATAGACCTTCTGCTCTATGCAAACGTGCGCGCGCTGGCTGACGAAAAATACGAAAAAACGATTGTTCTCTTTTATTTTAAAAACTATAATTAATTTTAAAAAATCAAACTGTTATTTTGAGGAATATGTTTAAAGTAAACTATATAGAAAATTTATAAATATAAATAGGCCCCGTTGGTCCGAAAAATGTTAATCTCTGTTTTAAAAGAGGTTTCTTTGATATTTCTTTTTTGTGTTGCAAAAGTTAACCAGCCGTGTATCGCAACTGTCAAAATGAAGTCAAGAAAATGAAGAATCAGGATACCTTTCACTGTCATACGTTTTGTAGTGTCTTAGAAAATTGAGATCCCTGACGTCAAAATTACCAATGCGTCGCCTAAATCACATCATGCTTGCCCAAATTTTATTACAGCATATTCTCCTTTCTTCACTACTTTAGTCACACCATACTCCAGAATATACCTCAACTTTATCACAATATTCTCTTAATTTTCCTTAATTTAGTCACATCTTAACCTTCACGATTGATTATATCACATCATATCACACTTGAATTGCACAGTCGACTTAAATGAAAAGCCTATGAATTATATCCAAAGATTAATCCCAACATGGTTCTATTTCCACCCAACAGTCGCTGCATACACTTACCGGTCCTTAAGGGTCTGGCGGGCAGGTCGTCTGGCGGCGCGGAGGGGTGAACGGGGTGTGCAGAGGGGAGAACGGGGTGTGCAGAGGGGAGAATGGGGTGTGCAGAAGGGAGAGCGGGGTGTGCCGATGGATGAACGGGGTGTGTGGGATTCGCGGGGTGCGCTAGGGAACTCCGCTCGGCCGCAGCCCACCGCTCCAACAACCGACAGATGTTCGCGTGCCCGGCCCGCCATGCTACCTTCGCCGGAGTACGACCTGATGAATAGATATTTTTATTTTCAACAACCACTGGTGACTCTCCCCGGCTTCGCCAGGGTGGGAAGTTGAATGTTTGCAACATACCAATTTCTTTTTTGAGATTTTCATATAAAAATCCGACTTCTTTCGTGGATTTCAGAAAAAAGTTTTTTCATACAAGCCTAGGCCTGACAATTATGAACACAACAACAAAGAAATCGGCCAAATCGGTCGAGCCGTTCTCAGAGGATGCTCCGTCATACATGTGGGAATTGATTTTTATTTACGTAGAATAATATTTTATTTATGTGCACAAATGAATGCACATGGCATATCGACTGACGATTCGGGGGTCCTAGTGTTAAAAACAATATATTACGCAATTAAATTTAATTATTTTCAGGGTTTGATATCTTATAAAAAAAATTTAATCCTCATAAGAACATTCATGAATCAGTTTGTCCAGCCGTCTGTTCATCTACACTCTAGGTTCCCAAACTTATTTTGTCTACTGAGTCGAGAGCTCATGCAGTCGTTGTCTAAGATGCCTCCTAGCTAAATGAAATTACAAATCACCCCCCAGACCTTTACACAACGCCCCCATTTTTTTTCTGGGTCTCTTACCACCCCCCTTTAGGCCTGCAGCGCCCACAGGGTGGCGTTATCGCCCACTTTGGGAATGGGTGATCTACATTAATATTATAAAGAAGTAAACTTTGTTTGTACGTAATGGATAAACTCAAAAAGTACTCAACCGATTTCAAAAATTCTTTCACCTATAGAAAGCTATTATCAGCGAGTAACATGGGCTGTATTTTATTTCCAAAAAATGTCTACCCGTGCGAAGCCGGGGCGGGTCGCTAGTCTGTTGTAATTTGCCATAGGGAATCTTGTTAACCCCATTTATTTTGCACCGTTTAATATTTTACAACATTCACGAAAGAATTCAAAGAAAGAGAATCAGTCTACCCGTGCCCATGATCGGTGCAATCCGGTCGAAACGTCGGGATAATAAAGGTATTAGCATTAAAGTATCAACACGACATAGACCAGGGGGCATTGACAAGCGGCTCAATTGTCGTAAACGCTAGTAGAATAGAGTAACAAATACCATATTATTTAGCGTAGCAAATCTTAAATTGGTAATCAAACGTTTGTTAGGATTGTAAGAGAGAATCAGACTGATACCATGAATGCAATGTCATTGAAATAGACAATTATATGCAATTCCAATAGACACGCTATTGTAACAGTATCTGTGTTCAGGTTTCTCTTGCGTCACCAAAAGGCATACTCACCGCAGTGGTCAGCTTGCAGAGGATCAGCGCCGTGTTGCAATAGGTACAGTACGCACTCTTCGTGGCCTTCCTGCGCCGCGATACCTGTTCACAAACATTAAATATAAATACCTTGGCTGAAAACATTGAATTATACGTTACATAGAATAGTAAATCCTAGCATGGTGGTGCTACATGCTGTCAGAGAGGGGCGCGGGAACTGCCGCGTCACCGTAGGGACGGTGAAAAAATATCGATGTATCGATATATTGATATTTCTTTTCTGATATATCGATATTATCAGACGATATATTGTTATTCGATAAATCGATATATCGATGTAAAATATCAAGTATAGAAAACGTATCAAATACGATATTTTTCTAATCTATGAGTAGGACTTTAATTACTAAATACAATCAAAATACGAAATAAATTAAATATTAAATCTTGAAATACAGCATGTATTAAACATGCAATTGATACTAAAAACGTTTTATTTCAACATTTAATGAAACGTTAAATTGGTTATAAAATCTTACCGCTATATCGATATATCGATATTATTTTTTCGATATCTCAATATCCATAATAATATTTTTTTTAAATATCGATACGATATGTATCAATACTTTTCGGCGCTTTCGACATCCCTACTTCACCGTAAGTAAATGCGGAAATGGTGCTATTGTGTCATTGCTCCGAACGTGCAAAATCTGCTCACAACGTTTTAATTTTACATATAATACAATAAAAATTCATTAAAAATCCGTTATAATCGTGTATTTTATACTATTAAAATGAGCATCAAATTTTTAATTACTTACGATAGAAGTATTACACAAGTAGTGCTTTAATTATAAAATTACGTAAAACGCACTGTTTTAAATGATCACTAAACAAGCGTCAAAATGAAAGTGAGCAAGGTGTGGTTCCTGAGCCTCAATTGAGTGGAATATAGCAGTTGTATCGAACACTCAATCTACATACATACATACATATCCTCACGCTGTATCCCTAACGGGGTAGCCACAGAGGACGGAGTGCCAAGCGTCGCGGTTCTTACATACTTCTTTCGCTTCCTCAAATCTCATCATTCTCCTCACACA
Source organism: Zeuzera pyrina (assembly GCA_907165235.1). Lineage (NCBI taxonomy): Eukaryota > Metazoa > Arthropoda > Insecta > Lepidoptera > Cossidae > Zeuzera > Zeuzera pyrina. Next base: position 7,134,769 of record OU015646.1, on the reverse strand, counting down.
TTTAATGCCTAGGTATGCGAGAGCTTTTGACATTTCCATCCGCTAACACTCTATTTGATCTTCGTAAGTCAGCCTTGGTCTTCCTTGGCTTCTTTTACCACTCACTTTCGCTCTGTATATTTTCTTCGTCAGTCTTTCATCACTCATTCTTTCTATGTGCCTGAATCATCTAAGCATTCCTTTCTTCATTTTTACAATAACACTGTCGTGCGACTCTGTCACACTGCGTATCTCTTCACTGCTTATCCTGTCCGCAAGGATAACACCGCACATCTTTCAAGAGATCGCATTTCTACTGCATTACACATACCGTACAATAAAGCTGGCACCTACACCGCATTGTGGATGGCCATATTGGCTTTGTTAGATATATTCACACTGCCTACTAATGCGGACAGAGCACCGTTCACTTTATTGCCAGCTGCTACCCGTCTCTCCACATCCAACTCAGATCTTCCATCCCTCGCAAATACACTCCCCAGATACACAATTTCATTCACTTGTTCTAGACATTTTCCATTTACCCAAAGCTCACATTTCGTTTGTACCTCTTCCCTTTCAAACACCAGAGCCACTGTTTTGTTCATATTCATATTCAATCCCTTCACTTCATTCTTCTTTCATGCACGTAACTAGTGTCTGCATCTCCGTTTCTGATGGTGTTATAAGCATAGCATTGTCAGCGTACAATAAGCAGTTTACCACCGTGTCAACACATGTCATGTCACACATACTACCTGTATTACATAAATACCGTTGGATAAAAATGAGAATGACCTTCTGTACGCAAGATGCACTAACTTTTAATAAATTGTATTACAGTATTGTACTGTGAATATTATTTTAAAAAAGTTGGTCGGCAAGTTTTCGGTTGGTCGGTAAATATGTATGCAATTATTTTATAATGCAACGTGAAAGTTTAAAAAGTTAAAGTTCATAAAATTGTTTATTAAATATCATGTCTTTTTAAATTTATTATTACAAATTACTCTCAAAAAGTAACAGCTTGAGCGATAATGATAACTTTGATATACCTTCGATAAATTTTATTGGAACTGGGCGTTAGTTTCTAAAAAAACCGGCATAATAGACAAATGGATAACGAAATAATTTACCAAAAGTGCTCTTTTTTCCAGTTTTAGAACGTAACCCTGTGACCTCCCTGTGTGATCCGTATGCGGTGCTTTATGTTCAGACCATGTGCAGCGTGCGTGCGGCCCGTGTGCGGTATCCCGTATGTGGCTCGTATGTTTTTCGTGTGCGGTCCATTCTAGACACCCGGTACGTCTCGTGTGCCCCCGTGTGCTCGCCGTGTCCTGGGCCCCGTGTATACCTCGTGTACGTTCCGTGTGTGGTGCCACATGTGCAGCCCGTATATTTCCCGTGTGTACTCCGTGTGCGATACCCCGTGTGCAGCCCATGTGTGCTTCGGGTGTGCCCCGTGCGCGGTCCGTGTGTGGCCCGTATACTCCCCGTGTGTTCCTCGTGTGTAACCCGTGCGTGCCTCGTGCACGGTGCCCCGTGGGCGGCCTGTGTGTTTCGGGTGTGCCCTGTGCGCGGTCCGCGTGCGGCCCGTATAGTCCCCGTGTGTAGCCCGTGCGCGTGCGCAGGCCGTACCTAGCGGCGTGGCGCCCTGCGTGCAGACGGCGGCGGGCGCGGCGCCGCGCCGCAGCAGCGCGCGCAGCGCCGGCGCGCGCCCGCGCCACGCCGCCGCGTGCAGCGCCGTGCGCAGGCAGCGGTCGCGCCCGTCCACGCGCGCGCCGCCTACCCACACACACACATACACACACACACACATGTAGCTCGTCGTCTATGCTTCTATACTGATATCATTTATCTTAATACTGACTGGCCCGTTGGCGCAGTGGCATATGCATCCGCTTTCCAAGGTAAGGTCCCGAGTTCGATCCCCAGTCAGGTCAATTTACGAAAACAAACTTTTCTAAATTGGCTTGGAGTCTGGGTGTTACTGGGAACTCCCCCAGAATTCGTTGTGTGGTACCTATAGTACAAGCTTATTGCTTAGTTTGGAGTCACACAATCGGTGTAATTGTCTGGAGTATTAATATTATTATTAATATCATAAACTGGTAAAATTCCTCAAAAACTCGCTCAATCGACAGAAAATAGATTTAGATTGGTTATAAAACGTACATTGATTACACAAACATACCATAAAATTAACGATTTCGTTGAAACTAAAACAATAGTCTGGAACTGATCTCTGCACATGCATTTACTGGCTATCTCAATATTGTAAATACAATATAAAATTAATAAACCTTTTGTAAAATGAAGTTGAAAAAATGATACCTGACCGAGTTTCTTGTCGGTTCTTCTCAGTGTCCAGGTTTTCTATTTGAACCGAACTAAAGTAGATTTGACGTTCAAAAATACCTTGTAATTGGGTTTACTTGAATAAATTGATTTGACTTTGATTTTGAATTTCACCCGTGATAAAATGAATATCAATTTGAGTTTGTATATTTTACTGTTACTTACCGATGAAATGAGATTGTATCTGTTTTATAGTTTGATTCTTTTACTCTATTACCATACCACCGAATAGAACAAGAAGCCATTATGTAAGTATTTAAATATCTTTCGGGATATATGGAGACGTACACAAGTTCCAGTATTGGTAATGTACTGTTTCAATACCAGCGAGAGTTGATAATAATACTCATGATAATAATACTCCAGACAATTACACATATTGTGTGACCCCAAACTAAGCAGTAAGCTAGTACTATGGGTACCACACAACGGACTTTGGGGGAGTTCCCAGTAACACCCAGACTCTAAGTCAATTTACAAAAGTTCGTTTCCTAAATTGACCTGACCGGGGATCGAACCCGGGACCCTAGCTTGGAAAGCCGATGCAAATGCCACTGCGCCAACGGGCCAGTCATTGATATTTGTTAGTGTCAATCAGTGTTGGGCAAAATGTAACTGTTGTAACAATGAAAAAAGTAATTGTAATTATTTTTACGATAACTTTTGCCCAACACTGGTGCCAATACACTGAACAGTGGTGAGTAAGATGGTCCTATATATCGGCTCTATAGGTTGAGTGCTTTATAGGCTCAGTAGATGTGCCCTATACACCAAATTATAAGGCATTACATGATAATTCACACCAGTAAGTAAACCGCGTTGCGACCCATTTGATTCGTTTGAGAACCACAATATTACAGACAAACCAACAGACGCACAGACAAACAGATAACAGCATCACTTATACAACCTCTCTTTACCGTCAAGAGTTATTATAATATATATTATGTTATATATTACATATATTGACAGTCGATAATCCAACAAGATCGTTAATTCAACACGACCGTCGTCCCGAACATGCCGGATAACAAAGCGACTACTATATCAACGTTATAAAATCTCCACTCACCAACTTCTATAAGCAAATTCACCATAGCAGTGTGCCCTTGCCACGCTGAAACGTGCAATGGTGTACGACCCTGCAACAAATGAATAAGATTACTACTACATTATTATAAATAGTTCCAAAAAAAAAACAACTTCAAAAAAGCATAAACATTAAAAATATTTTTTGTATGTATGTACATACAGCAAGCATCAGCCAAAAATATTCATATTATTATTATTTATTTATTTACCAAGTAACAAAGGCTCAATAAATTTTTGTTAGTAACAAAATACTTACAAGCTATGTTAGTAACACAAAACAAATTAAATTAAGTTACATTATTATTATTATTCTAGAATGGGAGTCATTGCCTCTCCATCCCGTGTGAGATGGATAGGCAATGACTCATATATTTGCAATCAAACCTGTTTGCAATCATGTTAAGGATGCTGTTAGCATAGTACAACAATGGACAAAAATAACTAAACTGAAACCAAAAAACGTGTATACACAAAAACAATACAACTGATAAAAAGGGACTTTTTGGCGGGAACGGGAGAACTGAGGTTGTCATTTTATTTTTTAGATTTTCTATTTTTTACTTTTTGGGTGTTTTAAAGTACAAAAGTAATAGTATATGTAGCGGTTGAGCGACAAGCTTGCAATGTGCAGACGCAGCCATTTCGTCGGTACGGTGCAACTGCGTGACTTGCAATCCATCGCCCGATGCGCTCCTCGGCGGATATACATACATTCGTGTTAGTAAAAATATATAACAGTTAGTTGAAAAAGACTTTTTTAATACATTTGCTCAAAAAGTAGACTTTTCTATGTATGTTCTATGTGCGAAAAGTTATTCTTTTCCACACTAGTGCTTTTTGTTCTCCTCCTGCATATAACATCCAAATGCATGAAGGAGATTTTTAAACAAAAAGTTTTCTATACAAAAATTTTAATGAAATTACTATTTTACAGCGTAAATACTATTAATACATGAATTAAATTTAAAATAAATTAATTTATTTATTTTTAATTTAGATAAATTATTAAATTAAATTCAATTAATATTAAATTGAATTAGATTATTAAAATTATTTTAAATTTAGATAAATTATTGTCATTGAATAGGCTGAATGCATAGAAACCGTTGCCCTGCTATGTCCTCTAAAAAATAAGAAAGTTCTCCTGCGAAATTACATTTCTGCATTTTATTTATTATTTATATTTTTTCGCAAATGTATTAAAAAACGTCGTTCGATGCACGTGCGGAATTGTCATGTCCACTCGTCCCTATTGTTGACCCGCGCCTTCGGCTTGGGTCAACAAACCGGGACTCATGAAGAAATGACGTACTTTCCACACTTGTATCGAAATGTACTATTTATTTTCCGTCAGTATAGTAATCATAAATTACATTAAAGTTTAAAGTATCTAATAAAGTATATCGTATAACCTGGCCAGATAATATAGCTATGAATTAAAAAAGACCTGTGAATCGGATAAGTAGCTCTGGCGTCAAAAAAACATAGACGGAGAGACCGTCAAGTTTTATATATTTGTCAGGCTCAAATAATATACAATAAAATACCAAAGATAATAAGAAACAATAATAATATAATATTCTTTTAAAAACAATGTAAAAGAAATATTAATAGATGAGACATATTATACACTTAATGAGTTTCTAAACGACGGTAATTTATAAAAAATGACAATGAATTTGATGATTTGATGTAATACTTTCCTTTCTATACAATATAATTTTAAACATAATGATGACCTATGTATTAGGGGTGGAACACAGTGAATGGAAATATGTATTATAATTTATAACACCATTAATACCTGTGATTCACATGTTAAATAAATAAATAAAATAAATATAATATGTATAGATTAATTAAACACAAATGGGCATGGCAGGGCGGCGCGTAAGCGATTGACGTTCGTTATTGTTGCATCCCTTTTTAAACAATTGCAATTCAGCATTCACCAGGTCGTTACAAAGACATACATACATACATATCCTCACGCTGTATATATATACGCTGACAACGGGGTAGTCAGAGAGGACAGAGCGCCAAGCGTTGCGGTTCTTACATACTTCTTTCGCTTCCTTAAGACATAAAATAAATAATTAAATATTTAATCTAGATACCTCATTGTCGGTAGTGTCGACACTGGCATTGCACTCGGAGATGAGAAACCGCGCCATAGCCAGGCGATTATCAAGCGCGAGAACGTATAAAGTGCTTCTGCGATCCGCGTCCAAAGCGTCCACATCTGCGCCCCGAGTATATAGCGCCCGTACTGTGTCGAAGTGGCCTTCCAATGCTGCCAGTCTGTAAAACCAAACATTGGTAAAGTGTGAGTCGTTGTCTTCGAAAGCTTATAACGACGACACAACGATTAGCTATCTACAAATCTGCTACCTATAAACTAATTTAGACATATTTATCAGTCTGCGTTGTGTTCTGTGCTCTCTTTACATTGAAAATATTCGTGACAACAATAATTAGAATAGGTATATAAGGCTTCTTATTCAATTTAGAATGTTTGTCTCTTTGTATGTTTGTTTGAAAAACTTTAAAATGATTTAAATGCAATTCTGCTGTTTGAGAGACCAAAGTCCCAGTTATTTGACAAGGTACTTGGGTTTACATCATTACGTTTCTTTTATTACAAGATCCACTGAACTCACGAATAGATATTGTTTTGTAGTCCACGTAGATTGCGGGTAATAGCGAAGGTTATACAAAGTATTATCTACGGAAGTGTTCGAATCATACATTTCTATGCTGGTCTGACAGAGAAAGAAAATCATAGAATGTTCTAACTGCTTCTTTTCAGTTCGTCGTAATAATCGCCAAAAGATAGTACTCCATATAAGCGACTGGTATACAACAGTGTTTTTCAAAGTAATTGATGCTGTGACAAAAATTTCTTGGACCGGATAGTGATACAGTTCACTCCGCAGAATCGGATATACCCACGTCTAGGATCTCTTACCAAAGAGTAGTCACATCTAAGAGTGGTCACCCAAAAGCGGTCACACCTAAGAGCGATAACATCTAAGAGCAGTTATGCCTAAGAGCAGTCACACCTAAGAGCATAACTCATAACAGCGGTCAAACCTAAGAGGTCACACCCACGAGCGGTCACACCTAAGAGCAGTCACACCTAAGAGCAATCACACCTAAGAGCGGTCACACTTAAAAGCGATCACATCTGAGAGCAGTCATGCCTAAGAACAGACACACTTAAGAGCAGCCGCACCTAGGATTAGTCATACCTAAGAGCAGTCTTCCCATCGTGAGCGTGTTGGTCGACATTAGCCGAAAACTCGTCGACCAATAACTCTACCAACTGCGTGTGTCCCTCTTGAGCCGCCAACATCAATGGTCCTTTACCGTCGTTGTCTGCTTCGTCGACCTTCGCGCCAGCTTCTAGGAGAGCTTCGCACACTTCTATATGACCTAACAAAGTATTCAGGAACATTAGAAAAAATGGAAACTGGCCAGGTGAGAGCCGGACTCGCTGAGGGCTCCTTATCTGTATAATTAAGTTTGTTTATCGTAGTTATTTCTCAATTATTTTTTAACTTAAATAAATAAAGACCCCTGTCTTGCCCGATACAAACCAATAACGAGACCCAACATTAATCAAGTTTGCCCAGAAGTTTGCCTATTCACTCTTGTTCTGAAAATGCTCAAGTTGTAAGTATGTTGAAAAATCAATGCCGGGAGGGTGTTCTGGGGGCCTAGACAAGTGGCTCAATAGGCATGATGACAGATTTTGAAATCCCCTTTCTATAACGTAGGTATACGTCTACTATTTCCGAAGGAAATATTATTTCAGCAATAAACTACGCCAATTATTGCAATTTTTTCTACGTAATTTGAATTAAGCGCGAAAACGCTAGGTGTCATGGCGTCTGCTTGTGACGTCACGCCTAGGTAAATATTGTTCTACATTACGTTAATGGGGTAACAAATTAGATAGAATACAAAAGTTATGTTTACCTAGGCGTGCACTCGCTCTGACTGGTGTTTCAGTGAACATCGCCGATTACAGTATTTTATACTTTTATTTTATTAAAAATATTATTAATCTCAATCGTTTCAACATATATTTTTCTCTAAAACCATCCATTATTTGATTCTTGAACACAGTCATCATGCCTGTTGCCGTAAACGCTAGTAAAATAGATTGACAAATACCACGTAATCTAGCGTAACGAATTTTAAATTGGTAGTCAAACGTTATTTAACAAAGGAAAAGTCAAGTCGTGTGAAAACCGCCGCACAAAACGTAGCCAGGTGGTACTTTTGACAACCAATAACGCCAGCAAGCCTTTTTTATTGTACGAAGCGTTTTCCACTGGTCTAGCCGCTCAGGGTCAATTATTTGGAAAGTTTTGGCGACTCCGGAGTCGAACGCCACGAGCAATGGGAAAATGAATAGGCGCAATAGGTTTCCTACTCCAAGAATGAAATCAAAGAACAGCAATTTTATATTTTTTTTTTTCAAATTTTTAACGAACTAAAAAAAGGATGTTCTCAACTAACAAAAATTAAATACTCAATGGCCGCTTTTATAATTTATCGTTGAGCATTTTCATCGCCACGATTTTACCGTCCACGATAATAGGGAAGCAAAATGTAGGCTGTTGTATAAAGACGCTTTTAAATTTCCGTCAACGTTAACGTCTACAGCACGATGTTAAAAAGCGACATTTACTGCGGCACAATAGGGAAGTATTTTGGTAACCTATAGTATCATACGGTAGTAAACTAATTAATCTGTGGTATCATGGTTGGTAAAATCGTGACGAAAGAAACGTTCAACGGTAAATTACAAAAGCGCTCATTATAAATTCGTTCGCAACCATAAAATTAGTATGTACTGGCGTAGAGACGACCATAGAGCTCGTTGACAAGTGACGATTTTTTAATTGTCAATGTCACCTATGAAATGAACGACTCGCTTGATTATTGCGATATGTAATATCACAATCACATAATTAAGCATTATTGAAAAATACAGTACTTCTTTGAAATAAAACAGGAAAACACAAAATAATAAAATAAGTCAACAGCGTTCTCTACAGCGTGATGACTTGTGACGACCTGTCATTCAAAAAGGATTACAATAACGTCTCGTTTGCTGTCCCTTTCCTACTCGTGCCACTATCATAAAAGATTACATTCTCACTCGCACTCTGTACGAGTAATACGCCCGTACCTTTATGTTCGCAACTCTGAGGACTACGAAGTTATGCCTATTTTTCAAGAAATGTCACCGACTGTCATACCAAAACACTACAATTCAAGCCCTGCTGTTTGGCGGCAAGATTAGCGAGTAAGGTGCTGCTAGCGATTTGGATAGACCCCGTACAAGGTCCTACCATCCGCGAAATAATTAAACGGTTAAGCATTTCCTGTGTTCTTAACTATGTTTTTTTGAAATCGGTCTAGCCATCCTCAGAATCTTCAGCGTCATAATTATAAAAACACCTTAGGTACTGTGAAAGTCCAAAGCTTATAGCTACCCATGTATTGGGTCCTTACATATGAAATTGGCGTTTTGTACGGGAGGAAATAAAGTCAATTTTTTTTTGTAAAATATATTTAATTAATCAAAGTATGCACCGTTGTTATCTATGCACTTTTGCCATCTCATAGGTAGTTCATTGATCCCTTTACTAAAAAAACCATGGGGGCGAGAATCAATAAACTCTTTGAAGGCGGTTTGGACTGCCGCATCGGAGTTGAATTTTTTTCCTTGTAAGAAGTTGTCCAAATTCCGGAAAAAATGGTAATCTGTTGGAGCAAGGTCCGGGGAGTACGGTGGGTGTCGCAGACATTCCAATTGTAGCTCATCTAATTTAGTGGTTGTTTGTTGTGCAATGTGTGGTCTTGCGTTGTCGTGAAGCAGCAGTGGCCTAGAGCGATTGACCAATCTCGGTTGTTTAGCAGCTAGTTCTTCCTTCATGGTTTGCAGTTGCTGACAATAGATATCTGCCGTAATCGTTTGGCCAGATTTAAGAAAGCTGTTGTGAACGACACCGGCGCTAGTCCACCAAACACTCACAAGTAACTTTTTCTGAATCAATTTTCGTTTAGGGCAGGATTTGGCTGGGTCTCCAGGGTTCAGCCATTGCGACGAGCGCTTCCGATTATCGTACAGTATCCACTTTTCATCACAAGTAATGATTTGATTTAAAATCCCTTCATTATTGTGTCGGTTGAGCAAAGTAACACAGCAGTCGACGCGTGTTTGCAAGTTCAATTCACTCAATTCATGAGATACCCATCGTTCAAGTTTTTTTACTTTCCCGATTTGCTTCAAGTGGATTAATAAAGTTTTGTCACTTACCCCGAAGCCAGCAGCTATCTCTGAAGTGCTTCGTGATGGATCCGCTTCCACAATAGCCTTTAATTCTTCATTTTCCACTTTGGTCTCCGGCCGTCCACGGGGTTGGTTCTGAAGGTCGAAATTTCCAGAACGAAAACGTTGAAACCAAAAACGTACCGTGCTTTCTTTTGCGACACCAGCGCCGTACACATCATTAATCCTTCGAGCTGTTTCTGCAGCACTGGTGCCACGGTAGAACTCGTACTCGTAAATATACCGATATTTCATGTTTTCCATTGTGCGGTAATAAGCGACGCCAAAGAAAAAAATAATGAGGAAAAAAACAAATGAATGACTGTTTTCAAAACTCAAATGTACCAGCTAAATGAATTTATAAATTTGAATTTGGAATTCTTAACCAAAGAGGAGATGTTTCAGATCAAAGTGGTCAGTACGACAAAACGCTAATTTCATATGTAAGGACCCAATATTATTTTTTGAGTCAAGGGCTTTTAAATTCTTAATTTTAATTATCTCTCAATAATTACTGAGAGATACCCAATACTTTCGCCTATTATGTATCGTAAAAATTAAAGCTAATAATTTTTTTATTGGAATTTTCTTCTTTCTCGACCAAAAATTAGTGCATTTTAACTCATCGAGTGAAGGAAACATTTAATTTTTATCGTTGCGCAGTGTAATTCTCTCTACATTGTCCCAATTAGATATCTCATACAAAATTATTATTACCTTCGAAGGCTGCATAATGTAACGGCGTCCAACCAGAATTATCTCTGTGATGTTCATCGAGGCCCCTGTCGAGTAACTGTCGCACCACTTCAACATTTCCTGCAAGTATTACAAAAATATATAATTATTATCTATGCGAGTGATTTAAATTATCTCTTTTCTTATTAAATGTAACGATAAGGTCTAAATATTACAGATATTTTAGGAACGTATTAGAAGACTAAGGTAATATTTGAAACATAAGGTAATTAAATATTGAAACATATTAAACGTTGCTTGGTGGGATTGTGAAGTATAATTAGATGGTATTAGGTGGTAATAGAGCTCGCTGTGGGTATAATTAATCTTGTAGAGGTGGAATTAGGGCCTATTGGAGATGCTCTTAGTCTATATAAGAGATGTAACTAGGCCGCATTAGAATTGTGATCAGGTCGTACTAGAGGTATAATTTAGAGCACTGGTTCCCAAACTTATTTTGTCTACTGAGTCGAGAGCTCATGCAGTCGTTGTCTAAGATGCCTCCTAGCTAAATGAAATTACAAATCACCCCCAGGCCTCAACACAACGCCCCCATTATTTTTCTGGGTCTCTTACCGCCCCCCTTTAGGCCTGCAGCGCCCACAAGGGGGCGTTATCGCCCACTTTGGGAATGGCTGATATAGAGCATAATAGAGATGTAGTTCGGTGGGGTTATTACCTAAACAGCCACGCGATCATTGCGCGACCGGTGACTAATTATAATAATAAATTGATATCATGTATGACGATTGCGTGTCTATTACGCCATGACTGTAAAATGCACTTTTCGCGGTAGATATTGCGCCACTATACAAATTACGATATGCAAATTTTCGCTTGGACAGCACATATCGCGCGATACTTGGCTGTCGCATGCTGACTGCAAGTTATGGCCTGGTTACACAGTGCGAGCTAGCATCCGAGCCGGCCTAGTCAGTTACTGCAGTTCAGCTACTCGCACCGTGTGACTGCATTATACGAGTTACTGTCATGTGCGAGTCGGTCAGTACCTCGCATCAGAGTTACTCAACATTTTTTGTTTTTAATCGCCTCTCATCTTCACCCCACCACGCCACAAGCAGCAGCTCGCATTCGACTCGGACGTCAACTCGGACGATTTTGTGAAATGACAGTAGCTCGTACGCACGAGACCGGTGATCAGTCATGTATTTTGCGACAAAATTGCGCGAGACATTACTAGCTAATTAAAAGATGCGAGTACACGGGTGTCTACTTTCATGCCCGCAGTTCGCACTTTTGTGACCGGGCGAGGCAAGTCGAGTTATTGTCATACGAGTACACGAGTATAGTACCTATCCACTGTCAAGAGTATAGTACCTGTCCACTGTCAAGAGTGTAATACCTGTCCACAGCAACTCGTATCGTGTAACCAGGCCTTTAGGTAATAAGCGTGCCGGACGTATTGGAGATGTAGTTAGGTCCTATTGGAGGTATAATTAGGCCAGATTAGAGTAATTAGGTTGTATTAGAGTTGTAATGGAGCCGTATTAGATCTGTTTATAGTTACCAACCTTGCGCAGCAGCTGTAGTAAGAACCGTTCGTCCCTCAGCATCCATTGTGTCTACACATGCTCCCCAGAATAGCAGCAGTCGAGTAGTACTGGCGTGACCGGCCGCTGCCGCAGCCCATAACGCTGTTCGGCCAGCATTGTCGGTAGCTTCAATGTCTGCCTCCGCTTCCAGAAGCAATTCACAGATCTCACTGAAAACGGTAAGTTTCCAATACTTGTTTACATATACAAAAACCGGTATGACTGTTTGCTTACAGCTTGAAGTTATGACTACTTTCTTCTATGTTTTCGACTCCTCCTAGACGACAGATGATTGACTATTCGCATTGTGAATGAATGCTGGATTATTACCATTGTATTCTCTAATGAATACACTTCCATATAACAAATTCTCGAATGTTCTCTTTCTGAATTCTCTTTTACAAAGACTACTAAATATACAGGGATTATCGTATTAACTTAATACAACGTACGTGTGTCCCTCAAAAGCAGCTACGAGCAATGGTGTAGCTTTGTCCTTGTCTGCTTTATGGACATCGGCCCCGCGTTCGAGTAGGAGAGCTGCACAAGCCGCGCCCGACGCGCATAGTGATGCTACTGACAGCGCTGTCCGACCTGGTATTATAACAGATTAATAAAAAGCAATTAAAAAATCACCGCAGACTTGACAGTAATTCTATATTTTGGGGCATCCGCCATATTGGTTTTATAATGACATCATTCGCTAGATTAATAACTTTTAAATTCCTTATTACCACATACTGTCTCTAAGCATTTGTGCCAAAAATGGAATCAGATATGACTTTATCGCATCCCAAAATGTTTGTCCAAACAAAATAGGGTTATATTATCTGTAAGCATACATCTGGACAGTTGCTTCCAGACATTTAAAGCAAGTATGACATGTGATGGTACAGTGGTAAACCGCCTTTTGTACGCTGATGATGCTGTGTTTATAGCACCATCAAAAACGGAGTTGCCGAAACTAGTTACGTGTATGAAAGAAGACTGATGTGAAGGGATTGAATATGAATGTGAACAAAACTATGGTTCTGGTTTTCGAAAGGGAAGATGTACAGAGAAAGTGTGAAACTGTATACCTGGGTAGTGCGTTTTCGAGATATGGAAGATGTGAGTTGGATGTGGAGAGACTGGTAGCAGCCGGCAATAAAGTGAATGATGCTCTGTCCGCATTAGTAGGTAGTGTGAATATATCGAACTTAGACATAATGGCCATACACAATGCGGTGTTGGTGTAAACTTTATTGTACGGTAGTGAGGTTTGAATGTCGCAGTGTCGCCCTTCCAGACAAAATAAGCAATGAAGAGATCGGCTGTAAGACAGGTTACGACAGTGTTATTGTAAAAATGAAGAAAAGAATGATAAGATGGTTCGGGCACATAGAAAGAATGAGTGATGAAAGACTGACGAAGAAAATCTACAGAGCAAAAGTGAGTGGTAAAAGTAGCCTAGGAATACCAAGGCTGACTTAAGAAGATCAAATAGCCAGAGTGTTAGCAGACGGAAACGTCAAAAGTACTCGCATACGTAGGCGAAAATGTATGAGGAGAATGATGAGATTTGAGGAAGCGAAAGAAGTATGTAAGGACCGCGACGCTTGGCGGTCCGTCCTCTATGGCCACCCCGCTAGGGATACAGCGTGAGGATGAGCGCGTCATGTGTGTGCGTGTGCGTGTGCGTGCGCGCCCTCACCGTCCTCGTCCGCGTGGTCGACCCGCGCGGCCGCGTCCAGCAGCGCGCGCACGATGTCCGCGTGGCCCGTGTAGGTGACGTCACGTGTGTGCGTGTGCGTGTGCGTGTGCGTGTGCGTGCGCGCCCTCACCGTCCTCGTCCGCGTGGTCGACCCGCGCGGCCGCGTCCAGCAGCGCGCGCACGATGTCCGCGTGGCCCGTGTAGGTGACGTCACGTGTGTGCGTGTGCGTGTGCGTGTGCGTGTGCGTGCGCGCCCTCACCGTCCTCGTCCGCGTGGTCGACCCGCGCGGCCGCGTCCAGCAGCGCGCGCACGATGTCCGCGTGGCCCGTGTAGGTGACGTCACGTGTGTGCGTGTGCGTGTGCGTGTGCGTGCGCGCCCTCACCGTCCTCGTCCGCGTGGTCGACCCGCGCGGCCGCGTCCAGCAGCGCGCGCACGATGTCCGCGTGGCCCGTGTAGGTGACGTCACGTGTGTGCGTGTGCGTGTGCGTGTGCGTGTGCGTGCGCGCCCTCACCGTCCTCGTCCGCGTGGTCGACCCGCGCGGCCGCGTCCAGCAGCGCGCGCACGATGTCCGCGTGGCCCGTGTAGGTGACGTCACGTGTGTCGAGATATGGAAGATGTGAGTTGGATGTGGAGAGACTGGTAGCAGCCGGCAATAAAGTGAATGATGCTCTGTCCGCATTAGTAGGTAGTGTGAATATATCGAACTTAGACATAATGGCCATACACAATGCGGTGTTGGTGTAAACTTTATTGTACGGTAGTGAGGTTTGAATGTCGCAGTGTCGCCCTTCCAGACAAAATAAGCAATGAAGAGATCGGCTGTAAGACAGGTTACGACAGTGTTATTGTAAAAATGAAGAAAAGAATGATAAGATGGTTCGGGCACATAGAAAGAATGAGTGATGAAAGACTGACGAAGAAAATCTACAGAGCAAAAGTGAGTGGTAAAAGTAGCCTAGGAATACCAAGGCTGACTTAAGAAGATCAAATAGCCAGAGTGTTAGCAGACGGAAACGTCAAAAGTACTCGCATACGTAGGCGAAAATGTATGAGGAGAATGATGAGATTTGAGGAAGCGAAAGAAGTATGTAAGGACCGCGACGCTTGGCGGTCCGTCCTCTATGGCCACCCCGCTAGGGATACAGCGTGAGGATGAGCGCGTCATGTGTGTGCGTGTGCGTGTGCGTGCGCGCCCTCACCGTCCTCGTCCGCGTGGTCGACCCGCGCGGCCGCGTCCAGCAGCGCGCGCACGATGTCCGCGTGGCCCGTGTAGGTGACGTCACGTGTGTGCGTGTGCGTGTGCGTGTGCGTGCGCGCCCTCACCGTCCTCGTCCGCGTGGTCGACCCGCGCGGCCGCGTCCAGCAGCGCGCGCACGATGTTCGCGTGGCCCGTGTAGGTGACGTCACGTGTGTGCGTGTGCGTGTGCGTGTGCGTGTGCGTGCGCGCCCTCACCGTCCTCGTCCGCGTGGTCGACCCGCGCGGCCGCGTCCAGCAGCGCGCGCACGATGTCCGCGTGGCCCGTGTAGGTGACGTCACGTGTGTGCGTGTGCGTGTGCGTGTGCGTGCGCGCCCTCACCGTCCTCGTCCGCGTGGTCGACCCGCGCGGCCGCGTCCAGCAGCGCGCGCACGATGTCCGCGTGGCCCGTGTAGGTGACGTCACGTGTGTGCGTGTGCGTGTGCGTGTGCGTGTGCGTGCGCGCCCTCACCGTCCTCGTCCGCGTGGTCGACCCGCGCGGCCGCGTCCAGCAGCGCGCGCACGATGTCCGCGTGGCCCGTGTAGGTGACGTCACGTGTGTGCGTGTGCGTGTGCGTGTGCGTGTGCGTGCGCGCCCTCACCGTCCTCGTCCGCGTGGTCGACCCGCGCGGCCGCGTCCAGCAGCGCGCGCACGATGTCCGCGTGGCCCGTGTAGGTGACGTCACGTGTGTGCGTGTGCGTGTGCGTGTGCGTGTGCGTGCGCGCCCTCACCGTCCTCGTCCGCGTGGTCGACCCGCGCGGCCGCGTCCAGCAGCGCGCGCACGATGTCCGCGTGGCCCGTGTAGGTGACGTCACGTGTGTGCGTGTGCGTGTGCGTGTGCGTGTGCGTGCGCGCCCTCACCGTCCTCGTCCGCGTGGTCGACCCGCGCGGCCGCGTCCAGCAGCGCGCGCACGATGTCCGCGTGGCCCGTGTAGGTGACGTCACGTGTGTGCGTGTGCGTGTGCGTGCGCGCCCTCACCGTCCTCGTCCGCGTGGTCGACCCGCGCGGCCGCGTCCAGCAGCGCGCGCACGATGTCCGCGTGGCCCGTGTAGGTGACGTCACGTGTGTGCGTGTGCGTGTGCGTGTGCGTGTGCGTGCGCGCCCTCACCGTCCTCGTCCGCGTGGTCGACCCGCGCGGCCGCGTCCAGCAGCGCGCGCACGATGTCCGCGTGGCCCGTGTAGGTGACGTCACGTGTGTGCGTGTGCGTGTGCGTGTGCGTGTGCGTGCGCGCCCTCACCGTCCTCGTCCGCGTGGTCGACCCGCGCGGCCGCGTCCAGCAGCGCGCGCACGATGTCCGCGTGGCCCGTGTAGGTGACGTCACGTGTGTGCGTGTGCGTGTGCGTGTGCGTGTGCGTGCGCGCCCTCACCGTCCTCGTCCGCGTGGTCGACCCGCGCGGCCGCGTCCAGCAGCGCGCGCACGATGTCCGCGTGGCCCGTGTAGGTGACGTCACGTGTGTGCGTGTGCGTGTGCGTGTGCGTGTGCGTGCGCGCCCTCACCGTCCTCGTCCGCGTGGTCGACCCGCGCGGCCGCGTCCAGCAGCGCGCGCACGATGTCCGCGTGGCCCGTGTAGGTGACGTCACGTGTGTGCGTGTGCGTGTGCGTGTGCGTGTGCGTGCGCGCCCTCACCGTCCTCGTCCGCGTGGTCGACCCGCGCGGCCGCGTCCAGCAGCGCGCGCACGATGTCCGCGTGGCCCGTGTAGGTGACGTCACGTGTGTGCGTGTGCGTGTGCGTGTGCGTGTGCGTGCGCGCCCTCACCGTCCTCGTCCGCGTGGTCGACCCGCGCGGCCGCGTCCAGCAGCGCGCGCACGATGTCCGCGTGGCCCGTGTAGGTGACGTCACGTGTGTGCGTGTGCGTGTGCGTGTGCGTGTGCGTGTGCGTGCGCGCCCTCACCGTCCTCGTCCGCGTGGTCGACCCGCGCGGCCGCGTCCAGCAGCGCGCGCACGATGTCCGCGTGGCCCATGTACGCGGCGGCGATGAGCGGCGTGCGGCCCTCGGCGTCGGCGCGGTCGGCCGCCGCGCCCGCCGCCAGCAGCCGCGCCACCACCGCCTCGTGCCCCGACCACGCCGCGGCCCTGCGCACGCGCACACCACTCAACACTCAACACTCAACACTCGGCGCACACCCTCGGTACGTATGCCACTTCACTACTTCACTGTCGCGAACGGTCAACCAGATGGAGCTACAGAATTACTCGCAGCATATCCCGCGATATTCTCCATGCTCAGAAAGCATGGCAGGCGATGATGACAAAGTTTGTTACCGTGAATTTAGTGTTTATTAGACATGGGCGACACTGCACTACGCCGCTCAATTGTGCCATCTCAGTTCACTGTGCCGGATGTATCGACTCAATTATTCAGTTGCGCGCGATTTGCTACTCACTCGACGTAAACCATTTTGCTGCACCATGGTGCAATTTAGAGTTAACTCAAAATACTCGCACAGTGAGATGCGCCCGAGTTACTGAATTGTCACAAGAAATTTTGCTGGGGTACCCACCCATGCCTAGTATTTACCTTTCAAAACCACGGACGTATATAAGTGGGTATTTAGATAGTTAAGTTAGACTCTCCTTATACCTTACCACCTTTTATATCCGTGCCATAAAATATTTGTAATACTGGATGATATGTTTGTACAATTTCCAATTGATGGATTTTATTGGCTTTCAGAACTATGTCTTTTTATGGCGTGAGTTTATGACAAAAACTAGTTTACATTATTATTATATAGTTGCATTATAAGAAAAATGAAAGCTATAATTGCGTCAGTGTTCAAAACCAAGTCTGAGGTGTGATATACCCCTAACAAACGGTGGCCCTTCGCACGTACCCGTCGCACCTATCATCGCTGTCGCATACACGAGAGTTCTTACTATTGTTACAACAAAATTCAATTTTGAATGAATCCACAAAATATTATCAATATATTCACTATTCAATGTTTTAACGTATTACACCAAACATCATATACAGATGAATAATCAAAAATATCAAACTAAACGCGTTTCTGCTGAGCGAAGCCAGGACGAGTTCCTACTTTACAATAAATTAACATGAGCTGAACTGAGGTTTTTAAGATTTATTGTAAACCGTTACATACCTCAAAGCTGTTCTGTTGTCAGCATCAACGCAATCGACGTCACAACCATACTCCAATAAAACCTCCACCACCTGATAAGTTAAAAGGAAAATAAAGTATAGCAGCATATACATACAGGTTTTGAAACTAGCAATAAAACCCTTTAGTGGCTTAACAGCTACCACCAAATAGTCATACGAAGAATGGAGGCCTTGAGTCAAAATGTCACAACATTGTAGCATTAGCATTTTCTTTCATTTACCTTTTACAATTACTAAGGAAAAAACAAGTTCCCTAACCAATTCAGAGTATTCCTTGAAATTCCTTTCGTTTCCATATTTTCTTGACTTTTTATAAGCTTTTAAATTTTCTATAACTTTTCCGGACCTTACCATAACTTTTTCGAACTTTGTCATAACGTCATTCATTTGTGACAGGGATTAATTGTCTGATTGACGAAAATAATAAAAATTCTTAGTGATTGTGGCGGTGTGACATTGTAACATTATTCTGTAATAACTGTTAAGTGTACAACCCTATGGTGTCAGGTGACTTCGGTGTACTAAGAATGTCGTTTACAAAAAACAATTGTTCCACTGCAGTTTATTGATTACGTACTCAAACACAAAGCTCAATGTCGCTGTTAAGAAAAATACGGCGATAATATAATTAAAAAAAACTAGAGGTCACCCTGTGGTCGAAATTCGACCGTAAATATAAACTTATAAACTCTTTGAGGACAATCTATTCTGTTCGACTGTTTGATCCAACGAGGTTACGTTACATATGATCACAAACTATTATGAGTTTGACATTGACAGTCTTTTTGACATTGGTATTACGAAAGTAAACAATTAGTTTTATTTTATTTAATGTACTTATTACACATATTACATAAAAAATTTTGCTTTCTCCAGTCCTCCTCCATATAAACTTTAAGTGTACCAAATTTCACACTCCTCCGTCCGCGCAATTTTCATAAAAAAGGTACCAAAGTTTTCGCTTCACGTATTAATATATAGATGAAATTTTGATTACACCATTTAAGTAAACGAACCTCAAAATATCAAACGATAAATTGTACTTAATTCTACAGTTAAGTTACAAATATGTATATAAATAAAAATCAATTGGCACATGTATAACGGAGCATTACTTGAGAACGGTTCAACTGATTTGGCTGATTTCTTTTTTGTTGTGTTCGTAATTGATAGGACGAGGTTTGTATGAAATAAATGTTTAGAAAATCCATCGGAAAAATCGGAAATTTGGATGATATTTTTGTAAGAAAACATTCAACTTGGTGTTGCAAACATTCAACATCACACCTGGGCGAAGCTGGGGTGGATCGCTAGTACCGTATAAATAAATAACTTTTCCTGCCTTTACTCTAACTGTGTAATTTCTCAAAAGTTTTCCTAACTTTCCCATAACTTTTTCTGACTGTCCCGTAATTTTTTCCCGCCATATCCATAACTTTATCTAGCTGTCCCGTAAGTGTGTGAAATGTCCCGTAAAGCGGCACGTACGTCGGTGTGTCCGGCCCAGGCGGCGGCGCGCAGCGGGCTCCAGCCGTCGGCGTCGGCGCAGTCGGGCCGCGCGCCCGCCGCCAGCAGCGCCGCGGCGCAGCCCGCGCGGCCCGCGCGCGCCGCCGCCGCCAGCGCCGCGCCCGCCGCGCCCGCGCACCCGCCCGCCTCCGTCGCCAGATGCGGCCACCGCTGCCGCCAACCGAATACACATACACACATTGGTCAAGTGCCATTAAAAACATTTTTTTTTAGCTTCATAGTCCGTTTACATAACCGCTGCCACCGGGCGATTATATAAATATTTGTCGAGTGCCAATAATAAAAAAATTAAGCATCTTCATAGCGAAAGTGAGTAGTAAAAGAAGGCAAGGAAGACCAAGGCCGACTTATTATGATCAATTATTAAGATCAAATAGCCAAGTACTAAAAGAAGCCAAGGAAGACCAAGGCTGACTTATTGATCAAATAGCCAGAGTGTTAGCGGATCGAAATGTTAAAAGCTCTCGCATACCTAGGCGAAAATGTGTGAGGAGAATGATGGGATTTGAGAAAGCGAAAGAAGTATGTAAGAACCGCGAAGCTTGGTGCTCCGTCCTCTCTGCCTACCCCGTTAGGGATACAGCGTGAGGATATGTATTTATGTATGTATATTGTGTATGTAGCTTCATAGTTCCGTTTAAATAAAAGTTTTCAGGCTGTTGCAAAATGAATAATGAACACATGTGTTCGCAACGAAGACAACGAAAAACTATTTGTCCCAGAAAACCTCAATTTATTAAAATATTATAACAGAACTTATCTCTAAATTAAAACAAAACAAAAACGTGATTTAAATATTGAATTTTACAGCATACCACCACCATCTATTAAACACTTTATTAAACAGTCTAAACTCTCCACACTACCACACGTAGAATCCGACATGAACACAACCTCCGGTTCCCGCTCCACCTCTCTAACCTCCTTACAACATTTTTATTTGTTGGTTTAACCATTTCATGATCGTCCCACTAGGGGACATGGGTAACGAGATGATCTATAGGACCACCGGGTGACGCTCATTCCGAGGGGCTAGGGTACTTACTGTGGGGGTCCCCAGGTACCCACTGGTTTTTACGTGTTCACTCACGGGTGTGTTCCCGGGGGGACGTCTAATCCCCCGCAAAACGTCGCCTCTAAGGACGGTAATGCGACAAAGGGGAGGAAAAAGCAAAGAAGAAAACCGAAGCCACGTGTGCTGAAGTCGTCGGCAGTGGTGCTGACGCTTCTGCCGGAGGCTGAACTCAAAGGTGCGACGTACGCCTCCGTCCTTACAGAGGCGAAAAACAAAGTGGACCTTTCTCAATTGGGAATAACAGAACTAAGGTATAGGAAGGCGGCAACCGGAGCCGGTATATTAGAGTTACCGGTCACCGACAGCATAGAGAAAGCAGACTTCCTTGCACTCAGGCGACGGGAAAGTCTGAGCTCTGAAGTGGTTCGAATATCCAGACCCACAAAATGCGCAGAACTGCGAATATCGGGTCTGGAGGACTCGGTGACGGCCGCTGACGTTTCCACGACCGTCATAAGGGCAGGCGGTTGCGCTGTTGAAGCACTTAAGGTTGGAGAAATTCGTCATGCTCCTTCGGGCTTAGGCGTAGTCTGGGTGAGGTGCCCGTGGAGGCGGCAATAAAAGTGGCTAGTGGTCGCTTTCTGGTGGGGTGGGTCTAGGCTAAGGTTCAGATTCTTGAGCCGAGCCGTAAGCTGCACGTCGGAGTACGATCGCAGAGAGCAATGCTACCGCTGCGGTAAGGAGGGGCATAAAGCCGGCATGTGCGAGGCGTGGCCCCACTGTACGTTGTGCGCCGCCAGCGGTCTGCCGGCAAATCATTTAGGAGGGGGCAAGGCCTGCGAAGGGGCCAACCCTAAGACAGGTAGAAACGCGGTAACGGCTGCCGCTGCTCCAGTGGCTTTGTCCAGGAGCGAAGAAGAAGAGCGGATGGACAGTAATGTCTCCAGCAATAAGTGACGCCCTCTGGCGTGCGCAATCTCCGTCGAACCCAAAACGGAATGCCCATGGAGGCTTGGGGTGACTTTCGGGGGATGGTCACTCCTTAAATAGCCTCGAAATGGCGCGCGCGGTGTTCCCGCGCGCCTGTCACAACATTATGGGTGAGAGTTCTGTCCTGTCACCCAAAACGAGACGAGGCTGGCAGTTCAGCACCGGCCGTTGCCCGCCGGGGTCGCGGAAGATTACGAAAGTTTACCCGTTGCCCCGGTACAAATGCTCTCGAGGAACACCGTCAGGTTTTAGTGGGTAGCCTGGCATTGCACCTTACAGCCTTGAGTCACATACATATCCCCCCACCAGACGGGATCGGAATACATAGAGCATTTCCTGACGCAAAGCAAAAAAAAAAAGGTTAATAGGATATGGACAAAGGTTGTTTTAGAAAAAGGCTACGTCTAGTCTATCTCTGTCTCCATGCACATACTATCATCTCTGTACCTCATCATAATTGGTTCAGTGGTTTAGCATTTCCCATTCAAAGTGTCATCCCCCTTTTCACCCCCGTAGGGGTAGGTTTTTGATTAAAAAAAGTAGCCTATGTCTGTTCCCTGGTGTCAATCTATCTCCATGTCGAATTTAATCAAAATCGGTAAGATTTTGATGAAATGGAATTCATCAAAATGGAATTCAATAAGATAGTACCAGAGTCGAGACGCGAGAAAAGCTGATACCAACTGATTTGATATACATACAGCCGAGTAGATTATAAAACGGAGTCTGGTAAGATAGCACCTGAGTCGAGATGCGAGGAAAGTTGGCACCAATTGATTTGAGACACATACAGCCAGGTAGATTACGAAATAGAATTTGGTAAAATATCCCGAGTCGAGACCCAAGCAGAGCTGACACCAATTGATTAGAGACACATACAGCCAGGTAGATTACAAAATGGAATTTGGTAAAGTACCCCGAGTCGAGACCCAAGGAGGGCTGACACCAATTGCTTAGACACACATACAGCCAGGTACATTACAACATAGAATTTGGTAAAGTACCCCGAGTCGAGACCCAAGCAGAGCTGACACCAATTGATTTGAGACACATACAGCTAAGTAGATTACAAAAAGGAATTCGGTAAAGTACCCCGAGTCGAGACCCAAGGAGGGCTGACACCAATTGGTCAGAAACAAATACAGCCAGGTAGATTACAAAATGGAATGTGGTAAAGTACCCCGCGTCGAGACCCAAGCAGAGCTGACACCATTTGATTTGATACATACAGCCAGGTAGATTACTAAATGGAATTCGGTAAGATAGTACCCCGAGTCGAGACCTGAGCAGAGCTAACACCAATTGATTTGAGACACATACAGCTAGGTAGATCACAGAATGGAATTTGGTAAGACAGTGCCCGAGTCGAGGACACGAGAAGAGCTGACCCTAATCGATTTGAGACACATACAGCCTAGATAGATTAGAATATAGAATTCAATACTTCAAGTGAGTCAAAACAATATAAAAATCACTTGCCTTTAATAAATTTGTGAGTGTTTCCTCATCTCCCTTCGTGGCCAACTCCTGCAGCAAATTAGGATCTATGATCACCGGCTCTTCCTGTTCCTCAGCACTAGCCTCATGATTTTCCTCCGCTTCTAACTGCTGATCGACTATCAGCTGCAATAAGTAACAAAATAAACGTCATAACTCCATCATATCGATCATTACCATGACAAAAATAATAAAGTATGAATTTATAAAAGCAAAAGAGCTTTGTGAGGGCTCCCGGGCCCTATTAATTCTGTAATTGCCGGCAGATGACGTTAGTAGTACAATAAAACTCAATAAAAAAGCATTAAACATGCTGTCTCGTTTTTTTACCCGTCTGCGAAGGAGGGTTGTGTTTTTCGAGTGTATGTCTATATCTTCGCCCAGTTTAGAAATTAAGTTTGGAATTACCCATTTTTAACAGTCTTCAAAAAGGAGGAGGTTCTTTGTTCACCTGCCCAAACATACATTTTTTAATGTATGTTTGGGCATAAGTCTCTTTGTTTATGAACCAATTATAATAATTGTTTTTTCTTTGGGTTCTATATAGCTCTAAGGTGGTCCCATTTTTTCTCTGATAGTGGAACTTGGACTTCAAAGATACACCAAATAATCCTAATGGTTTATAAGCGTTTATGTTGATGACGCTTTTGTATATCCTTCAGTTCCAGAATTAAAAAGAATTTAGTTGTAGCCTTAACCTAGATGTTTATTTAGGCCAAGGTCAAATAATGAGGCATTATTTACAAATATTGCGGGTAGATGATATAACATCTGCCTCAGACACGGAGTGAAGCTTGCTGCGCAGTTTACTTAAGACCACGGCCGATGCGACTCGGCCGAAAAGTCAAGCCAAAATAAACGGTAATCGCGTTAATTTCCCGTGTTTTTAGATATTCTATAATACAACGCGAAAGTTTAATAATTTACAAAATCACTCCCATAAGGGAGAAATAAAAAACTTAAAAAAAAAATTAAACCGACATCTGAATGCCAAAGCAATGTGGAACAACAGAAAGTCTACTTGGTAGGTGTGCCACCGACTTCTGTAACTGTCAAATTTAATAATATAGCTATTTGTATCATATGTAGTTGTATGTAGTTATTTTTGTACTTGTATTTTGATTAGAAAAGGACAGTTATTTTGTATTTTTCAGTGCTTTTTTTTTAAATCGGTTTAATTTTTTTATTAACTCTATAAATATTGTACGAAAGCTTCTGTGCGCGAGTCGAACATGCACACTTAATCAATTTCAAAAAATATACATTTTCGTTTAAGGTAAGATTAAAGGTTATATTAAAGGCACTCACCGACAGTCTGTCCTCGTTGGCTTGCGGCTCAGGATGATAATGATCCTTCCCGCTCAACTCCAACAGCGTCCTCAAAACCCGTCGGTCGCGACACTGGCACCAAGCAGTGGTTCCCCCATCGCTACAGTACAACTCCGGCATTATTGTCTCCAATGTAGATGGCTCTGCTGGGGAACAATGAATCCATAATCAGGGTGTCACCACGCTCAAATCAACCGACATGGAAATCGAGTATTGAAATTTAGTGTAGTAGGAACTGCCGATCGGCGTCCGCTGAACTAATTTTTCTGTCGATCGATAATAGCGACTTCATTTTTTCATCGATCATATTCAAATAAATATTTATTTGCATGTTAGCAATATCCAAACACGCGTTCTTGAATTTAATAAAAACTCTTTATGAAGTTTACGAAAAAACTTTATTTCAAAATCACAGACCTTATTTTTGTGTATTTTTATATACATTTGAATCTCTCGCAACTGTGTTTGAGAAAATAAGCACATCGTTTGAAGAAAAATATACAAAATCTTACCCAAAAACTCAAAACCAAAATTGTCTTTAACACGACAAAACACATCCCTTAACTCCAAAAATAGGCTTATAATTTGGTCACTTTCAGATATATGATAAAAAAAATCACTTGAAAAGAGAGAGAAAATGTTGCACTACAAACAGCCACCACGACACATTAATACAACAAACTATTTCGAAATATGATTTTCACTGCACTATTTCCTTACAAGTCATCAAACTAATTGGAATTTTAAAGGAATTACGAAAAGGTTCATTATGAATAAACAAATAATTAGAGTACAAGCAGTGCGAAAAGTTTTAACTTTAATTAAAAATAATGTAATCAAAATACTGACAAGGTTTCAATTACTTATACCTTAAGAATTAAAATCGTAATATAGAAATCTTATGTAGACAAATATAGGCGAAGTGCAAGTCTGACTCTCATAAGTATTAAGGCGACGCATTGGAAATTTTGACCGCAGGGATCTCAATTTTTCTAAGTGACTACAAAACGTCTGAAAGTGATATTTAGTAACCTGTTTCTTCATTTCATTGACTTCATTTTGCCAGTTGCGAAACACGATTCATTAACTTTTGCAACAGAAAAAAAAACAAATAAACCTCTTTTAAAACAGAGATTTACATTTTTCAGAGTAAAAGGACCACTTTATATTTCTAAATTTTCTGTATAGTTTAATCTAAACACATTCTTCAAAATGCCAGTTGGATTTTTTAAAATTAATTATAGTTTTTAAAATAAACGAAAATAACTGTTATTTCGTATTTCTCGTAAGCTAACGCGCGCACCTTTACATAGGGCAGAAAGTATATCTTAGATTACATTATATTGCTCATCACTGCGTTGCCTCAACGTATGTCAATGTCAAATCACTTAATTGCAAGATGTTTTCCAACGTCGCATCTACTTTCTGTTCGAAAAGAACCTCTGGATACCGCGAAATACAGTCACGTATCTTTTTTTCAACATCATTTTACAACAGATTTATTAAAATACAATATAGAAAGCCAATAAATGCATGTGCAGAAATAATAATTCCCAGGCTATGATTTCGTCTTCAATTAAATCGTTCATTTTATAGTATGATTTTCTAATCTATATCTATTTACAGTTAATTGAGTAATCTCCTGAAAAACTTTATTATAAAAGAATACAGGTACCTAAAAATGAAACATTTTACTTATACATACATACATAAATATCTTCACGCCGTAGCCCTAACGGGATAGTCAGAGAGGACGGAGCGCCAAGCCATTTTACTTATGTAAGCTACATTTTATAAGAACCCATTTATCATGAGCTCAGGCTTCTATACTATTAATGTCCCTTTTCTTTTTATAGAAATCTATAATTTGTCCTTGCATATATTATGAATGTAATAATATTTCTATCTGATTATATGTCTGTACTAACATTATAAAGACGTCAATTTTGTTTGTTTGTATGTAGTTTGAAAAACTAAAAAACTACTTAACCGAATTCAAAAATTTTTTCACCCATAGAAAGCTACACTTTCAGCGAGTAACATGGGCTACACTTTATTTTTAAAAAAATTCTACCCGCGCGAAGCCGGGCGGGTCGCTATTTTATTAAATAGTGGGAAAGTCATGTCCGTACAATAAAGCTAAATTTATGAAAAAAGATTTGAACAGCTTTCTTAAGCTCCTCTGATTACAAAACAAGCTGTTTCAAAACTCTTAGTCTGCTTGTCTGTTTGTCCAGTTTCAATTGAACAATACTATTACAACTTTGATTATTTTTGTCAAAAACGATAACCTCCTTCTAGGGCAGTCGAGTAAAAATTACATGTATATCCCATAGCGCTCCTGTGAAGACGAATCTAGCGACGCCTCATCTATTAAGTCATTTAACGTTTAGGCTACAAGGAAGCGACCCAAGGAACCGACAAGTCCATACTCCCAAAAACATTACCCTTCTTCTGGACTGGTCAGTTAATCATAGTCACTATGCTGTGTCTATCCATTTCAGAATGTTTAACTATTTTTCCGTATACATCGCAACAATTGTAACCATAAAACATATTTTATGGTTATGCCCACAGGAAAAAGTACATAAATACTCTAATATATTTTCTCTGTGACTGTACAAGAGGAAATGATAATGAAATTAATAGTAATTTGTTCAATTCATAATTGAACGGAAGTTAAGTACACATTAGGTCAGTTACATTGTGATAATTGTTTATCTAATTGCTCGTTACGAGTCACACAACACGTTCTCCCATTACTATCTCTCATTATCCCGACTTCTTGGAAAGAATTTTATGGAGCCGCTACTGATAACAATTTTTTTGAATTCACGAGTAACATATTCGAGTAACACATTATTATGTTGAAATTATACTTTCTCGCTGATCTGAGCAGGACAAAAACCCATCTAAAATATTCTGCAGCAATACATAAATAAACGAAATTAAAATGCCTGTCTGTGATTTCGAAATAAAGACTCTCTTAGGCTTATATAATTATTTGCACGTTTACCAATTTTACTAATTAAGAAAGCCTGAACACGATTATCAAATTTTTGACAGTCCGCTTGTTTATCCGAGATAATCTCGGAAACAACCAAACCAATTTTAACGGAACTTTAATTGACAGATAGAGGATTTTTCAGAGAGTAATCTAGGCTACTATTTATCCCGGAAAAATACCAAATTTAAAGAGGGGTGAAACCGCGGGCCATCAAATGATTTAATAGATTATCGTTGAATTAAAATAAAGCGTTAAAAAGTAACTCGAAATAATGAGTTTTATATTTTTTAATATGTAAAGAGATTTTATTTGATACCCGACACGATGAACACAAAAAAAAAAATTTTTTTTACATTCTCTAAGCCCCCAAAACTTTAACTTCCCCGGCGTATGCACAACAACTCACCAAAGTTCCATCGCGATCGGATAAATGGTATAGGAATGCATAGAGACAAACATACAAAGAAACATTCATCCATAAACAAACAGACAGAGAGACAGATTCACATTTTTTTTTAAAAAAATAGTTTACATACACATACTACCTCTGTACCAAATTTCATCATAACCGGTGCAACGGTTCAGCATTTTCCATACAAAGTTTCATCTCCTTTTTCACATCCTCAGGGGAAGATTTTTGAAAGAGAAAAGTAGTCTACGTCCGACCCCTGGTGTCAAACTATCTCAACGTCGAATTTCATCAAAATCGGCCCGGTTCAGCCGTGAAAATGTAACAGACAGACAGACTTTCGCATTTACAATATTAGTATGGATGTTGTCAGTTCGGTAATAAATTTAAATTAGCGTATTTTGTGTGTTCGTTCAAAGATTTATACCACGAGATCTCCGAAACTATAGGTCCGATTGACTTAAAATTTTGCATAGATACTCCTTTCGCGGTATAGACGCTCATTACGAAGGGATTTTACGAGTCCTGTCCAAAATGGGTCTGCTACCCGTGCCAAGCCGAGGTGGGTCGCTAGTAATATTATAAAGAGAAAAACGTTTATTGTTTGTTTGTAATACATAAACTCAAAAACTACTCAACCAATTTCAAAAATTCTTTCACCTTTAGAAATCTATATTATCCGCGAGTAACATAGGTTGTATTTTATTTTCAAAAAAAATTCTAGCCGTGCGAAGCCGGGGTGAGTCGCTAGTGGAAAATATACCGTAACATGTCGACATTGCCATTTAACTACAACGCTACTAGTATAGCTCTGAACCATCGGCACGACAAAACTAATATATTGTGAAAATATGACCTTAATTGGTCAAGTCGTTCAGAAGTTACACGATAACTAACCGATGCCTGTATTTCCACA
Organism: Zeuzera pyrina; assembly: GCA_907165235.1. Taxonomy (NCBI): domain Eukaryota; kingdom Metazoa; phylum Arthropoda; class Insecta; order Lepidoptera; family Cossidae; genus Zeuzera; species Zeuzera pyrina. Next base: position 7,105,953 of record OU015646.1, on the reverse strand, counting down.
CGGGAATACAGGTTTTAATTATTAGGAACTATCTAATTGTTGTTATAAATATGGTATTTATAACAACAATTAGATGATGACTTACGAGGATATATTTATAAGTACAATTATGACTAGACCTCGGGTATTTCACTAATGAATGCGGAAAACAGTATTTGTTTTTAACCAACAGGAAAATAAAGGATATTATTTTGTCACAATTATAGAATTAAAATACAAAAATCAGCTAAATAATGAAGGGATACGCAGTATGACAGAGTCGCACGACAGTGTTATTGTAAAAATGAAGAAAGGAATGCTTAGATGGTTCGGGCACTCAGAAAGAATGAGTGATGTGATGAAAGACTGACGAAGAAAATCCATAGATCCAAAGTGAGTGGTAGAAGAAGCCAAGGAAGACCACGGCTGACTTACGAAAATCAAATAGCCAGAGAGTTATCTGGCGGAAATGTCAAAAGCAATCGCATACCAAAGAGAAAATGTGTTACAAGTATGATTAGATTTGAGGAGGCGAAAGAAGTATGTACTCGTAAAGACCGCGAATCTTGCCTCTCCGTCCTCTCTGACTACCCCGTTAGGGGTACAGCATAAAAATATACAATATGTATGAATATCATCTTATTATTATTATTATTATAGCCTTTATTGCCAACAGTTTACATATATATAAATTATTATTTTATATATAAGTACTGCATTATAAATATGTGGATAGTGATCCAGTGTCGGCGTGTCCTTGCGACATAAAGGCCTCCTACAGCCTTTTCCACTCTTCCCTTAATGTAGCCCTTAATGTTCGCTGCCATAATGGGCCTGCTATTTTTTTAATTTAATGGGACCATTCCTTCTTCTTTTTATTTTTGTTTATCATCTAATCGTGCAATATTTTGTAGCACGGATACAAAAGGTGGATATTTGAAGAATATCAGCGTAAGCTAAGAGGGGGTCCGACCCCTTTAAACCCCTCTTACTTACGTCCGTGCCACTGTTACTTATTACCAACCGCCAACCGCAAAACGAAATGAGCCATAGAACTTTCCTCTACATGTAAAAATGTAAAAAAGCATTTAACATCAATCTTCACATTATTCTCAACTAGCGACCCGTCCCGGCTTCGCACAGGTAGAAATGTTTTTGAAAATGAAATACAGCCTTCATACTCGCTGATAATGTAGCTTTCCATATATGAAAGAATTGTTGAAATCAGTTGAGTAGTTTTGAGTCTATCCATTACATACAAACAAACAAAGTTTACATTTTTATAATATTAGTTAACTAATTAATCTGTGATATTAGTATAGATATCATTACTTTTGAATGCAAGAAAAGAAAATATTCATTATTTTTTTCAAATTTTTTTGATCTTCATAAATAAATGTTGGTATTCCTTAATTTCTGCTGCACTTTCGTCCCGCTCTTCATCGGAGATTTGAGGAAGTATGTTCGAAAACTTCGGAAAAAGTGATGCTTGGCAATTGGCGTTCCGTCCTATCTACACCGTTAGGAATACAGCGTGAGGAAACGAATGTTTTTATTTTAATCGTACAAAAACACATACCTGTTATCTCCTTTCCATCAGCTTTGTCGGCAACGATTTCATCCGCTTGTCTTTCGTTTTTCTGAAAATTATACACACAAATAAATACCTAAGATATTGATATAGTAGTGTATGTAACACGGCATGTGACGTCACATCAAGTTCAATATGGCGGACGAAATCTGTACCCCACTTTAGTTGTGGTCGTTATTTAAAACTTCCTGACCTTGAAAAGCTTATAATGACTAATATTAACTAACAGTAACAACTCGCAAATCAGTGTTGGGCAAAATGTAATTGTGAACACATTTTGTTAGGCGAACAATTAACAATTACAATTATAAAAAGTAATCGTAATTACTTTGCCCAACACTGTCGCAAATAACCCGTGTTAGCTGACGAAAATATGCGGACGCAAAATCACTCTATACCACTGTAGCGACCTGGATGCTAAAATGCTGAATTGCATTTAAGTAGAATATAATGCAACTCGCACGCTTGGTTCGCCAGTTGCTTACATACCAGCGCCCTACCATGATTTTGTACCTTGTTATAATTGTGCTAGAAGAAATATAAAATTTGACACCGACGCGACATGTAATCTATTTGTTTGGACTTATATAAAAAAGTCACTGGATGCACTCAGAGTGCAATAACAATGGGTTCAGAGTGCTGTTGGGACTACTGCGTTTCAATAGTGCATCTGGCATGTTCGCGGAAGCGCGAACAAACGACTATCATGCCATGATGCGAAAGAAGACGTCATCTTTACTGATCGCGGAATAGTTCTAACAGCACTGAAAATCTTTTGTAGCAAGTTCGAGCCTATGCTAGGGCATTTTTTTTTGATAGGCTTGTATATGTTTAGTTAGTGTTTGTTATTTTTTTTTTTCATATTAATTTTTTTTTCATATTAGTATTTCGAATTAGTTAACTTCATATTAGTATTATTTTACGTTAGTAAACTAATTAATCTGTGATATTATTATCATTTCTGTATTATTAACATAGCGTATTAGGAATATTGTTACTAACAAATGGACCTTAGTTGTCTGAATAAACACATTTTATTATTATTATTATTATTATTATGAATATGAAAGAAGATTAAATGAACACAAATATGAACCTCAACACCTCAGCAAAATTAAGTGAGAAGAATGATGAGATTTGATGAAGCAGAAGAAGTATGCAAATGTATGTACTATTAAAAAAATGTAAATAAGTCGTAATTTAGGGAATATATAAATGTGATGGAGAATATTAATCTTTGAATGTCTACTCAATATCTGTCAATTTAATAGTGGAAAGTTGTTTGGCTTATGTAATTTTATTCAATGTTTTTTATTATTCTTAATTGTCAAATTGCTGTATTTCCTTAACATAATAAAATAAAAAATATATATATAAAAGTACTTATGTAGAGTAAATTTTCTTTTAGAAAAAAATTCTTTCATATGGACCTTGTGCTGATAATTAATTATGAACACAATAAAAAAGGAGTCAGCCAAATCAGTCGAGCCGTTCCCAAGTGATGCTCCATCATCATGAGGCAATTGATTTTTATTTATATAGATAAACATTTTGTAATTACAATCCCACTTACAAAAGACATTTATTTATTTGTTTATTAAATACTTCAACAGCATTATGTCAAAATTACACCAACTAAAGTATACAAAACCAATAAACACACTTAAGACATTGGTAACACAACACCTTATTATTGTACCCACAATACGATCATTAAGAATTGTGTATTGGAACAAAAATGCGCTTTATATTGCACTTTGCAAGGTTTATTTTCGTTTGTATCAGCTTATGTGACTATATTTTAATTTCATGGAATAGAATGGAATGGAAAAAATGGAAATACTACAAAGTATAACTCATCATTAAAAATTATTGAAATGATTCGCTAATTTGGAGCAAAGTAGTTTCTGCGTCTTAGATTAATATTATACATGAAAACAAAACAACGATACCTGTGTTTCAACGTTTTCCAATTGCCGCACTGTGTCGTACTCCCTCTTCAAAGCTGCCTCTATATCGCAACCAGTGTCCAATATCCACAGCAGCATCAGCGTATGCAAATCTAATACTTCATCTGTTTGGTCCCTAAAAATTGTAATTTAATTTTAGTTCAATGCTATGACAAAAGAGATATATGCAAAGGTAGTATCCGACCGAACATGTTTTTGAAAACAAAATCGAAAACGAAACCGGAACTGCCTTTGAAGGTCAGTCTTTTGAACGTTTTTGAGTTGCGGTTCATTTTAGTTTTTTGCTAATTAAAACTCTTTTTTAAATGCACCGCACCCGTGTTCCCCGAACATCCACAGCGTCCGTGGAATCACGGGTGCGTTGCCGGCCTTTAGAGAAAGAGGGTAGGGGGGAGTTAGGCGGGCCACTGGCACTCACTCACCCAACGAAACACTACAGGAATAGATGCTGTTATTTCACGCCGATATTCTGTGAGGGTGGTCTTTCACCGGGCGAGCCGGCCCAATTCGTACTGTATGTTATGTTTATGTTATGAAATATAATATGTATGTCAGTTTATTTCATAAACTTGGCTGAATGATTCCTTTTATCACATTACAAAAATAACGATTTTTTTTTATATACTCCAGATAACTACACAGATTGTGTGACCCCAAACTAAGCAGTAAGCTTGTACTATGGGTACCACACAACGAACTCTGGAGGAGTTCCCAGTAACACCCAGACTCCAAGCCAATTTAGAAAAGTTCGTTTCCTAAATTGACCTGACCTGGGATCGAACCCGGGACCCTAGCTTACAAAGCAGATGCATATGCCATTGCACCAACGATTAGTAGGTACTGAGATAATCTGTCAAATGATTCAAATGATCGAATCCATTAATGATATATTCATTGAATTGTGAGTGGAGACATAAATACTTTATAATTATTGTAATCAAATGACTGAATCAATCACGAATGACACAGGTCTATTGCAAATATGTCTTTGTGTTTATATGAACAATTATTTAATAAATAAGTAGTATTGCTGCTGTACAAAAATTATCTGAACATCAGGTGTCTTTTAGATATTTTATAATGGTACCGTTTTTCTAATATCAATACATGAATGCTTCAGTTCACTTGTATCTCAATAAAATTGCTTTACTCACTCATTTTTATTTTTCTTCTGCGATCCAAGGTGTTGTTCCAAATATGTCATGTGGTACACATAATTATGTATTTCCATAGCGTTCAGCCTACAAACAAATACAAAATATCAGTTACTCATCTATTAATTAGACCCACAAGACCCGTCCAAACCAGAGATAACATTAGAAAATCTTGTTTTTCCCTTTAAGAAAAGATTTAAAAAGACTTTTTTTTTTTAAATGGCACCGTACGTAAGTAGATTGCCAACGTCAAGTAAAGCGAGAAAACAATTCAGTAGATGATTAGCGCATTTGCCAATGTCACGCATTAACACAAACTAGTATACAGAATAAGTAGAATCCATGTAGAATCACAAGTAAATTAGTTCTTTCTTATCGTAAAATGCTCCTCCAGTAAAGTGATAGTAGGCTTTACGGAAGTTATAAAGGACTTCTTGGAAGAGCGCGAGAACTTCAACTACACATGTTTATTTAGATCTCCTCCATTCTTGTTACTTACACAGAACTTTAAAACACAATATACTATCACTGTTGTATTTTAAAACTTCTAAAAGTGTAAAAAATAGAAAATCTAAATAAAATGACAACCTCACTTCTCCCGTTCCCGCCAAAAAGTCTTAGAAAGACTTTCAGTACTCTTAACATCAAAGGTGCCAGACTAGATATCTAATAAAATCAATTGAGTAAAAAAGGGATACAAAATTTTATCTTCACATCTATACAAATATTATAAAGATGTAAACTTCGTTTATTTGTATGTAATGGATAACCTCAAAAGCTACTCAACCGATGTAAAAAATTATTTCATCTATAGAAAGCTACATTATTAGCGAGCAACATGGGCTGTATTTATTTGAAAAAAAAACCACCCGTGCAAAGCCGAAGCGGGTCGTATCTACACTCATATATAATATTTAATTTACTGTACTATAAATTTACTGTTTTAGATAATATTGAGTGTATTATTCATTATTATCTAAAACAATATCGCAATATTGTATAATGAAATATAATATTGCCAGTCGGATGCCAAAGGCGATGGAAAATATCTTGTAATAGGCCTCCGACTACAGAAATAAATTCATCGAATTAGCTATTTAATCTTGTTTTGAAAGAAAGAAAGAAGAAAGTATTTCTATTTGCAATTACATTTCTCATTAAAAAGTACAAAAAACTAAGATCCACAACTGAAATAAAAATACTAAAAAGTAAAAAGCACTCAATAACAGAAAATGTATTGCAAAACGGACCCTACTCAGCATGAGCCAGCTTCACAGCCAGCGCTGATCTTCCGTTGGACCGTTTGGTGAGGTCTCTGAATAAATACACTAATACCATACATAAGTTCATAACTATCCCATCTCATCAACTAATAAAAAACAAGTTTGTGTTTAATACCAGTTAATACGTAATAATATCTAGAATGTTATGAGAGGTTGAATATATGGTGGTGCAGTTCGGCAACTAATGGTGTTGCTAATCTAATATATAAAATTCTCGTGTCACAGTTTTAGTTACCATTCTCCTCCGAAACGGATTGACCGATTTTGATGAAATTTCATATGTATATTTGGTAGGTCTGCGAATAGGTTGTTATCTATTTTTTATACTCTTAAGTGATAAGGGTGGTCCACCCCAAAAATTTTTTTTTTTTGCACAAATGTTTTTATTTTTATTTTTCTATGATTCGGCATTAAAAAATACATACAACCCTATATTTATATATATATAATATCGGACAATACAACGTTTGCGGGGTCAGCTAGTAATAACCAAAATCATGTAAACCAATATTACCAACAAGATGATGAGTGTTTTTTTTAGCTGTTAAGATAAAGTAGTTATTAGCATGTATCTTTATACCGAGATATCACCAAACGGTCCAACGGAAATTCAGCGCTAGCTGTATAGCTAGCACATGCTGAATTGGGTCCATTTTGCGACACATTATTTGATTTGCTTTTAGTTTTTAGTATTTGTCTTTTCAGACTTTATTTAGAATTTTAGAATTTAGAACATTTTCATTAGATATTATGTTGTTCTACACCTATGGTTTTGCCGCATTGTTGTATATTTTTCAAATAGCCGTCTTAAGCTTTTGAACTTGGTTCGTTTTTAGTTTGGTTTGATTTGCTTTAATTAATTACAATTATTATTATAATTTAAACAAATTTCTGATTAAAATGTCTCTCTTGTTATTAAGTATCTACACTCCTCCAGTAGGAGGAAAAATTCCAAAAATGGAATGTTTGAACAAATATTGCCCATATTTGTTCAAACATTCCATTTTTTCCACAATTTAACGCACAATATACCATCATTTTTGTACTTTAAAACACCTAGTGTAAAAAATATAAAGAAAGTTTAAACTTCTGGCGTTCCTGCCAAAAGGCCCCCTACTCTTTAATTAATTTAGAATATTTTTTAACTCTACTAAAATTTTAATAAAAATGATACTTTATTTCGGACAAGCGAAGTGGTATGGTATGTGGTATCTCACCTGCTTGCCAGCAACGTGTAGTACATCCCTAGAGCAGCGTGACCGTCAGCCACCGAGCAGAGATAGCGACGCGTGCAGTGCTTAACATCAGTTAACCAGCGGGCGAATGAGTGATGGAAGATCGATAGATGACCTGTAGAACGATCCAGGACCACGATCCTGACAAACAGACGTACTTAATATATTGTTAGCTGCAACTTCAAACTGGAGAACCCCGTGACATCACACACACATAGTCAAATATCACGCACACATAGAACAAATAGACTATAAAAGCAGTCCGCAACTCCGCACCGGCCTTTTCTCTCCGTACGAAGTATCTCTATGCTAGAGAATCTCTCAGAAAGTCGACCATCTAGCAGGCCGCTTTCTGCGCTCGCACCAACGCAATCCGTGACGCTGTCAAGGCCACTCTTGTACCCTGTCGGCGTAGATTCCGGCCGAGTGTCCATAGAGATTTTTTCTCTTTTTAGAAACAAAAGAAAAGTGTGTGGTCAGAGGACCCCGGTCAGGAACGAAGTTGCTTAGCTACAGTTTCAATTTTTCAAAACTCTGCAATAATGAGACAATAAAACTCACGTATAATTTAAAACAGAAACAAAAATAGCGCCGCGCGACGTGCGGGTCCAGACCCATCGTAATGCTTTTTACTTACGTGACGATTTCTACCAACTCACACCTCCCGCAAACCACGTTAAAGAGCTTCGTTCCAAAAAGAGCCGACCCTTTATCTTCTCATCGAGTCATTGAAGCAGCAACACTTTGGGAGACGTCTTGTTGTTATTTGACTTCACTTTGTTGTAATCTACATTTGTTATTCTTTTGTGTTCACTATTTATTTTAATTTTACTGGCTATCGCTAATTATATTACAATATAAATTATGCCTACCTTCTTAATAGATGCAGCCTCCTATTGAAATCTTCTCTAGTAACGCTATATTCTTTAGTGAGCAAACACTTATACAACATTTCCTCGGTCACTCCACAGCGAGCCACCAACAGCACATCAAGCAGCAACCGGACCTGAGGGCGAACATAGTTCAAGTTAGAAAGGAGCATAAAATATTTCAATACCGACAAAGTATCCTGCAGAATCCATTTTACAGTAAAACCACAAATAAAAGTTACATAAATAATATTCGTAAGTGTAGAAAGATGTAATCTAACCTAATCTAAGAAATACAAGCGTTGTAGCTTTCTGTTCTGATTTGAAATACATCAGACTCGTTCTATCTCACTCGTAATATTTGTACACTGTATGGCGTGTACGCAACAACCAACGGATTAAGACATTTTCGAGCTTTATGATGGGCTAAAATATTTTCACATACATACACACATACATATCCTCACGCTGTATCCCTAACGGAGTAGTCAGAGGGCGGAGCGCCAAGCGTCGCGGTCCTTACATACTTCTTTCGCTTCCTCAAATCTCATCATTCTCCTCACACATTGTCGCCTATTTTTATTGTCGCCCATAAATATTTTCACGCCTACCGAAAACATGGCATCTACAAAAATACCTCTGTCAATAAAACAAGGAAACTTTAGAATTGTCAGGAATGTCTAAAAAGATTAAAAAGAAGAGAAAATCCAAAAAGAAAAGGGCAATAAGAAAAATTAATACATTTATTGAGCTACTTTGCAACAAAAAAAAAAAGAAACAAATTTTATCAAGTGAATTATTACTTAAATCAGTTTTGATATCTGTACTAAGACAAAATGTCAGAAAATTTCCAGAGAAGTCGAGAGATTTGTCAGAAAATCTTTTTTTAACCGACTTCAAAAAGAGGAGGTTCTCATTTGGTTTTTTTTTTTATGTTTGTTACCTCATAACTCCGTCATTTATGAACCGATTAGGAAAGTTATGTTTTTAATTGAAAGGATACACTTTCAGATTGGTCTCATTTAAATTTCACTGGTATTGAAGCTTGGGTTTCGAAGATACACCAAATAATGCGAGCTGGTTATAACCTTTATTTATATTGACGATTCTCATATATGTCATTGCGCTCCAAAATTAGAAAAGAAATTAATTGTACACCTGCTCTAGATATTTATTTAGACCAAGGTCACTCAAAAGGAAGAAATAAAAAAATTAAACCGACTTCTAAAAAAACACTGAAAAGTACGAAAACTATCCTTTACTGTTCAAAACTTAAGTACAAAAATTGTAAAATGTAATTATATGGGTATTTGTATCGTATTTATAAAGTTATTTTTGTACTTAAGTTTTGATTAGTAAGGGATAGTTATTTCGTACTTTTCAGTGTTTTTTTTTGAAGTCAGTTTAATTTTTTTATTAATTTTTTTTGGATCTGACAATTCTAGAAACATTTAACACAAATGGGCCATTTGAAAACACCCAATAATAAAATCATTACCTAAGAAATTAAAGAACATTAAGGAAGAGTGGTAGATTTTATTGCTTAAAATAAATAAAATATATTATTTAAAGAAGAGTGGTAGACCTACCACTTTATTGCTTAAAATAAATAAAATATATAATTAAAATTTAGCATGTTCTTTTAATTGCAGACATGGGATTCCATAATGATTAATTGCTTACAATCTACACTATCAAATATCACAACATAACAACTCTTTAACAACTTGAGATTTTTACGAAGAAAAATAAGCTGTTTCGATTTCCGTTAGTGCAAAAGTGTAAGTTTTTTAAAAATGTTTGAATACAGTCTGCCATGTCGTATATTTATATTAATACAAAATCAAGGTCATATAGAGTCGTTTAGACGTACGTCGAGTTGTAGAAACGAACCCGTCTTCAAGTATAAAGTATGGTTATGTTAATCAGTAATGGCTTAAACTAATTTCTCACCTTATTAAACCGTCGACCATGAAAAAGCCTCTGTGCTAACCACAAGTATAGGCCGTTCAGTGTGCCGGGTATCTCTCTTATTTCGCGCAAAGCTATAAAACCATCCGCGACACCATCTAATACCTGGAAGAGAGACAAGCTAATGCAGCAAATACTCTGATGGCATAATAGAGGTAGGCAAGTCGGAGTCGTACTTAAGCAATTTATGCCCGATTTCAGCAACGCTAAGTGATCACATAACTATGTACCCCCAGAGTTCCAGTGTCAGAGACTAAAAGGACTACTAAACCGGTTCTTATATAATATTCATTTTCACCCATTTTTCACCATTATTACGGTTCCCAATAATGTCAGGCAGTTATGTGACGTTTTATTGTTTCCATACTGACAATTCGTTTCCAAAATTTTATCGATAAAACATATATTATTGTTTCACTTCTAAGTTTCTATGATATAATAAATTATTATCTATATTGTCAAAAACTAACACACAAAACTGCCACATAGTATTATGAGTTCGAAAACTTCTAAAAGGAAACCTTTTAACTACATGGGGGTTCCTAAAGTTTCGTGAAAGGTAAACTTATCGTTAGCGGACCCTGTATCCTTTTTCAGGGGTTCGGTAAGTATTAGGTGACTTCGGTGAAATCGGGCATTAGTGTTTTGTATTGTCAACTGATATCTCATACATATTGTAAAACGCAACGTCTCTCTGTCTGTCTGTCCGTTTGCGTTCTTTTCACCCGAGAACCACTTATCAGATTTCCATGGCTTTTTTTTAATTCATAACTATGTTATATGGCCAGATTATATAATATAATGTGGTACATGAAGTGAAGTATGAAATAAGCATTTACGATAATGGCGAATCCAGTCGGATACAAGACTACTATTTAAAAAAACAAAAAACCTAACTGCATTTCACAATTTTTATTAGTTACGAGCTGATTCCCGCGACTTCATCCGCGTTTTTCATTTTTAAAATAGCCTATGTCCTTCCCCTGGGTTTATGGCAATATGGCAGCCCATAAAATACGAACAAACACGCGATTATATATTTGGAATTGGCTGTTTATTACCTTTCGTTTGATACCCAAATTGTTATACTTTCCCCCTCTACTTTCATTTCCTCGGGCGCCATATTGAAATTTTATACCCTATGTCACTCCCACAATTAAGACAAATCTAATCACATCTGTGTTAAAATCTATCAAACTGTTTAGACTACGGAGCGTACCAAATAAATGGATATACTCACATAAATACATACACTCGAAAAACATAACCCTCTTTCGCTTGGCTTAACGTCTAAACCACTGCGCCATCTAAGTCGTCGGAAATTCAAAATAAATTTTGAATTTCCACATATGCCAGACGCCCTACGACTGCTTTTTTTTAATGATGCTTTTATTATAATTCTTTTGTAACTATTATCTCTTGTGACGTTTGGAGGAGTTTTTTAAATAGCTTACACTAAGTAAACAGTCAGACTTATATGAAATCAATGTACCACATAATTATAGAGCTTACCTACAAAAAAGTACGAGATAGCATAACAATAACAATAATTCCACGCGAGTGGAGCCGCGGTTACAGCTAATCAAATACAAACATACATGCGTACATAAAATATCTATACATAGTATAAAACGAAGTCGCTTCCCGCCGTCTGTCCCTTTGTACGCTTAGATCTTCTAAACTATGCAACACATTTTAATGCGGTTTTCACCAATAGATAGAGCGATTCAAGAGAAAGGTTTACACGCATAGTTTAATATAGTTTTGTGTTAATTTGTTGAAATATGACGATAATAGTTGAAGATGTCGGAAAAAATCAAGTCGACAGAGCTTTCATCGAAACTGCTGTCTTATTCCAAAACAATATATGATGGAATTGTTCCTCTTTATTAGGACTACAAAAAAGTCAGAGATGGCATATGTCTATATTATACGGATAGCCTTCTATAACCATTTTAAGACGGATATCTAAATTGCACCCGTGCGAAGCAGGGGCGGGTCGGTAGTATAATATAAAACGAAAAATATTAGATGTAATAATAAAAGCAAAGTAATTAAAATAAAACCTCTACCAGACTATTTTTGCCTAAGCTCGCCCATCCTTCTCAGCCACATATACGACGACCGACGTTTTATACGAAGATTTTGTCGACCTCCGTGACGCAACGACTAAGCGCGTCGAAAAGTAAACGGGGGTTGCGGGTTCGGTTTCCGCCTCGAGTCTGGGTGTTTATGTATAAATGTATTTATTTACAAAAGAAAAGTATATAAGTAGTATATCAGTTGTCTGGTACCTATAACACAAGCGCTGTGCTGCTTACTTTGGGACTAGATGGCGCTGTGTGAAATGTCTGAGTATATTATTATATTATTATGATTATATAGCACACATCACATACCTTCTCTAAATACAGCAGACAGCCATCACTCTTGATGCGCAGATGGTCCAGAGCCGCCGCCGCCGCTGCGGCCGCCGTGGAGTCGCTCGACACGCGCGCCCTGACACCGATATTACTTTTATTTCATCCCACCCACAGACCAGTAAGTTAGACGACGCTTATGAGGGCACCTGCGATTGCTCACAGTTCACTAATATCTATTGTCAGTTCCAAATTAATGGTCAAAACTCGTTCAACTAATCTGTGAGTAATTATTTGTTGGCAACATTTTAAAGTTCCTAAGCAAGTCTACTCTGTGCGACTGTTTGACCTTTGGGTTTGACCACAAACCCTTAAGTCAAACTATAACACACGTCACGAAGTAGATAGTATAACCACAGATTAATTAGTTTACTAACGTGAAGTATAACTATTATATGTTTGACATTGGCAGTATGAACCACAGATAAAATTGTATATGTATGAATATAAATAATGAATGTTATATTTAATTACAAACTCAATATTTTTACTACGCCAAATCTCGCACTTATCCGTGCATGCAAAATGCTTAAAAAGGGACACAAAGTTTTACTATTCTTATATCAATAAATAGATTTATTGAAGGTATTTTCAGTCACAGATCTATTATTATACTTACCCATCTATCTCTTGCTAATGTAGCCTTCAATTCCAAAAATGAATTCAAAGATTCACAATAATTTCAGTTGTTTGCAAGTTTTTGTTAAGTCCACAGTTATACTCTGTTATGAGCTAGGGTAATATGTGTTTACCTCAATCTAGGCTCCGTATCCAAACGCGCCAGTACATATCTCTGTATGTCCGCTGAGACGTGAGCGCGCTGAAGCTCGTCTAGTGTTATCTTCCTGAAACCTGTATAAGACAATTACATTACATCTCATTTATACGTCTCCTGAAAACATACTGGACTAAGTTTACATAATCCTGATAATTGCGATTATATATGGCAGAATGCAAACGTGTGACAGATATCAAGTACACATGAAATAGATTGCAAGTTTGCATGAGACAACTTGCAAATATAGACTTGACTAATTGTAAGCATACATCTTGTATACATACCACACATTGAGGTTATATATGCGTGAGATTTCAAATAAATATATGACTAATAACGCATATAATGTTTAAATTTAAGCAACAGTTTAAGAATTACTCTTAGAGGAATCTTGCTTTTACATTTCCTGTACTGTGTGCTGTGCTCCGAATAAACTATTTATCTATCTATCTATCTAATAATAATTGTAAGTTTACATGTGACAGATTGCAAGTACACATATGACAGATTCTAAATAATTTGTTAGTGTGACTGTGTAACTTCGATGTGATAAATTACAAATATATTTATGTGGACACAATGTGGTGCTGGTGCCAAGTGCCAACTTTATTGTACGGTAGGGAGGCCTGGATAAGCCCGAAATCGAGTGAAAGTATGATAAATGCAGTAGAAATGCGATCTCTCAGAAATATGTGCGGTGTCACTCTTGTGGACAGGATAAGCAATGAAGAGATATGCAGTATGACAGGGTTGCATGACAGTATTATTGTAAAAATGAAGAAAGGAATGCTTAGATGGTTCGGGCACTTAGAAATAATAATAATAATAATTCCAGACAATTATACAGATTGTGTGACCCCAAACAAAGCAGTAAGCTTGTACTATGAGTACCACACAACGAACTCTGGGGGAATTCCCAGTAACACCCAGACTCCAAGCCAATTTAGAATAGTTCATTTCCTAAATTGACCTGACCGGGGATCAAACCCGGGAGCCTAGCTTGGAAAGCAGATGCCATACCACTGCGCCAACGGGCCAGTCAGGAATGAGTGATGAAAGACTAACGAAGATAATCTACAGAGCGAAAGTGAGAGGTAAAAGAAGCCAAGGAAGACCAAGGCTGACTTATGAGATAAATATTAAATAGCCAGTGTTAGTAGACGGAAATGTCAAAAGCACTCGCATACCTAGGCAAAAATGTGTGGGGAGAATGATGCGATATGAGGAAGCGAAAGAGGTAAGGACCCCGACGCTTGGAGCTCCGTCCTCTCTGACTACCCTGTTGGGGATACAGCGTGAAGATATGTATGTATGTATGTATATATGTATGTATATATGTATGTATGATATATGTATGTATGATATATGTATGTAACATGTGTCAGCTTTTGTCAATATTAGTGATTAACTGTTATAATCATAGTCGTTAACAAATGGCAACACTATTATTTTGAGTATTTTAGAATGTCACAGTATAAGTTTTTGGCAGAAACTGGAGAGGTGAGGTTGTCATTTTATTTATATTTTCTATTTTTTACATCTTTGGGAGTTTTAAAGAACAAAAGTGATAGTATATTGTGTTTTAAAGTTCTGTATAAGTGAAAACTATGGAGTAGGTCTAAATAAACATGTGTAGCTGAAGTTCTCGCGTTCTTCCAAGAAGTCCTTTATAACATCAGTAAAGCCTATTTACTATCACTTTAATAGAGGAGTTTTACGATAAGAAAAAATTAATATACTTGTGATTCTACCTAAGATCTGTAGATTCTACTTATTAATACGTGACAGGGGACTTTTTGGCCGGAACGGGAGAAGTGAAGTTGTCATTTTATTTAGATTTTCTATGTTTTGCATTTAAAGTGATAGTATATTGTGTTTTAAAATTCAGTGTAAGTGAAAACAATGAAGTAGGTCTAAATAAACATGTGTAGCTGAAGTTCTCGCGCTCTTCCAAGAAGTCCTATAAAACTTTAGTAAAGTCTACTATCACTTTACTGTAGGAGTTTTACGATAACGATTAATAAATACAATACGTGACATTGGCAAATGTGCTAACCTGTGCGCCATGCCATAAAGAAAGAAAGTCACTTGAGACATACACGAGCTAGCGAAATCAAGTATTTTAATTGCACGTTTTCATTCATGTAGACATCCTAGAAGAACAAATAGGTTATACATGTGACAAGAATTACTATGACGACATGGTCCATATGACAAACATGTTTTTAACACGGGTGTTACTAATAGTCGTTTTTGCAGGAGGTGCTTAGAGGTAGATGTAACAGCCACCCATGTTTTACTGGAATGTAAAGTGGCGGCAATCTACCGGGTGAAACATCTTAGTATGCCAAGATCGCTCCTAAAAGCCTTCACCAATATAAAGAAGGTGCTGGGTTTTTTAAAGAAGTTAGGACGACAGGAGTAGTTGATTCTACCCACACGCAAAATAAGCGCTTTGGACGTCGCTTTGCGGAAACAAGCCTGTCACCAAGTACTAATATTATAAAGAGATAAACTTTGTTTGTGTGTAATGGATTAACTCAAAAACTACTCAACTGATTTCAAAAATTCTTTCACTTAGAGAAAGCTACATTATCAGAGAACATGGACCGTATTTTTTTTAATTTCTACCAGTGTGAAGCCTGGACGGGTACTAATCAAGACAATGGAATTAAAATGTGTCATAGAAGTACGATGAATGGTGCCGTTAAGCGGTGTGGTTACCTGTGAACATCTTGGCGAAGACCCTGGAGTGCCTCCTGTGCGTACAGGCCAGCAGCAGCCACTGCGGGAACAAGTGTTGGTGGCGCGCCAGTAGCGCCGCCACGGAGCGCCCGCCCTCCGCGCCCTCCGAGCCCTCGCGCTCCGCCCCCCGACCTGCGCCCGCGCCCGCGCCTGCTGGACACACGCCGCTTTCAATAATAATAATAATAATAATAATAATAATGCGCCAGACAATACACACCAATCATCTGATCTCAAACTAGGGTATTCCCTGTGCTTTGAGATCCCGGCGACGAGACTTTTTGGCGGGAACGGGAGAAGTGAAGTTGTCATTTTATTTAGATTTCTATTTTTTACATTTTTAGGAGTTTTAAAGTAAAACAGTGATAGTATATTATGTTTTAAAATTCTGTGTAAGTGAAAAGAATGGAGTAGATCTAAATAAACATGTGTAGCTGAACTTTTCGCGCTCTTCCAAGAAGTCCTTTTTAACTTCAGTAAAGCCTACTATCACTTTAATGGAAGAGTGTTAGGGACAGTTAATATTTCTCCAGAAGTTACGTCATTAGGCTGATGGTCTTGTTACCAATGCCTTAATAAATATAAATAAATAAAATCCTGACGACGACTATTGGGTGTAGTGTATATGTGTAAACGGGTCTAAGCTCTTTAAATGTAATCTGTGGAACCACTGTCTATTGGTAAATCTATTCTCTATGTTTACTTACATGACTTGTACAATTAACTTAGTAACAGTATCTGTGTACTCCTAATTTAATATAGAATAAATAATCTGAAACAAGACTTATAATAGTTTTAATAAAATAAACATTAATACACTGGGGGCGTCTCCCAGTACACCCAGACCCGAGACAATCTAGAAAAGTTAATTTCCTAAATTGACCCGACCGGGAATCGAACCTGGAACCTTCCGCGCTTGGGTGTAACGTCTAAACCACTGCGCTGTCGAGGTCCTCAATACACTTCACTATCACTACATATTATAAAACAAAGTGCTCCCGCCGCGTCTGTCTGTCCATTTGTATGTCTGAACGCGATAAACTCAAAAACTACCGAACGGACTTTCATACGGTTTTCACCAATGGACGGAGTGATTCAAGAGGAAGGTTTATGTGTACATATCATTAATGTTTTGTGTAAATTGATTGAAATATGACGATGATTGTTGAAGATGTCGGACAAAACAAGCCGACTGGGAACTTTCATCGAAAACACTTAAGCCCTTTGAGCTATAACGAAACAATGTATGGTGGAATTGTTCGTCTTTTATAGGTCTACAAAAAGTCCGCAATGGCATATGTCTATCTTTTAAGGATAGCTCACTATACCCATTATAAAATTTAAAAAAATAGTCTCATATAATACGGTATTTGAAAAGTTATTTAGACATATACGATATTAATCCTTATCAATTTAAATACGTTAGTTACCTTAATACATGCACATTATAATTACTTTAGGCACATAGCCAAATGGCAAACGCTTCGTGTAAAAGAGACTACGTTTTATGCGACGGTTTTCACACAAATTTCCTTTTCGTTTGATTTAATAGAACGTTTGACTTCCAATTTCAAATTCGCTACGCCAGATCACGTGGTACTTGTCATTCTATTCTACTAGCGTTTACAAATATTGAGACGCTTGTCTAGGCCCCCTGTACACCATACAATTTAAATTAATATCTCAGGAGTTATCGTAAAATTCAAACTATCACTACATTACATTTACCCGTGCGAAGCCAGAGCGGGTCGCTAGTATCACATAAACGGCGGGTTATTACCCAAAATATTGCGACAGCGACAGCCATGCGACGATTGCGCAACTGGTGACGAACTACACGATATCATTTTTTTATTACAATAAGAAATTTATATTATGTACGATTGCGTGTCTCTGCGCCGTGACCGTAAAATGCACTCTTTGCAGTAGATATAGCACTATACAAATTACATTATACAAATTCTCGTTTTGACAGCAGATCTCGCGCGACATTTCCCTGTTACATGCTGACTGCAAGTTAGGTAATAAGCGCGCGGATCCTACTACGGATTGCGATTTCTCGACATATTTTGTTTCGAGAATTCTCGACAGTCATTTCTCGAGTTTCTCGAGTTGTTCGACAAATTAAAAAATATACTAGATACCAAAAAAAAATCGAACCGAATAAACCAAATAAAATGTCAAAAAATAAAATTCCCCATGCTTAAAATCTATATCTGTACCACAGATTAATTAGTTTACTAAAGCTTGATTCACGTCACGATGGGGCACGGCCTCAAAACGTCGGTGGGTATTTTTCCCGCCTCTGACCCGACCCGGCGACAACAACGACGAACTACAACGAACTAAATTGCATTATAACACACTTAGTTTTATATTCTCAAGCGATAAATGGAAACTAATCAAAATATCAATGAAAACCAAAATAGAAATAACAAATGGACCGATGCCTGAAAACACTCAGTATACTATACGCGGATAGGGGCGTGCAATAAATTACTCATAAACAGCCTGGTGTAACAAGAACTATAGACCCCGCCGGTGCACAGTGGAACCGACACGGTACAACCGACTCGGTGTAACGTGAACCATGCTTTATCTATAATCTATAATAATAATCTTAATCTATATATATATAGATTATATATATAAATAATGAGTTTTTTTTCTTTGACCGCGATAAACTTGAAAACTACTGGACCGATCGGCATGGGACCATAACCATTCGACGCGGAATTAGTTGTAGATGGTTATAGGCTACTTATTTTTTGAACTCCATAGACCCTTTACCATTTTTCAAACAAAAATGTACTATTACAAAATTTTCACTTATGCCCAGCGAAGCGGGCGGGAAAAACGGCTTGTAATATTATAAAGAGGTAAAGTTTGTGAGTTTGGATGTTTGGGGTAAACTCCGGTACCACTGATCTATTCGATTTTGCTATTCTTTCACTTATAGAAGATTTATATTTTTCAGAAGTCGTCAATTTATTTTTAATCATAGCCGTAGCCTTAGTCAAAGAGACCGCCCCGAATCGTACGTGATGCAAACGTGCCCATGCATTGCCTTTTTGTATGGCAAGCGATATATGTTGCACCAGGTACGACTCAGAACGGGGATCCAAACCGTTCTTCCTCAGCCACAGCCCTAACTCCCGTATAAAACTCTTGGCCTCCATACCCATAGCCCACTAACCTCTACAGAGAAAGGTACAAAAATATACCTACTTTTGAGTTGTTCATATTTATAATGTTTTTGTAAAGCCGCCCACTTCGCAGCAGCACCGGCCACCCGGGTCGTACGTGCAAGGTGGGAGGCCGCATACGTACTAACACTTATAGAAAGCTACATTATACATGGTAACATGGGCTATATTTTATTTTCAAAAAAATTTCTACCCGTGCGAAGCCGGGGCCGGACGCTAGTATATTATAAAGAGATAAACTTTGTTTGTTTGTAATTGATAAACTCAAAAACTATTCGACCAATTTCAAAAATTTTTTCACTTATAAAAAGCTACATTATCAGCGAGTAATATGGGCTGCATTTTATTTTATTTTTTAATTTCTACCCGTGCGAAGCCGGGGTGGGTCGTTAGTATTGAATAAGCCGATTTCAAGAATATATCGTAGCATGTTTGATATGGCAGATATATAATTGAGCAATAGAATTAGTTATTGAAACTAATACATATGTTTAAGTTTAATTATTTCTATTATAAAATTATTTTTTATTTAATAGCCATAATATTTAAATTTAATAATTTTCGCAATAAATTTACTATTTTTAAAAGTAATCTGTGGTATGTACACAATATGAATACGTAAATATGTATGTCCAATTGTCCATACAGACATGCGGCCAAAGGTGCCACCCGACATTGACTCTATTGGCCCCTGACGCAAAAATATTAGACCACTACTCTAAACAATAGAGGCACAGATTCATTAGTTTACTACATAGAGCGATAAATTAATAATCCCTCTATTATGACATATTTTGTTAGCTTCACTACATTGTAATCAAGTCAATTAATGATCCATGACAATTTTGTGACGTTTTGATAGCAAAAGTGGGGTCAAAATACTTTGCCTACGTATTAATGAGGCTTTATAAAAGAACATGGCGTTAGTGTTTGTGTGGTAGTTATCAAGTAGCAACAAGCGATCGTGTACAGTTTATTTGAATGGGGGTACTCAGAAATAATTTAATTATACCCTCCACCATGCGCTGTTAAATAGAAGTAGTCTAGTGCAACCAGTGTTAGTATACGAACCAGTGTTAGTATACGAACCAGTGTTAGTATACGAACCAGTGTTAGTATACGAACCAGTGTTAGTATACGAACCAGTGTTAGTATACGAACCAGTGTTAGTATACTGTATCCGCGAACCGTCATTGTTAAAATATAGCCAAAATTAGTGTTCAGTGAATTATTCGGTATGCAATGAATGCAATTAATTATTCAGTGAGCTTTATACGTAGTGTTTTAATGAATGATTAGTGAATTTCATAGTGCATTAAATATACGTATTGATTAGTGTGCTTTTAATATAAATTCATTCTTCATATCAAACTCCTAACTATAGCGATTGATAGCTTAGATAGTACACTGCCAAAATAAGTCCTTTGTAAGCCCAAAGACATGCATGTCGTGTAAACCAGCCATCTTTGTTGCATGGAAAAAAAAAGCATTGAAGTTAAACAACTTACTTGCTATAAATCCTTCATCAATGGCATCCACCAATATAAAGAGACATTGCTTAGGAGGATCTATTTCCAACAGTGGAAAAAGCAAAGCCTTCTTGAAGCACTCGTCCGGATTCTTCTCCAAGTTTTGCGGCAATAATGCTTGCTGTATCTCCGGTTCTGATAACAGTTTTTCATAGTACGCATTCGCTATTAACGTCCTTGGACTCACTGGTAAACTCGGTATAGGTGGCGGTACATCGTCGTTCTCCGATCTCTTCTTCTCTAGCAGACGTTCCAGATCCGGAGTTTGTATACCATCTTTCGGTTTCTCGGCACTAATATCAAGAGAATTTGGTATTAAAATGTTTTGATACTCGGGTTGTTCAGTTTGGTCCGGAATCTCCGGAACTTCGACTTTTGGTGTCGACGGCCGTCTTTCCGGCTCCACTTCAGTTTTAGGCCTTTCTTTCTCTTTTTCTGGATCGGTACTCTTCGACTTTTGAGGAGAATTCTGCGCGGAATTCGATCGTAAATCGCTCTTGTTCTGATACCGGAAATTAGCCACTGGGATCCTTGATTTCGGTGGGCTTCTCTCGACTTTCGGTTTTTCTGGCTCGGATTCGGATTTCTGCTCCGTGGACAGACTCTTCTGCAAAACGCTAGGCTTCTTGTCGCTCAAAGGCTCGGAGCTTTGACGTAGAAGTCTAGAATTTCTCTGCTCCTTGGACTGGCGTTGAGAAATATTTCTTAAGAATAAATTTTCGTGATTTTCGTACAATCGGAAGTCGGGGTTGTCCCTGTCGTCGTTGTTCATGAACGGATTCGTTGGTTTCGCCGCAACACGGGGTAAGATTTCTGGTAACTGTAAAATAATAATTTGTATTATTCTACTCGAAATATAATGGGGAATAACAATTTAATTTTTGGGTTACGGTACAAACGGCATATTCACAAACTTTTCTTCATCAAATGTACATACATACATACTAACTTAACCGCTCTATTTCCCTTCAAATCGATAAAAAAAATACATGTTCTTATTTTGTTATTTTTATCTTTTTTCGTCTGTGTAAACTTATTTAGTAGTCGTAATACTTGTACTTGCAGGCAAACTTCACTAGGCATTGGTAGTTTGCCAATGGATGACACTGAGAAAAGTGAAACAATATCTAAATAGAATCGATAGAGCCGTTTCCATGAAACCACGACATACATCACCAAATGACACCTAAATCCACATATAAGAAACGAAGTACAAGAACTTAATTTAATTAGTCCATAATTCGCTTAATTAATTTAATTTTTTAATGGCAGTCGCTATATTCAATTTATCCTATTTTTGAGTTAAACAAACGAGCACTCATTGAATATAAAGAAGTATCGTACGGCGGTATCGCGGGAGGCGCGTGCGCCGGCCATGCAGTCGATATACCCGTCCCTGTCACGCACGCGGTCCGCGGTGCGCGTGCGACGAGCACTGCCGCCCCCCTCTTCTTCGTCCGTGCGTTGATCTGCAAATGATAGTACACATAAAATATATTCTAGCTTCGACGAGATCAACATATTGTATTGGCCATTTCACAAGACTGTAAATATAAAAAACCCCAACACAAAAATAGTCCTATCTCATTTCCTACAGCTTAAGAACAGCCAAACGCTTTTACGTAATTATGGCCTTCTATTCAATTGTTATTTAAATGTATTTATTTTTTGGAAGACCAACAACACAGTATCCCAGTAAAAGCACGTAAAAGTAACAATATGTTTGAATATGACATACATTTCTAATGACAGGTCTCCACGGATAAAAAATAAGATAAAAATTTAAGTATAGGTACTTGCCATAGGAAATTAAAGTTATCCATACATATATATATATATAAAATTGCTAAACGTTATGCCGCTAATAGTAAACATACAATTTTTAACCGACTTCAAAAAAGGATCAAGTCAAGATCAAATCAATGTGCAACAACAGAAAGTCTTAGTTTGGTGAGCTTGGCACAGACTTCAGTAACTGTCAAATTTAATTATATAGGTATGTGTAACTACGATTATTTATAAAGTTATTTGAATTGCACTTGAGTTTTGATTAGTAAAGGATAGTTATTTTATACTTTTCAGTTTTTTTGAAGGCGGTTTAATTTTTTTAATTGTTAAAAAATTG
Source organism: Zeuzera pyrina (assembly GCA_907165235.1). Lineage (NCBI taxonomy): Eukaryota > Metazoa > Arthropoda > Insecta > Lepidoptera > Cossidae > Zeuzera > Zeuzera pyrina. The sequence continues at coordinate 7,083,098 of OU015646.1, read as the reverse complement.
TTTGGTTAGCATTCCTCTCGCCGATGGCACGCTAGTCGCAAAGATTGAGTTCCCTACTCAATACATTAAAGTCGATGCTTGCACGCACTTAAAACTATTTTGCCTATTGAACAAGAAAGTATTTCAAACAGATATGGGTTTCTATAAAAGCAAAATTGCTGCACGAATTCAGTAACAGCCTCCATATTCCTTTTATTTTGCACAAATTTTAACTGAACTTTGGCCGTTTATAATATACTCATTAATTGTAAAAGTAAAAAAATATTCCGCATGAAACTTCGCACATGTAATAGAGATTTTAAATAACCAACATTTTTTTCGTAAGCTTATAAGGCTTTTTAAAAACGGGTATAAGTTTTATGAAATTTCCGATTTTCGTTCGACATTAACGCGTTCTCACTTTCTCGAGTCAATTGACGGCATAAAGTAAGTCGAGGTCGAGGTGGAGTGAGCTATATCTCTCTTTTTCAAATCTCGCTTCGGACGACAAGCTTTTAGACCATGCTTTGTATTATACTTCGGTGCACCAAGAGGAGTCCTCTTAAGTCTCTGAGAAACATGATGATATACAGACAGACAGACACCGAGGTGATTATTAGAGACATCAATGTAAGTGTTACGTTTTTCCAGGTTTTTTTTTGTAACAGGTCCGCGTTTGACTCCTACTGCACCTGGTGTTAAGTAGCAGTAGAGCCTAAGATGTAGCACGTGGATCTAGTAAGTGCCTATTCACTCTGGCCTTAAAAACATTCAGGTTATACTCGTCAGGAAACACAGACGCCGGCAGGGCGTTCCACTCATTAGCCGTGCGTATTAAAAATGTTGAGGCAAAACGCTTAGTGCGAGTGGGTGGTATATCTACAATATAGGGATGGAAACCCCGCTGATGTCTTCTTGTCTGGTGATAAAGGGGATGGCGGAATCAAGTCATGTAATTCCGATGCACACTCTCCGAAATGTATCCTGTAGAAGACTGAGAGGCAAGCGACTTTTCGTCGGTGTTGTTGCTTTGGTACAACAGAACTGTAAAAGTTCTGCCGGTGCAGTCCGCTCGAGGCATAGCTCTTACCCCCGCATAGGAAGCCACTATTGTAATATGCACGCAGAAGTGGATTCCTGACGACGCCCTGAGCCCAAGTGCATCTTCCATACAAGGTATGGTGAGGGTCCTCTGCTCGAGCAACCCTCAGACAGTCCATATCTGAGAGGACGCCTTCTGCGCTCGCCCCAACGCGACGGGTTATGCTGTAATGGCCTCTAGGGCTTACAGCAAAGAGGAGGGAAGGTCTTGTTAGTTGCTTCGATATCGACACTACTCAGTCAGCATAGTCCGGCTGAGAGTCCGTGAGGATTTATTCCCTTCTCAACAACAGAAAAAATATAGCTAATAAGCACAAAAATCACTCACCCTCGCTATCAGCTAGTAACGGCTTGGAGCTATCCTCGCCGTCATCACCGAAGTCGCGGAACCGTTGGCTTGGTTGATCTTCATCAGAATTATGTCTGTATAACATAAAAATTCGGTTAAAAGCGTGTCAGACGCATTAACTTAAGGTTACATATCAATTCAAAACAAGATAAAAGTTGAATTAATAAAAATTAAAAACAAATTGGATCCAAAATACCCATTACACTTACATACATACACGCTACTATTATATTGGTCGACCAAAAGCATCCAGACTAAGTATCCGATGAATATTATCCGTACCCGTAAATAAAACTTTAATTAAAATTAAAATAAAATACTCGAACATAAAAATAAAACAAAAATAAGTATCGTCTTTTGAGTAACAACCAATACGTAGGTCTTAGATTAAAAAAAATATATAAATAGAGCATCAGAAGCTAAGAAAAAAAATCTAAGACCTACGTACAGGTTGTTTCTCAAAAGACGATACTTATTTTTTTTTATTTGTGGGTATTTTATTTTTATTAAAGTTTTATTTACGGGTATGGATAATATTCATCGGATACATTAATCTGGATGCTTTTGGTCGACCAATAAATCTGCAGCGTGTATAATTGTCTTTTTTATTTTTGGGTTACGGTGACCAATTTATGTTTCCATACCAAATAACTCGGTAAGTGTAAAGATGATGGCATAGATAGGCTGTAATAAACGAGCAAACAGACAAACGGATGAACAGAAAATAAATGATTTAATTGATAACAAAACCATAGACTAGAAGTGATACTAGTTTCATTAATATTGTATTAAATATTGTTTAATGTTGAAAAACGATACCTAAGTTTCCTGCAGATTCTACTCAATGGAGGTTTTCCATACTCGAATTTGATCGCCGGTCAACATAATTTGAGAACTGACTTTTCTAAACTGGAAGCTGATGCCGAGACTATGTTCACGTTGAATTAATAAAAGTATGTTATGAATTCCTAACCAGCATCAGCTAACCAGCACCGACTCCTTAGCTTTTAGAGAAACCTTAGTTAGATGACCGAGTCCAGTCTCTGGTATATCCTGAGGATGCTTCCTTGAGAGGCGAAGCACGTGTCGATTGGTGGTTTTTGAGTTTGAGCGGAAAATAGCTAATGATTTTAGTTCATCACACGAAATGGATTTCCGCAAAGTAACACCTGAGTCTATACAATATCTTAATAAAAGTAGCTTATGTCCTTAACCAGGATTCAATCTACCTCCATATGAAACTACATAAAAATTGTTTATCGGCTTGGCCGCGTAAACGTAACGGCCAGAGACACTCGTATTTATCATATAAATATTAGTTTAGATTTGAGTACCTGTGTGTCTGCGGCGTATCACCGTCCCTCGGCGACGCGTCCCTCTCGCCTTCAGCCCGCGGTCTCCGCGAAGAGTGACTTAGAATCTGCATCGCGAGTGAGCGGATAAATTCGCTTGGACGTAAGCTGCTCTCGTTATGACCCTAAAAGAGAGATTGTCATATTGTCACCATAATTCATTTAATAACAAAAAAGTATACATAATCCTAACGTTAATATTTACAAACTTAAAACTAAACATTATCTTAAAGGGATATATATAATGGTGCTATAGAATTAGTAATTTTATCTTCAAATCTCAATATTCAAAATTGATGGTTAATTTGCTAATTTATATAAAACACATCTTCATTAAAATTAATGGTTTTTGCTAAAAAAAATAATGGTAAACTTCTATATTAACAGTTTTCACAATAAAATTTTGGTTACAACTTCCAATCATTGAAACTTTAATGTGGTGTAATGGTGATAAAAAAATGCCTCGGAGGAAATCGTGAGGACAAATACAGGCAAAGGTATAGATCACCCATTCCCAAAGTGGGCGATAACGCCCCCCTGTGGGCGCTGCAGGCCTAAAGGGGGGCGGTAAGAGACCCAGAAAAAAAATGGGGGCGTTGTGTAGAGGCTTGGGGGGTGATTTGTAATTTCATTTAGCTAGGAGGCATCTTAGACAACGACTGCATGAGCTCTCGACTCAGTAGACAAAATAAGTTTGGGAACCTAGAGTATAGATTGTGTCACGTTGGGTAAATTTTTGCAAATTTTTTCGTAACTCATACAAACACGACGATATATTTATAACACTTTTTTTTTGGTTAGGTTAGGTTATCTATTATACAGCAATGTTATAAATACTAGTAGGTGTATTTCCGAGTTATTTTCAAGAGCAGTATTGAAACAGAAGTTTGCAGTAAAGAGATAGTTGAAGTCGAGAAATTTAATCTCGTAACATCTCTGTAATCCTCCTTCTCTTTTCATCTTTTGCTTTTGGTATATAGCAATCTTATACAACATACTAGTGTAGGTGTATTCCCGAAATATTTCCAAGAGTATGTCGGCATTGTCAGGATGACAGCTTGTCAAGTTTATTTATTTAATTTTTAGAAAATGATATTTTTGACAGCACAATCTATTATTTTAAATCATTTCTTTTTTTTTTTTATTGGCAATAATTATGTTATAGCGTCTTAATGTTTTAAAGCTAATATCTTTTTAATGAAGAAGTAACATTTTATTATATATTATTATATTTTTTATTAGCAATTAATTCATAGCAATTTTGTTTTGTACAGTCTTCTTCAGTTTTCTTCAGTCTAATATAAGATACAATCTAATACAAATACAAGAACTAAGCAGACAAATCAGATATATATTATTAAATGATTTGAAACTCAGCTCAATGCATTAAAAAGGAAAGTAAAAAACTGGCGTTTTTATTTTCCTTACGCTAGTCACATTAAGAAATAGAAATTAGAAGCCAGACAGACAAGTATTGAAAATTTTACTCTTTTCTTAGGTCGGTTGAAGAAATAATATAAGTGTTACTTTTTGCCCATCACTAGCCATGACCAACTGACAGACGTCAGGAACGCATTTTCTCAGCGGTCGAACAATAGTTTGGTAGGCTTGGCACCGATATATTTTTACGATTAATTTTGCTAGTACATCTGACCTTACCTAAAAACCATCAAAGTCACTGAACTGACCCGGAGACTTGATATGGATCTAGTGCCTGTTTGATTGTAGGTTGTTGTATACTAACAGCATGCTGTCCTTCACTAAACCGATATTACTTATACATAAATACAGTTTATAATAAAAGTATGAACTATACAGGGTGTATATGAAAACGGGACAGTTACTTTAATGGATGAAAGGGCATAACTTTAGTATGTAGTTACAAAAAGAATTATCGAAAAAAACGTATCCGTTTAAGAGTTATGACCGTTTTAAAAAAACGTAAGATTTAAAATCTGTAACTGTACACGATCAACCCAATTTTACGAGAAATGGTGGGGATAACACTTGAAAATTAAAACGGTCATAACTCTTAAACGGATACGTTTTTTTCGATAATTCTTTTTGTAACTACATACTAAAGTTATGCCCTTTCATCCATTAAAGTAACTATCCCGTTTTCATATACACCCTGTATATGCACACGTCTCATGCACGCGAGATCTTGGGCGAAGTGATGAAGAAGAAATAAAGGTATGTTGCAATTAAGATCACACTCGAGTGAAGCAAGGGCGGATCGCTAGTATTTCATAAATATATGTACCTACATTTCCTTGAGTTCATTTTTATTTTATCCTCATCAGTCACTGTAAGTTTACACATGTGCCAGCACTCTGTAATACTACATTTCGATACAAGTGTGGAAAGTACGTCATTTCTTCACGAGTCCCGGTTTGTTGACCCAAGCCGAAGGCGCGAGTCAACAATAGGGACGAGTGGAAATGACAATTCCGCACGTGCATCGAACAACGTTTTTTAATACATTTGCGAAAAAATATAAAAAAATGCAAATGTAATTTCGCAGGAGTAAGTTTCTTTTTTTTAGAGGACATGGCAGGGCAACGGTTTCTATGCATTCAGCCAATTCAATGACAATAACTTATATAAATTTAAAATAATTTTAATTGCGTTATTTATTTATTTACATTATACGTATATATTAAAAAAATAATTTATTTTAAATTTAATTCATGTATTAATAGTATTTACGCTGTAGAATAGTCATTTCATACAAAAATTTTGTACAGAAAACTTTTTGATTAAAAACCTTCATGCATTTGAATGTTATATGCAGGAGGAAAACAAAAACCACTAGTGTGGAAAAAAGTAACTTTCCCCACGCTAAACACACATGGAAAAGTCCACTTTTTGAGCAAATATATTAAAAAATGCTTTAAATAAACAGATAAAACTTCGGTGACCGATTTAACCGAAAATCAACTGGTGTTGGAGTTCGGTAAAAGTTACCGAGCCTCGGTAAAGTAGAAAGAATTTTGGTTTTTCTGTCATTACCATCACACTATATACAATCATTACCATTATTTACCTGTAAGAAGTGTCGTGCAAGCAGTCTCCTATTCAGAGCGCGCTGTTGCCTCGCCTGCGGACCCTGGCCCGGTTCGCTTAACTCCTGACATAGCGCTGTTTTACCGCTACCAGCATCACCTAAAAATATTAAATAATATATTATATGTATATATATTACATACATACAAATCTTCACGCTGTTTCCCCAACGAGGTAGTCAGAGAGGATCCTTACATACTTCTTTCGCTTCCTCAAATCTCATCATTCTCCTCACACATTTTCGCATAGGTATGCGAGTGCTTTTGACATTTCCGTAGGCTAACGCTCTAGCTATTTGATCTTCATAAGTCAGCCTTGGTCTTCCTTGGCCTCTTTTACCACTCACTTTCGCTCTGTATATAAAATAAATTATTAACTGTAAATACAACAGTTATTAGTAATTCAAGCTATGTACGTAACTGCTTTTTAAATATAATAAGTAAAATATTAAAATTAATAGTTTCTACTATAGATTTTCTCTTTTACCACTTACTTTCGCTCTATAGATTTTCTTCGTCAGTCTTTCATCACTCATTCTGTATATATATATGTAAAATACAAGAACTAAGCAGGCAAACCAGATATGTATTATAAAATGAATTGAAACTCAGCTCAATGCATTAAAGAGGTAAAAAAAAGACTGGCATCTTTCAATATTACCGTGAATACGAGTATGTGGAGATCTCGAGATACAACAACTCAATGATTAGTTGCAGGAGTTACAAGAAAATTATTTAAGTTATTTGTGCAACAAAAGATCTTTTCCTTTGTGGATATACTAATTCTCATGCGATTTCTTAACAGCTTCAGAATGTTGTCAGCTGTTCGCTCCATATAATTTTTTGAATAACAAACAGTAGTATATTGTGCAACAAGTGCGGTAAGTAGTCAATTGCCCACTCGAACGAAGTTGAGAGCACGAGCAAAGCGAGTGCGCTCATTCGCTCGACTGGGCAATCGACAACACCGCACGAGTTGCAGATACTATTTTTTATTACTAATGCGGAGATAATTTTGGTACAAAGAAAAATTAAGTAAAAACTTTATTATTATTTATTATTATATTAATTTAAAACTTCGACATCATTTTCTTTATCTTTCACACTGATGTCAATGGGTACTAAAATCGATTATGTTTTTTTAGATATTCACTTTATATTGTTTTTTTAAATCGTGAATTTGCGTGCGCCAAGCAAAATTTGCGTGCGAAAACTTGTCGCAATCAAATTGTGTAATAAGAAAATAGCTAGTTATCAACCGCAAAAATGTGCGTTTAGATACTGTTTATCCCGCATGAGTAATAAAAATGATTTTTAAATAACCAACAATACATCTATCTGTAAATATTTCATTATCATCACACAAAACCACGTTTAGTCATTACCGTGTAACAAACTTCATTACCGAGTATCAAAGCACCGCAAGTCTTGCTGACAGGACGCTGTTCCAGACAGTGTGCGATCTTCTGAAACACCCACTCTCGCCCGAAGAACCGTCTTTTATCCGTCGATATCGTCGTCTCTGTCACTCTGTGAGACGACGACGACTTGCGAACGGGACGAGTAGATTTCTCTTCGTGAGGTCGTGATGCTATTGGACTCAAGGGTGTGGCTGAGAAAATGATATTAAAGGTAACTTATTATGAACGTCTAAGTTATTATAAACAAAACCAGCGTTCGGTTCTTCGAAGTCAATGTTTAAACTATTATTATTATCATCTACAAAATGAACTTATAATTGGCTATACATTAACTTGTTGCCTCTACTGGCGAAACGATGCTAAAAGTATTGTTTCCTTCGACAATGGCACAGTAGAACTACAAATCTGGGGGCGCGGCAGTGCCCCCCGCCAAGTTGAGCACAGCCGTACCATCCTTTTCCCGAAGGAACTCACGGCACTTTTGACCCTCCTGTAACTTAGTTGCGGATACCGCTAGAGGTTTGAATTTTCAGTAACTTAGAGGTCATAATACAACTAGATATAGTATTTCCAAATTACATTCAATTTGAACATGTAGTTTAAAAACCATTGCAAGTCAAATTTCCTTAATTTTGTCACTGACACACTCACCGATCATCAAAATTCTAACGTACTTCTAGCAGTCTCACAAACTTCAAATTTTGAATTTTAGTTAGCGTTTAGCCTATAAAGGAAGGAAAAAATGAAAAATCCTGAATTCATTATTAATTAAATGCTACGAGCGCCCACATGCTGTTCGGATGTGAAACGCTACGTATACGTTTAAGATTTTCGTTTTATAATTTCGATTGCTATTATTGCTTAGATGATTGAAAGGCTTACTTATTTATTTATTGATATTATTTGGATAATATAAAATTGATATTATTTAAATATTGTTTGGATAATTTTAGGGCATAGACACCTTTCGGTATTTATCTACGCTTTTAGGTACAGCTGACAGACAAGATATATTACCCGAGAAAAAAAAGGAGAATGACCTACAAAAATAAATGAGATCCCATCAAAAACAAAAAATATAAAAAAATGCCAAGTCTCACAACGCAGTTCTTCCACTACGAAAAGTTGTGAGATCTCATGTAAAACCAAGTCGGTTCTTTTAGCGCACGAGGCGCCAAATCAAGCAACCAATGACGGCATAGATTTTAACGCCCATAAATGTCGCCTAAAGATGTAGCTAACTGATTGGACTATCCATTTCCCGCGCCTTTAAAATTGTATCTACTGTGCACATTGTACATTGGTAAGCCATATAAAATGTGTACTACTTACCGCTATAAAACAGTAAAAGAATGAAAATACTTATTGTTATATGATACTCAGGTCTTCCTGAATTCAAATAAAGCATTTTTAATGTTTGTTTTTTGGAGTGAAAAACTACTCGGTGGATTACAATGCAAACTATACGCTATATTCCTTACGAAGTAAACAAAAAGGATGAAATGTTAAAAATTCTCTCAAATCTCATGATTCTTTTCATACACACCGAATATTTTTTAAGACTGCCTTTCAAAATGAGTGTATTATATCGCATAGTGTCTCTTCACATCGCTTTGCTTTATTAGTCCAAACCCAACCTAACATCTGTCATCGAAACACAGCGCAATGTACTTTTGCACCACACATGTTAATGAACCTTTTTTTATAACAATCAACCATATGGTGATCTTGTGATCTTGCTAAATGTTTCTAAATTAAGCTGAGGACCCCTAGTCGAGAACTAGTATAGTGCTTAAGACAGGCATTCTAGTCCGATATTCAATTTTGGTCAGATCTGACATATGGTATATTATTACACGCTTTATATTAGCTTCACCTGTATGTATGTATGTATATAAATATATGTATGTATGTATGTCTGTATGTATCTAACGGAATCTTTCAGCGTAATGTTTACCAATTTCCAGAAGTCTGATCAGCTTGAAATTTTGCAGAGGGGTCAAGGACTGATAACAATACAATTATTTTATAACTTTGTTCTAATGTCTTGACTAGAATCATCAGGATAAAAAGAAATTTAAAAAATTAATGGTACGATTATGGTACCATAGATGTCGCTACGGAACATTTCTACATGCATTTTGAAATTATTACATTATTAAGTCAAACGTATTACAATGGACCACACTAAGTTTTTTCGAAACAATTTGAATTTTTTTTTAGAGTTAGAGAGAGGTAGTCAGAGAAATCCAACTATAAATTCTACCTTCCATATCACAGAACTCTCATGTTCTCATTTATACTATACTAGGTTTTGTCCGCAAATATTCATGCATTGAAATTAGCTGTTCAAGAACAACAGACGATAATATAAAATAACTCGAAAGACAACAAAGACATACATTTTAACCTGGAACTTTCATGCTGACTTCGGAACCCTTCGCTGTGCGTAGTCCGACAAATACTTGGCCAGTTTTTAGACTAACGAACGCTATAGCAAGAATAGTTTACGAATTTCGTAACTCGTATTTCGTAACGTAAGCTTCCCACGGGTAGAAATTTTTTTTGAATATACAATACAGTATATATTACTCGCTGATATTGTAGCTTTCTATAAGTGAAAGAATTTTGAAATCGGTTGAGTAGTTTTTGAGTTTATCCATTACATACGAACAAACGAAGTTTACCTCTTTATAATATTACTAGCGAGCCGCCCCGGCTTCGCATGGGTAGACATTTTTTTGAAAATGAGATACAGACCTGTTACTCGCTGATACATTATCAGCGAGTTCCGTTCCGCAGGTGAAAGAATTTTTGGAATAGGTTGAGCAGTTTTTGAGTTTATCCATTAGACACAAACAAACAAAGTTTACCTCTTTATAATATTAGTATAGATATAGGATAGTATAGACTAGCGGCCCGTCCCGACTTCGCCCGGGTTGATCATATTATAGCCTATGTCCATTTGGAATAATGTACCTTTCAATTGGCGAAAGACTTTTTAAAACAGGTGCAGTGGTTCCGGAGATTACCTTCCACACAATTATAAACAAACTTACAAACTCTGCTCTTTCCTTTTATAATATTAACGTAGACTCTTTTTCTGAAGCAAGCAAAGTTAAAATAAAATAGCTTGTATTGTAAAACGATAAAGTTCATTGAACGGTTTATCACCGGAGGATTGTTATTTTGAGATTTAAAACTGGAACAAGAGGTCATATCAAATAGGATCGGATTGTACCTAAAGGGCGTGCATAAAAATGACGAGAGAACGACGATATTATTTACTTACCATCAAAATCAAAATTGTCTCTATCCCTATCCCTATCTCTGTCCCTCTCGCGTCGATGCTCCCTAGTGCACTCTCGCTCGCCAGGGAACCCTCGATATTTATCAGTCGGTGTCCTGTCGTGGCCGCGAACGGACGTTACTTCGTTTAGTGGTAGAGATCTGTAAATTATAGTCAAAAATCAGAGGCATTCAACCAGTTTTCCTCGCCACTCAGCTTCCACTTCTTGTCGACTAGGCTATGGTGAGCGAAAACTGCGCGGTTGGCGAATGAGTAAAGTCGCAGTCTACGAATTAAGAGAATTTGTTACTAAATCACACGTGAATTACTCATAACCGGCGCACAGACGTCGCGTACAAAAAGCTTGCGAACGAGGCGTTCCGGTGCCAATACGGAGTCGTTAAGTCAGCCAAGTTACATGTATGCAAAATTCATATGTCAAGATACTTTTGAAGTAAAACTTCTTTAGGCACGCTTGGCTTGGGGAGTAAGCTGGCGAATGCATGACGAGAGCGTTACGAAAAGTGTGATCGGGCGAGGCGAACGGAAGTTGAAAGAGAAAGATATGGAGTTACATGTTAGTAAAGATGGAAAGAGAGAGTTACGTTTCGTATGTAAGAAGTTTTACTTCAGTTATGTGGTCTAAAGCACACTCGTTTTTTTTCTTTTACATTCTAATGAAAGCAATATATTCTTTGTTTCATGGTCGGCAATGACTGACAATACAGTCTGCTAGAACGACCACGACTTTACGACGAGAAAACAGCTAGACGCAAAAACAGCGTAGTATACATATTGGCTGCACTCGCAACTCAGCGTCAATAGTAAACTGCTGATCTATAAAACTATAATAAAGCCCATTTGAACTTACGGTATACAACTGAGGGGAGAGCCAGCAACAAATACTCGAAAGATTTCAAACCAAACCACTGAGAACTATACTTTATATACTTCAATCGATTAGTAATAAATACGATTAGTAATTAAATGTGAAAATTGTGGATCACTGATTATAATGGTAAATATCATAAGAGTTCACTCAATAACAGAAATGTGCTCGTCTTGAGACTCAGTGGACATGGTGGTTTAAAATACACAAGACTCAAAAGACATGGTGTTTCTGATCTCTTTAATTGATTCGTCTGTAGAGTAACAAAAGCCCAAGAACTCAAATGCTTTCAATGGTCTCTACTTCAAAAAGACAAATCAGTTTAAGTAATATCAAACAGATTGCCATGTTACTGCTGCGGAGAAAAAAAATGACCCACACTTAGCTCGCTTTTTTATTTATTTACCTTAAATTCACCCTGTGTTCAGCTTGTCTTACAGCGGCATGCTTATGCTGTTGCTGTCTCATGCTGAGTTGGTTTTGTCTCAAATAAGCCTCCACCTTTCCCTCACTCGCTTCGTTCCTGCTCTGACCCCGTCTCGACCGTGACGTCTCATCCTTGGGCCTCTTCGATTCCCTCTCTTTCTTTTCCGCCTTCTCTATTGGTGCGTTCATCATTTGAAAATTGCCGCCATGATTGTAATTTAAAGGATCGAAATCGGTTCGCGCCAAGTTCTGAATCCTTGTTTCACGAGAGCTCACTATTTTCGTGTTTTTGGGGCGATACTGAGATTTTGGGATCACTTGACTATATATTGGCATTTGATTCGACATCTTAGACTAGCTTTGGTTGAAAAAAATATTATTTTTTTACTTTTTCATCGAGTTTTAGAGGTAGAACCTACTTTTTAATGGCTTTGGTTTCTAATTGACGCTAAAGCTAAAGGAACGATGGAATTTTCACGAACTTTATCCTTAATTACTACTAGTAATAGTTTTAATAATAAAATATAGGCCTATTTACGTAAACGTGGCGATATATCACAAGATTTGTGAGGTTCATGCGAGATTCAACTCATTGTATATAGTTTATGTTCACTATTTTCGTATGCTGTTTTGCTTTATTTGTCAAATTTTTGCCGCTGCTACCAGGTGCTTCATTTTGATAGAGCGAGTCGAAAATCTGTAACAAAAACAACGGTAAATTAATTTCAATTTTGAAACGTTGACAACACAGTTATATCATTTAGAACTGGTCTGAGCAGTCGCTGTCGCTGCACACCAAGTACTGCTAGTTGCTACCGACAAAGTTTAAATCTGAAGATGCCTCGTAGAAGTAAAACACGTTCAATAATGAGCTTAAATTTTAATAGAATACAGGTAAATACAGTATATGAGATACTCCTAAGTGAAATAGAGTACTATACGAAGCGAAACAGAAGAAACGTATAATGTTTCAAGGGTTGCTCGTAACGAGTAGAAAGCCTCTCGTAACAAACGAAACTAAGAACATAATAAAGACTTGCATACTCCACTAATAAATAATTTTACCCGACTGAGAAGGAGGTTTATGTTTTTCGAATGTATGTATGTGAGTATGTATGTCCATCGCTTTGGCACGCTGTATAGCCTAAACGGCGTGACGAATTTGTACATTTGAGGTGTCATCACATTCGTCTTAATTGTGAGAGTGACATAGAGTATAAAAGGACAATGCCCAAATTCGCTACCACTGGTCCCAGAGTAACCATTCTGTTTAATTATTATTTATTATTTATTGTTCTTAAGGCATTGGTAACAAGACCATCAGCCTAATGACGTAACTTTTAGAGGAACATTAACTGTTCCTAACACTCCTCCAGTAAAGTGATAAGTAGGCTTTACTGAAGTTATAAAGGACTTCTTGGAAGAGCGCGAGAACTTCACATGTTTATTTAGATCTCCTCCATTCTTGCACTTACAAAGAACTTTAAAACACAATATACTATCACTGTTGTACTTTAAAACTCCTAAAAATGTAAAAAATAGAAAATCTAAATAAAATGACAACCTCACTTCTACCGTTCCCGCCAAAAAGTCCCATTCTATTTAAAAAAATTATTTTAATTTCTTATGATACTCTGTGTGGTTTATAACTCCTTAAGCAAGCGCAAGCAATGATCAAAATAAAAAGTATTTTTAGTCTCTTAGTTGAACAAGGCTGTAAACATTGACGTTTTTGGTCTTTATATTCCGGTATATGCAGATTTATGATAAAAAATGACTGTATCGTACAATTTAATGGCGCTAGGTTTTGTAAACTATTACTGACTTCTTTCGTAAATGAAATGACTGACAGAAAGATAGCAATTCAGCGACGTTGTCGGAGTTTGACTTATGAATTATTTATGACACACCGAACGTCATTGATTTTGACATTTCGGATTTTTATGAAGTTACAACTACACCACCTATATACACCCCTGCTGTGTTTCTGGGTGCTTTACTCGTCTATATGATTACTTTTGATTGTATTCAATTTGACTTCTCTAGTCGTTTTGGAAAATGTCGCGATGCGCGTACTATTTTTTGGTAGGCGCTTTTAATTTTTATTTTTTGTAATTTCTTCAGTTCCCCTACCTATTTCGCTTTAGTTACTATACTATTTTGAAGAGCCCATAATAGACCATACAATAAAATAAATACTAATACTGGGGTTGCGAATTTGTGGATGGGGCAAAGTCCCATAGTTTTTGGGCATTGTCATTTCAATATGCAATATGGCGCCCGAGAACAAATAGAGGAGGTAAAGTAAAATAATATGGGTATCAAATGATCGGTAATAAAGCCAATTCCGAATATATTATCTAACTAGCGACCTGCCCCGGCTTCAAACGGGTAGAATTTTTTTTTAAATAAAATACTGCTCATGTTACTCGCTGATAATAGTGATAATGTAGCTTTCCACAGGTGAAAGAATTTTTGAAATAGTAGAGCAGTTTTTGAATTTATCCATTCCTTCATCCATCAATCAAACAGGCCATAATAAGTCTCAGCAATTTAAGAGCCAGAATTTCGTTAACTGTACGTCTATACGTAAGTACAATCGCAATCCGCGCGTGCCCTCTAAAGAGTAATGCTCGGTCGGTCGACGATCGTACTATTTTTCAGGGCCCATCCAATATTCTAGTGACTAGTGACGGGTAATTTTCCAAAATTTTTCAAACATGAAAAATTTCAAGAAAAATTTGAAAAATAGAAAAATATCGGAAAAATAATTGATAAATATGAAAAATTCTTAAAAATTTCAAGAATTTTTCTTGAAAAATTTTAATAACCTATCATTAGTCGCGACCTATAGTTTGGGAAATGCTGGTCTAGAGAATTATTAATATTGCATTTCAGTTTGTATATCACGTATTTTCTGCGAAAATCCACCGTAACAAATAAGTGCATGAGTAATGTAATCTTATAAGCGTCCCGTTTTTCTGTCAAGGTACAGATGCCCAAAAAGGCCACCTATTTTTTCTGTTTACTTTACCTGTTCCTTAGACATTACAGGAGCTCTTTGAAACGCTTAGGCTTTATTTCACACACCTTTTCAAAACGTCGCCAATGTGGGGGTTTGAATGCACACCACAAACTTCTATGTAATGGCATTTATAAGTATAACAAGCGACTTCGTGCTTCGAAACACTTTAGGCGTTAAGTTAGATCAAAGACCTTATCGGACTAAAGCTATGGTGTCCACTTGACGAATGAGACCAAAAGTGTGTCTTGGGTGTCGCTGTCTTTGCATTGAGAAAGTACTGAGAGGAATGTCTTTGCCTCCTTTCCCCCTCAAACGTGCTTCGGCTTAGTGCAAGAGAAACTCCGGTACGTTACGTAGATTTTAGAGCCCCGTGACAATGTGACAAGGGCTACCACCACGTCAGATATCTCGATAGATAGCAGTACGCAAATCTCACGTAGCCCAGACTCTCCCCTGGGGAGTTGGGTAGCTTTTAAAGGTCTGTAGTACGGCGTTAACAAGAATAAAGGTCAGATGCCTCAAAGACATCTTCAAAACTTTGATTATACCTCTTTTTAGGAATATAGTTGAGTCACGAAATAAACAAATCTGGCAACACTGGTTCACAAAAAGAGTATAAAAATGTTACTACCTATTCGTACATTCATATCTTGCCATTCAGCAGTAATTTCGATTTCAGTAGTGGTTATGACTTATGAATAATCGAAATGGCGTCGCTACACAGCTGACGGCTGTGTCCTTGTCGAATATTCATGAAGAACTCACCCTGCGGGAGTTGAACGTATAACTATTCAAGATAATAACTAATTAAAATACAAATAATAATATTTTTTTTATTGACAGGCAGAACAGAAATATCACAAACAAACAATAGGTATCTATATATTATAATACGTGAAGCGAAAACTTTAGTTCCCTTTTTAAGAAAATTGCGCAGACGGAGGAGTGTGAAATTTGGTACACTTAAAGTTTATATGGAGAAGGACTGGAGAAAGCTAATATTTTTATATAATGTACATTAGAAATACATTAAATAAAATTAAATAAATCACTCATTGTTTACGTTCAAACTGTCAATGTCAAAAAGACTATCAATTTCAAACTTGTAGTAGTTTGTGACACAGACTTTTAAATGGAAGCAGACTATACCTATCGGTTCAAAATGCGTGGCAAATTTAACACTAACAAATATTACTCACACACATACAGAACTCAGGGCCGCATTAAGGAGTGGGTATCTACATTGTGTATTATCTTAGAGCGGGACTATTTGGGACACTTACTTTTTATTAATGTAAATAAGGATAAAATTTATTGATATACTAGTATTAGAGATTATTACTTTATTATATATTCCTTCTTTTTGTAGATTGTTTTTGTCACAGGAAGGATGTAATTTGGAGTGTTCCCAATGGCTCCAAGATACAATATTATGATTGTTCGTTCGATACGTGAGGCCTAACGGCTGTGCGCTGCTGGTCTTGGGCCGCATGTACATTGTGATGACCTTGCTTGCGGTTCGATTTATGTGGGTACATGAAGTTTAATGACATAAACGATATATTTTTAAAAGTCGGGAAAGTTGATAATCAGGCAAGTGAAAGTTTTGAATTTAGACTTTTTGGCGCGAACAAAAGAAGCGTGGTTGGCATTTTATTCAAAATTCAGATTTGCTATTTTTTGTGCTTTTGGGAGTTTTAAGTGCAAAAATTATAGTATATTGTGCGTTAAAGTTGTGTGCGAGTGAGAGGAGTTGGAGGAATTTCGTTTAACAGTCCTTTGTAACTCCAGTAAAGCCTACTTACCATTGCTTTACTGTAAGTGTTAGAGACTTGGTTATGAGAAAATAGAACAAGTTTTATATCAGACGAGTGTTATCGTTAACTATTTTTCTAAGGAGATAAGCGTCAGTGAATGTTTTATAAAATTATGAAATAACTCTTCATCGCTATGCTTTGTCCTTTGATTATTATTTTCTCTAAACTACGCATAAAACTCAAAAATTAAAAGAAATCGGGAGATAGTCGATGGGTGATCGATCACGTTGAGAATAAAAACTAAAATAGCTTACACAATAAAACAAAGAATGTTTTCAGTCTTATATTTATTAATCGGTTATTTTCTTATTACATTATCTAAGAACTCATTATAGATGTGCATCAAACACATCATTTCACTGTTTTTCAATGTGTGCCAGAAGTAACTAGCGCAGAATGTCAGATATGCTAAGGATTACCATTGCAAGTAATCGTAGGTATTATTTGTCATTATTCGCCTCGAGATATCCATATTTGTTTTCACCATTTTTACATGTGAACACACAATTTATGCATAATAAAGTCCATCTTCGATTACTTGAAGCAAGAAAGTTGTATTATATTTTATAAATAAATTAAAAATAATTTTGTAATTATGAAGTATGGATTCCAGCACTGGCTTTTTTCTAAACAACACTGGTCCAGGTTCAGCCCAGCATAGCGACTAGAGATTAATTTGGCGATAGCATGTTCATTTTTAATAGGTATGTTAAATTTCATGGTCAAACAACAACAGGGTTTTACGGGTATCTCTTTTACATAATAAATGGGGTTCAAAATGTTTTGATCACAAAAAACTGCCAGAATTGGTCTGCTAGTTTGTTCTATGTAGCCTTTCTTATGTATTTCTTTTATGTAGTTCTTTAACCAAAAAATTTGAAGATTTTCATCCTCTAGAAACCCGAAATTAACAAGGTATACATCAAAAACAAAAGATAGTTGCAAAAAATAGATAGTTGCTTAACCTTAGATACCTGTCCGTTAATATTTAATTTTATTACGAGACTCAGTTTTCTCTGAATTCGGCCCTCTTTAAGGTACAAGTACTAATAATGTCAAAATTGGTTAGGTACTTGGTACAAAAATATAAAAAACCTATAAAAAAACCTTAAACAATATAAGAAAACTTTAATTTTAATAGTTTGCAACATATTTAAGTGTCGGAGCCACGAAATAGAAAAATATCAGCTAACTGAATGCAGTAATCAAACAATTTGCAACATCAGATTTACTTACCGATGGAACGTGATTTTCGGGGCTTTTCTGTATGAGGCGTTGCAACTATTGGGGGTACAACACTTTTGTACCATTTTTTGCACTTTAAATAACCAAAATAATGTTTATACACCAAGAAATATTTAATCATCAAACATGTGATGTACTACACAAGTAAACAGACGCCATACTCAGCTTATTTTGACTTAAGCGGAAGATGGCGGCTGCCACGGTTTCGGGATTGTCTATGTGTGCCATTGTGTTGCAACAAATGAAAGAAAAGGATAAAGATATACAATTTTAAACTACAATGAAAGTGACAGTGTTATTACTTACAGGGTATCTATGTGTGAGTGAATTATGTTTGATCTGCTTCCATTTATAAATCTGTGGTTTGTGATCACATATACGTAACCTCATTGGATCAAACAGTCGCACGAGATTGTCGCCAAAAAGTTTATATTGTAAGTTTATTGTTTAAATGTATTGTCGAACTATGTATTTCAAGTTCAATGGACTATATTTATTTTTTTAACAGCCCGAAGAAATGTATAAAAAAAAGATATTCTTTATTTCATTATTCATTTTTTGGATTTATTTTTTATTTTAATTGTATATAATTTGAAAAGGATAGGCAAATTAACTGTGTAGCCTTGGCGAAACCTGTGATTATAGTAGTTTAGGCTTTGACAAAAGAACGTTAATAATGTTCAAACTTAAAAATTAAATGAATTACGGTCCAATTTGGACCACTGGGCGACCATTAGTAACATTTTTCGTTTTCTAAATTGACCTGATCGGGAACGAACCTGGGACCCTAGCTTGTTACCTTATTATTATTTAACTCAAACTTATTAAATTTTATTTAACAAAAACTTCAATACAAGATTCATTAACTATTACAATTTCTTGAATTTATTTCCAGAGTTGGAGGTCGGCTAAAGTTTAGATTATTTACTGTTTTGGTAGCGCGATGATATATTTGTAATAGAAGGCACTCACTATAAAGTATTCCAGATTTATTTCATTCCATGAAGCCCTTTCTACTCATAGACGACTTCTGGTGGTTAGATTAGAAATCTAAACTATAAAGCGATCGAAGACGTCGATCGATATCCTGATAGCGGGTTGTCTATATAGCTTATTCGTAATCGGTTTATTATAATAGACAGTAAACACCGTGTTGGTGGTGTGTTGCCACCACACGTGGACAGAGACGAGAAGACAAAAGGGCAGTTGTAATCCAACCGCTTTACTGAGAATATCTCGTCGAACCTGTCATGTTCACCGTAATATAAAGTTAGTGCTAAAGGTCTGCGATTCAAATAAAATCGTTAGTCATGATCATTATCGTTTTACTCGTTTGTGTACCCAAATACATGAAGTCCGTAACGCGATACTGCGACGATGAACCACCTGTCGTATCGCCCACCGGTCCCGTCGTTGTATATATTTACATAGTTTCATAAGAAAGCCGTTATTGGTATGGAAATACGAGGTGATTCGTGATCAGCTAGTAATTCCTGATTTTAAATTACAAAAGTCAAGTGGGTCATTTTTGGGCAACTGCGTTCGTTTTTATAATAAAAGTCCTAAAGAAATTTACATAATTCACATAAAAGACATTTAAACTTGTAAATGCACACTTATTGGAAAAGCATACTACAAAATTAGCGATTTCATTGAAGACAACAATATTCTGGAAATAATCTCTGCACATGCAATTACTGGCTTTATGAATATTATATGAGTGTGGACCGCGACGCATGGCGCTCCGTTCTCTCTACTCCGTTAAGGATACTGCGTGACGATATGTATGTATGATGATTTAAAATAACTATTGTAGAACCATGTTGAAAAAATGATACCTGAGTTTCTTGTCGGTTCTTCTCGGCAGGTTTTCTTTTCAAAACGCAGCTGAAGACAGATCTGACGTTCAAAAATGCCTTACAATAGGGTTTGCTTGGATACTTTGAATACTTACGGCCGAATTTCAATCACCGGACGACCACTAGTCTAACTAAATTCTAAATTCAAAAAATTTTATTCAAACTTGTGTGTGTATTTTTGTTGGTTTGGATCAGTAACTAATTACACTATTACTTTTCTAATTACATTTTATTATTAACATGTAGGTACGCACACTTGGCCGATAAGACAAAGACCGTCACAGAGACAGGCAAATATAAATACTAGACAAAACTTTTATACATAAACTACCATATTCCGCAACGACGTGGGAGCTCGAACAGCACCATAATTTGCGTACTGCACGGGACTAGCAACAGGACCATCAATATTGACAAGATTTATTATTTTATTGTGCGTTTTAACTAGCACGATGGCTATCTCAAAATTTGTTCCATTCCAAATTTGAAAAACAAAACGCTATGCCAGGGTTCGGCAACCTTTTAACCCATTAAGAGTGAGCCACAATAAAAATGTCGATTTTATGAATTTCAAAGAGCCATGATTTTTGAATATTGGTTTCCGGGTTTACAATTTCATTTCAAATAGGAAAAAGAAGCGGTAATTAATTTAATGACGACTTTATTTACAGCTTGACAAGCTCGACTTTATGTAATAACATGTCCATCTGGTACTGTCCACTTTCAAATGGTGAAAGAATTTTAGCAGGGTACGTGTTAATCCGCTTTAGATTTCAATTTTTTTAGGGTAACTTGAAGAGCCGCAATTGTTGTTTAAGAGCCGCATGTGAATCGCGAGCCCCGGTTTGCCGACTGCCCTTTTTTTGACGCAAAAGAAACGTGAACATGAGTGTACCCACCCCGAAGAAGATATTGAGTTACTGAGTTATGTCTGGCTTTTATCCATAGCAAAACTCTTGCGGTAATCGTCCTTGGCGATTTGTGGAGAAACGCCAGGATCTCTTACGAAATGCATCGAAGTTCCTGTCGCGCATTCAAATTTCAAATTCAAATTTATTCAAATTAATACAAATTACACCTTAAAAATTTAATACAAATCTTAATTAGATTGGTTGTTGCATTTAAACAAAGGGGTGCAATGTTAGGGAGGTGTATTTACAGTTCTCTCTTTTTAGCGGCCGCTGCACTAAGCTCGAGGCTTGTATCGCAGGTGCCTGTGCATTTGTGAATATACCATGTAGATATTTAACGGGCACTACGCCTCTGAACTTTAGACATAGAATTACTGCACCTTGACATAGAACCACTACACTTGAGACCTTTGCCTTGAACTATGACTATTTCATTCGAATTTCAAAAATCAACATAAATTGTATAATATTGAAGTCAAAAACCAAATAATTGTAATTTTATGAAAGATAAAAAATAATACCTATTAATTTGATAATATGCACAAATAGAGATAGAAAATTACAAAGTTAAAATACCTAAGCTAAGTGTATGTGTATGTGTGTGAGTGGGTTTGGGTGTGGGTGTGTGTGTGGGTGGGTTTGGGTGTGTGTGTGTGCGAGCGTTCGTGCATGCATTATCAAAGCACTTCTCGGTAGAACAATGACAGAGCCCCCCCTACACCCTAGCAGCGTCACAATAGCGCGTACCACACACGCTTTCATGGATGTCCATCCATGTAGTTAACGTAGTTAAGGAGGTATGTCAACGAGGGGCTCCGGGATCCCTACGGAGTGCATCTGAGTCTCTCTCGAGTTGTACCGAAGCGTTTTCTGTTGAGGTGGAGGATTACACTACAACACTTACACACAGCAACAGCTTAGACCACACGCGCCGTCGTCCTTATATGGCGCCGAGGCCATATAAATGAACGCGGAGCCCCCACTCATGTCGACCGTGTCTCCAAAGGCCTCTTACGACAAGCATGGAACACCGCAGCCTTATTCTCTGGCGCGGGCTACAAGGCTAAGTTTGCCAACCCCTGCTTTATGGAATCGCCTCGGTGTTTGTTTGTCTGTCTGTTACCTACATATTCTTATTATTTATACATGTACTTTACATTAGTTTTACGTTGCAGTCGTAAACAGCTGTTTGGAGTGGTTAAAGTGAAGACCCGAAGACGGTAGTTAAATTGAAAAATACTTTTGACCATTGGGGTTAGTTTTGGAGTTATCCAGTGCATAATATGTAGGTTTACAATGGTACTATAGGTTTCAATTTTTGAGAAAATCAACTCTAAGATATTGACATTAGAATTGATTTTCTCACAAAGCGAAACCCATAGTAACGTAAAACGTACGAGTGATTTCAGATGGACTCCCTATTTCATTCTGAGTAGTTTCAAAATCCAGACTCGCTACCACGCTCATCCATACAGTGACGTTGCGGCCCTATTAACTCGCTTTAATAATAACTTGAAGAATTTCAACTTTATTACAAAGTGATAAGAGTGACATTTCCCGGTTTAAATGTCAATGCGTAGTAACTAGTCACGTTTAAACTGCACGTCCTTCTTACTCAATTGCGGAAGCGGTAAGAGCAGAGCACCTATCAATTTAAAAAACCAGTTAAGAGCGATTCGGCCCCTAGTAAGTATTGTTCCATATTTAGCTACACTATGATTAACAACTTTACAAACCATATTGAGTAGGCATCCATACGATATAAAAAACTTAAAAAAAAAAAAAAAAGAATTAAACCTACTTCCAAAAAAAAACACCGAAAAATAAAAAATACCTACCTTTACCAATCAAAAGTCAAGCACAAAATAATACAAATACCTATATAATTAGTAATAATAATACAATATATAATAATAATATACTCAGACATTTCACACAGCGCCATCTAGTCCCAAAGTAAGCAGCACAGCGCTTGTGTTACGGGTACTAGACAAGTGATATACTACTCATATACTTTTCTTTTGTAAATAAATACGTATTATACATAAACACCAAGACTCGGGGCGGGAATCGAACCCGCAGCCCCCGTTTATTTTCCGACGCGCTTAGCCGTTGCGCCACGGAGGTCGTCAAAATATTGAAGTCGGTGCCAAGCCTACCAAACTAGTAGACTCTATTGTTGCATATTGATTTGGCACCAACTTCAGTCTTTCTTTCAACGTCTTTAGGACTTTAGGCAGATTTCGGAATATTTCTTGCAGACAGTAGCTATCAGAATAATATTAATATTCTTCCTGATAACTTTTTTTTTTATTCATTTAGTCATTTTGTGAACTTTAGGTTATGATTATTTATTTATTGTAGATTTTCTATTTTATCGGGAGTTAGGAAATCTTATGAAATATCGCTAAATTTCAGCAAAATCCCGTCCATCAGGTAACCCTACCTGGGAGAGAAAAAAATTTTTATAAAGATATCAGCTGCTTATCTTCCCGCGCAGATTATAAAAAACGACCAAGGAATAGGGATTAGATATACCGTATTATATAGACTAGAGGTCGCCCTATGGTCGAAATTCGACCGTAAATGTAAACTTATAAACTCTTTGGCGACAATCTCTACTCTGTGTGACGGTTTGATCGAAGGAGGTTACGTATATGTGATCACAAACTATTATGAGTTTGTAATTGATAGGCTTTTTGACATTGGCAGTATGAATGTAAATAATGAGTGATTTATTTAATTTAATGTATTTCTAATGCCTATATTATATAAAAATATTAGATTTCTCCAGTCCTTCTCCATATAAACTTTAAGTGTACCAAATTTCACACTCCTCCGTCCGCGCAATTTTCTTAAAAAGGGAACCAAATTTCTCGCTTCACGTATTAATTAGAGGTGTGATGTTGTCCGTCTTAATGCTCTGTTTACTTTTAATGTAAAACGGTGAGAAGTTATGAATAAGCGACAAAAAGATTTTTTGTTTTACAATAGAGACCTGCTCTGGCTTCGTATGGGTAGAATTTTTTTTTTTAATAAAATACAGTCCATGTTACTCATTGATAATGTAGCGTTCTACAGATGTAAGAATTTTTGAAATCAGTTGAGTAGTTTTTGAGTTTATCCATTAAATACAAACAAAGTTTAACTCTTTTTAATATTCGTATAGAGTATATATCAGCGGTTCTCAAACTATTTTGGCAACGGAGCCCTTTTACAACACTTAAATATTTTACGGAGCCCTAAAATAAAAAAAACCTGGTTACATGTTTATTCTAAGTTTAATAATAATCATACGAAAATAGATAATTTAACCAGGTTATAAAGTACTGTATTGATGGTATTGTAAATTAATAAAATTCTTTATAGTTCTTATTCTTTCTTGTTACGTTCAAAAAACAACTTCTTGTGATGTTCTTATAATGATGTTGATGTTCTTTTGGTAATATATTAACAATATTAGATATTTTTTATTTTTTATGATAATATTTTGACGGAGCCCTCACAGAGGCCTTACGGAGCCCCGGGGCTCCGCGGAGCACGCTTTGAGTATGGCTGGTATAGATAAATAGTATAGAAAACAGAATCGTTTTTTGAAACAAGATTTTATCGAGAGAATCGAGAAACGAGAAATAAGCCTTGCAAATCGTAACATTACATCTGGCCACTATTACTTTGGCAGTTATTAAAAATGAACAGCCATGACTCAATAAAGTTGTTATAAAAAATTAAAACGTAAATTCGACAATAGAAAGTGAGCTATAAAAAGCACCCGTTTTGAATGCGTTCGAATTTTTAATGAAAGCTCCCATTCTGTTATGGCTGAGCACGAGCGCTCATTTCCCGCGCTTTTTAACACTTTTTTTTTTTCCCGCGCATGTACCTACTCCGTGCACACTGCATAGATGTAAATAAAGCTGAGTATAATAAGGGCGCATTCAAACCAAACATGAAATTCGCTATCTACTTGATTATAAGGTGTGCGCGAACATTCAGTTGAAAGAGCAGCGTAGAGGTAGTTATTAGCCGCCTCTTGATTTATTTTCATAGAATCTGATGTAAGTGCGCTCACCGCTCAAGAGTTGAAGCAGCACCGCGGCGGTGTTGTATCGGCGTCGATGAACTTGAAAATAAATGTAAAAATGTAGATTGAAGATTTATCCGAATTCATGAAGTTACTACTTTCTTTGATGTGAGACATTTTTTGAGGGGGGTCAAACCGGCTGTTGGCGTGGCGACTCTGACGTCACGCTTCGCCCTATATATCTTTAGCCTATGCAGTGTTGTCATTTTTTTAGTAAATTGACACGGGTGTCATATTCTAGATTCTAGATTTCTCAATGTGGTGATTACGAAAATTATGTTCATTTTCAATTTCAAGATGGCGAATATTAAGTTTTTGGATAAATCGACATGGGTGTCATATTCTAGGTTTCTCGGGGTTTCTGACTATGAAAATGACGTTCGTTTTTAAATCTAAGATGGTGAACATTACTTTTTTGGATACATTGACATAGGTGTCATATTCTATGTTTTTCGAGGTGCTGATTACGAAAATGATGTTCATTTTCAAATCCAAGATGGCGATTGTTAATTTCTTGGATAAATTGACATGGGTGTCATACTCTAGGTTTCTCGGGGTGCTGATTAAGAAAATAACGTTCATTTTCAAATCCAAGAATATTTTTTTCTTTAAAATAAGAATATCTGCATATTTTGTTTTTGATTATTCCATATTTTTTGAATAAGCGATATTTATTTTCTATAATAAACCATGCGTTCATGCATATTTTCTACACAACATAGTTTCGAGGTTTCACATCTGCCATGCGTCCTACGACGCGCAATTTTTTATGAAAGAAAGGTCTGCGACAAACTTTGTTTTGCAATTGGTAACTGATAAAAAAAAATTAAAAATTCTGAAATATCTACGTCTTGACACACGTAAATCTTGTATTATTTGTATTTTATTCCTAGTTCCTAGTAAAGGTTGAAAAAAATTTGTTTCTTATAATTAGTATAGTTCTTGTAATTAGTGTGAACTTACATCACTTTAAAGAGTTGATTTTCAAAAAATTATAAACGGCAATTTCAAGTAATTCCAATAGACTAAATATTTTTTTAGGTGTGCGAGTTCAAATATTTTGAATTTCTATAAACGGTTTTTCACCCTTTTCACTTTCTGTAGAGATGATTTTCCAAAGCCTCTTTAGTAATGCATAACAAAAGAAAACTGTCCAAACATTGCTTTAGCGTCAGTGATTTCGAGTTTGCGCAGGGCCGGCCCGTTCATATAGGTAAACTAGGCGACGGCCAATGACGCTCATATTAGGGAGGCGGCAATCGGCGGCATCGAAATTGAAAATGCAGTACATTTTTTTATTTGCAACTTGAAAATACTCTCAATTTCTTACGCGTTTTACAACCAAATATTTTTCTTTTTTGCGCCGTACGTAGGCCGAATCGTTGCAAAAATTAAGGCAAGAAAAATAAAATTTACCTCTGTGATCTTACCGGGCCTAAAGTTTTTTTTTAAGTTTCACTCTTTCATACAGCAAAAAAAGGAAGGAAATAAGAACATAATAATATATAAATCCGTATACCGGAAGGTACCATCCTAAGTCCATTTTTTTTAATTTTCACTTTGTGATGTCATTGAAATTTGAAATCAGCATTTTATGATCTCTTTAGTAGTATACTATTTTAAGTCCAATAAAAAAAAATAAAAAACTTATATACTGTTATTACATAATATAACAAAAAAACCAATTTAAATCATTTAGACGTAACATATTCCAAGTTCATTATTTTATTAATTTATAATATTTTTAATAATATCTTTTTGTAATAAAAAACTACCCATTAACCTATTCTCGAACAACAAAAAAAATTTTGCTTGGAAATTTTACAATTGTTTAGTCTAGTGACATTCGTGAATAATGTTCTATCTGAGACTTTAAACGTGTATACTGAATAATTAGCTAAATGTGACTTAAGATTCGTTTGCCTCCGGTATACAGTATTATGTAATAAATAATTTAATTTTTTGATTAAAAATTACGCACTTAATCTGTTTACATTGTTTCATTTTGCCACGAATTTTTTTAAAAGGGCGCTGATCTAGTATTTCGCCTAGGGCGCTATGAATTCTGGGATCGGCGCTGACTTGTAACGATGAATCTGTCGATAAATCGGCAGTACTACTGTGGTACTACTATGGCGTTTATAAACAGCGTTTGAACGTTTAGTGTAAACTCGAACTTTATCACAGAACAGTTTTAAAACAGATAAATACGCTATAGGTACAATACCAATGTATATCAATGTATACCAACGTGAAATTGGAACTACATTTTAACGTAATAAGGAAATGTTTGGACATTATGATAGACTTGTGGGAACGTTAAACACAAATTGGACTTTATTTTTATCCCATGACGGTTAGTAATTGAGTAAAAATAATTCATGTTTGTTTATAAACTCATGTAGGTAGGTATTTATAACATATGGTTATCACATGCATGGGACGGTTCAAGGAACTTCGATGAAAATTTTTTTTTTTTTGTGAATAAGGAGAATAATAACTAACTTTAGTTCAAAATAAGTGTAGCCGTTTTAGAAAGGAATGTTTTAATTCTCCGATTCATGGGAGCAAAGAGATCTATGCCCATACACCCGATGCCTTTAGTATATTTTATGCCCCGAATGTAATTCCAAATTACATATGTACTATTACATACATATCCACACTCTGTATCCTTAACGGCATAGTCAGAGAGGATTGAGCATCAAACATTACGGTCCTTACATACTTCTTTGGCCTCCTTAAATATTGTCATGCTCCTCACACACTTTCGACTAGGTATGCAAATGTTTTTGGCATTTCCGTCAGCTAACAATCTGGTTATAGGATCTTCTTATGTCGGCCAAAGCCAGCTATTCCAAATTAAAAAACAAAAAATAGGAAGACATGCTATTTTGTTATATTATAGTCTCTTACATGACACATCTCCTTAATTAATTACGAGTGACGCGTCTGGAAATAGGAACATGAATTATATTATGCTAGGAAAAAGAAATTGGAAATTATCGTTGATTTATGTAAACAAATGTTTAATATTTGTAAACATAAGAGAAATGCGTTAAATCATGTTTAAAATCAAAGGAAACGTGTCAACTGATAATATTAATGATGATTTATCGGACTTCATTATAAACGTTAATGTCATATATGCGAAAGTGTTCGTCTGCCTGCTGTTTTTACGGCTGAACCGAATTTGATGAAATTTGTACGGAAATAGCTTGAACCCTAGGAAAAAATTAAAAACATAGACTACTTTGTAAGGTTTCCATAGGTAAATGACAAAAACTGTATGCACACGCTAATCTCCGAAACTACTGAACGAATTTCCTTGCGGTTTTCATAAGTAGATTAAGCTCAGCTTGGAGCAACATTTAGGCTTTGTTTCATTAAAAACGGATGACAATGAAAAAAGTTAACATTTAGACATAATTATTAACTCGCCGCTCGACTGTTACAAGGTGTATAATATAACTAACTTTCACGCGAATGAAGTTGCGGGCACCAGCTTGTATAATATGATATGCAATATCCTTGAAACAGTCGCACAGAGTAGATTGTTGCCAAATAGTTTATATTATAATTTTATATTTACGGTCGAATTTCGGCCACCGGACTACCTCTAGTATATAAAAATGAATGTGTCTTTGTATGTTTGTTCTCTATGTGTTTTTAGACCAGTCATACGATTGTGATGAAACTTTTGTGACTTGTTCTGCGTACGCCCACGAGTTTCTCAGTTATTTAATATAGTAAATTGAGATAACACGAACGAAGTCTAGAAAAGCTATTTATTATATGTGGGCGTCCAAACTAAAAGGGTCCAGTAGTGGGGTATTGAGTTAAGACTAGATTCGGAATTTAGAATAGTCAATCTATATCTATCTATATAAAAGACGATGTATGTATGTATGTTCCTTATGGACTCCGAAACGGCTGGACCGATTTCGATGAAATTTTCAGGGAATCTTTAGATTCGCCTAGCGGGTGTTTCTGTAAAGTTTGGTAGCAATCGGATCAGTAGAATTTTTTTTTGTTTTTTTTTTTAAAACTGTTTAATTTATTTCAACTTCACTAACGCCCAGTGAAACGGGCCGGGTTTGCTAGTTGTTAATAAGAATTAAAAAGTATTCAAAATCTTACATATTATATTATTTTTATCAGACATTTAAAGTTGAAACTGAAAAAGCTTGTTTTGAGAAAAAGCATTTTTAAAGTTTGATTGAAAAAAAATCACACTTCTATTTGTTTGTTTCTATTTAGAAACATCATATAAAGTCATTTACTATATGAACTTGTAGATAATTGAACATTAATTAATAATCGATTAAAATCGCGAAATGTCATTTTTCCACCCAACTTTGCGAAACTGCGTACCCATATCTCGGAAACTAAATGCCGACCACTGGACCCTTTTTGCTTGGACGCCCATACATAAATACCTAAGTAAATTAAATTTGGAAGGCAGGTGTATTCTATAAACCGCTAGATTATACGGGTACAAAAGTAGTGCAGTGATACTCAAGCTACGGCCCGCGGGCCGTAAGTGGCCCGCCGAGCTTTATTGGATAGCCATTCTACTTTACTCCATAAGTTAAAACAATTTATTGAGGTACAGGCGTACAAATTTAGCTTACATTATTCGCGTCAACATATATTTGTGAATGGTTGTAAATGAAGTGGGTATGGATAGATTGAAAAAATCACTGATAAGTGCACACGATTTTAATGATTCAATTATTTTTTGTTTAATAAATATTACTAAAAGTCAATGGCGAAAATGTATGACAAGGAGAATGATCAGTGTGCCAGATATTACTCTGACACAGCAAATCGTAACCTTGTGCGCGATCTACAAATGAAATATGCGCATTGTTGCAAAGGAAATTGTCACGTACATATCCGATATAAATAGCTGTAAGAACTAGTATAAGGCATGAGATGTAAACGACAGCTCTATGGCGTAACCATGCTGCACGGTACCAATATAATATCTACCACATAGTCCACAGTATTATTTTAGCAACATGAAGAAGCCTAAGAAGAAGAATTGTAACAATCAGATTTGAGGGAGCGAAAGAAGTATGTAAGGACCGCGAAGCTTGGCGCTCCTTTCTGACGCTACCCCGTTAGGTTACAGTGTGAAGATATGTATGAATGTACTAAAACTCACTGAATTTTTTACACTTTATTTTATTTGTAATGTTGTGGCCCACTTCAAATAGTAATTATAAATACGAGGTCCGAGAAAAAAAAAGTTGAACATGATTAGTGTAGAGAAATATTACAAAAAATATTCCGTACATAATATAACTCGGAGATGAAAAAAAATTCAAGTGTTCATAAGCGAGTGAGATTTGATTATTTACATAATGAAAATGAGAAAAAACTCTTTAGATAGTTCGTCATAAATGATAAAGACATTTCGCAGAAAAATGTCTACGCCCTCCATGCTAACACTGAAAATTTCTGAAAAAATTCAATAAATACGTTGTGCGGTTTTTGAGATATATGATATTGTCGGTAACACGCTAAGCGATCGCAGATATATTCCACAATGCGCTTGATTTCTCTATGATTACCTATATTACATGTTTGACGACGTTGATCACCGACATAGTTTTATTACGGTCCTGGGGGTCGCCAGAATTTCTTTATTTGTAAAGGGGTCACGTATTCAAGAAGGTTGAAAAACACTGTTTTAGATACTTTGTTCACCATGAATAGGAAACGGTGTGACGTCATGCGCAAATTATAAACGAACGACCCTAATTCTAATTTTAAATAATATTTTATAGGCAAGCTTTATTTTAAAAATAAAGCTACAAACAACATATTTTTATACTAAACACGCCAGCCAGCATTTTGTAATCAATACCAAGCTCTTTTGAAGAATCGGTGCGCCTAAAAATACCGAGACCCACATATCGCCCATTATCGATTCCTCGAACAATAACTACCATAGACAAGTCTCGACAGATGGACAAATTGGAAAGCGGCTTTTAGTAAATGGCAGGAATTGGAATGAGAAATGTAACATGACATAGACAAAGTTACATTTATTACTTTTGATGGCAAAGACTTGGGCAGTGAGTGATTGGGGAATCTCACTGTTCTTAGGGAAAACTCCATCTCTACAATCCACGTCTATATTTACGAAATTAGACTGCTATATGCACGTTATCAAAATTCAAACATATAAATTTTCCTTCGTCTGTCTGCTTGTTTGTTTGTCTGTGCTATTCTCCAAAACGGCTAACCCGATTTTGGCGGGATTTTCATTGCAGGTAAAAACTTTTCAAGGTAATATAGAATACATTTTATACGGGAAAATAACAAATTTAACACAAGTGAAACCACATTATGGAAGATGTATTTAGGCAAAACTACTCTATACCATATTATAAAGAGAAAAAATTTGATTGTTTGTTTGTAATAGTATTGTTTGTATATATGTGTAATTGTTTGTAATATACTCAAAAAGTACTCAACAGATTTCAAAAATTCTTTCACATATAGAAAGCCACATTATCAACGAGTAACATGGACTTTTTTTTTTTAATTATCTACGCGTGCGAAGCCAAGGCGGGTCGCTAGTACTTAATATAACTATTCTTTTTAGCTGATTACGTCAAATAGTATTGAGAAATATGACTATGAAAAACAAACACCGAGGTACTAATTCTAAGTGTTCAGTTTTTCGAACGGAACACAAATAATATTTCGTGAAATCAACCAACTGATGATGAATTTTATCAACGGAAAAAAAGGGTGTTTTATAGTTAATAGTTACACAGAATTCAGAAAATGTCTATTCACGCCTTTAGAAATAACGTCAGCGGCGAATTATTTATTCAAGCGTATATTTAGATTATATGTATGTACAGTCATGTTATATTTTATTTTCACTTCATATTGAGCACTGTGTTATTGTTACGTGGCGTAACAACCGATGAATTCAAAAGAAAAAATAGGAAATATTTTATCGTTGTAGATATCTATAGGTATTATGATACTAATAAAATAACGTAGCGATTCGTCATCGCTGCTGAAATAGCTAAGGTTAGAACCTAGAATTATGTATGGACAGCAACGAGGTTGGCCAAATCTTTTTTTTTAAATCCTTTTAATCATGTCAAAAAATCAAGTGCCGCATGTATGACGGAGCATCACTAGAGACCGACTCGAACGATTTGGCTGATTTTTTTTGTGTTCGTAATTGTCAGAACAAGAAATATGTGAAAGAAAATTTTGGAAAACCTACTGGAAAAGTCGTGAACTTGGATGATATTTCTGGGTGATGCCGGACACGAACAGCTAGTTTTTGAATAAATCCTAATTAATCATATTTTAACTTTTTTAGCTAAGGTTTAATTACAATTTTGCATAAAACGGAATGCGCTCTGGTGTGGGGGAACGGAGAATTCCCGCGCGGTGTTTTGTAAAATTTGCCATAAGATTTTTCTACAGTTATTATTGTTCACACTAAATACCGCAAACGACTAGGAACAGAAAAAGCCGAAAAAATAGTTTTATTGTTTTATATCGACATTTACTGCAACAGCTTAATTTTTAAGTTTAATTCAATATAAAAAACGTACATTAAAGACAATTAAATCATTGTTTTTTATTCAAAAAATAATTTGATTTAATAGTGACAGCAGTCCTATAAAGAACTGAAAAATTGTTATATAGAAATTCTAAATCTCTGAGGTAAGTTACCTAGAGTTACAGACTGATTTAAGGCGACGCATTGGAAATTTTGAGGGCAGGGATGTCCATTTTTCTAAGTGACTACCAAACGTATGAAAGTGATAATTGGTAACCTTCTTTAGAATTCTTCATTTCAATTCAATGACTTCATTTTGGCAGTTGCGATACACGATTGGTTTTGTAACACAAAAAAATATCAAAGAATGTCAAATATCAATGACAAATTTAATTATATAAGTATGTGTGTCGTATTTAGAAAGTTTTGATATGTATAGTTATTTTGTACATTTCAGTGTTTTTTGAAGGCAATTTAATTTTTTTTTCAAATTTTTTTTTATTTCTCCCTTTTGAGTGACTTTGGCCTAAATAAATATCCAAGGCAGGTTTACAAAATTAACTTCTTTCTAATTCTAAAGCGCAACGACATACAAGAGAATCGTCAATATAAATAGAGGTTATAAGTAGTTCAGAGTTGTTTGGTGTTATTTGGTGTATCTTCGAAATCCAAGCTCCGATACCGGTGAAATTTAAATGGAACCACCTCGGAAGTATACCCTTTAAAAGAAATAATAATATTTCGAAATCGGTCCACAATTGACGAAGTTATCGGTTCAATTCAATTCAATTTTATTGGTTTGTGATTAGTGATTACAGATTGTATGTACATAGATAGTAAGCAAAATAAAACAGTCCTCTGTAATCTGCTAAAAGCGTACAGACATACATGAAAACATAGGTTAACATACATAAAAAAATACATACAGACGAATATAGAATTTCTTCCTTTTTTTGAAATCGGTTTAATGGGTGCAGTAGTGGTTCCGGAGATTGTAAACAAACTTAAAAATCCACTCTCTACTTATATCATAATATTAGTATAGACACAGATTAATTAGTTTACTGTATAGATATAGCTATATAGATTGTTAAATAGTTATTATGTTTAAACTATATCTTCTCTAAATACGTAGTATAAAACGACGTCGCACGCAACGGATTTTGATACGGTTTTCACTATCATTTAAATAATTTCTTCCGGAAGGTTTTAGTATAGGCACAGATTAATTAGTTACTAACGTAAAGTATAAGTTACATTATAATAGTTCCCAATCGGGCGAAGCCGGGGCAAGCATTAGTTCTATTATATTTAAACTATTGTATTACAATTGAATTGAGAAATAATAAATCTATAGTAGAAACTATTAATTTTAATATTTTACTTATTATATTTAAAAAGCAGTTACGTACATAGCTTGAATTACTAATAACTGTTGTATTTACAGTTAATAATTTATTTTATATACAGAGCGAAAGTGAGTGGTAAAAGAAGCCAAGGAAGACCAAGGCTGAGTTATGAAGATCAAATAGCCAGTGTTAGCGGATGGAAATGTCAAAAGCTCTCACATACCTAGGCGAAAATGTGTGAGGAGAATGATGAGATTTGAGGAAGCGAAAGAAGTATCTAAGAACCGCGACGCTTAGCGCTCCGTCCTCTCTGAATACCCCGTTATGGATACAGCGTGAGGATATGTATGTATGTTGTATTTTAATATATGTATACGTGTATATTTCCCATTGAATAGTACAGAATAAATTATAATCCGTTATAGGCTTTCAGCTCGGTAAACACGCTACTGCCATGGCCATAGGAAGTATCGTATATGGAACAGATACAGGATATCCGAACGCAAATAAAATGGTAATCGTTTTATTTGTAATAACGATAGCTGTGGCCCACGACTTCGTCCGTCGTGGAAAACGGCATAATATACACTATACAGCTTGTGTCCACCCCGAAGGTCCATTCTAAATATTGGTGAAAGAATTTTTATATCGTATGAGTAGTTTCGGAGGTTACCTCCTAGATACAATTTTACAAGCTTTATCTCTTTGTAATATTAGTTTAGATAGATATAATTTATAGGTATAATAATACTAGTTGTAACCGCGACTTCGTCCGCGCAGAAAAAAGTTCCATGGCTTTCTGGTGACAATTCCCGTACAAAATTACCAATTTCGATTTTTTGTCTGTTACTTTAAGTTTATCCTAACTTTTTTTTCATAAATCACCCTAGATTGAGGCCAACAAACATGCACATCGGACGAGCTGTTTTCGAATTTTTGCGAGACTAACGCACGGCAATTCATTTTTATGTACATATATAGCTTATTTCACATTTATCATTATCACTTCCTGTTTTATGATGAATTTTAGGGACGCTTCTGAATTTATTCGATCCGATCCATTAGAATTGGATAAAACGGAGAGAACTCGTAAATTAGAAAAAATCAATCATCGCATCATCTAGATTTTTGGTGACAACGAGATAAGTGAAGTTTGCTTTTTATTTATTTTTGCACTTTTCTTGCTGTCGAACTGAGAGAGAAAATAAAAACGCTGCTACAAAACTAACAAAAGAAATGAAATACCTGTATTCCTTGAATTCATTGCTAAAAAAAGAATAGTCTTTTCTAACTCCAGAAATGAATTAAAGTAATTACGGTTACGTATTTCAAATTATTTACAAGTTTTTGATGAATCTATATACAAAGACTTAATCTACAGTCGAGTCTTTTTTAAAGTTTATTATTATTTTAAAGTAGAACAGAGATAAGTAATGTACTGCGTTGAAGAAGAATGTCCAGAATTTATCTGCATTAGAGGATCTAATTACAATTTAGCTAATAAAGATTTTGCGTATTCCTCTCTTTTATCCTGCTACATCGGATCCGGAATGAAGTTTTAATTATTATAACGTAGTTTAAAGTAAGCCTATCCAACCTTATGTGGATACTTATTGGGTGTGAAGGCTATATACAGACGGCGGTAGGGGACCGCGCTTCATCAAACTCACACGGAAAAGTTTGTATCATACTAGGGCATATATAGTACAGCTACAAACTGAATACGAGTACATCATGGTCACTTACGTAACGATCTACAGTTATTAGAAAACTGCAACAAAGCTTGTTTGTACGTCTTCTGTATAATAAAAGATGAAATTGACTCACTGACTGACGCATCAATGCACAGTCTGAACCACTGAGTCAGAAACTTGAAATCTTTGTATAAAGATCCCTTAAATTTCGAACGCGGGTATTAAGAAACGATTTTCAGAAGTTCAATCCCTAAAAACTTTAAAAGAGATAGTATATCTATACTCGTACTAATAAATAGGTAAACCTTGTTTGTTTGTATGTAATGGATAAAATCAAAAACTACTCAACTGATTTAAAAAATTATTTCACCTACAGAAAGTTATAATCATAATCGTTAACAAATGGCTACACTATTATTTTGAGGATGTTGCTACTTAATAATAATATTATAGTATTTTTACTATTAAAAATACACGAGCTAACGAAAGCACATCTTTTAATTACATCTGCTGTCAAAATGAGAATGTGTGTAATGTAATTTGTATAGTGGCGCTAAATCTACCGCGAAAAGTGCATTTTACGGTCATAGAATAAAAGATACGCAATCGTCATATATGATTTCGATTTTTTATTACAATTAGCCACCGGTCGCGCAGTGATCGTGTGGCTGTCGCTGTCTGCAAATTTTCAGGTAATAACCCTGCGGAGCAATGCCTGGGACTTACGACTTGGGTATCGTAATCAATAATCATAAGCCTACCCCAGGGGTAGGTAAGTAGGTAATAAATTAGTATCAACGGCACCAAACCTATCATCTTTCCTTACCGTCGGTCGGGGTTTAAAAATAGTTCTTGCCAGGCGACTAGATTTTGCTACCTATAAAAAGCAATTACATTTGAAAAGAAATAAAAAATCCAACCTCGAGACAGGCGATATCGATTACTAGAAACGTCATGTCGATGACCTCTCAATCAATTGGCGAATGAAGCTGTGTGAAAATGCAAAATGGCGCCTGTAGGGGACCCTCCGATTACCCTTCTGCGATATGAGTTAAAATTACTAGAAGTGATCCAGTGACACATTGTATGAGAGAACTATAAGTACATAGGACTGGCTCGTTGGCGCGGTGGCAGAATATGTCTTCCCGAGGTTCCGGTTTCGATCTCCGATCATATCAATTTAGGAAACAACCTTATCTAATTTGACTTATAGTCTGTGTGTCACTGGGAGCTCCCCCGGTTCGTTGTATGGTATCCATAGTAATAGCGTATATGCTCATTTTGAGGTCACACAATTTGTATTCGCTGTGCGAAGTGCATGGTGTTAAGTTACCGAGAGTACTGACGCTTAAACTTGTTTCATATGGTGTTAATGTCACCGATGTTGACGAATTGATGTGGGCTCCTATCAAATAACTATTGCCATTATTTCGTAGCTCTTCAACATTTCTTACATGATATCCTTAAACTAATTTATTTCCTTTCACCACAGTTTGAAGTTTAAAACTTATATTCTGTTTTAACCATAATACCACATACCACATGTCATAATACCACAGTCAATAATACTAAATACTACTTAATTATGTTTTTCCATGTACTCGACACTATTGTGACACTATATAAACTGAATTATGGTTTTATTTAGATTGTGATTTCTTATCTAGAGGTATACTAATCTAAACTAATATTATAAAGAGATAAACCTTGTTAGTTTGTATGTAATGGAAAACTCAAGAACTACTCAACCGTTTGCAAAAATTCTTTCACCTATAGAAAGCTGCATTATCAGCGAGTAATATGGGCTGTATTTTATTAACCGACTTGAAAAAAGAAGGAGGTTCTCAATTCGTCTGTATGTTGTTGTTTTTTTTTTCAATGTGCAACAACATAAAGTCTATTAGTTTGGTGGGCTTGGCACCGACTTCAGTAACTGTCAAATTTATCTATATAGGTATGTGTATCGTATTTATAAAGTTATTTTAATTGCACTTGAGTTTTGATTAGTAAGGGATAGTTATTTTATACTTTTCAGTGTTTTCTTTGAGGGCGGTTTAATTTTTCAAAAAAATTTCTACCCGTGCGAAGCTGGGGCGGGTTGCTATCTAATATATAAAAATCCATTGATTTTGTTTGTTTATTTGTATTTTATAGGCTGCCATACCGTTCAGCCGATTGCGGTGAAATTTGGTATGGAGGTAGCTTGAATCCTGAGGCTATTTTAACAATAAAAACGCGGACAAAGTCGCGTGCTTTCGCTAGTTTAGAAAAAAATACAATTGATGATTTTAACGTAGTTCTAAATACAAATTTAAAAAATAAGCACTACCAAGTACGCTAGATCCCATTCCAGCTTCACTATGTTCATGCTTGCCGTCCTTTCTTATCGTCTTAACAAAGAATTTATAACAACAGTAAACAACAATAACAAACGATAAGCCCACGCGATGTATAAATTATAACTTACTCAGACCGAGACACTGTGTTACACTGTGTCACTTCGACGCGGGCACGATGAGACACTGCACGAAATAATCTAGATGGAAATCTGCGAAAATTTAGCGAAAGTACGGAATTCGTTAAGGAAATTTGGGCCCTATTTTCCATATAAATTGAGTGTAATTTGGAACAAAATAAACATATTTGATGACATAATTTGGAGAGGTTTTTGGATATTTCGTGAATCGTGACTGATTAAATAATAAGATATAGCATATAGTCATGACGATGGAATTTATGTTAGATTTATGACCAAAAGTCGCCAATGCGACTGTATTAGCTTTTTCCTACGACTTCGTTCAGAGAAAATATCTAAGCCCTATTAAAATCAATCAGTCTTTTTAGAGACTAATGTTACAACAAAACGTAATAATTAATCGAATCGATTCAATTACAATCGATAAACTAGGTCGACTTCTAAAGTCAAAAAGTACATAATTACTAATACTAATAATAATAGGCGGTTGAAATGTTATCACAGTGAGTTATAACACTATAACGTACTTGAAATGACTCGATAACAGATATTATCAACATCTCTAATATATTATATATAGAAAGCCGTACAATTTTTCAGTAAATGTCAAAATTACAAGCGAAGAGACAGACGTAAAAAAAAAATTAAAACAAATTCAATTCCATATTTGATATAAAAACTGTAAGCTAATTTCACGACACCTATTAAAGGCAGCGTGGCCGAGCGGTCTAAGGCGCTGGTTTTAGGCACCAGTCCGTTAAGGGCGTGGGTTCGAATCCCACCGCTGTCAAATAATATTTTGCGGTTTGATTTATTTTAAACTGTAAATAATGTACTTCATGCTTCAGAAGGACAATTGTCAAAAATGATTGGGGTGCGTTCCAATTCAATTTATTAAAAAGATATTATTAATGTCAAAACAAATAGTTTTCTCACATAAATTATTTACCATAATCTTTTTGATTTCATTTCATTAACCTTTTTCAATAAATTTTATTTCAAAGTAGCTGCGCTCCGCGATTCCATTCGCATTAAATTTCATATTTTTATAAATTAAAAAGTAGCCTCGAGCAGTCCTCTCTAAAGTCCTCTTATAAGTCCTGTTGAAATTGGCACGGTTATTACCGAACTTGCAGTCAGCATGCGATAGCCAAATATCGCACGATATCTGCTGTCAAGCCGAGAATTCGTATAATGTAATTTGTATACTGGCGCTATATCTATCGCGAAAAGTGCATTTTACGGACATAGCGCAATAGACTCGCAATCGTCATTCATGATATTAATTTTTATTACAATTAGTCACCGGTCGCGCAGTGATCGCGTGGCTGTCGTTGTCCGAAATTTTTAGGTAATAACCCGCGAGTCAACCATTTTGGAGATTAGCCCGGAGTCGGCGAACAAATGAACAGACAGACAAAAATTAAAAAAATGCATTTTGGTAACGAGCAAACAGAAACAGCCCTTATGTCGAAATAAAAAATAGGAGCTTTAATTTTATTTCTCTGTATAAACATACGCCATACAGCATACATACATATATCATCACGCTGTATCCCTAACGGTGTAGTCAAGGAGGACGGAGCATCGAGTATCGTGGTATAGATAAAGATCGGCTTTATTTTGTAACACTCGTTTTATCTATACTAATATTTAAAGAGAAAGGGCGAATTTTGTTTGATTGGTGACATCGTGAGGATACGTATGGAATGTACATATGATTATAATTTGTGGAGGCCTGGAGGGTAATCTCCTCAGGAAATTACTCAATTAACAGAGAATAAATTTAGATCGGTTATAAAACGTACATTGATTAGACAATCCTATTATAAAATAAACGATTTCATTTAAGATAAGTGTGCAGGTTTTCTATTTGAACCGAACTAAAGTAGATTTGACGTTCAAAAATACTTCTGACTTTTTGAAACACGGCGCCTATTGGAGAAATTCTTTCTTTCACTATTTGAAAGGTACATTATTCCAAATGTACATAAGCTATACTTCTCCAGCGTGTGCTGAGCGCTACCCTGATCCTATCACAATGGTGATACCATGCCGTGCCTTGCAAAATACGTGTGTGGTTGAGCACGAATTAGGCCGGCTCACCTGGTGAATTACCACCCTCTCACAGAACATTGCCGTAAAATAACAGCATCTACTCGCACTGCTGTTGTGTTTCGTTCAGTGAGTGAGGGTTCCGGTGGCCTATCTCCCCCTACCCATCCTTAAAGGCCAGCAAGGCACTCGTGATTCCCCGGACGCTACGAGTGTTGAAGGGCGGCGGTAATCACTTTCCATCAGGTGACTCGCTTAATCGCTTGCCCCCTCTTTTATAAAAAATAAATTGTGGTTTTGTAATTTTGGGCGGAGGGTGGCTAAAAATGATATACCATCTGTGACTAAATTTTTATTGATAGTGGCGTCAACGTTATTTATAGCATCTTGATGCTCTGTCCACTTCAAAGGGAAAAAATCTCTAGATCATAAAAAAATCTCTAGTAATTAATCAATATATGTTTTGCCTTTAAATTGAATATTGGACTCATCAAAATTCGTATCGTGAATGAGGAAGTCTAAAATAACGAAGAACAGTTACTGAATACGAATATCATGATTATACCTAATAAGGATTCACCTGCAGACAAATCCATAGGCAATTTTAATGGCTTTATGTGTTTCAATGCATCATCAAATGTCATAGATACATGTAGGATTGCCACCTGCAGCCAAATATATATTTTGAGAGGGATGAGAAATCGATCTAGCTAGGTCTCAATTCTGGAAAAAATCGTTTTCTCTGTCCTTCGCACACTTGAAAGTTCTAAACTCTAAACTTTTTTAATTTCGCAGCAGGGTTTACCTTTTCAGTAGCACAGTGGCTAGAGCGTAGATCTACGCCCAGGTACTACAATATAATAGTTGGAAAGGAAAAACGAACGATTACATATATGGTCAACGCACGCCTACGCCTTTCTTGCAAGGACCTTGGGGGCTTACCACCATCTTTTTTTTTTTATTGCATGGCGCACAGTTTAGCGCATTTCCCAATGTCACGTATTAATAAGTAGAATCACAAGTAAATTAGTTTTTTCATAACGTAAAACTACTCCTCCAGTAGTGATAGTAGGCTTTACTTAAGTTATAAAGGACTTCTTAGAAGAGCGTGAGAATTTCAGCTACACATGTTTTTTAGACCTACCCCATTCTTTTCACTTACACAGAACTTTAAAACACAATATACTATCACTTTTGTACTTTAAAACTCCCAAAAATGTAAAAAATAGAAAATCTAAATAAAATGACAACCTCACTTCTCCCGTTCCCGCCACAAATTCACCACCATCTCTTATGCTTATATCTTATAAAACTTATAGTATTATTATTTTAGTGTTACTTGACATAGAAAGCACAAAATTCTGACAGTAGGTTAGTTATTAGTTTTATCATTCGACATTCAATCATCAGTAGGCGAAAGAAATACTAAGAACCGCGAAGTTTAGCCTTCAACCTACTTTAACTACCCTATAAGTCAAGTCAAGAGACGTTTAAATAATAAAGCTAAGTAATGGTGGTAAGCCCCCTGAACTCCGTATTAAATAACTTATGAGTTATGACTAAAATTTTAATAATTTCAGAAAATGTAAAGAACAGGTAAAATAACGAGTCCTATTACATACACCTTTGGAAA
The DNA here is from genome assembly GCA_907165235.1 of Zeuzera pyrina. Taxonomy (NCBI): domain Eukaryota; kingdom Metazoa; phylum Arthropoda; class Insecta; order Lepidoptera; family Cossidae; genus Zeuzera; species Zeuzera pyrina. The sequence goes on along the minus strand of OU015646.1, from coordinate 7,041,533 downwards.
TAAATTTCACACAATTATTTATCTATCCACATATAATAAACAAAAATGAATTGCCACATGTATGAAAGAAAATTTTGGGAAAGTCCACCGGACCGGTATTTTCGGACAAAAATCTTAATTTAAAATAGTTAGGTGTGTTGGAAACATTCAACGTCCCACCCGAGCGAAGGCGGGGCAGATCACTAGTCATATTATAAAAAAATATGATACGGAACCCATTTACATGCGAGTCGAACTCTGGTTTGACCAAATATTTAAAGATGTCTGACCAATTAAGTCTCAATGTCACAACACGATGACGACAGATGGCTAATCTATTATTCTAACCATGAATTCTTTTATAACGTGACACTAATGACTTACCTCAGCTTCGATCGTTTTCAACCATATTCTCTATTTTTGAAAGGACAATGAACTTTAGGTATTGTTACCTAACAATTATAATTGTGTTTCTTAGAAATCGATATCCGACAGACATACGAGGCAGCACGCTCACATGTTCACGACTCAAGTTGAGGCGCTGCAGCTATAGAAGTATTTTCAAAGAAGGAAAAAATAAGCAGTCACTGCCGACAGAAGTCAAAACTTAAAACTAAGAAATAAGGCTAAAAATGATTTTGTCGTGTCAATATTTATCATACTAGCGACCAGCCGCGGCTTCGCACGGGTAGAAATCATTTGATAAATAAAATACAGCCCATGTTACTCGCTGATAAATTGATAATCTAGCTTTCTCTAAGTCAAAGTCAAATCAATTTATTCAAGTAAACCCAAATGTAAGGTATTTTTGAATGTCAAATCTGCTTTAGTTCGGTTCGAAAAGAAAACCTGGATATTGAGAAGAACCGACAAGAAACTCAGTCAGGTATAATTTTTTCAACATCATTCTACAATAGTTATTTAAAAATACAATATCCATAAAGCCAGTTCTATAAGTGAAAGAATTTTTGAAATTGGTTGAGTAGTTTTTAAATTTATGCATTACATACAAACAAAGTTTACCTCTTTATAATATTAGTATAGATATAGACTATAGATATTGGATATGTCTATTTGTGCGTCTGTCCGTATGTCACATGCAGTTAATTCTGTCATTTTTACGCCTACTGACTTGAGATTTGGTATAGTGACATAAATTGGCAACCCAAAACACAGAAATTAAAAACAAAAACTTAAACAATGGGTAACTTTTTGGCGGTATTTTTTTATTTAGATTTTCTATTTCTAAAATTTTTGGGTGTTTTAAAGTACAAAAGTGAGAGTATATTGTGTTTTAAAGTTCTGTGTAAGTGAAAAGAATGAAGTAGGTCTAAATTACATGTGTAGCTGAAGTTCTCACGCTCTTCCAAGAAGTCCTTTATAACTTCAGTAAAGCCTACTATCACTTCACTGGAGGAGTTTTACGATAAGAAGAAAAAATGAATTTCGAACGTGTTTCATGTCGATTCTACTTATTAATACTTGATATTGGAAAATGCGCTAATCTGTGCGCCATGCCATGAGGAAAAAAAATTAAACAATGAGTATTTTTGATCCAATTTTATTATGATTTTGTCCCAAATTGCTACAGCGACACGTTGATCTGTTGCTCGCAATTTAGTCCGCGTAAAATATTTAAAAAAAATAGACTACTCTCTTTCCCAGAGTATACCTAAGTATCTCCATACCAAACATCAAATTCGGTTCAGTAGTTTAGCGGTGAAAACAACAGACAGACAGCCAGAGACATTTCGCATTTATAATATTATTAGTATGTGAATACAAATATGAAGCCAATTGTAATAAATTGAGTGTAATTTAACACAGGGGTCATTAACATTCCTTTAATAAACAACAGTGAGGTATTTATAGCTCAAAGTTGAATATCCGTCGTCATATGTAGATATCGAGCGTATTATGCAAGAAAATCTAATATATAAAATTCTCCTGTCACAGTTTTAGTTACCATACTCCTTCGAAACGGATTGACCGATTTTGATGAAATTTCATATGTATATTCGGTAGGTCTGCAAATAGGTTGTTATCTATTTTTTATACTCTTTAAGTGATAAGGGTGGTCCACCCCAAAATTTTTTTTTATTTTTTGCAATAATTTTTATTTTTATTTTTTTATGATTCGGCATTGAAAAATACATACAACGGGCAATCGGGCAAAACAACGTTTGCGGGGTCAGCTAGTATCAATATAAGTTTTAGATTACACATGTAATTTGAGGAAATAATACAAATGTGGTTGATAAATAATAATAGTTCCGACAAAAAGGATTAGGAAATTTTTGGTATAGAAATTGATCTATTCGTATAGACCAGCCATTCCCAAAGTGGGCGATAACGCCCCCTTGTGGGCGCTGCAGGCCTAAAGGGGGGCGGTAAGAGACCCAGAAAAAAATGGGGGCGTTGTGTAGAGGCCTGGGGGGTGATTTGTAATTTCATTTAGCTAGGAGGCATCTTAGACAACGACTGCATGAGCTCTCGACTCAGTAGACAAAATAAGTTTGGGAACCAGTGGTATAGACTGTAGATGATCAGTAAATCGCCGCTAAAGTCGTTGATTTTCATAACGCAGTTACAAATTCATCGCTTTGTCGAACTCCTTATTCGTAAGTCTATTCGACGAAGCATTAGCGATGCGTGCCTCACACGAACTACCATTCGTAAATACGCGCGAAATTCGCCACCCACTAATGATAATGGATGGACACGTCGCAGGAATTTTAGCAGCAAAACACTGTACCTATTAAAAAAGTAATAAAAAATAACCCGATTGCCACGAACTAATACAAATACGAGTCGCTGCACGATGCACGAACCGAATCACGAACTCGTCGTTTACATGTTCGCCTCGCTATTAGTGGAAATGTGTGAACGCTACTTTAGGCCTAATATTCAAATACATACATACATACATATCTTCACGCCATATCCCTATAACGGGGTAGTCCGAGAGGACGGAGCGCCAAGCGTCGCGATCATTACATACTTCTTGCGCTTCCTCAAATCTCATAAATTAAAATATCATAATATTCAAATGTAAAGCGCATATTCCTCATAGATATTCGCGAATGTTAATACTGACTTTAGACATAGTTGCATAATCTTGCAGTAATACTAACAATACCCTGCAATAAAAAATCTTTGTGTAAATAAAAATAAATCGCAGCATGTATGAAAGATCTTGAGAACGGTACTTGGGAACGGCTCGACTGATTTGGCTAATTTTTTTATCGTTTTCGCAATTGTCAGGACAAGGTTTGTTTAAAAGAAAATTTTGGGAAAATCCACAGGAAAAGTCGAGTTGGATGGTATTTTTGTATGAAAAAACTCAATTTAAAAAAATTTGGTGTTCCAAACATTCAACATCCAAACCGGGCGAAGCCGGGGCGGGTCGCTAGTCTACAAATATTGGCAAATGCAAATCAACATAATAATAATAATGAGCCCATTGGAGCGGTAGCAGAGTATAATCGGACTCCGGGTTCGATCCCCGCTGGGTTATTAATTATCACGTAAAAAATCGTTTTTTAAAAAGCCACGCCGCAGTCGCCGTAGATTTGTTTTAAATTGGTAATTACGGTGCTCGAGCGCTCAAGCGGCTTAAGCTCTGGGCTGACGATATTCGCGCGGTAACGGGCAAGCGCTGTCCGCAGCTGGCTAGGGACAGAGACAAATGGACACGTCTGGAGGAGACCTTCACCCGAACAGGCGTTCCTACACCTTTGAAATAAATTTCTATATTATCTCTATTTAATTTCAATTGTTATGTACCCAATATCATCTTTTTAATTTTTTAATTAATCTAATTTGTAATATTTTTTATTTTAATTAAAAAAAAAATTATTCTAATTTATAATGTGTGTGGCGCTAAATCAATTTGAGTATTTTGAATGCGCAATTGATTGTTCAATTTTGAATTAATTTTAATTTATTGTTTTATTTTTTATTATAAGGTATTAATTATTATTATTGTGTTACATTTTTTTGATTGCATGGTGTCGGAATTTATAATTAAGGCTTATTATATTATTATTATTATAATTACGGTGTCATGCAGTAAAATGACTTTTTGTAGCATAAATATGGTCGCCAGCATTAATTTTAGGCTCACAGATTAATCAATAGAGGCAACAATAGCGATTCGCGACATTATATCGTGCTCGATTTAACAACATAGCACGCTCGATCGCGTCAAATTCGTCTATCGCTTACTGGCTGCAGTTACATAATAGACTTGTACTGTGATAATGGGGAGCCGCACGCTTATTACGTAACTTGCAGACAGCATGCGACAGCCAATATCGCACGATATCTGCTGTCAAAACGAGAATTTGTGTAATGTAATTTGTATAGTGGCGCTAAATCAACTGCGAAAAGTGCATTTTACGGTCATAGAATAATAGATACGCAATCGTCAAACATGATACCAATTTTTTATTACAATTAGTCACCGGTCGCGTAGTTCTCGCGTGCTGTCGCTGTCTGCAAATTTTTAGGGAGTAACCCCGCCGGTCAGGTCCATTTAAGAAACGAGCATTTGCTAAACTGGCTTGTTTAGTGCAAGGAGAACAAAATAAACTATTAATATGTGGACAACCCGTCAGCCAGTTAAATGTTTCATATTTAGAATTAAGATTTCGAGTCACATTACCTGACTTTTGATATAAATGCAACTCTGGGACACACCTGCGTTTAGCTATAGTTTATAATTTTTCACTTCACTATTATGAAAATTTGGAAAACGTATTAAAATACTATTACGTAGTAAAATGTTCTCTTTGTAAAATACAACTGAAATTATTATAAGCCAACGCTTTAGTTCAAATACGAATTGTAGGAAGAATAGAACTATTTTGTAAATATGGAGTTTTATTTTGATTCAAATATAAATTAACCATAAACAAAGCAAAAACGAGTAATTTTAGTTGGAAAAATGTTGAACTTATCAAATCCATTTAACTCTATAATTTCGTTGATGTAGAAATGTCAGATAGCGCTATTTTTAAACAATTGTTGTTTAATTTTGAATTGACTATCCCAATCCTAACTCTTCCTAACTAATATTATAAAAGCGAAATTGAGTTTGTTTGTTTGTTACGCTTTCACGCCTAAACCGCTGAATCGATTATGGTGAATTTTGGTATAGAGATAGATAGGACCTGGAGACGGTTTCTTCATTCTTTCATTTAAATTGTCAGGGTAGGCAGTGTCTCTGTGCCTATATGGGACGCACTCCACTGCCTACATATACATCCACACACTGTATCCCTAATGGTGAAGTCGGAGAGAATGGGGCGCCAAGAAAATGAGTCCTTAAGGCGATGCATTGATAAACAATTATTTAAACAAAAATAGACCTTCTGTTCTATGCAAACGTTAGCTTAAGATAAATACAAAAAACAGTTTTTTGTCTTTGTTTTAAAAACTATAATTAATTTAAAAAAATCTAATTGTCATTTTGAGGAATATATTTATAGTAAACTATACAGAAAATTTAGAAATATAAATCGGCCCCGTTGCTCCGAAAAATGTAAATCTCTGTTTTAAAAGAGGTTTCTTTGGTATTTTTTGTGTTACAAAAGTTAACCAAACGTGTATCGCAACTGTTAAAACGAATTCAATGAAATGAAGAATCAGGATACCAAATATCATTGTCATACGTTTTGTAGTCCCTTAGAAAAATTGAGATTTCTGGCGTCAAAATTTCCAATGCATCGCCTTAAATACTTCTTTCGCCGCCGCAAACCTCGTCATTCTCCTGATTGCTCCTTACACACTTTCGCCTAAGTATGCGAACGCTTTTGAGAGTACATAAACTCAATTTTAATTTATTAGAATTTACTTGTATACTTAATAATGAATTATTACTATTTATTAGCTGATGCCCGTAACTTCCTCCGAGTTTTTTATATTTAAAATAGCCTACGTCCTTCCCCAGGATTCAAGCTATCTGTATACCCAAATTCATCCCGATCGTATGAACGATATGGCAGCCCATAAAATACGAACAAACAAACATTGATTCTTACGTATTAGACTAGCGACCCCCCTCGGCTTCGCACAGGTAGAAATTTTTTTGAAAATAAAATACAGCATAATATGTTACTCGCTGTTAATGTTGCTTACTATAAGGTGAAAGAATTTTTGAAATCTGTTGAGTAGTTTTTGAGTTTATCCATTACATACAAAACAAACAAAATTTACCTCTTTATAATATTAGTATAGATTAGTATAGATATAGATTTAATGTTTATAAATGTAATGCACATTTAAAAAAGTCTGTTATAAAGCTTCCAGTAAATAAAGACTAATTACCGTAAGTAGAACTTTAATCTCAAATGGCAAACAATTAAATTAATTAAACACATAAGTAATTGATCATTACGTAACAAACAGGCAAAGTTCTCATACAAAGTACTTCATTGTCTGTGTACATAATTTAGACAATTATTTTTACATGTGAAAGTTATAATCCTTTGTTATATATTACATAATTTTGTTACTTAACTTAGGAAAGTAACAAAAAAGACGCGGATTCTCAAGCAAAAATGTCAAGTGAGAATCTTTCATTTTCGAAATTAAGGATAAATCACTATCATAATATACTAAATTGTCTTATTATTTTTCAAACTTTCGAACAAAAAACTTAAAAGTACAAAATGTATATAAATAATTTGTCTGTTACTGAACTTGTTACTTGTCGGTGCCAAGCCTACCAAACTAAACTTTCTGTTGTTGGACTTCAACTTGGCACCAACTTCAATAACTGTCAAATTTAATTATATGGTATAGGTCACATACCTATACCATATAATTAAATTTGACAGTTATCATACTTATAAAGTTAATTTATTATACTTGAGTTTTGATTAGTAAATAATAGTTATTTTGTACTTTTCAGTATTTTTTTGGAAGGCGGTGTTACTAGGACGTTAAATAATGAACGAACTTGTATTTAATTATATTTTATTGTGCAGTATTTTTAACACACCCATATTTCAGAGACGCCATTACAGAGTACATATGATCCACAGACAATAGACGTTCCAGTTAACACAATAGACTAATATCCCTTAGCAGGCGGTTTAATTTTTTCTCTAATCTAAATAGAAAAATCAGCATGTGGAGTATAGATAGAAAGGTTTTTGACAATGATATAGAGTTACATAGTTTTCAAAATGATTTATTTATTTAAGTTAATAGTTGATAAGATATGCGCTTCTAAAGTCGCCCTATGCCCCCTTTCTAATTTTTACGAAAGAGGGTTATGTTTTTCGAGTGTATGTTTGTATGTGAGTATGTATGTACAGTCAAGGAATTTGATTCACGTACCACTTCAAAGATTTGTTGCCTGTAACTATGAAACTAATAAGCCTTATATAAATTTATACAATCAGATGTAGACTGTAGAATGAAAATGACACCAAAGCAAATGATAAGTTTGCAAATTTGACCTTAGATAGTGATGCGTTAATTATAAATTACATTGCATAAAAACTTTTTTGTCCTTTAAATAATAAAAAAAACTAAGTTTGACGGTAGGTTGACGGTTTTCAAGTGGGTGACATTGTCACTTGTTTGCTAATTGTGAATACACTTTGAAAGTAAACCTATTAAGTACAAAATTGTGAAGTCGTCAATTTATTTTTAATCATAGCCCTAGCCTTAGTCAAAGAGACCGACCGAATCGTACCTGATGCAAACGTGCCCATAACGCTCGCAGCATTGCCTTTTTGTATGGCAAGCGATATATGTTGCTAATTGTTCATATAGATTAATATTATAGTATTTCGATTTCAATATTGATTTTTTTTGCGTTGTTGTGGTTTATAGTGTTAGTGGGAATTTTTAGAATTTTTGGTTATTTTTCACGAATTAATCTTTTTTTTTCGTGTTAAATTGTTGAGCTCTTTAAATATAAATAAAAATTTAAATATATCTTTAAATAAAATTAATAAATTGTTTTATTAAATGTGGTTATGGTTTGTAATTAGGTAAGTACTTATTTGTTAACAATAAATTCTATTCCGCCTGAACCTCCGGACCCTCCAATGGAAATTAATCAATGTAGTAGAACCGTCCGCCTCTTCTGACACAATATTTGTTCATCCATCGCTTACTCCTGGCCCTAAGTTATATGGACATTCTGATAAAAGACCCTTCATAATTCACGTGTCTAGAATCGAACCAGACCTTTCTATGTTCGATGTTAAAAATATTGTTTCTGATGGAGTGAAGGGTGTGAAGGGTGAAGGCCGTAACAAGATCTCCATTGAATTTAAAACCAGACGATGCCAATCAATTTATATCTTTTCCAGCTCTTGAAAATAAGAAATATAAGGCTATTATTCCTACTTAGGTACATTGTTACTAGAACGGTATTGTTAAAGGTATACCTACGGACCTGGGAATGGAGGAATTTGTAAAATCTTTGTATCTCCCACTAAATTGCGGACCTGTTATCAAAGCAAGACGTTTCAATAGAAAAGTTACAGTTGATGATTCTACCAACTGGGTTCCGACTCAAACTATTGTTTTAACCTTCCAAGGTCAGGTTCTCCCCTCTCGCGTCTATCCCTTCCACACTTCTCTTCCTGTTGACTATATTGACATATACTATATTGCCTACTATTCAATGTTTTAGTTGTTGCAGATTTGGTTATGTCCGTGCACAATGCCGTTCAAAACCTAGGTGTTATCGTTCTGTGCAACCTCATTTTCTCAGGTTGCTGAGTTTCCATGTAACCTTCTTTTTTCAGTTCCTTTTGATGTCCTCATTTTCCGTCCTTCCGTGCTGTTAAACTTTGGTATTAAGAAAAGTTTTCCCAATGCTTCTACAACTTTTTCCGAAAATCTGTCCAATGACTGGAGTGGCTGGACAACAATGTACACGGACCCCTCGAAATTATCGAAAATCAGTTGTGTCAACGCTGCCGTTTGGATTCCGTCATTTCGAATTATCCTCAATTATAAGCTTCCTCCTCAATCCTCTGTATTTACTGGGGAACCACTAGCTATCTTAGAAGCAGTTAAATATGCTAATACCCACAATCTTCGTAGTTCTATTTTTTTTTCCGATTGCATTAGTTGTCTCCAATCCATTATTTCCAATCCTTTACGTTCCAAATCAAGGTTTTCAATTATTTTTAAAATCAGACAGGAACTTTTTAATTGTTTTCAAAAAAACTTGAAAATAGTCCTTGCTTGGATTCCTAGCCATTGCGGTATCCCAGGCAATGAATCCGCGGATTCTTGTGCTAAACATGCAATCTCCCAAGGCTCTTCTGACAATTATGCCGTCTACTGTCACGATTTGAGGTCTTCAGCTAAACTTAGACTGACGGAGGCAAGGAACCGGGCTTGGTAAGTTTCTAAATCACTCAAGGGCAAATTTTATGGTGATATTCAAAATGAAATTCCTCCTAAACCCTGGTTTTTCTCATTAAAGATGCGAGCAAAAGGGTTATCTCTACTATTTGCAGACTCAGGTTGAATCATGCTTTCACACCAGTTCATCTGACTAAATTACATATCCGTGATCATTCTATCTGTGTGTGGTCTAGAACTGTCCCAAACTAATATTTTCCCTCTATGATGTTCTGCCTTCGGATATGCTTCGTCCTACCTAGTTTAAACTATTATTGTCCTTAGTTCATTCTCCTTTTGTTAGAATACTCTCTAATTTTATGTCAGTTAATAACATTAAATTGTAGTTTCTTTGTAATATTTATTATAATGTTCATGCATGTGCCTATATATGAGTGATTTAACTCAGTAGTAACTAATGTGTTATATGCGGGATGTAATACATCCTATTTGTGTTTGTCTATAAAATATGTTGTCCTGTGATTTGTCTGTATTTTGTGCTGTGATGTTTTCCTTTTTAGGTGTGGATATTTGCTCAACTCTCCAAATTATAATCTAAAGGAACATTTTATTGACCCCCATTGTGTATTCTCCTACTTCAATTGTTAGAATCTTTTTTATTCAAAAGCTTGTATCGCACAAGAGTATTATTTAGTTTAAATTCCTCTTTCTCTGTTTCCTACTTGCGCTACAAGCATTTGAAATTACTTGATGTAATAGAATATTAGATACAATTATGGATATTTATTTTTTCAGTGATTATCCTAACATCATGCCTATATAAGTAGATAGTTTTTCGATCAATATACTTATTTTATTATATTCATGGATTATAAATAACATTCATCAGGGCAACCCTTGCATAAAATTATTATTTTTGTTTTAGTACAACAGGTTTTGAATAAAAGTTCCTTTTTAAAAAACCTTTTTTTCATTTATAATTTTTTGTTTTATAGTTCTAAAGTACAAAAGTTTATTGTGCATTAAAGTGAAAAGAAATGGAAAGTCGAAATAAACATGTGCAGCTGAAGTTTTTGCATCATTCCAAGCGATTTGTTAACTCCAATACTGCCTACTATCATTGTACTGGAGGAGTGGTAGGGACTTAATGTTAAAAGAAATGAACAAATTTTACATCAGACATTTTCTAGGGGAAAAATGAAGAATTTTTACATGATAAAAGTGCTATAAATCGTAATAATTAACACGAAGGAATAAGACTGCATGGGCATTGTTCTCTTTGCCTCTGAAGAATTGAGAAATAATATAAAAAAATGTCATATGAGATAATATATATGTGATGGGCATAGTGATATAGTTCAGAAATGTTAAAAAAAGAAAAAAAAAACAAATAAATTTAAATGCATGTATGCAATTAGCACATTTGTTCTGTAAATTGGCGATAATTAAAAACGGCAAAACTGATACGGCATGTTAATTTCTGTCTCGCATTGTAAACAAAAAAACGTAATACAACAAAACGATGTATTATGCTGCAGTATGACGTATGACTCATTTTAAAGAAACGCGACATATTGAAAACAAATGTGAACGCGGCCTAAACCTATTAAAAACAAAATAAATTAAAATAAATTAAAAACAAAAAAAATTTATGTATATAGAAAAATACTTACATTTGATTACAAATGACTGCGGCTATGTTGTTCCAAAAACTTACGCAGTAAAAAACCTTGATTCGAAGAAATCCATTTACATAGAACCAAAAATAGAGAAGTCACATCACATTACACCCACGATTTAAACCTTTCACGTCCATTTTGTGCGATAATTTCAATTAATTATTTACAACTCAAATCACATATTATTCTAATGAGTACACTGTTGTAAGAATACGAAACTTTTGATATTTTTGGAGAGTAGATACGTCCATTTGCGTCCATTATCTATTATAATAACATAAATACCTTGTATCTCATGCGAGAATAGTAAATCAAAGGAAATTTATTTAATGAACGGAATTAAAATGAAAAGATAAAAAAAGGAGAAATGTGTATAGCATGAAGGTATTACAGACTACACCATAAAGTACCACTACACAAACGAAATGGCTTCGGTGTTCGGTTGGTGTTCGGTATTACCTCGGTATACATCGTACATGTTATCTACACCGAGTTAGACTGTGTACGACTAACGCGCTTTTAAATTTCGATTTGACAGTCAATGCACCAATCGTGTGGAAGCTATATGGTAAGCCGTAGATAGACGTGGTAATCGCATTTCACTTATTGGTGAATAAATTGTCAAACTGTACGGCTTGTATACTGATACCACCTTGATGTATTGTTGGAAAACTAAATATTTTATAGAAATGTTACCAGGACCTAAAAAATAATCTACCACGTTACTACTAAAAACAGGCGCATGATAAATGTAATATAATTTTCGTAAATATTAACGATATGTAAATAAACGAATTAAATAAAACAAAAAAATAATTAAGAAAAGATTCTAAAAGCAAATGTTTTTAAACTGTAACAGCGGCCTAAAAAAAAGGTTAAGTGCAAGTTCCACACGTGCTCAGACGGATCCGTATTTCATACAATATTTATAGATAGATACATATCTTCACGCTGTATACCCAACGGGATAAATATTTATAAAGCGCAAAAAAAAAAACATGACTTCTGAAAATCTATGGGACGTAAGCTAGGACACAGGAATTTCGTTATCTACGCACTATGCTTTCCCAGTAAACTTAAATGTCTTTACATACTTTTCCAGATTTCATAGCTCGACTATTTTGCCCGTTTCTCCCCTTCTTTAATTCTTACAAATGTATTTAAATACATACATACATACACATACATATCTTCACGCTGTATCCCTAACGGGGTAGTCAGATAGGACGGAGCGCCAGGAGTCGCGGTCCTTACACACCTCTTTTGCTTCCTCTAATCTCATCATTCTTGATATTTATAGAAAAGAACAAAGGGGAAGAAGCATCAATATGTGAAACAAGTTTGTAAGTTACGTAGCTTCTGAGAAAATTTACTAATTTACGGACGGGCACACGGGTTTCTTTGATCGAAGCGGGTTTCTGATGAGATACGGAACCATAAAAATAACTAAAAATATAATTTGAGCTGGAAGAGCGCCATCTAGATATCCCATATACCGTATAGGTTTAATAACTGCGCCATAGATGGGAGTAGTTCTGCAACATTATGCAATTATTTATTTTTGTTTAAAAAAGAATGTGTATGCATGCACTGAGTTTGCAAATGTTCAATAATACTAGTAATACAGATTTCTTGTTTTTATGAGATATAATATGTAAATGCATTTTATGATTAATGAATTTTAAAGGCACCGTCGATAATCATCAACCTTTAAAATTGCATGAATGTTGTTTTATTTCTTTAACAAAAGCTGTGGCGTTAAGTATGATGCACATGGTATAAAGAGTAATTATTTTTTAATTCCAATAACAAATAATGCTATATCATTTTTAACTTATTATTACTCATTACATGTTACCGATTATATTAGGTATTGATATTAATTAATGGAAATCAATGTCTATTTGTTTTTATTCATTGTAAAAATTTAGGACTTCATTTCATTCCCGCTACAATCTTCTGTTTCTAATAACTTCACTCGTAATGAAGTATAACCAAGTGGTTATGGTGTATGACAATGTTTACTCATTCATGACCGAATTCATTAGAATAAATACACCAGTGTATCTATCGTGGGCTTGAAACATTTACAGTATATTCCGGAAATCCACATGTATGAGTATATATATTTCGTTCAAAATTTTAATACTAATGATAATAATATTACAATAACGCATATTTACAATAAATACTTCAAAATAAATAATAATCATAATTATTAAAAACGTAAAAGAATGATAAGTATTTTCAATATAAATTGTAATAAAAGTATCACAAATGAGAGACTTTTTGATGTAACTTACAATTAAACTTTATTTACACAATACACATTTATGCTTCAAGTAGGTAGTCCAAGCAATAAATAGCATTACACTCGTTTTGTAAAAGTTAGGTTATGAAAACTATCTTGTAGATACTGTAGCTTCTTTTCTGGCAGCGTCTTGCAAAAGCTGGGTGTCAACTTCATCAGCTGGTAATTGCACGTAACGGACAACAGAACCTCGAATAAAGCAGTTTTTAACGGACAACATATGAGGATATTTGTCGGGATCGATGACGCTTATTTCAGAAAGTTTTATATTCAGATACTGATCCACAGAATGAAGCGTCCCACATATACTAAGATCATTTTTTAATTCGACTACGACGTCTTTACCCACTAATGATTTAAAAAAAGAGTAAAATAGCATTTTTTGTTTATTTACAACAAGTTAGACAAAACAAAAAGACGCCGCGAAAAGCAGGTGAAATCGACAAACAAACGACAATTTAGAATTGACAGTCTGACATCAGCCTGACGAAACTCCATGTAGAAAAACAGGTTGTATGAAACGTATGCTAACTTTAATGGCGGCTATCTCTGTCTTATTCGATCCCATACAAACATCTCTTTCTCAATCTGTCGATTTGCAATGATCTTTGACATTCTTTTTCATCAGTATATAAGTACTCTGTGATCTGTGTTACTTTCATTGTCTTGTCTTTGCTGTCATTGATATTTATAACTTTTTTCAAATATACGTATATAATTATCGGATTTATAAGTCTGAAAAGTGTAATACAGTGTTCCGTGGTGTTGTATTAAGAAAAATGCATAACAAAACCTGTGCAATATGTCGTTTAAGAGCTGGCCGGACTAAGGATAAAAAACATTTGTTTATGGCGAAATTTCCCTTAGACAGGTTAGTACATATCCTTTCTTTTTATAATATGCATTGTCCCAATACCTTCTTATATACCATTAATTTTAAGCCTTTTGTAAAATCTTGATTTCTAACTAAGTACAATAGTGTAGTTTATTATCGATGCTTACGTATATCGACATACATTTTTAATTTTCATTATGCGAAGTAATTGACGTAAAGAATACTTTGATATTATATGGAAATGTTTTTTACGTCAGTACATTTATGGCGTAATCGTAATCATTCTTTAAATGAAATATCAGTTTAATGAATTCAGTGTTTTAGGCTTGAAAGTAGAACAAACGAAATCTATTTTACCTTTTTAATATTAGGATCCTACTAAAATATCTTGTAACTCTTATTATTACTCACGGTATGTATTTCTTTTGTTTACAGAATCCATCTTTACCTTCATTTATAAATCAAACTTCAAAACGAAAATCATGGCAGAGGAAAAATTACTACGAAAATCTGTGTCACAATGAAGTAAAAATTACACCTCCATTTCATTTCGGTGTATTTTTTTTTGTTTAATTATAAAATCGTGTACTTTTTAGCAGCCAATATTCTTAAAGAGATTATATTAAAAAGAAGAAGGAAACGTAACAAGTCAAAGATGTTAGTTTCTTAATACTTTTCAATAAAATGTACCTATGTTAAATAAAAATAAAGAACTTTACTTAATACTTGAGAGATTTTATGTTTGAATAAATAATTTTATTGCACATTAAACTTTATTGCATGTTAAACCTCATTTTATCGATAAAAAATTTCACCACATGACATCACTATCACTTTCGTAATGTTGGCAGTAGTGTACGACAGGTGTGGAAACGACCATTTTGTTTGTTGCCTTACATTGGTACTTGAGCTTAGTGAGCGTTTCATACAAATCTCCTTCTCATATCTATGCATGGAAGTCCCGACTTATGTTATATGCTCTTTAGTAGTAGTGTATTGGTACGAAACTCCCTTAAGAGAGACGGTAAAGGGATCTTAGCCCATACAACCGACGTCTTCAGTAATAAATAGATAAATTGTTCATATTTTATTTTCAGCAAAATGTCGACGTAATATATTTTAGATGTTTCTTAGAGTTTCTAGCGACAAATATAATTAAGTCTTTCTAATAGGATCCGCTGAAGCAGACTAAGCCACTAAAAAAATATCAGGATCACTACTAAATATTAAGCACTTATTTCAACAATTTCACATAGCAACACAACAGCGTAGATACATGGGATGCAAAACGACGCCAATTTTACGTTACAATATCCAAAGGTGGACATAACTTGGTAATCCGTTAATCATTAATTAACTAATTAACAATTTGCTTTAACGATTAACTTTTAAAATAACTTCAAAAAATGTTAACGCTCTTGTTAACTTCCATTAAACTAAACTTTCGTCAACTTTAGTCCTTTACATTGGTTGTATATGGCAATGACTAAGGAAACTAAAGGACATGGCATGTTGATCTATAGCAACATTTAGTTATATATATTATTTTAACGCATAACATTCAAACGTAGCGTTGTCTCTTTTTGACTTACGGCCTCGTGTGTGTAAGAGAAAACAACAGTACTTTTCTCAAAGAGTAATTTTTTATGTGATATCATTGTAATGTCAAAACGTGCCGGTCCGCCATTTATTGCGACACGCTGACAAGTTCACAGTGTCAAAACATATCAATGGATTTCATATTTTTTAATGTTTCTGTGATTTTGTGCTGGATATTGGAATTGTTTTATTAAAGTAGAAGCTAGCATAAGGCCACAATAATTTCCAAATGTAGTGTGTTAGAATGTAGCTCAAGGAAAAGCAATAATCAACGAAATCTATAATTGCACTGGTACGTAACAGAAATTCATTAATTTAGTCTGATGTCGTATATATTTCAATCGTAATTACTGTGTTTCTTAGTTTACTGTA
This sequence comes from Zeuzera pyrina, assembly GCA_907165235.1. Lineage (NCBI taxonomy): Eukaryota > Metazoa > Arthropoda > Insecta > Lepidoptera > Cossidae > Zeuzera > Zeuzera pyrina. The sequence goes on along the minus strand of OU015646.1, from coordinate 7,025,416 downwards.
TTATAGTCATGTATATTTTTAGTTATTAGCAGTTTTTAATCATATAATATAGTAAATTACTTCATATCATTTTTGTTGTTATTGCAGTTAGGGCTGATCATGTATCTATAATAAAAAAATATCGATAAATACAGGTATCATGTTTATATGTGGTAATTATCTCGTTTCAGATTACCGTCATGTATTATTAGAGAAAAAGAGTGGTTTGACATAATCGGAAAAGAAAATTGAACCCATATGATGTATTCATGATATATATTACGTTATTTGCATTTCGAAGAAACTTCTTTCGATAGAACATTAAGATAATAATTTTATGTATGAAGTATGACCTCGCAAAGGTTATTGGGAATCAGAGAGTGGTATTTAGAGTGGTAATTAATTACTTTTTAGTTTCTTGACCATGTAAATCCTCTATTGTGAAAAAGTAACACGAAAATATTAATTGTTTACAGAATGTGGCTGAATTTTTATTTAATGTTTCCGGGATGGAAAAATCTCATAGTTCTAAATATCTGCTTCTAAATGATGTGAATCAAAACCACGGCGAGTTATTTTTGCGACCAATAAGAACTTGTAGTGGTTTTACTAATAATCCATATGCAGTACAATTTCAAGAATCTTTTAAAAAACGTGAACTTGAAAAAACTTTTCAAAAAGTGTCGGAAATTATTTCATTATTTTCTTGACGTAAAAAAAAACGACAGCGACATGATGAGTACGATGACTGCTTAAATTCAAATCTCAGTATTCAAAAGTTTCATTCAGAAATTATTTAATAAAAATTATGCTATTCAGTTATCTATATCTATTTATATTGTGAATATGTTATTAAAATTTTTATGTACTTAATATAAATATTTTTCACAAACAATAATGTTAACAAACAGTTCTATTTTTCAAACCCATTAAAAATATGTTACTATAGGTACTTTAGATATGACTAGTCAGACATTGGTCACCCTTGTAGTGTCTAGCAATTTACTATCTTAACTTTTAATTTACTATCTTATCTTAAAGGCCGGTATATTGTGGACTTTCTACGCTAGATAATGTTATAAACTATAATATTACTTATTTCTTTACAACGAAAAGAAATAAAATTTGTTTGTTTGTATATACGGGGTAACCTCTGGAAGTACTTAACTGAATTTGAGAATTCTTCGAATAACCACAGTGTTCTATTCCTAATTGAAATATTATTCCCAATTATTGTGTGATAAGATCACTAATTTTTAGTAAAATTAATTATTCTAGTATTTAGTTTATTAAAGTGCTACAGTACGCCATGGCTATAGATTTGGTTGGTCCGTATGTATGTTTTTCATAGCACTTATTTTAATTCTATCACCTCTAGAAGAAGTAACGTTATGCATGTAAAGAAAAGAAAAACATTAAAGGGACTGTGCTATTCTTTAACTACTTTGACCTATGTTCATTAATCTTCAACATTTATGAAAGCGCTCCATAAAAATATGGGTTTCTTTTAAAAAGCAATTTTATATCTGTAATAATCATGGACGTACTCTTAAGTATTACAAATAGAAGTAGCTAAGTAATTTGTTTGTATGTAAAGTTCATTTAAATGGAACAAAAATGATCGAAGGACAGAAAGGGGCTATCCTTGAAGGCCCCTGTTGCTATCGTTGCTAATAACACCTTAAAATCGCCTTAAGCGCAGATTCTAATTATATGCCGATAGCATCGAACTACGCTGACTGCTGTTTTCAGTTTGAACAATATTTCAATACTTTTGTAAAAATCTATAACACAAAAAAAAGCCCTCCCTTTTTCTGAAGACATCATACAAAATGATTTTTATTTCAATACTGGTGCGGAAACAATACTTATTTGAACAACTGACAACGACATCTACATAGTAGATATTTGGGACATCACTAATCGGCAGCCATTGTTTGCGACACTTGAAGTTTAGGTAGCACGATTATTTTGTACTTGTTTCATGTCCTTTAGTTTCCTTAGTCATTGGTATGTTGACATGTTGTTATTTTTTGTGTTTGAATGATGCACCACACCACACTCGTACGTTTGCCGAGTCGAACGGTAAAATAGATATTATGCGAAGTGTGCCTGCAAGTGTGACATAAAACTGTTACGCTAGGCATTGCGTGGGTGCGAGTAGAAACATCAGACTTGTTGAAAATGTTTAAGAAGGGCAACATGCACCTAATGAAAAATTATGATCAGTAATAGCGATTTATTCATTTTACTTTATTTCTTATATTATCAGACCGAATACCGAGGAATATAATTCATACGTCGAAAATCGTCTGCAAAACTTCGGACATATGAGATCTCTGCTAATGAACGACCTAAATTAGCACCTAAAAAAGAAATGATCGAAGCATTGAATAGAGTGACACCTGACGATATAAACAAGCACAAGAAATAACAGATGATACACTTAAACTCGTAGAGAAATGTCATCAGATGAGGTTAGATAATCGGAACGATACTTTGGAATACTAGGCTAGATTTTGCAGTAATACCAGGAAAATATAATTTTAAAAGCAATCTAAATGAACACTAGCAAACGAATACTGTGTACGAAATTATGTAATGGTAGAAAGGCGATTTTCCATTAATTCAACGAAAAAGGCGATATTATCAGGAATAGAGAGCATCTGTTACAAGGTCTATTATGATCGGCGACTTGCAGTCAGCCAAAATAAGACTAAAAATTTATGTCAAAAACTAAGATCATGACAAACATACCAGAAGCAAAAAATCATCAACTACCTGTTGGTGTAGTTGATTATTATATTTACTTGGGCCATAAAGTCACTTTTAGCATGGAAGGCCTAGTGGCAGAAGCCGAAAGACGTATCGCACAAGCATGTAGTAGAAAGGCTACGCTGTTAAAATAATATTTTCGTGGGACTGAGCAGTATTATACCGACTGCTGGTATTCTCGTATTAAGTAGTGCTTCCTGAGTATGGAAAACGGTGTTGTCACTTTCTCAATTGGTAGAGAGGAAAGCTATGACGTCACAGAGATGGCGATTCTTGGTTTAAATTTTGGCAAATAATTCAATAAGTTCTTCACCTATTTGAACGAGTGAGGTGTCATATGAAAGATATTAAAATGCCTACTAAAAAATTAGTAAGAATTACAAGTATAAGTTCAATATTTATAAAGTTATTTAAATAAAAATGTGAACTTAAGTGTTTATTTTTTTTAGTTTGAACAACGCAGTAAAACAATTACATAACAAATGCCCGCAATTAAAAATTTTGATTTCTCTTTCACCTGTAATGCGCACTTTGAATTTTTAAAGTTGAATGATAATTAAATAAATTACGCCAATTTAAAACGAATGCGGCGCATTGCACGGGCACGGGTGCTCGTTCGCTCGACACGATCGGTGGAGCCGGGCCAGGCTTGGCCAACAAGCGATAGTCTAAAGATTGTTAGAAAAATAGTGAAATTGCAATTTTTATTATACAAGGTGTTACACGAGTTCGGGTAATGCTTAAAGCGCGATAGAATGTTACAAACACTGAAACGAAAAGTGCGATTATTTTTGTTTTAACTGCTAGGGTTTCTGAAATAATTACTATCGAAGTTTTACAAAACAATCGACATAATTTCTTAAGAATCCCATCCCCAGTGATCAGCTGTTCGTCAAGTTCAAGGTCATCAACCTCAAAATCATAGATTATATTTTTTCAGACTGGTGACATTTGTAAGTAATTTCTGCCTAAGCTTTCGTGTGCAAGATGTAATTGCGCTATTTGTATTGAACAAACTATTTTGACTTTTTTAGTGTTTGTATGTGATGTTATGTCTGTGTCTTTTGCGTTGCAAGGCTAATAAACGAACACCTAACACTAAAAGATGTAATCAAAGTTTTTTCGGCAAATTATCTTAATTACATTTAGAATATGAAAATTAAAGTACGGATTGTTACGCTTCGGCTTTTAACGATACCGCACTTATTCCATAGGAACGCGTATTATCTAGCTGTTTCACACAGACCTATCTCCTGTAGTTTAATCTTTGTAAATACCAGGCAATTAGAATTTGGCGCTATTTTTTCAAAACTTTTTATTTTTTCTACATGGGTTCCGTATAATAATCAAAATATGATACAATGGTTTGCTTGATATGGAACTTCGTTCACTAGACCAGAAGATGTTTACCAGGAACGACCTATACAGTTTACGAAGAACAAAATAAACAATGCAAACAAGTAATTGAACCCTCTTTGCTCAGCAACATCAATTAGGCATCCAAGTTACATTGCAGGATACTTTGTGACATTTTTAAATTTCACTTTCATATCAATCAAACGCATCAATATCGAATTTCGGAAGACAATAGTTTTCATTTCATTTCGGTTAAAATATTTATCGTATCTTATTAGCTTACGATAGAAATACCGTTGTTGTAGTTGTTTTCTTGAGTGTGAGTAGAGTAGTGAATACCTACCAAACGCAGCAACGCAGCCATTTTTCGACAGGCGAGGTTGTGCGTAAAAGACAAAGGACGACACTTTGAACCTCTCCTCTAATTTTGAATTACTTAGAAATGTACCTACCGTTTTTGGTGTAGATGGTTTGTCTGTTTATGTAGTGACTTAAAACTTTCCTTCATTGATTTTCGAAAGTAATCAATAATACAAAGCAATTTTCTTCTTTTTTATATATCCCTTACTTTACTGTTTTAAAATTAATAAATTCATTTCGCATTAAAATTATTTTGAAAACGGGACCCTAATAGTATTATGGAGGGTTCGATATTCCGGCTTCTCAACAGCTAAATTGCACAATTGCAAAATTGCACAACCCACAGAGCACAGCTAAATTGCATGCTCTCCTGGTATTTGGCTTCCTAAATTAATTTTAAGGGTTCCGTACTTTTGCATGATTTTTGATAAGTATTGTTCATTTAGTTTCGAATCGTAATTATCCGGATAATCACATTTTCAAAATAGTACTACAAAGTAATGTTGATTTTATACATTATTTATTTCTAATATTTACTTATGATTTTTTCTCGTTACTTTTATTTACAATTAAAAACACGTACAATTTTTTCTTTCATAGATGACTGTTTATTCATGGCCATTATTTATTTCTAATATTTACTTATGATTTGTTCTCGTCGCTTTTATTTACATCTAGCGACCCGCCCCGGCTTTGCACGGGTAGAATTAAAAAAAAATACAGCCCATGTTACTCGCTGATAATGAAGCCTTCTAAGGTGAAAGAATTTTTGAAATCGGTTCAGTAGTTTTTGAGTTTATCCATTAACATACAAATAAACAAAGTTAACCTCTTTATAATATTAGTGTACATTAAAAAGACGTACAATGGTTGCTTTCAAATAAAAAAAAAATGAAGCACTCGATACGAAATATGAGTTTGAATCTTTGAAGATTCTATTTTTTTTTTAAATATTGTATCGAGTTTTTTAGTATTCGAGTTTTTTAGGTATTGATTCGTATTTAAAAAATCAGTATCTTAACTCTAAAACGGCAAAAATTTTGTTTTCCCAAAAGATTTTTAAAATGTGTAGTTCCATTGTTAATACGGTTATAACGGGGTCATGGTACTCATCGTGTTAATTTTACATTACTGTTTTTAATCATTGAAATTCTAGTTCCGAACGCCTACTACGAAATCGAATGTAATTAAATTATAAAAATTTAAAACGGGATCCTAAAATGATTAGTTCTCCCCTTTCTTATAATACACAAAAACTATAATACCAAGTTGCACACAAAATATGCACAATAATTTCATTGGTTTGCTTCGACCAATCGCAACTGTTTGTCGGCACCTTTGACTGCCGGAAGGCGGAACTTATTATTTTAGTCAGAGCTCTGAGCTGTTTACGTAAACATCTAATTTCTATTTATTTTAATTGTGAGTGAAAATGTGATAGTACTAAAGGAGACTACTATGACATGATGCTGTGCTCGGAGTCATTAAAGGAAACTTGTGTGCCGCTTGTCGAATTTACGAATATCGGATTTGCCTCAACAAATCAGAAGCAGATGGGAGGCTGCTTCTGTTTTTGGAAATGTTTCGCAAGATGACACAACGTTTGCATACCGCTGATAGTGTTCTCAGTTCTACTAGAGAAGGACTTTCTGTCACACAAATATAGACTTTGAAGAACAGATAGATATAAGACGTATCGCACAAGCATGTAGTAGAAAGGCTACGCTGTTAAAATAATATTTTCGTGGGACTGAGCAGTATTATACCGACTGCTGGTATTCTCGTATTAAGTAGTGCTTCCTGAGTATGGAAAACGGTGTTGTCGCTTTCTCAATTGGTAGAGAGGAAAGCTATGACATCACAGAGATGGCGATTCTTGGTTTAAATTTTGTCAAATAATTCAATAAGTTCTTCACCTATTTGAACGAGTGAGGTGTCATATGAAAGATATTAAAATGCCTACTAAAAAATTAGTAAGAATTACAAGTATAAGTTCAATATTTATAAAGTTATTTAAATAAAAATGTGAACTTAAGTGTTTATTTTTTTTAGTTTGAACAACGCAGTAAAACAATTACATAACAAATGCCCGCAATTAAAAATTTTGATTTCTCTTTCACCTGTAATGCGCACTTTGAATTTTTGAAGTTGAATGATAATTAAATAAATTACGCCAATTTAAAACGAATGCGGCGCATTGCACGGGCACGGGTGCTCGTTCGCTCGACACGATCGGTGGAGCCCGGCCAGGCTTGGCCAACAAGCGATAGTCTCTCGCATTTGAGTCACATGTTAGACTTCTTCGTATTCAGTGGTGTTTCCTGAGTAAGAACAATTATGTTGTCGCTTCCTCGATCCATGGAAGATTTGTGACGTCATGTCACAAATATGGTGATTTTAAATATTACATTTTGTCGATTCACTTAATAATTATTTAACCTATTTGAGCGAGTGAGGCGTGATGTGAAAGATATTTTATTGCCTAACAAAAATACATTGCAATCTTATGTATATATTCAATAGAATGAAACAACAATAAGCTATAAATAGCAATGGTAAAGTTCATTATGCGTTCTATCATAATTATGTTGACTAAAATATTGTACACCTGTGACAAACATCTTTCATACATTAGTGTTTTCTGTCAGCACAACCACAACGAGATGTTATACAACTTGTCTTGCAACTGCAAAAGGCGAACTCCAAATGTTTGAACGATATTGGTCCTTTCGAGGATGTTATATGGCTTAGATGGTCATGCTGTATCTTCCACCCACAAGCGACAGGTATAGGTAACCTTTGGATAGCTGAATCGGCAGTATTTCAGCAAATTGCTTAATAATTTGCCTTTTGTAGGTGGTGGCTGAGCACATGTCTTGTTGTCGGCAGTTTGTCAAATTCCTTTATGTGTTTGAACATGGGTGCTCTCAAATCGTTAACCTTTTTAATATCTTTGAAGGCCCGATTTTTATTTATGTACATTTGGACAACCAACGTCTCTGCCTTTTCGAGTTGCGTGTCAGGGGGTTGATAACATCGGTCAAAATCATTTAAAAACTGAGCGTACGATTTAAATATCAGCCAACTAGATTTTTTCGTATAGCCGGAATAGGCACTAGTGCTATCGCATCCGGTTATAGTATGGTAGGCAAGTAAAGCATTCCTCATATCGGAATCCATGTCTTACAATGGCATGTACTGTTATAAATTTGGGTTTCTTGGATGTTCCAAATTTAATCCATACCTTTGACGGTAGTTTTTCATAAAAATGGATCATTAATGACAGTACGTCTGTGTTACGGCTGTAAGTCTTTCAAATCCATTTCAGTTACAATCTATTCCATGAAGAACAAAACGAGTATCTGCTCCTTCGTAATTAGATTGCGACTGGTCAATGCGTCCAGGAACCCATAAAAAAGCTTCCGAAGGTCGCACTTAGAAACTTAGCAGGGGACCCAGACGAAAAATCTTTATTGGCTACACTCTACGAGCAAAATTTCAGGAACAATACGGACTGGACTATAGACCGAGTTAGGGCTGAAGCCAAGATCGCCTTCAAAAAGGGCAGAATAGGGGGGAATGTTACTACAGTGGTCCTAGAAACAACACACGAAATGAGGCATGCACTGATAAGCCGTGAGAGAATCTTTATAGGATGGGATGCGGTACGAGCGCTGGATTACGTAAACGTTACATGCTGCAACAAATGTCAACTGATGGGGCATCCAGAAAGGTACTGCAGGGCGTCCCAGCCAAGGTGCGGAAAGTGCGGCGAATTGGGGCATAAGCAAACTGAATGTTCTAGTGCGACGAAGGCTTGCGCGACATGCAAGGCATTTAATAGAAAAGAGGCCGGTGGACACGTAACCATGTCAAGAGTTTGTCCAGCGAGAATCAACGCTGAGGAGCGCTCGTTAAATGTAATCTATAATGGATAACAAAAAACCAACAATCAAGATCGGTCAGCTGAACCTTATGGGTTCAGCGGTTGCAACTAAGGAACTTCCAGCTACGGCCAAAAATATGAAACTCGACTTGGTACTGGTCCAGGAGCAGCATGGTACGATAGAGCTAAATAACCTGCTCCAAAAATCAACCGACGCCAAAGCAGGCTTATTTCTGTTTAATGGGGAAATAACGGTGACAGTACTAGACCAGCTCAACAACCAACACTGCTTTGTGGCACATATCTTGGACACGACAAGGGGTGTCGACGTGCATGTGATCTCGGCATACTTTCAGTACAGTGACGATGTGGCCCGACATATTGAACATCTGGAGAGGGTCTTGAGACAACTGTCGGGCAGGAAAATAATTATTGCGGTCGATTGCAACGCGCACTCACCGATGTGGTATTGCCAACCAAATCAATACACCGGTAGAGGAAGAGACGCAGGATACCGCAGAATGCAGGTCGAAGGCTTCATCAGCAGTCACGGTCTTCTGCTGCACAACAGAGAGGGCCAACCCGCTACTCACGTGAACATAGGACGCAAAACCGAAACAAACATAGACCTCACACTGTCAACACGTGGTGTAAGACTCGTTCCCGACAGCTGGAAGGTGCATGCCGATGCAAGTACTAGTGACCACAGGCTGATCGAATACAGAATAGAAGCCTCCTCTCCAACAGCGAACAGCCAAGGCAACGGGGATAAACAGACGCCGAGTTCATACCGGGACGTCGGAGTGGATTGGGAAAGGTTTGAAAGCACACTGCACCACCGGATAGGCTTAATAAATCTCAATAAACCAGCCGACAAAATGGCATTTGAATACTCACGCATTTTGTCCCGTACCGCGGAGGAAACTTTGGGAGTCCTAAAAAAAGGCAAGCCCAGAGGCTATAAATGGTGGAACGCCGCGCTTGTGGATCTTCGCCAGAAGCACGGCAACGCTCGCAGGAGATGGCTCAAGCACAAAGCCCCAACTGACCCGCTTTGCAAGACGGCGGAGAAACTTTTCCGTGATACAAGGAAAGCCTATAGGAACGCAATGAGGGAAGCGGAAATGTCTCATTTTAAAAGTCTCGCGGACTCTGATAACAGGAATCCCTGGGGATCTGCTTATAAGATTGCGTGCGGTACAAGGAGCGCTCCTGAAAACGTAATAAATACCACAAAAATTTTGAACATCAATTCCGTAGATTTCGCGGCATCAGCAACTAACTTAATGCACTCTCTTTGCCCGGACGATGACGCCAGCAGGGACTCATACTATCACAGACAAGTACGAATCATGGCTGCTTGCATCCCAAGTGGCAGTGATTCTCCCCCAATCGCTGCATCGGCTCTCGGCAAGATAATAGAATCACTTCCAAATAAGTCCCCTGGACTCGATGGGATAACTTCAAAAATATTAGAGTGCCTGGAGGGCGGGATCAGCTGAGCTGCTGCACATTATTAACAAATGCGTAACGGAGGGGGCTTTTCCAAAAGTTTGGAAGGATGGTAGGTTGATTGTTCTTCCGAAGGGTAATGGAAAATGCCTTTCAGACCCCAAGGCGTACAGGCCGGTTACGCTCCTTCCGGTGCTGGGAAAGGTTCTGGAGAGGGTGCTCCTTTATTGTACCCCTGGGGTGTTTAATTAATATCCCCACGTCAGTACGGTTTTACCAAGGGGCGCTCAACGACTTCGGCTCTGGAGGAAATCCTCCGCTGTTCTAGGGACACGAAGGGGAAGTACTCTCAGCTGGTCCTCCTGGATATTTCGGGTGCCTTCGACAATGCGTGGTGGCCGATGATCCTGACCAAATTCAAGCAAGGGGGTTGTCCACCTACTACTACTTCCGGCAACGGAGGGTTGGGTTATTCGTCGGTGGCCGCGCATTGTGGAAGTCCTCGACAATGGGATGTCCGCAGGGTTCGGTCCTCGGCCCGGCCCTGTGGAACATACTCATAGACGACCTGCTGAGACTACCTAAGCCGGATGGGGTAAATTTCGTAGCATATGCAGACGACCTAACTGTAATAGGGGGGGGTGACTCCAGGGTGGAGCTGGAGAGACACGGGGGGGGCGCGGTGTTGGGAGAAGTGGAAAAATGGGGGGCGCGCAATCGGCTGGAGTTCTCGCCTGCGAAGAGCCAGACTATAACAATAAAGGGTAAGCTACAAAGAGCACCGCAAGTTAAGCTGTCAGGAGTAAATATAAAAGCTACTTCGCGGGCGAGGATTCTGGGCGTTGTGCTGGACGACGCGGTGTCGTTTGTGCCGCATGCGGCTGAGGTGTCGGAGAGGGCGGCCAAGTGCTTCGGAAAGATGGCGAGAGTCTCGGCGTCCTCCTGGGGCATAAAGTACAGAGCGCTTAGACTCCTATACAAAGGCACGTTTGTCCCCACCCTGACGTACGCGGCGGCACTGTGGCACAGGCGTGCATCGCTACATGTGTTGAGGAGCGTTCTCTTGAGGAACCAGAGACCGGCCCTACTATTGCTCACCAAGGCATATCGGACCAGCAGCACGGCGGCTCTTGCGGTCCTGGCAGGGGTTTTGCCCGCAGATAAGGAGCTGATGCGCGCGGGACAATATGAGGAGAAGCGCCGCGACGGCATAGCGTCAGGGGAGATAACCGCGGTTAAACGAGGGGTTCTTGCGGGTATCTTCGACTTGTGGCAACGGGAGTGGACGAGCGTCGACAAGGGAAGAGATCTGTACAGGTTCTTGCCGGACGTCCAGGAGCGTCTGGAGAGGACCTGGATAGATCCTGACTACGAGGTATCGCAGATGTTAATTGGTCACGGCGCTTTCAGGGGACGTTTGAGGGACCTGGGCCTGGCCAAGAGCGGCAAATATGATTGCGAACACGATAAAGAAGAATATAGGGACCACGTACTGTGGGATTGCCCATTGTATTAGAGGCGCGGAGCAGAATGCTGGACGGGCTAGAAAGGGAACTCCCTGGACCAATCTACTTCGGCGATCTGGTGAGGACCAGGAAGAACTTCTGGCACTTAAAGGAATTTGCGAGAGAGTGGCAGAGGATCATTGCGGAAAGAGAGAGAATGGAAGGTCTCGTAGATAGCGGGAACGGTCAAGGACAGCCGACGGAGTACCGTTTTGTGATGTCGGCCCCAGAAGGGGGAGAACGAAACAACGACAGGGACTGAACAATGAGAAATTTGTAGGGGGGTGGTTAAGCGCCGAGGCGCGTGTCCCCCCAGAGATTCGGCCTTGATAACCAGATGGTTATAGGCCATGGGAGGTGGTGGGTTTGGTCAATGCGTCGGGAAATATTAGAGCACACTGTCTCAAGATTAGCAAAATTACCAGATGTCAAAAGTTCGCAATTTCCTTAGACAAAAATTCGTTCAAGTTTGCTTTATTTTCAATTGAATGTACAAAACGCAGTGCCGGATTAAGCAAACGTGGGGCTCGTAGCAAATTCTATCAAGAGGCCCGAGATCTGCTACGGCTTCTTAAGTATAAAGTGGTAAAAAAAAATTCAATACTCAATACGTTTATTAGCCATCTACAGGTTACAATTTTGTTGGCGTTTAATAGTACAGTAGATCACTATAGGCCCTATTGGTTGATGACAAGTACAAAAAGCCAAAGACGAGGTTGCCCTGGAAATTTACAATAATTTTGATATGAAACTAAGAACCTAAAACTGATGATAATACACAAAAATTATAAATATTTCTTATTACATATTACAGTCTATATTTATTACAAAGTAGATTATATTTTTAGGAATAGCTAATGTTATACTTTTTCAATGGTGTACTTTAAACTATGTATATTTTTTATATTTATTTATCTGTGTCTATTATTATTTTTTAAACTTTACAGAGTCACTTCTAGATTTCACGTGGGCAAATTTAGAAATAATGATAATATTCATCAAAGAGAGATAATATTTAAACTAAAATTTTTAATTTATCCAAATCATCATTTAAAAATTACGCTTAGGTGGAGATGGGCCAATTTGGATACGCAGGGTTCCCTTTTGCGTGGGGCCCTCTTTTGTGCGGGGCCCATAGCAATTGCTACTCTTGCTACGCGGTTAATCCGGCACTGATAAAACGGTCCCATTTTCTAGGAAGAATTATCTCACGACTTGAAATTTTGTGTTCAATTGGAATAGTTAATTGACTTCGGTTTGAGCGTGCTCCAGACTTGATTCAAGCTTTGTTCTAGTGATCGAATACAACATGAACACTTTCGCATTCATTTTGCTTGAAATTTGACTTAACAGCACGTAAAAATGCATCACTGAGATCGCCAAAATACTTTACGCCTTTAGGTTTTCTGACAGCCTGAACCAGCGCCTGGACGTCAAAGTTGCAGTTTTAGCTTTTGGTTCATTAGATAAAGTATCTAATATATTTTCATTGTTTTGTAATAGGTTAGCTAATAATGCATTTGTTGTTTGCCTCAGTCCCACATTATTATAAATAACGATGGAGGTGGTTCATGTAGCTTATTTTGTAATATTTTTTAAGATAAATTGCACACCCACTTTGTACAGCAGAAAACATCTCACGAACTAAAACATTTGTTTCTATCACCACGTCTTTCTTTGTTTTTTGTCTTATAATTTTAAAATATGCAAGTACTTGAATGTAATTAACGAAGTTAACTTTTCAAGTAACGGATTAACTTTTAAATAAATTTTTGAAAATATTAACGGACTTCCGTTAACTTTCTATGAGTCCGTTAATCGTTAAAATTCACCGCGGAAAACATGTTTTTACTTGTTTGGTCGTGTGCGCGTAGGAGGCGTAGGTTCTGTTGGAGTCGCGCAGGCGCGGGCGGTTGATGCAAAGGAGCAAAAGAATGAGCGAGACGGACGAAATTATTTGTTTATTTATACTCGTTCGTTACGTTAGTGTTCTGTTTTCGCTCGGTGAAAATACAGTGACGGTTTTTAAATGTTATTGTTCGAGTACTAAGTTCACGTAATAGAACTGGGTGGGAAACAATTAGAATCGATTGGGTCTGCCAGGTTTCTTGGTTTAACAGTAGATAGTAAATTGCAGTGGGTGGACCATGTCGGGGCATTGGCAAGTAAGCTCGATTCCACGATATATGCCATTAGACGCATTAGGCAATTGACCCAATCGATTCAATTGGGTCGATTGAATCGATTGGGTCATCGTGGAAATTGCGAACTTTTAACATCTGGTAATTTTGCTAATCTTGAGACAGTGTGCTCTAATATTTCCCGACGCATTGACCAGTCGCAATCTAATTACGAAGGAGCAGATACTCGTTTTGTTCTTCATGGAATAGATTGTAACTGAAATGGATTTGAAAGACTTACAGCCGTAACACAGACGTACTGTCATTAATGATCCATTTTTATGAAAAACTACCGTCAAAGGTATGGATTAAATTTGGAACATCCAAGAAACCCAAATTTATAACAGTACATGCCATTGTAAGACATGGATTCCGATATGAGGAATGCTTTACTTGCCTACCATACTATAACCGGATGCGATAGCACTAGTGCCTATTCCGGCTATACGAAAAAATCTAGTTGGCTGATATTTAAATCGTACGCTCAGTTTTTAAATGATTTTGACCGATGTTATCAACCCCCTGACACGCAACTCGAAAAGGCAGAGACGTTGGTTGTCCAAATGTACATAAATAAAAATCGGGCCTTCAAAGATATTAAAAAGGTTAACGATTTGAGAGCACCCATGTTCAAACACATAAAGGAATTTGACAAACTGCCGACAACAAGACATGTGCTCAGCCACCACCTACAAAAGGCAAATTATTAAGCAATTTGCTGAAATACTGCCGATTCAGCTATCCAAAGGTTACCTATACCTGTCGCTTGTGGGTGGAAGATACAGCATGACCATCTAAGCCATATAACATCCTCGAAAGGACCAATATCGTTCAAACATTTGGAGTTCGCCTTTTGCAGTTGCAAGACAAGTTGTATAACATCTCGTTGTGGTTGTGCTGACAGAAAACACTAATGTATGAAAGATGTTTGTCACAGGTGTACAATATTTTAGTCAACATAATTATGATAGAACGCATAATGAACTTTACCATTGCTATTTATAGCTTATTGTTGTTTCATTCTATTGAATATATACATAAGATTGCAATGTATTTTTGTTAGGCAATAAAATATCTTTCACATCACGCCTCACTCGCTCAAATAGGTTAAATAATTATTAAGTGAATCGACAAAATGTAATATTTAAAATCACCATATTTGTGACATGACGTCACAAATCTTCCATGGATCGAGGAAGCGACAACATAATTGTTCTTACTCAGGAAACACCACTGAATACGAAGAAGTCTAACATGTGACTCAAATGCGAGAGACTATCGCTTGTTGGCCAAGCCTGGCCGGGCTCCACCGATCGTGTCGAGCGAACGAGCACCCGTGCCCGTGCAATGCGCCGCATTCGTTTTAAATTGGCGTAATTTATTTAATTATCATTCAACTTCAAAAATTCAAAGTGCGCATTACAGGTGAAAGAGAAATCAAAATTTTTAATTGCGGGCATTTGTTATGTAATTGTTTTACTGCGTTGTTCAAACTAAAAAAAATAAACACTTAAGTTCACATTTTTATTTAAATAACTTTATAAATATTGAACTTATACTTGTAATTCTTACTAATTTTTTAGTAGGCATTTTAATATCTTTCATATGACACCTCACTCGTTCAAATAGGTGAAGAACTTATTGAATTATTTGACAAAATTTAAACCAAGAATCGCCATCTCTGTGATGTCATAGCTTTCCTCTCTACCAATTGAGAAAGCGACAACACCGTTTTCCATACTCAGGAAGCACTACTTAATACGAGAATACCAGCAGTCGGTATAATACTGCTCAGTCCCACGAAAATATTATTTTAACAGCGTAGCCTTTCTACTACATGCTTGTGCGATACGTCTTATATCTATCTGTTCTTCAAAGTCTATATTTGTGTGACAGAAAGTCCTTCTCTAGTAGAACTGAGAACACTATCAGCGGTATGCAAACGTTGTGTCATCTTGCGAAACATTTCCAAAAACAGAAGCAGCCTCCCATCTGCTTCTGATTTGTTGAGGCAAATCCGATATTCGTAAATTCGACAAGCGGCACACAAGTTTCCTTTAATGACTCCGAGCACAGCATCATGTCATAGTAGTCTCCTTTAGTACTATCACATTTTCACTCACAATTAAAATAAATAGAAATTAGATGTTTACGTAAACAGCTCAGAGCTCTGACTAAAATAATAAGTTCCGCCTTCCGGCAGTCAAAGGTGCCGACAAACAGTTGCGATTGGTCGAAGCAAACCAATGAAATTATTGTGCATATTTTGTGTGCAACTTGGTATTATAGTTTTTGTGTATTATAAGAAAGGGGAGAACTAATCATTTTAGGATCCCGTTTTAAATTTTTATAATTTAATTACATTCGATTTCGTAGTAGGCGTTCGGAACTAGAATTTCAATGATTAAAAACAGTAATGTAAAATTAACACGATGAGTACCATGACCCCGTTATAACCGTATTAACAATGGAACTACACATTTTAAAAATCTTTTGGGAAAACAAAATTTTTGCCGTTTTAGAGTTAAGATACTGATTTTTTAAATACGAATCAATACCTAAAAAACTCGAATACTAAAAAACTCGATACAATATTTAAAAAAAAAATAGAATCTTCAAAGATTCAAACTCATATTTCGTATCGAGTGCTTCATTTTTTTTTTATTTGAAAGCAACCATTGTACGTCTTTTTAATGTACACTAATATTATAAAGAGGTTAACTTTGTTTATTTGTATGTTAATGGATAAACTCAAAAACTACTGAACCGATTTCAAAAATTCTTTCACCTTAGAAGGCTTCATTATCAGCGAGTAACATGGGCTGTATTTTTTTTTAATTCTACCCGTGCAAAGCCGGGGCGGGTCGCTAGATGTAAATAAAAGCGACGAGAACAAATCATAAGTAAATATTAGAAATAAATAATGGCCATGAATAAACAGTCATCTATGAAAGAAAAAATTGTACGTGTTTTTAATTGTAAATAAAAGTAACGAGAAAAAATCATAAGTAAATATTAGAAATAAATAATGTATAAAATCAACATTACTTTGTAGTACTATTTTGAAAATGTGATTATCCGGATAATTACGATTCGAAACTAAATGAACAATACTTATCAAAAATCATGCAAAAGTACGGAACCCTTAAAATTAATTTAGGAAGCCAAATACCAGGAGAGCATGCAATTTAGCTGTGCTCTGTGGGTTGTGCAATTTTGCAATTGTGCAATTTAGCTGTTGAGAAGCCGGAATATCGAACCCTCCATAATACTATTAGGGTCCCGTTTTCAAAATAATTTTAATGCGAAATGAATTTATTAATTTTAAAACAGTAAAGTAAGGGATATATAAAAAAGAAGAAAATTGCTTTGTATTATTGATTACTTTCGAAAATCAATGAAGGAAAGTTTTAAGTCACTACATAAACAGACAAACCATCTACACCAAAAACGGTAGGTACATTTCTAAGTAATTCAAAATTAGAGGAGAGGTTCAAAGTGTCGTCCTTTGTCTTTTACGCACAACCTCGCCTGTCGAAAAATGGCTGCGTTGCTGCGTTTGGTAGGTATTCACTACTCTACTCACACTCAAGAAAACAACTACAACAACGGTATTTCTATCGTAAGCTAATAAGATACGATAAATATTTTAACCGAAATGAAATGAAAACTATTGTCTTCCGAAATTCGATATTGATGCGTTTGATTGATATGAAAGTGAAATTTAAAAATGTCACAAAGTATCCTGCAATGTAACTTGGATGCCTAATTGATGTTGCTGAGCAAAGAGGGTTCAATTACTTGTTTGCATTGTTTATTTTGTTCTTCGTAAACTGTATAGGTCGTTCCTGGTAAACATCTTCTGGTCTAGTGAACGAAGTTCCATATCAAGCAAACCATTGTATCATATTTTGATTATTATACGGAACCCATGTAGAAAAAATAAAAAGTTTTGAAAAAATAGCGCCAAATTCTAATTGCCTGGTATTTACAAAGATTAAACTACAGGAGATAGGTCTGTGTGAAACAGCTAGATAATACGCGTTCCTATGGAATAAGTGCGGTATCGTTAAAAGCCGAAGCGTAACAATCCGTACTTTAATTTTCATATTCTAAATGTAATTAAGATAATTTGCCGAAAAAACTTTGATTACATCTTTTAGTGTTAGGTGTTCGTTTATTAGCCTTGCAACGCAAAAGACACAGACATAACATCACATACAAACACTAAAAAAGTCAAAATAGTTTGTTCAATACAAATAGCGCAATTACATCTTGCACACGAAAGCTTAGGCAGAAATTACTTACAAATGTCACCAGTCTGAAAAAATATAATCTATGATTTTGAGGTTGATGACCTTGAACTTGACGAACAGCTGATCACTGGGGATGGGATTCTTAAGAAATTATGTCGATTGTTTTGTAAAACTTCGATAGTAATTATTTCAGAAACCCTAGCAGTTAAAACAAAAATAATCGCACTTTTCGTTTCAGTGTTTGTAACATTCTATCGCGCTTTAAGCATTACCCGAACTCGTGTAACACCTTGTATAATAAAAATTGCAATTTCACTATTTTTCTAACAATCTTTAGATTTTTCCTCGATTTTCTAAATAGCGTACAAAGCGCGAGCCGAAAATCTAACATCTCCTTTTGTGATAGATAGTCATTTTATGACTCATTGACTTCAATTCTACCATTATTAAAATTTTTGTCTGTCAGTCTGTCTGTCTGTCTGTATGTATGTCCTTTTATAACTGAAGAACGGCTTGACCAATCTTGATGAAAATCGATACACACTAAGAACATGTGATTGCACTCATGATAGGTTACTTTTTTTTAAATCTATCCCTAAAGGGGTGAAAAGGGGGATAAAACTTTGTATGGGAAATGCTAAACCGCTGAACCTATTACGATGAAATTTGGCTTGGAGATAGTTTAACACCACAGAACAGACACAGGCAATTTTTTATCAAAAACCTAGCCCTTAGATGGTGACAAGGGGGATGAAACTTTGTATGGGAAACGCTAAATCTTGATAGTGAGAGGTGCGGTGACAAGATTTCTTTTCATCAAAAATACATAGGCTACTTTATTTATCAAAAATCTGTGAAAAGGTGGACGGGAGGTAGGGGGGTAGAAACTTTGTAACATAACATAACATAACATAACTTCACGCTGTATCCCCAACGGGGTAGCCAGAGAGGACGGAGCGCCAGGAGTCGCGGTCCTTACACACCTCTTTCGCTTCCTCAAATCTCATCATTCTCCTCACACATTTTCGCCTAGGTATGCGAGTGCTTTTGACATTTCCGTCTGCTAACACTCTGGCTATTTGATCTTCATAAGACAGCCTTGGTCTTCCTTGGCTTCTTTTACCACTCACTTTCGCTCTGTATATTTTCTTCGTCAGTCTTTCATCACTCATTCTTTCCATGTGCCCGAACCATCTAAGCATTCCTTTCTTCATTTTTACAATAACACTGTTGTGCAACCCTGTCATACTGCGTATCTCGTCATTGCTTATCCTGTCCGCAAGCGTGACACCGCACATATTTCTGAGAGACCGCATCTCCACAGCATTTATCATACTTTCACTCGATTTCGGGCATATCCAGGCCTCACTGCCGTACAACAAAGTTGGCACCAACACCGCATTGTGGATGGCCATTTTAGCAGTGTTAGATATATTCACACTACCCACTAATGCGGACAGAGCACCGTTCACTTTATTGCCAGCTGCTACCCGTCTCTCCACATCCAACTCACATCTTCCATCCCTCGAAAACGCACTCCCCAGGTACACAATTTCATTCACCTGTTCTAGACATTTTCCATTTACACTAATCACACATTTCGTTTGTACCGCTTCTCTTTCAAACACCAGAACCTTAGTTTTGTTCACATTCATTTTCAATCCTTTTACTTCACAATCTTCTTTCATACACGTGACTAGTGTCTGCAACTTTGCTTCTGATGGTGCTATTAGCACAGCATCGTCAGCGTACAATAGGCAGTTTACCATTGTGTCACCACATCCCATACCACTCATATTACCTTTCAATCTCTGGAGGCAACTGTCCAAATACAGCACGAATAGCCAGGCAGACATCACGCAGCCCTGTCTGACACCAGAACAGACTTCAAACCAGGGCGACATGTCACCGTCTATCCTTACACAGGCTCTGTGGTCTCGATATAATGACCTCACAGCCTGCAGTAAGGAGCCCTCCACGCCATATTCAGGCAGAAGACTCCACAATTTCTTCCGCACTACTCTATCGAATGCTTTCTCTAGATCCACGAAAGCGCAGAAAACTTTCTGACCTAAAGCCAGAAACCTTCCCACGATAACGCGAAGCGAGAAAATCTGATCCATACAACCCCTACCGTTCCTGAATCCACCTTGCGCCTCCCACAAATATCTTTCTGAAACGCCTTTCATACGTTCAGTCAATACTTTAGTATAGACTTTACTCGCTAAGCTGACCAAGCTGATGGCCCTATAGCACGCACAGTCTAGGGGTAGGAACCTTTCCCTTTATATAGAGGTACTATGACTGCCGTGCGCCAGTCCTCTGGAACCTCCCCCTTCTGCCAACAAAGGTTGCAGAGTGCACAGAAGGCATCCCAGACCCTAGGACCACCATACTTGATCATCTCAGCAGTCACCTCATCAATTCCAGCAGCCTTTCCACATTTCAAACTTCTTATCACTTTCTCAATCTCTTTCATACTAATGGCATCCTCCAGTCCCTGGCCTGAGTGTGGCAATTCATTAGAATCGCTCTCAGTATCAGAGACGGAGTCGCCACTCTCATATAGTTCTCCATAGTATTCACTCCATCGCTGCAAAACATCCTTTTTATTTGTAAGCAGTTTGTTTTCTTTCGAACGCACTTTATTCATTCTGCAAGGTGCCGGACCACTTCGGATTTTACGTACTTCTTTCCAAAATAATTTGGAATTTTCCTCGAAGTTGTCCGACATCTTGTTTTCATCTAACACCCTACACCTTTCACGCTTCTCTTTCACTAGTGCCTTCGTTTCTGCTTTCTGCAGCTTATACCTGTCTTTCATCAAATTTTTCATACCACAGTCATTAGTAGCAGGTAGTCTCGCCATGCTTTCTTTTTCTTATACACAGCCACTTTCACCTCATCATCCCACCACACATCACGCTTTTTGCCGTTCCCAATCTTATTCATTCCACACACTTCTTTCGCAGCCTCAACCATACTATCTCTAAGGTTCTGCCAGCATTCTTCAACATCCTCGCTCAACACTTTCAATCTATCATCAAGCTTACTGGATAATACCCTTTCATATTCATTCCTGGTGGTCGCATCCTGCAGTTTCCAGCTTTTAATGCGGCTAACCGCTGCAGGTTTGGACACTACGCGATGTTGCCATGCTGCGAACAGACCCCTTATTCTGGTTATCACCAGAAAGTGGTCTGTCCCGAGATCGGCTCCTCTATACGCTCTTGTGTCCATTACCTGCTTCTTAAGTCTGCTATCCACCAGGAATAAATCCATACTTCTCGCACCCTTTCTTTCCCACGTGTACTGATGGATCCTTTTGTGCCCAAACATGGTATTAGCCACAAAAAGATCCTTTTCCATACACAGTCCTAGCACAATCTTACCAGCATCATTTACTCTCTTATCTCCATATTTGCCTAGGACAGACTCAAATCCTGTTCGAGCTGTCCCGACCCATCCATTCATGTCTCCACACACAACAATTCTTTCGTTCTCTTCAACCGTCGCTAGAACTTCTTTAACATTTTCCCAGAACTGCTCTAGTTCAGCCAAACCGACAGAGGACACTGGGGCATATACTGCCAAAACAAAAATTCTTGTCAACCCAATCTTGAGGCGTACCCAGAGCAGTCTGGGATTTATACATTCATACTCAGTCATACAATTAACCATACGAGAGGACAGTAAAACGCCTACCCCTTGACATTCCCTATCTCCTTGTGGTACCCCTGACCACAAAGCGATGCCTCCTCCGGGCAAGTCGGCAAGTTCACTGCCGCCTCGCTTGGTTTCACTCAAACATAGCACATCCAATCTTTTCTCTTCCATAATATCAATAACTTCATTCATCTTCTCCTCAATCCCACCTCTCACATTCCACGCAGCTACTCTGCACTCCTCCCTCCACTTCCCGCCGCTAGGTGCACAGCGTGTTGGGTGGCGGTCCCCAACGCCGAACTGCACTCTGCACACACCAGCGGGGACAGACCGGTGTACGTCGCTTCCGGGGGACGCCCTAACATTATAATTGCCGTTGTCCCGCATGGTATGCACAGAAGAGGAATTGCAGCCCTGAAAAGGGCTGGCAGGGGTCGCGACGAGCACGCTTCCTCAGTTGACCCCCTACTTTGTAACAGAACTTTGTAACAGAAATGCTAAACCGCTGAACTGATTATGATGTAGCATTTATAGTTATTGTTATTATTGGTTATTGTTATAGTTAGTGTTATTGTAAAAATAAAAAGGAATGCTAGGATGGTTCGGGCACATAGAAAGAATGAGTGACAAAAGACTGACGAAGAAAAGTAAGTGGTAAAAGAAGCCAAGGAAGATCAAGGCTGACTTATGAAGATCAAATAGCCAGAGTGTTAGCCGATGGAAATGTAAACAGCACTCACATATCTAGGCAAAATGTGTGAGGACAATGATGAGATTTGAAAAAGCGAAAGACGTATGTAAGGACCACGACGCTTGGCGCTCCGTCCTCTCTGATCTCCATTTGGGATACACCGTGAAGACATGTATGTACGTATGTTTGTATGAATATAGTTTCACACCTGGGAACGCCACATAGGCTAAACTACCCTTTAACGGGTGAAAAGGGGAATGAAACTTTGTGTGGGAAATGGTAAGCCGCTGAACCGATTACGATCAAATTTAGCAGAAAGATAGTTTGACATCAGAAAAAGGGACATGAGCTACTTTTTTTTATCAAAAATTTACCCCTAAGAGGGTGAAAATGGCGATGAAACTTTGTTTGGGAAACGCTAAATCTTGGGAATGATATAATTTTACTGTAAAATTTTGCGATAGATACTTATTTTATGACACAATGACTTCGATTCCACCATTTTTAAAATTTTTGTCATTCCGTCTGTCTGTACGTCTTTTTATAACTGAAGAAGGGCTTGACCGATCTTGATAAAAATTGGTGCGTAGTAAGAAAATGTGAATGCGCTTATGATAGACTACTTATCTTTTTAGAAAATTACCCCTAAAGAGCTGAAAAGGAGGATGAAACTTTGTATGGGAAATGGTAAACCGCTGAACCGATTAGGATGAAATTTGTCAGGGATATAGTTTGACATCAGAAAACGGGTATGGGCTACTTTTTTTTAATCAAAAATTTACCCTTAAGAGGGTGAAAAGGAGGATGAAACTTTGTATGGGAAACGCTAAATCTTGGTAATGATAAAATTTGATGCGGTAATAAGACTTTTTTTTATCAAAAATTTACCCTTAAGAGGGTGAAAAAGGGGATGAAACTTTGTATGGGAAACGCTAAATCTTGGTAATGATAAAATTTGGTGCGGCATTGAGACTTTTTTTATCAAAATTAGCTAAACTATTGTTTTTATAAAAATAAAGAGGGACGGGAGGGAGGGGGGATGAAACTCGGTACAGGAAATGCTAAACCGCTGAACTGATTGTGATGTAGCATGGATATAGTTTGACACATGAGAACGGACATAGGCTACTGCTTTATCAACAAACCACCCTTAAGAGGGTGAAAAGGGGGATGAAGGTTAAATGTTGAACTACCGAACCAATGATGATGTTTGGTACAGAGATAGTATGTGCTCGGAGACAGACGTAGGCTTAAACGGAACTTTTTTTTAGAAACAATCTGTAAACATACTATGCACATTTACATATAATTTAACCTAATCCGGGAAAGCTACGTAAAAAATTTCCGCGCAGACGAAGTCGCGGGTACAGCTAGTTTAATATATAACGCTAAGCATAAGCATATTGTGCTTGTATGGATTTGTTTTTGTTCGCCAGTGCGATGTAAAACTCAGGGCGTTTATGTGGTGTGATAGATACCGCCACAAATTTATGAAATAAATATTTCATTTCATACATATTTTTATTGAATAGACATCACAAACTGGTGTCACTGGTTTTGTTTAAGTGGTGCTTAAATAAAACCAGTGCTTAGATTGTTTTCATCAATTCTGGTACCGCATGTCGCGCTGATTATAATCGATCTTAATAAATTTGAATATAAGGCGATACGTCTCTATTTTGTACTTTATGTTGGTATAGCTGTTTTGTAGTCGTCAGATTGGCTACTTTGGGTCTTTTTTTGTCATTTGGAAGTCTATTTAGCTCTATGGAATTCCGACTCCTGTTACGTTCTATGAGATTAATGTTACATTGTCTTTGACACACAGCACATGCCAGATGTATTCTGTGCTCTATTCGTACTAAACACCACTCATTTTTTTGTGTTTGTCCTTTATTTGTCGTTTTTTTCATATTTCTAACTCAAAAGTAACTGTTTAAAGTGAGTAATAGTTCTTTAATGTATTGTTTATTTCCAAATAGAACAAGAAATTGAAATTTCGAAGTATTATATTCAGTCATCAACTTATAAAAATGACAGCGCCAGCAGCGGCTATGGAAGAAAACGGTGAAATAGTAAGTTGAACTATTAGCTTATCTTTAGGTTATTCTTCATGTTAATTGTTTTTTAACAGTAATACATGTTTTAGGACTGGGGTAATGAGAGGTTAACTCGGGCGCAGCGGGCCGTCGAAGCCAATGTGTACGATGTGGACTCGTGGTCTTTACTCATTAGAGAGGCACAGACGCGACCAATAAACGAAGTGAGGTCTATGTACGAGAAGTTGATAAATGCATTCCCTACCACAGGAAGATTTTGGAAAATTTATATTGAACAAGAGGTCAGTGTATATTCAAATAATTATAAGTATATGTACTGTGGAATCTCGATAACTCAAACTTCTTTAAGTGGTAATCGTCGACGACGAATCGACGACAAAAATTGCCATTGCCTTCCACTGAACCTTCTAAATATGCGTATCTCGAATTATTTACACTTTGTAACTCAAACAAAATCTTATTTGCCTGTGAGGTATTGATAGTACATATTTATACTCTATAACTCGAATTTCAAAAAGCAGACTCCGTAAGCCGAGGTTAGTAAAATATAATGACATCTTACTTATAATTCCCTAAACTCGGAGCAATAAAATATAGAAGAAATTTTTGGTGCTTTTGCTCTATTGTATGTACTTTGTACACATGCAGTTGTGTATTTATAGCTTTCTAAGTAACACATATATGAATGTTTATGTTTGAGCTCATTGCTTGAATATAAGTTTATTAACGGTTAGTACATATATTTTCTAGTACTAAACAGAAACTAACGACTTTATCTCTATACTAGCGACCCACACTCACTCGCACGGGTAAAAATTATTTTGAAAATAAAATACAGCCCATGTTACTCTCTGATAATGTAGCTTTCTACAGGTGAAAGAATTTTTTAAATTCGTTGAGTAGTTTTTAGTTTATCCATTACATACGAAGAAAGAAAGTTTATTTCTTAGTAGATAGATATATTTTTCAATTAATAATAACAAAAAAGTACATACATATCCTAACTTTAATATTTACAAACTTAAAACTACACATTATCTTAAATAAAAGACTTCCTCAAAGTTGCCACTTAGGAAGCTGCCATTGCTTAAGGTACCCAGCAGACTGGCAGTATTACCTCTTAGCTCTCAGCCCGGCGGTCTCCCAAGGCTTCGACTAGTCTCTTAAAAATATAAAAAAGCAGTCAATAGGCTTTGGGGCCCCAGGGACCCAAAGTTTCGACTGCAACGAACGTAAATATGAAATTCTCAGTGAGAGTCGCATACTTACGTTGCTTCAAGTTCTCGGAAATGCTAGCCGCGGCACCTGCTAACTTGGAATTCACCTGTGCATGGGAAACTGCAAGTGTATCGACACAAGTGGCGTCCCACACCAGCAATCTTCCAAGTCTCCAAGGAATGACCAAATACCTTTTTATAATATTAGTTTAGATTAATATATAGAAAAGTACAGATGACTACAACTCAAAAAATATATTTAGAAATTGTGCCTATGTCGAAATTTCAGCAATGAAATCCTTTGTATCTTCAAATTCTTGTTAAGTTGAAAACTCATTAACTTTAAATTTTTAGTACTTCCCATAAAATTTGTGTTATTGAAAATCCACTGTATTTTTTTATAGCACTAACAGTCAACAAAACATCCCTATTTTGTGTCACTATGACCTTGTCCAGCATTTGTCTGGATTGCTACCACCATCTTATTTATTTATACATACGTACAAATTTTTATGCAGTGTACCCAATGGGGTAGTCAGAGAGGACGGAATGCCAAGCGTCACGGTACTTACATACTTCTTTTGCTTTATACAAAGCACTTTAAGGTGGCATTAATCTCCTTTTCATAACATATAACTCACGCTAAAGCTAAATAGCGTTAGCTTATCGTATGCATTTGCTCTACTTAATTATACAAATTTCTCCCACACTCACACATATGCCAGTTCGTAGACAACACATACGCAATACGCTAGCAATACGCTAATAATATTACGCTCCTGTCATTCAACCCTTCTCCATTGCGTTTAGGTTCTATAACATTTAGAAATATATACTTAATTTCCATTGCTATAAGTCTTAATAATATAAAAGCATAGTAATATAATTAGAAAAATGTACACATGTAGGTATAGACATAAGTATTATTATCGTTCGGAAAATGCGAGAAGTTGCTTTCCTTATTTATGAACTTTTTTTTATTTATTATCCTATCTGAAACGTCATATGATTGATTTGGTTACCAAGATGGTTACCAACACTAGATGATGTGGTAGAGAGATAACTATAGAAAATGTGTGCTGTCGTCACATAACAGACCCTTCGAAAATTTTTCATTTATGTTACCGGTCTTGATGAAAACTTTTGTTAATACTAAAATATCAGAATGCGATTATGGAGTTGATGGTAGGTAACGAGAATTACTTGATGACTCATAATAATCCTATCAAGTTTAGGTTACTTCGCTCTGTTTTTACAAGTTTTTTAATAAAATCGGTGGCCAGATGATGTTATTTGATGATGAAATTGAGAGATGATTACAGAAATCGCATGCTGTCTAATAACAGACCCTTCAAATTTGTACTCATTTCACTGAACTCAATGAGGTGCCTACTCTGATGAATGTCAACGTAGCAAGATCTGATGATGGAGTTGTTGGAATGTAATGAGATCTACATGATTCACATTAATATTATTGAACAGGACAGCATGGCAGTATCGAGAAGAATATCAGATTTAACATTTAAGCGTTTTTTAAATATTCTAAGTTTTTCCGTTTTCAAATGTTTGGGTATTTGGGGTATTTTGAAATAAATTTGCCCCAATTGGGGCAAATGCGGAAGGATTCTTAAAAACCGGAGAGCATTTACCATTTTCTCTTTTTTTCTAATTTTATATAATTTAATTTACTAGAAAAGCAAAACCGTTTCGGGAAATAAGTTATAGATTTTGCAATTTCCATGTAAATGAACCGCCAAAATTGTAATGAAAATGGAAATAATTAGAAATAAAAGTTGTTACAAAATTTTAATACTGGGGTAATTCCGCGATAAGACGGGTAAAGACCAGATTACTTCTTAAAGTCTTCCTTATTCACTTGGGGGTTATGGTTCACAATAACGTTTAACTATAAAATGCGTCCGAACAATGTATTATTTTATATTTAAATATTTATGTTTTACTCCATGAAACGTTTCAATAACGTTTCATCGAGTTTCATTATGATTCTCAAACATTTTTGGTACACATAAAAAAATCGTATTTAAACACCGTAATACTTGTTAATAAACCACGTAGTGAAGGATATTTAGAAACAAATCTTGTACATAAAAATGAATGTCTTTGTATGTTTGTCCTCTATGCGTTCTAAGTCATTCATCGAATTGTAATGAAAAATTGATAAATTGTCTGCGTACGCCTGCAAAGGTTTTTGCGTTATTTAATTTAGTAATTTGAAGACCACTCCAACGAAGTCGCGGGCAACAGCCAGTGTTACATAAACACGTATTAACGACGAAATGATAGTATCGCAAATAATAGTTATAAGGATTCGTATTTCGCTGTATGTAGAAAGTCGTTATATTTTTTGTTATAAATCTCACGCCGTTTATAATAAAATAAAACTGATAATTTGTACAAAGGTGCAACAATAAACAATTATATTAAACAGAAAATTATAATTAACGGAAAATAGATTTAGAATATTTATACAACATACATTGATTAAACAATCATACCATAAAATAAATGATTTCGTTGAAGATAACACAGTACTCTGGAAATGATCTTCTCTGCACATGCATTTGCTGGGTCTTTGAATATTGTATTCTAATAAACCTTTTGTAAAATGATGTTAAAAAATGATACCTGGCTGAGTTTCTTGTCGGTTCTTCTCGGTGTCCAGGTTTTTTCCTTTTCTCTTTGAACCGAACTAAAGTAGATTTGACGTTCAAAAATACCTTGTGATTGGCTTTACTTGAATAAAGTGATTCAACTTTGACTTTGACAATCTAACTATTCGAGTTATTATTTCTTGAATAGATATAAAGGCTGAATGATGATGTATATTTTATTAATAAAAAGTACATACATATGTTAATATTTACAAACTTAAAACTACACATTATCTTAAATAATTGTTCCTGCAGTCTTAGAGCCTGTAGGTATTGTGCGCAGCGACGGCAGGAGACCGGATGGTTTGACGCTCATTCCTTGGAAACTTGGAAGAACGCTGGTGTGGGATGCCACTTGTGTCGATACACTTGCTGTTTCCCATGTGCCGGCGACTTCCAAGTCAGCAGGTGCCGCGGCCAGCACTGCCGAGAACTTGAAGCGGCGTAAGTATGCGACTCTCTCTGAGAGTTTCATATTTACGCCCTTTGCAGTCGAAACTTTGGGTCCCTGGGGCCCCGAAGCCCATCGACTGGTTTCTGATATTTGTAAGAGACTGGTCGAGGCTTCGAGAGACCGCCGGGCTGGCAGCTTCTTCCGCCAACGAATCAGTTTGGCTATTCAAAGAGGCAATTCTGCCAGTCTGCTAGGTACCTTGAGCAATGACAGCTTTCTAAGCGGCAACTTTGAGGAAGTTTATTATATAAAGGCTTAATTGTAATAACTAAAAATATTATGAATTCATACTAAAAATTGTTAATAAATTAAGCACGTTTCTTCATGGTGTAACACATGGGAATAAAATGAAGCAATAAAGTTCGCTACACGCACACTTACACTTACGTTTAGAAGTTAGATCACGTCGTATTATACGAGCATACGTGGGCCTGAAACCACATTGCAAACTTGCCATGTAAAACACTAGGTACACGAATCGGCCTTCGGACATCACGCTGGCTGGACCTGCTAGAGACTGGCCCGCAGCCGAATAGCATGCACGTTAATGTGTACGTAGGCGTGGATACTCAATCCCTCGGATTCGGTGCCGGTTAGGTGTCCGAATTCTATCTCTGGTATATCCTGGGGATGCTTCGTTGAGAGGTGAAACACGTGTCGATTGGTGATTTTTGGAGTTTGAGCGGAAGATAGCTAGAGATTTTAGGAATTTATCACAAGTTAATAACGTTTGACAACCAATTTAAAATGGGTTACTACGCTAGATCAAGCGGTATTTGTCATTCTATTCTTACAATACAATAACAAATATTTAACATATAAAAATAATTGTAATGCCAAAATTGTTTTCACGAAAAAGATGAAATGGTTTATAAGAGGGTTCTCCTGTATCTCCCACAGATTCGGAGTTCACCCTTACTGTCTCAGTTTAAAAAACACTGTATTATTGCTACTACTAGTACTAAATATAAGTAGCATTAATTATCATACTGTTTTTTTTCCGAATCAGACGGTTCTGTGAAATCTTCTTGTATGATATACTATTACATATATTCCTCTCCATGACTCAAAAGTAAAGCGTTTATCTTTATATTCTATAGTTTTATCTCTTAATACGGGCCTTGAACCTTGATTGTATTAAAGATTCCTTATCAATATCCACATTTTCGTAAGATTTCGACGTAGCATGTCGCGTATTTGGACGAACCTCCGCCGTCGTGGACACACTCCGATAGATTGTCATTGATGACCGCGTGTAATTCTGATGAAACTAGATCCGGCAATCCGGCGAAAGTAAGATTTATCTTACGAGGATCCGTCGTGTAGACAAAGAAACATGTTAACCATTACTAAAACCTAAATCAAAACAGGAAATACCAGTCAAAGTCAAATCAATTTATTCAAGTAAACCCAATTACAAGGTATTTTTGAACATCAAATCTACTTTAGTTCTGTTCAAATAGAAAACCTGGACACTGAGAAGAACCGACAAGAAACTCAATATCGAAACAGTAATTTCGAATGTAAACCAAAAAGTGAAAAATTTTGAGGAACAGATTGAGAACGACTGGTATTTTCTATGAAAGCTAAAAACGAGATGCCCGGAAGGTCTCTATTCCGAACAAACCCCTTAGATTCATCGAATGCCTGGTTTCCGAACCTGGGGGTAATTACCCCCGCGAGGGTAAATCAGCTATTCTGTGGGGGTAACAAAGAACCTAATAATTAAGACCTAGTCCAATAAAATGCCTAGCTAGATAGTAAAAATAAAAAATGATAGATCGCCGCGCAGTAAGTACCGCACGTAAATTGTAAGACTAATATGCAACTTGTGATTAATAAAAATGTTCGTATTTGCTTGTATTGGTAACATTTTAGGGTCGGGCTAAAAGCATTTTTCCTAATAGGTCAAAGGGGTAAGTAACAATATTGAAAAGGTTAGGAACCACGGATGTAATGGGTAAGATGACGAAAATACTTATATCCGTGTATAACGACTTCCGAGTATTTTCATCGAATTGACGTTTACCTTGTAGCAATGATACTTATTGTGTAGAGTTTAGTACTTTAGTACATTGGGTTCTTCTATCGTGTGAAAAAATAGTTTATTATATTAAATTTGACCAACATCTAGATTATTTTCTTCCGATGCAATGAAATGATTCTTAAATAAAATTGAAATCTACATTAAAAAAAAAAGTTAATTTTACTCATTTTTAAGGACAACTCATACTCGACCAAAAAATTTGTAATTCCAAATTTGTTTTCGCAAAAGAGATCGAATAGTCCTAACGACGTTTCCCTAATATCTTCCATGGATTCGGATTTTCCCAGACTGCATTTATTAAATTTGACCAATTTCTGTTGTCCACAATTTTTGTTCTGATACAATTAAATAAAAAATTGTTTGCCAATTTAATTAATTCGTATGGACAACTCACACTTGACCGTAAAATCGATAATGCTAAATCTTTTTCACAGAAGAGATCGAATGGTCCTAAAGACGTTTCCCCTATATGTTCTATGGATTCGGATTTCCCCATACTGTGTTTTATGAAAAAATTTTTTATTAAATTTGTCCAACTTCTATTGTCCAGAATGTTTTCTTCCGGTACAATGAAATAAAAATATTTTTGTCAATTTAATTAATTTTTATGGACAACTCACGTTTGACCGTAAAATAGGTAATGCCGAAATTGTTTTCACAAAAAAAGTTCCTAAGGCAGTTTCTTTGTATCTCTTACGGATTTGGATTTCCCCATACTGTCCCAATTAAAATAAACATTCTGAATACTTACCTATTTCTTTAGTATTGTTTAAAAATTATGTGACGCTCAGAATATTATTCGTAGCTAATAGTGATTTTACATTCTTTTTGTTAACATTCAGAAAAAAATGATCTAACCTAGGGTCGGTATGAAATAAAAAACATCGGACACTTCCGCATAGTTATATTTATAATTTGATATGTTTTGTACTCCACTCCTGTCCTAATATCACATTACTTTCAATACATACAGACCTACCTATATTTTCATAAATATGCATATTATGTACTATGTTAGTAATAGCATTTTTACTGATTAGAGAATAGGAATATTATTACAATTCAAAATATTGACAGATACCAATACTAGTCTCCTTTCAAAAAGTTGTAATTGCTGATCAATGATTTATGTTATCTATATGGTGTTTTGGGTGTTATTGCATTTAGAGAATCGTGCATAATAAAGAGCACATAGAAAATAATAATATCATTCGAATTCGAAATACTGACAGATACCTCCTATAGTCTTTTTTCAAAATGTTATAATCGCATGTATCTACTTAATTCAACATGATTTATGATAGCTATATTATGATGTTTTGAGTGTTATTCAAATTTTATAAGTAAAATATTCATGAAATATTGCCAAATATTACACATCACCATTCAGTTACATAATTGACTTGACAAATAGCAATAATAAGTAATATTTGTAATTAATTAGTAAATGATGAATAAGCAATAATCACAATTTATTTGCATATCTTTTATGAAGAATTATTTTTTCTTCTTTTTTTATTTGTATGATTAATACAAGACAAACATGTAATAGAAACATGAATACAAGGAGAACACAAAGCGTATTTAAAAAAATATTAAACAGGACTTTTCCATAAAATATTACCCTAATTAAGTAAATTTCATGCAAATGAATTATTATTTATTAAAAGCCTTGTTTTACTAACATTCCCATATTTTTTTATTTACATACAAGACTAATACAAAGTCATCCCCTTTGACTACCCCGTTAGGGATATAGCGTGAAGGTATGTATGTATGTACTATTACAAAACACAAAAATACAGAAGCATGTAATAGAAAAATGAACTCGGGCATAGCTTATTCATAAATTATGCTCATTTTAAATTTTTAAATATTAATTGTGATGAATGCATAGAAACTAAGTTGGATCTAAGCAAGAAGTAAACAAACAGACCCTGTAAGTAAAACCAATATTATAAATATCATGTAAATAATAACTCAATGATTCCAGTGCAAGAATGTATTAAAATTAAAATAAACACTAGTTATTAATTTTTCCTCATTCTATTGTTGTTAGCAGTTAACACAAACATAGGCTTTATAATATATTTTCTCTTCGCATCCTTTGTTTCTCACTGTTATATTGTTATATTAACAACATCGTCTTCAGGTCTTCTTCATTTTTCCTTATATGTTCTAATTTTTGCATCTGAAATTAAAATTTACAGATTATAGAAAATTTGCTTTTTATTTTTATTCGAAGATGATAAAGTATTTTGCTTTTTGTTTATTGACGTGACATTATTCTTCTTAGTTGGTTTATTTTGTTATACTTATATCTGGATTATTTACTACTTTTGACCTGCACCAGTTACATATGGAGACTTGTTTATGAAAAATCAATATAAATTATCGATAAATTTAATTTACAATACTAAGCTTCTTTAATCTAAATGTGAATGTGCTGTACATGTAAACCTTCCTTATCGAATATCATAAATAACAGAGAAAATCTCATTGAAATCTACTTAGAAATTAAGAAGTTATATGCAAATACACAAACACATGAGGAATGCGACTCTGTTTATTTACTGTTTAGAGGTGTAAGCAAAATATAACTTTCAGGTACATCATGTTATACATTTTAAAAGAACTAAAATTAAAATCAATAAACAGAATACTTAGTAATAAATACCCGATAAAACAGAAAATTTGTTATGAAAATATCTTATAAGATAATTAATTGTAAGTTAAAAGACAATTAATTGACATTTGGTATAAATAATTTTTCACCTCTACATAGTCATAATTTGTAAAAGATTGTCAGTATCCCTTTCCAAATTTCCAAATCACAAGTTGTCTAAAATCTTTTGTTTTAGCTTCCGACATTAGTCTTTACAAAAGGTGTTTCATATTTTCTATAGGTACCACATAGTTATCATAGTTTGTTGCACCTTATACCATAAAGTAACAATTCATGAAAAAAATACTCTAGGCTTGTTAGTGTTATAATAAATAAGTGATGTTATATTGCCTGGTATTACATCTGTTTAGGGTTATTTGCATTTTATATACAGATCAAATGTTTTTCTCTATGGTTTTATAGTAATGAAGAATTAATAATTATGCACCCTTTTATGCACCTTCATGCGTTCATAAGTGTCCAAATAAAAATTACGCTACCAACATCTACGTAATATTATTAATAGTAATAAGGTAATAAGAACCTACTTTCTATATAACCTAAACGTATTTTGATAAATTACGACGTGTTCATTGCAATGAATTACGTCTTATAAACATAATATACCTTCCACCATGTATATTAACTTCATGGTACCTACACATAAAATGAGAAGTGTAATTTGAAAACATTACTTACTACTTTGCTTGCGAAGACCATTCAGTTAGTTGATTTTTCTTTCACTTCTGTTATTCTTCTTTTATATTTGAATAGTGCCTTTGTGATTTGCGAAATTGCCAATATCACATAGTATTAAGTAAAACCACCAGATCGATAGCTTTAATAGTTACAGCAGTTTTTGATCCCAACAACTGAAGTATGTATTTTTAATAAAGACTTCTACTACAGGATGTTCTAATTATTTTACAACAAATTTTTTTATAAATTATAATTTTTATAACATTTGACAACTGACAAGCAAGTGACAACTGGACTGACTGATAATTACAGTGTTGTCAGTAAATTAATTTCAGTTATCTTTCGTTTTTAAACTTGTCATACATTAAATTGTTGCAGTAATTATTTCTGATTCTGTACTAATGAATAATGATGTTTTATTGCAAAAATAAATATAATTGTAGATGGCAAAAAAAAAAGTAGAAACATTATTTATTTTTTAAAGTTAAGTTTCCTAGTACGTATTATCTTTATGATGGCGAAAAGTTACGATAATGGCAACACATAAAAATGAAAAAAAGTTGTACAGTTGCTGCCTTCAAGGGCCTGTGCGCCCAACTAACGCGCGTTTTTTTTTTTTTTTTTTTTGGTTTCTGAGAGGCGAAATGAAACCCCCGCGGGCTACCCAGCCGGACTCTACGCCGACTGGGGAGTGTCGGACTCGAACCGACTAAACAAAACCCCTCTTTGCTGTTAGCCCTAGTGGCTTTTACAGCGTCACAGGTCGCGTTGGGGCGAGCGCTGAAGGCGCCCTGCCAGATGGTCGACCGCCTGAGGGTTCCTCCAGCCGAGGGATGCCTCGTATGGAGGGCGGACCTCGGGCTCAAGGCGTCGCCAGGGGAGCTTTCCGCACCTGCGTGCATCTTAACGGGCTTCCTATTCGGGTGAGGGCCGGGCCTCTAGCGGACCCGGCCGGCGAGACGGCTGAGGGCCGGTTAGTGTGCCTAGTGTTCCGCGTGGCAGTTTACAATGTGGCTTAAGGCCCGCGTGTGTGCGTGTAGAGCTAAGTGATCGAGCTTCTAATCGTGAGACCCTACGGGTGTCGCGGGGGTCGTCCTCGCCTCCGCCGGTGGGGGCGGTGCGGTCGAAGTGTGTAGGTTGGCATGTTCGAGTTCGAACGTGTAATGTCGTCGTCGCTGTCGCCTAACACATGTCTAGGTCTACGATAGCGTTTGCGGACGCGGCGTTCGGGGGTGTACGATGACGCCCTGACCACTAAGGGATTCGGGTGTAAGGAGGAACGGTGAAAGAAGCGTTGGGACGCCTCTTTTAGATGTTGAGTTATAGAGGGTAATTCTAGGTCGTAGTGCAGATCTACGTTGCGCACGTAAGGAGGGGCACCGGTAGCCCTGCGCATGAACCTATTCTGAATAACTTGGAGGGAGTTGATGTGAGAGCGCGCAGCGTGAGCGAATGCTACACTGGCGTACGTCATGATAGGCCTGACGCACGTCTTATATAAGGTAACTTTATGTCTGAGGGACATTTTGCTTTTAACGCAAATGAGCATGTTGAGACGACCGAGGACGAACGCGGCGCGGTCGCGGACCGTTTTGATGTGTTGGCCGAAGGTCATGGCACTGTCAAGGGACTAACGCGCGTTTCGATTTGTCGATGTATTTATACAAAATGGTAGACGTGCTTTTTGAGTGAGCAGGACTTTTTCAAATCCTGTTATTTTTTCACTTTACTGATTTAATGTAAATGTAAACTTATTATTTGCGGAAATACGAAAGTTCTGTGTTTTTTTATTATAGAAAGCTTGCCCCCCAAAGTAAGTAGAAAAATTACCACATAGCCAGCGGATTTGTCCCGGAAAAAAAATTGTTTCATTCAGTTCCTGTATGTATTTTGAAAATTCCAAAGGTGTTGTATTATAGTAAAAATAATGAACTAATTATTGCGAGTTAAATTCGGTACGTAGTTTTCTTAGTTCACCCTGCGTGATGTCCCAAAAATCCGTAAAATTGGTCGTTTTTACGTGACTCTTCTCAGAAAAAAAAGTTTTTCGATATATTGTAGTAAGAAATTTTGAAAATAAAGGGTGTTGTATTGTAGTCGAAAGAATGAACTATTTATTATAAGCTACAGTTTGTATATCTTTTGCTTCGTTAGCCCTGGACGGTGTTCCAAAAATCAGCAAATTTCCGTATATCGTTTAATCCCACCTTAAACATAACATAATGTACACTAGAAAAAATATAGATCTGTTTCAAAAGAAAGGCATTATTAATGGTGTGGAAACTCGTGGTCGTGATCAGCTAGTTATTCTTAAATTTAAATTACAAAAGTCGTGGTTCATTTTTGGGTAACTGTGTTCGTTTTTATAATAAAATTCCTTAAGAAATTACTCAATTAACGGAAAAGAGATTTAAACTTGTTATTAAATGCACACTGATTGGAAAAGCATACTACAAAATTAGCGATTTCATTGAAGACACAACAATAGACTGGAAATAACCCTCTCTGCACATGCATTTATTGGCTTTATGGATATTGTAATTTAAATAACTATATTGTAGAATGATGTTGAGAAAATTATACCTGACTGAGTTTCTTGTTGGTTCATCTCAGTGCCCAGGTTTTCTTTTCGAACTGAGATAAAGTAGATTTGACATTCAAAATACCTTGCAATTGGGTTTACTTGAATAAATTGATTTCACTTTCTCAAATTTCATAATTTTTCTCACACATTTCCGCCTAGGTATGTGAGTGCTTTTGACATTTCCGTCATCTAACACTAGCTATTTGATCTTCGTAAGTCAGCTTGGGTTTTTCTGGGCTTTTTTACCACTTGCTTTCACTCTGTAGATTTTCTTCGTCAGTCTTTCATCACGCATTCTTTCTATGTGCCCGAACCATCTAAGCATTCCTTTCTACATATTTACAACAACACTGTCGTGCAACTATGTAGTTTGTAATATGTGATGTTATCTTATTTATTTATTCTTCATATATATACAGTAATAATAATAAAATACAGTCAATGCTTTACTGTCAGAAAAATGAAATCTTAATTTTACCACCAAACAGAAGTGTTTGCTCTGTTGTGTTCTGTTGTGGAGGGTAAAATAGCTGATGAAATTTCTGGTGCAAGAGACAACATGTTTTTCCTCAGGATTGTCAATGCATTTGCAATCTGAAGTACTTTCTTACCTTAATATAATAAATGCCCATGGGCTACTCAGTCCACTTATCATCAGGCGGAATGTTTGTGTGTAAGATTTACCTCTTTTTTATTTATATTATTTTTCCTTTTTATATCAATTTTTATTTAGAATATAATTTAAAATATATGTAATTTTCTTATGCATTCTTTTTGTAGCTTTTGAATAAATCGGTCATGTCTGGGTCCCTTCTCTTTTCTTTTTCCATTATCTGTGACTCTATTCTCATACTTTATACAAACACAACGATATATTTATAACATTTTTTTTGGTTAGGTTAGGTCTTTTTACCACAACGCGCGAGCGCCAAGCGTGTGTGCTGACTCGGCGTGCGAAGCACCAGATTGGAATACGCTTTATACATGGAGCAGTATTGAAATAGGAGTCCGCACTCTAAAGATGTAGTTCAAGTCGATTTTAATTTCGAAACATCTCTATAATCCTCCATTGCTTTTAATTTATTGCTGTTGGTATATCTATATATACCAATTTATATATATTAGTAGGTGTATTTTCAAGAGAAATGGAAATAACTTGAAAACAGGAGGACTCTAAAGAGATCGTTGAAATTGAGAAATTTTATCTCCTAACACCTCTATAATCCTCCATTTCTTTTCAGCTTTTGCTGTTGGTATATCTATATATAGCAATCTTATATAAACTAGTAGGTATATTTCCGAGTTATTTCCAGGAGCATTATTGAAATAGGAGTCCGTACTCTAAGGAAGTAATTGAAGTCGAGAAATTTAATCTTGAACTTCGAAACTCTCTAGCGTCTGTCTGTAATTATAATTTTACTGTCAAAGGAGATGTTTAATATTCGGCTCGGGCTTTGTACACTATTTAGAAAATCGAGGAATAATCTAAAGATTGTCAGGAAAATAGTGAAATTGCAATTTTTATTGTATATTTTTAGTACAAGAGCAATATTTTATTATTTATTAGGACGGACAACAAGTACGCCATAACGAGTTCGTTCCAAAACTAAATGCGAAGTTTTCAATTTATTATCAAAGTCATGTGATATGTAGGTATATTAGTAACAAAGTAATGATAAAAAAATCTCATCCATTAATTTATTCTTTACTAAACAAAAATACCTACTTACAAAGAGCTTTGAGCGCAACTATTTTTATTTTGTTGAAAACATGTGTAGTTGAAAATGTCTTCGAGTTGTGATGTATGAATATACTTTGAACGTCACGCACGTCCCGGGTCAAATCGGTCAAAACGCTGTCAAAAACTATGGAGCACAGATTAAGTATTTGTAGCAAGTTACAGATGCGACAGTCGCTTAGCCGTGATTGTTATGTATTTCGTTTTGGCGCTACTATTGCCTACTTTTTGGCAACCATACTATACGTATGTACCAATACTTTTTATATATCTTTATGTAGGTATATCCTAGTGATTCCGAAAATCCACCAACGTAGCGGTTTAGGGGATTATTTACATCAAACAACAGAGGAGACTAGACATTTCAAGGTTCTCAACTCAAGCATGAAATCGAGGAAAACACAAAGTAAACCAAAACTCAAATCGAAATAGAAAAGTAGCCAGTCTGAGTATGAATTAGACTGATAGCACACTGACAAGTAACTGACTTCTAAGGCGGATAGTCAAGACGGCAAAGCGATTACAGCGCCAATTGTTTTTTGTTTTTGTTCATTTGGGTCATCAAACAGTTGTATAATAAACTATTACATTTATGACTTAACCTATGATACATGGTTGTTATTGTGCAACCTGCACCGATAACCACAAATTACTATGAGATGGTGGTTTTAACAGCTTAAACTCATCAAGAGAAAAACATTATATCAAAGAAAAATGAAAATAAATACATTTGATTCTACTATAAGCTCAAGTGTTAACAAGAATTGTATTTTACGCTAAACTTAAAAAAAAAACAATGAAATTAGAAATATCTAGTTGTTCAGAAGGAATAAACATTTTCCAGAACCGCTTTTAGTCTACTTTTGAATTCTCCCGTCTTTATAGCCATGATATCAATACTATTGAAGTAATTATTAAACAATTGAGTAATACGATACATTGGTGAATGTTTACCTGCATTAGTTCGACAAATCTTAGAGGAGAATACTTTATGAATTCTACGAATGTGAGACTTACTAGGTACATTAAAGTATAATTCATTATTGAGATGGATACTATGAATACAACAACAAGTGAACAGGTCACTGTTTGAAATTTTAAATAGGTTTCAACAGTTAAGACCTGCAATATAATTTGTTACAAAGAGTACTATTAATTAACTATTAAAAGTAGAATACGTTAAATATCGCGCCACCAAATTTAGGTATCTTATTTAGGTACGCCATCTTATTTAGGTAGGTAAGGTGTTGCCTATGATATGTGCATATAATACTTTTGTACGAAAGAACTAGGCTAATATATATCGAAACCATAATTAAAACACTTTTATTGAATATTAAAGTTTCTAAATTGTAAGTGTAAAAAGTGCAGGCCGGAGCTCCATACATTCGTGGAACGTCTCCTTTGTGATAGAAAGTCACTTTATGACTTACTGACTTCGATTCTACCATTTTTTAATTTTTTGTCTGTCTGTCTGTCTGTATGTCCTTTTATAATTGAAGATCGGCGCGACATATCCTAGTTAAAATCGGTACGTAGTAAGAATATGTGATTAGTGATTACGCTCACGATAGGCTACTTATTTTTTTTAGAAAATCTACCCCTAAAGGAGTGAAAAGGGGGATAATACTTTGTATGGGAAATTGTAAACCGCTGAACCGATTATGATGCAATTTGGCAGGGAGATAGTTTGATATCACAGAACGGACATAGGCAATTTTTTTAATCAAAAATCTATCCCTAAGATGGTGAAAAGGGCGATGAAACTTTGTATGGGAAACGCTAAATCTTGGTAGTGAGAGTTGCAGTGTTATGACTTTTTTATTAAAAATACATAGGCTACTTTTTTTTAGTACGGGAAGTGTTAAACCGCTTAACTGATTATGATGTAGCATGGATATAGTTATTGTTATTATTAGTTATAGTTAGTGTTATTGTAAAAGTGAAGAAAGGAAAGCTTGGATGGTTCGGGCACATAGAAAGAATGAGTGATGAAAGATTGATGAAGAAAATCTACAAAGCGAAAGTGAGTGGTAAAAGAAGCCTAGGAAGATCAAGGCTGACTTATGAAGATCACATAGCCAAAGTGTTAGCCGATGGAAATGTCAAAAGCACTCGCATATGTAGGCAAAAATGTGTGAGGACAATGGTTAGATTTGATGAAGCGAAAGAAGTATGTAAGGACCGAGACGCTTGGCGCTTCGTCCTCTCTGACTACCCCGTTAGGGATACAGCGTGAAGATATTAATGTGTGTATGTATGGATTTAGTTTGACACCTGGGAACGCACGTAGGTTAACCTATAAAGGCATGAAAAAGGGGATGAAACTTTGAGTGAGAAATGCTGAACCGCCTAAGCAATTACGATGTTTGGTACAGAGATACTATGTTCCTGGAGACAGACGTAGGCTAGACGTAGACTTTTTCAAAAACAATCTTTAAACATACTATGCTCTATCTGCAATTATAATTTTACTGTCCAATTTTGTGATACATAGTTTTATGACTGACTGACTTCGATTCTAATATTTTTAAAATTTTTATCGGCTCGGAAGAACGGCTCTACCGATCTTGATGAAAGTCGGTGCATAGTAAAAACATGTAATTGCGCTCATGATAGGCTACTTATTTTACCGATTATGATGAAATTTGGCAGGGAGATAGTTCGACATCAGAAAACGGACATAGTTTACTTTTTATAAAAAAATTACCCTTAAGAGGGTGAAAAGGGGGATGAAACTTTGTATGGGGAACGCTAAATCTAGGTAATGATAAAATTTGGTGCGGTGATAAGACTTTTTTTATCAAAAAACATAGGCTACTTTTTTATCAAAAATCTGTGAAAAGGGGGACGGCAGGGAGAGGGACGAAACTTAGTACGGCAAATGCTACTACTATACTAATATTATAAATGCGAGTCTCTCTGTATGTCTGTCTGTCTGTTCCGTTTTCACGGCTAAACCGCCGGACAGATTTTGATAAAATTTGGCATGGAGATAGTTTGACACCAGGGGGTGAACATAGGCTACTTTATTTTTCAAAAATCTACTCCTAAAGGGGTAAAAAGGGGGATGAAACTTTGTATGGGAAATTTTTAACCGCTGAACCGATTAAGATGTAATTTGGTATGAATACACCTTTTCTATTAAAAAAAATAGTTTTATTTTTTTATCAAAAATCTACCCCTAAAGGGGTGAAAAGGGGGATGAAACTTTATAGGGGAAATGCTAAACCGCTGAACCAATTAAGACGAAATTTAGTACATAGATAAAACCTTTTCTGTTAAAAAAAACAGACTTCTTTTTTTCCAAAAATCTACCCTTAAAGGAGTGAAAAGGGGGATGAAACTTTATAGGGGATACTAATGTTATAAATGCGAGTCTGTGTTTGTCTGCCTGTCTGTCTGCTTGGTTTTTACGGCTAAACCGCCGGACCGATTCCGATATAAGGCTCCGAACATAGGCTACTTTATTTTTCAAAAATCTACCCCTAAAGGGGTGAAAAGGGGGATAAAACTTCGTATGGGAAATTTTTAACCGCTGAGCGGATTAAGATATAATTTGGTACAGAGATATACCTTTTCCATTAAAAAAACATAGTTTTCTTTTTTATTAAAAATCTACCCCTAAAGGGGTGAAAAAGGGGATGAAACTTTATAGGAGAACTTTATAATGCTAAACCCTAACAATATGGGTATCAAATGAAATAGAATACACAGGGGAAGGTAGATACATATGTGACGTCACCATAAATCCAATATGGCGAATGTTATTCATTTTCAAATCCAAGATGGCGATTATTACTTTTTTTGGATAAATCGATACGGGTATCAAATTCTAGGTTTCTCGGGGTGCTGATTACGAAAATTATGTTTATTGTCGAATCCAAGATGGCGATTATTATTTTTTTGGATAAATCGACATAGGTATCATATTCGAGGTTTCTCGGGGTGCCAATTACGAAAATGATGTTCATTTTCAAATCTTTTTCAATCATTTTCAATTTTTTGGATAAATCGATATGGGTATCAAATTCTAGGTTTTTCGGGTGCTGATTACGAAAATGACTCATTTTCAAATCCAAGATGGCGAATATTACTTTTTTGGATAAATCGATATAGGTGTCAAATTCTAAGTATCTCGGGGTGCCGATTACGAAAAAGACGTTCATTTCGTAATCCAGGTATCGAATATTATTATTTTTTGAAAATCTACATGGGTGTCATGTTCTAGGTTTCTCGTGGTACTGATTACGAAAATGACGTTCATTTTCAAATCCAAGATGGCGAAAATGACTTTTTTGGATAAATCGATATGGGTGTCACATTATAGGTTTCTCGGGGTGCTGATTACGAAAATTATGTTTATTTTCGAATCCAAGATGGCGAATATTATTTTTTTGGTTAAATCGACATAGGTATCATATTCTAGGTTTCTCGGGGTGCAAATTACGAAAATGATGTTCATTTTCAAATCCAAGTTGGCGAATATTACTTTTTTTGGATAAGTCGATATGGGTATCAAATTCTAGGTTTTTCGGGATGCCGATTACGAAAATGACTTATTTTCAAATCCAAGATGCCGAA
Organism: Zeuzera pyrina; assembly: GCA_907165235.1. Lineage (NCBI taxonomy): Eukaryota > Metazoa > Arthropoda > Insecta > Lepidoptera > Cossidae > Zeuzera > Zeuzera pyrina. The sequence continues at coordinate 6,982,590 of OU015646.1, read as the reverse complement.
TATTACTTTTTTGGATAAATCGATATGGCTGTCAAATTCTAAGTACCTCGGGGTGCTGATTACGAAAATGACGTTCATTTTGTAATCTAAGATGGTGAATATTATTTTTTTTTGATAGATCTACATGGCTATCATGTTCTAGGTTTCTCGGAGTATTGTTCAATACCAACAATATGGGTGTCAAATGAAGTGGGATACGCAGAGGAAGGTTTTTGTATATGTGACGCTATCATAAATCCAATATGGCGGATGTTCCATAATAGGAAATAACTTTTTCGTTCAACACCAACAATATGGGTATCAAATGAAATGGAATACGCAAGGGAAAATTCCCGGACATGTGACGTCATCATAAGTCCAATATGGCGGATGTTACATAATAGGAAATAAGTTTTTCGTTCGACACCAACAATATGGGTATCAAATGAAATGAAATACACAGGGGAACGTTTCTGGGCATGTGACGTCATCATAAATCCAATATGGCGGATTTTCCCTAATAGGAAATAATTTTTTTGTTCATTACCCACAATATGGGTATCAAATGAAATGGAATACGCAGGAGAAGGTTTTTGTATATGTGACGTCATCATAAATCCAATATGGCGGATGTTCCATAGAAGGAAATAACTTTTTCGTTCAAAACTAACAATATGGGTATCGAATGAAATGGAATACGCAGGTTTTTGTATATGTGACGTCATCATAAATCTAATATGGCAGATGTTCCATTATAGAGAATAACTTTTTTTTAACACCAACAATATGAGTACCTCGGGTAACCTCAGTAACCTAAAGAGGTCAAGGAACATTTTTCCACGCGGACGAAGTCGCGGGTACAGCTAGTATGTATATATAGCAATCTTATATATATACTAGTAGGTGTATTTCCGAGTTATTTCCAGAAGTTAAGAGACGTCGCGCAATTGCACCAACTGCATTCACAGCGCCGACTGTACCGGCATTGTTAGGATGTCAGCTTGTCAAGTTTATTTATTTAGGCTTGCACCAATTATTTAAACTCGATTTAAGGATTTGACATCTCCTTTGCACCAACGATTTATTTATAGAAAATATGTTTTTCATAGCACAATCTATTGTTTTTAAATGCTTGCTTATTTTTTTTACTAGCAATAATTATTTTATAGTGTCTTAAAATTTTTTAAAGCTAACATTTAAAAAACTTTTTAAAACATTTTATTGTATAAAATTATATTTTTTATTAGCAAATCATAGCAATTTTGTCTATATTTTCACCCATTTTGTAGTGCCATTAAATGCATCCCCTTACGAATTCATAGAAAATGATAACAAATATGTGAATTCTGCTGTCTATAACCCCACTTTGACTTGGAACTTGTTGGTGCCGCTCCAGTCACTTCATACACTCATATGCACTTACACACACACATGTGATAAAATTATCTATCTATCTATGTGTATTCGCTTTTTGGTCTCGCCGTAATCACTTCGTTGCCAATCTATAGGTACATAATAGATCTATGATTTTAGTTGTCCACATTATTTAGAACTTCGACACATTAAAACATCAAATCACTCTATGAAATTAAAAATTAGATTACAGTATAAATCATTAAACAATCATAATTACATGTAATTCATATGTAATTTCTTTAATTTCAGATGAAAGCAAGAAATTTCGAAAAAGTCGAAAAGGTTAGTATTTTTCTGTAAGTAAAAAAACTATAAACCAAACTGTGATAATCTTGTGATATTATGAGCAAAATAGAATTTTAGTTTAAGTGATGGACGAAAAAGGCTGAGAAAACATTTAGTATTAAAGACAAGTTTAAATAAATATGAAATATGTGAATTTGTTATCTTTTTTTTCTGTTAGGTCATGCTGTGTTCAGACATGTTGGAGGTGATTTTCTTTAGCAAAAAAAGTTAAGTTACTTTTTTATTTAAAGATTGACAATTATTGTTTTTTCTAAATTTTTTTGCTAATAAAGGTCACTTTTGACATGTAATTACCCTCTACATAGATTATAAGCCTTCATTAATAATTTTAAGAGGACCATAAATCATAATTACATATATTCAATAAATTCATAGATACCGAAATTTAAATAAAATTGAAAATATGATTGTAAAAACATTAAACTTGCACCAAAAATGATGCCAATGGACCATATTATTGATATAAAAGTCAAAAGATTTGGGGTTCCATTTTGAATTATTTAGAAGTCTCAAATTTTTCATGTAAATCTTACTAGTTTTTTTTTGCACCATAAATCAACTCCCACATAATTTTGTTCTAAAGAATGCTACCGCTATCAGACTGAATAGGCCTGTCGACTATGTGCGCGCAGACGCATGTAGTCGACACGCATATTGCATATTTTAATTCATTTTAAAGCCTGTAGTTTATTTTTAAATCATTTATAATGGAGAGAAATTAGACATTGCATTTCAGATATATTACTGAAACGCTACCTTTTTATTTGAATTTTTATGTTAGCTTATAACGAAAATGAAAGAAACATAGGACCTTCTGTAAATGAAACATTAAAATTGTATTGTAATTTTTTATAACTGTAGATTAGAAAATCAAAATTTCTCAGTGGAGTAACTGAATAAGCCTTTTAGGAGGTATTACTCTACTGCGAAATTTATTTCTAATATGTTTATAAGTTAAAAATAAATATAATGAATGTTACATTGGAAGGCAACAATAAAATATCGTACCATCTATAACAGCAAAACAGGAAGTTAAAAGACCTGACAAATAAGAAGGAAAATGTTCAGAAATAGCGTTTTCAACGAATTATTGGATTTAAAAATTGAAAAGCCTAACATAAAACTAAAAAATGGACCCTAAGTTTTTTGAGCTCTTTCTCAAACTTAAAAATGTTCATTTTTTAAAATATTCATTGACCCGGTGGTGCGAAGGTTAATGTCTTAATACTTTACAAGCGGAAGGATCTAAATTCAATTCCAGAATACCGCTGGATCATTACTACCATAAAAAACATATAAGCCACTTTTGTTAACTTCTTGGTAGTTTTGAGTTAATCCACACAATCCAACGAGTTGCGATAACTTATACAAGTGCCACGAAGTGTTTATACGACATAGCAGGTAGGTTGTATACTATCTAATACCGCAGATTAATGAACTACTCGTACTAATACTATTAAGCGCGTAATTTTTGTATATGTATATATGTAATCGGTTTCTCGAAACAATTCTAACGATTTCAATGAAATTTTATATATAGATACTCTCATACATTCCAAGTTTATCTATATAACTGTCATCCCTTGTCAAACTTGAAAGATGCCAAGGGAATCTCGGTAGCTCAGGTATATTGTATTTAAAGGAAACATTAACATGTCTAACGCACTCACATACCTAGGCGAAAATGTGTGAGGAGAATGATGAGATTTGAGGAAGCGAAAGAAGTATGTAAGGGCCACGTTGCTTGGCGCTCCGTCCTCTCTGACTACCCTGTTAGGGATACGGCGTGAAGATATGTATGTATATACCTACTGAAGTATAGGCAAATATAGAACTCGTTGAGGAGTGATGAATTTTAATTTGTCTTTGTGTGCGTGAACTAGTGTCGTCAGGTGGGGGCGAGGGAATATCGATAAGCACAAGGTTGGGATCTTGGTAGGCAAGATAGGCAATAAACTGCTTTTTTTATGGCTCGTAATAATCGCATACAGACATACATAGATATCTTCACGCTGTATCCCTAAAGGGCTAGTCAGAGAGGATTACTACTAGGACAGGAGGACAATTAAAATTAAAAAATTTACTGTTTTAATGTCCATGTTCACGGGGTAATAAAAAGTTTAAAGAAAAAATACAGACCGATTATGTGGGCGCACACTTACGCACACTAATGGCCGATATTTAGAAATTTATTAATACCAAATTTCTTATCAAAAGAAACCTGCACTGAGAGGAACGATTAAGAAATCCGCACGCTTATTACGTAACTTGCAGACAGTCCTTACATACTCATTTCGCTTTCTCAAATGTCATCATCATCCATAGGTATATACTAAGTTTATATTACAAACTCAGAATGTTCAAAGATTTGAGCTACTCATATACATAATAAAATCGAAGTATTACGTTTGTGGCGCCAATATTGGAATTGGAAAGTAAGAGAATATAGTGGAAATGCGATCTCTCAGAAAAATGTACAATGTCATTCTTACGTATAGAATAAGTAATGAAGAGATAAGTAATGGTAGGGTTGGATGACAGTGTTATTGTAACATGAAGAGAGGAATGCATCGGACAATGTAGGAAGATTGAGAGGCCGTGGACTGATTAAGAAAATCTGCAAAGCGAGAGTGGTAGTAGAAGGCAAGGAAGACCAAGGCTGATTCATAAAGATCCAATAACCCAGTGTTAGATGACGGAAATGTTGAAAACACTAGTAAAGCTCAGTGAAAGTGATGAGATTTGAGGAGGTGAAAACTGGCTTATAGCTTGGATGGTGAAATTGGTCTGAATTTTAGGGTTCCGTAGCCAAATGGCAAAAAATAGTACCTTTATAATTTTTATGGAATTTTCACCTCATAGTTGAAAAGTTAAAGGGAGGCCCACTTTCCGGCTTTTGAAGTGCATATCGTATCAGCTATTGACTTAAATAAAAAAGTAATTTTGAAACCTCTATATAATTTTTGAAGACCTATATGCAGATACACCACACGTTATGTACGCTGAAATATTATTTTTAATCGCTCAGTTGTATAAACTGTGGTTGTATGTACGTAATATATAGTGCCATCCATTTTATTTTTTCTTAATTTCACTATGCTGTTGTATAGCTGTTCATAGAAAACACCCGCGTTCCATCAGTATAGTACCAACAGTGTCCAAGTCTCCGAATAAAATAGACCGACAGACGTACAATACGAAATTAGAAGGTTTAAGTTTTTGCCATTTTGCTACGAGTTGCATTTTCAGTTGGACAGGTATTCTGTGAAAATAATGAAAGGTACTTGTCGTTTTACACTGCAACGAATGTCGTTAGAAACTTTGCTTGTGTTACTGTTCCGAAAATTTGTCTTATTCTTACTAGACTGTTCCAGAAGGAATACCATGTTTTCATCTTAAACATTGTAACGGATATATATCATAGCGTGGACCATTATGACGTCATTTGACGGTAAGGTGATTTTAGGGGAGGAATTGCAAAATTGGCAAAAATCGATCACTTGTTGTCGATGTGCCGGTATTTTTTAAGGCGTCCCAAAGGCAGTTTAGTAGAAGTGAATTTGTAAATCGACAGACGGACAGACAATGCGACATGGTTAAATTAATTACTTATACAATTATTTTTCTTATATATGTAAAAAGTAAGCCAATATCAGTAATATTTATTATGATTTCAAGTCCGGTTTTTAAGGGTTAACTTCTAATCAAAATTTCGATGGATGTCCAGCTTTTCCAGCGGTGTCTTATGAAGATTCTCAACATCGAGTTATGGAGATTGTACCTGAACTACGTGAAGGAGACGAAATGTATGCTGCCTACTTATAAGTACGTATTAGAGTGCAAAGGAGAATAAAAAAAGAGATAGGAATAGAACAATCACGCAGTACATATTTCATCCATTATTTACAAAGCATTTAAAAGTGTATATTACACATTATACAATTTTATACATACATTCGCTTTTCCCGTGACTTCGTCCGCCTGGAATTAAAAAAATAGTAGCGTATGTCCTTCCCCTGGGTTCAATGTTATAATAATAATAATGCGCCGGACAATACACACCAATCATCTGATCTCAAACTAGGGTACGTGCTATGAGATCCTGGCGACGACTACTGGGGGCGTTTCCCAGTACACCCAGACCCGAGACAATCTAGAAAAGTTCATTTTCTAAATTGACTCAACCAGGATTCGAACCTGGAACCCTCTGCGCTTGCTTAACGTCTAAACCACTGCACTATCTAGGTCGTATGTAATGTAATGTATGTCCGTTCTAAATGTCATCGCAATCAGTCGAGCGATTTAGCCCTGAAAGGCAACCAGACAGACAGACTTTAATATTTGTAATATTAGTATTGATACATACAATAACTTCTTCAAAAATCGAATATCCAAACTGTTTAACCAACTCGATAAAGCTAAAGTGAAGGTAATCAAATTTACGGCTATATTATCGTAGGTGGTAATGCAATACCGGCGGTATTATATCGCGTAAATACTTCCAATGGCTGCTTTTATAATTTTCCTTTGAACATTTTTATTACCACGTTTTTACCGTCCGAAATACAATAGGTAAGCAAAATGCTTCCCTATTATGTTGACGATAAATGCACAGTACAAGTAAGCATGCAGTATGCTATCTCGGCAGTGTCTTAGAGATAATTACCTACGGTCGCTCGGTACGTAAACACGCAATAGGGCTACCGACTTGGACTGAATGTTTTTCTTGGGTTACGTATTTGATAATAGGTACTATATTAAATTGTCATATTATCTTTTCATTTTATATTATTGCAAATTTAATAAATTTTTATTTATATAATTCTACTAGTATTTTATTTCTAGTTTCAAGTTTATGAGTTAGTATTGTGGAAATAGACAAAAAAAATGCATTTTGTGTGCAGTATAATTAAAAATCAGCAATAAATTAACTAGATCATTATGATAATATATTTCCTACAAATTAACAACAGAGAAATATTTCCGGTTTCGATATAGATGTATTCAAACATCCATACACTGAACATTATGCTCGTAAACTTGATTGACATAATATTTCGTCAGTAAATGCGCGGGAGCGTCTTATACCGTCCGACGACAACCGCGGCTCACTCGCGACTGTTGAATGGCGAGAAATGTCGAGATTTCGAGCGCGTCGTTTGGGAGCCTTTGTATGAAGATAGAATACTGTATGCTTACTTGTACTGTGATAAATGCGCTTTTTCCCAATTACAAGCGCGCATTACGCGAGCCGCGGATCTGCAACGGAGACGACAATATGTCTCTCTCTCGCTCTTTCATTATTTATTTATACATTTGTATTCAAAACTATTTATTTATCACTTATTAACTATTACAATGGTCTTACCACCAATATAATACTACGGATGAATACGAATATAACACACATTAGTTATTTACTAACGTACAAAATTAACATTTCCTTTACGCAACTAATTAACAACTAATAAAAGATTATGACAAAACAATAAAAATAAGGGAAATAATCTGTGTATACGAAAATATATATTTACACGTTATTTACATATTTTACTCTCGCCGTCCGCCACAATAACTGTAGTTGCGGTCCTAGCAATTTTACATATGATGCAATTTTCCCATGGGCCCGCATAAAATGTATTCGCCATAGACTTAGGAACTTTAAAGACTGGGAATAACATCAGTTTTTCAACGAGGGGGGATATCATCTGTATGTTATACTAGCGGCCCGTCCTGAATTCGCTCGGCTAGAATGTATAATATATAGTCTTATGTCAGTCTGGAATAATGACCTTTCAAATGGTGGAAAAATTTTCCAAATATAGTGGGTGCGGAGATTACCCTCCAAATAGCAACAAATTCATAAAATCCGCTCTGTCCCTTTATATTATCTATATATATAAAAGACAATGTATGTATGTATGTTCCTTATGGACTCCGAAACGGCTGGACCGATTTCGATGAAATTTTCAGGGATTCTTCTGATTGGCCTAGCGGGTGATCCTGTAAAGTTTGGTAGCGATCGGATCAGTAGAATTTTTCTTTTGTTTTTTACGCCCAGTGAAACTAACGCCCAGTGAAACGGGCCGGGTTTGCTAGTTATAAATATAGATATAATAACATGTACAAAAACTGTGCAATTCTGATGAATATTACATACATACGGGTCGAATTGATAACCTCCGTTTTTTGAAGTCGTTAAAAATGAATGTTTGTTTGTATGTTTGTTCTCTATGCGTTCCTAAACCCCTCATCCGATTGTGATGAAACTTTGATGACTTGTTCTGCGTACGCCCACAAAGGTTTCTAAATTATTTAATTTAGTAAATAAAAGACTACGCCAACGAAGGCGCGGGTAAGAGCTAGTCTACTAGTATATATAAAAATGAATGTTTGTCCTCTATGGGTTCCTAACTGATGAAACTCTGGTGACTGGTGTTCTGTATACACTCATGAAGGTTTCTGAATTATTTAATTTAGTAAATATAAGGTTACGCGAAAGAAGTCGCAGGCAAGAGCTAGTCTAGTATTACATATAAAAATGAATGTTTCTTTGTATGTTTGTCCTCTATGCGTTCCTAAACCATTCTCCGATTGTGACGAAACTTTGGAAACGAAACCAAAGTTGCTGTTCAAAGCAAAGGTTCTTGAATTATACAATTTATTAATTTGAGGACCACGCGAACGAGGTTGCGGGCTACAGCTAGTCCTTTGCAAAAAAATCAAAAACTCAAACTGCGTAAAAAATGAACATTAAAAAAGACGGAAATAAGATGACCTACTTCTGTAAATCTGACACCCCGTAAATACACCCTGAGCCGAGATCCATGGCCATCGGCTAATTGTCCCTAAGCTTATTGTACAGAGAGTAGCGTTTGTAGTCACCCTCTCGCCAATTGAAGCAGAAGCATCATGTTTCAGTCTTTTTTAAAGTTCATTTTTACGCGGTTTGGGTTTTTGATTTTCTATTTAAAGTTCACAGTTTACGCAGTTGGGTTTTTGATTTTTTAACTTTTATACTTTTTAGTTAGGATTATTCCTATTTAGGTTATTTCTCACTGTGTTAAGTAACGCTTTAGGTAACGGTGGTTAAAATTATCCTTGAAAGCAGTAAAATCCTCGGTTTATTATTCAATTTTAAGAATTATATTGAATTATCTTGTGATCATTATTTTTCACGATAATAAGATCTGTTATGCAATCTTATAAAAACTTTATCACAGCTTTATTATAAGAATTGAAAATTTTAAGTAAGAATAGTTGCTAACCAACTTTAAATCGTTACAGAATTTTTGCTCGGGCGATCTATCGTTCCATTTTAAGCGTCTATCACTGCCAATATTAGGAATTACAGATAGTAAAGTCGAAACCATTGACAGTGGTTTCGATCCATCTTGAATGAGAAATCAACCTCTATTCACTTCTGGTTTTTAATTTTTGTAATTCCTCAATTCAATACAATTTTTTATTATCCAGAGAGAAAATGGCGCAAGCGTACGACTTCGCACTGGACAAAATCGGGTTGGACATCCACGCGTACCCCATATGGAACGATTATGTGACGTTCTTGAAGAGTGTCGACGCCGTTGGCTCATATGCTGAGAACCAGAAAATATCCGCCGTTAGAAAGGTAAGGAATGATTCTGCATTCTTTGAAATAACACATGTTCACTTGTTCAGATAAGTGCAGACCGTAAAAGTTCGAGATTAATATTATTGAAACATAAAAAAGTAAGTTAATATTTTGAAGTGAAACTTTTTGAGCTCGATATCGAAAGGTTCTTCTTTGTCCTTGTAATATAAATACTCACGTTTCAAACGACGATTCAACCACATTCCGAGATACCTAATACTGGTGGTAACCTTTCAATATATTAGATATGGTAGGAAAAATAAAATACTATAGTTTAAAATAACTAAAAACACGCTTTCGTCACGCACTATAAATTAAAAAATGATTAAATGAAATAAACTTACGATTTATACATGACTACGTCGTTAGGGGTACGGCGTGAAGAGATATGTATATATACATGTTACGATACGATATATGCTTCTCAGCAAACCCTTGTAATTTATACTCATATCGTGGGAGTGCATATAAAATAATCAGTCCGCCATCTTTGGGAGTCCGCCATATGGGATTTCGAATGACGTCACTTAGCTAACCATGCATTGCATGTCATTCATATACAAAATTTTAGCTCAATCAGGAAGAGGTCAAATTTATCTTACAAGATTTGTTACCTAGTTACAGGTGAAGCTAATAAAAGTGTTTAAAAAGCATTATGCTCTCTTTTTTTATGCACGAATACATGAGTGTGAGTAGGTGTTTCATGGGTATACCTAAACAGGATAGGACTGGACCGGACCGGTTCGAACCGGACAGGATCGTACCTATTTTCTCGTCTCTCTTCTCTCGATTTCTTTGCCTGAATGAGGCCATAAGTAACGGAAAATATATTAGGGATTATATATAGGGATGCAGATTCCTGCAATGATTTTAAGATATTACAATTATTTCATCTTATTTGCAAGTTTTTGCTGAATACGTAGTCGAGTTTTTATAACTTCATGAGCTACTTTTTTGGTTCATATATTGGAAACTTATTATTATAAACATATTGTTTCAGGTGTACCAAAGAGCTGTAATCACTCCAATTATTGGTATAGAGACTCTGTGGAAAGACTACATAGCCTTCGAGCAAAGTATCAACGTTATTATAGGTATTTATTTACCTAATTATTGTTAACTAATAAACAAACTGAATATAATAGGTATTGTGTGAGAAGAATGATGAGATTTGAGGAAGCCAAAGAAGTATGTAAGGACCGCAACGCTTGGCGCTCCGTCCTCTCTGACTACCCCGTTAGGGATACGGCGTGAAGATATATATGTATGTAACTCGTTTCAGCCGAACGTATGGCGATGGAACGGTCACGTGAATACATGAACGCCCGGCGTGTTGCCAAGGAGTTGGAAACCGTGACTAGAGGACTGAACAGGAACATGCCGGCCACCCCGCCCACAGTTGACAGAGAAGAGATGAAGCAGGTCAGTTGTATAAGTGTATTGCGTTGATGTGGCCACAGTAGTCTTTCTTACTTTGACGACCTGTATGCCAAACTGGCCTTTGCAGTCTAGAATTCTGCCGTCACGCTCTAACGAGTCTCTGTCTCACATACAGGGTTCATTTAAAAACACTAATAACTTCTTAGTATTTTTTTACTAAACATTATCCATAATAACTTTTGTTTTAAGACTTCAAAAATTCATGTTTTTTCTGTCTTACAAAAATAAAAATACATTAAATGTTTCTGAAAATGGCATCTACTCTACCCAGTCGCTAAAGCGGCACACGCGCAGCCAGGCGCTGAGGCCCGGTGCGCTTGCACTGCATCATTGGAAATACGTACAGAGTAATTACGTTTCAGATAGTACAACAAAACTTAACAAATATTTCTTGAGGAACGTATTGAGTTTTGAAAAAAGTCGTAGAACAAAAGTTGTTAGGTATGTTGACAGGAATTTTGCACTAAGAGGTTATTAGTATTTTCAAAGTAATCCTATATATTGAAAAAAAATTGTATGTTAACTTTACACTTGTAAAATATAAGAATAATTAAAAATTTTAAAAGTACTAACGAACAAGAATTGTTTGTTTCTTATGTCTGTCAAATGCAACATCTTAACAGTCTAAAAACATTGAGCACACCGATAGAGAGAAATTATGTGTATTCACATCCGATTCTATTACAGGCTTACGCCACATATTTCTTGCAGTCTAACAATTTGTGACGTGTAAAATGCCATATCTAAACTTAAATATAGATGTCGTTCACACGTCATTTACAAAAGGTATAAATATGTGATGGTAGTGTTAGATATAGTTATACATATACATTATAAACTTCATTAACTAAAGTAATACTTCACTGGCAAATGTGGTCTAGTTTTGTCAATAGTACCTAATACATATTCATTTTTTACATCTGGCAATCCTGTAATGTAATTTCTTCAAGAAACTGCCATTTTTCACATTTCCCCGGTTTGGAGCTTCGGTTACTGAAGGTCTGGTATTTCATTCCCTTTTCACCTCTATGGTGAATCTTGTGGTTTTTACATACCTTAAGGATATCCATTAGTTTGGTGTATTTAAATTCTTCCTCTTATAGTGTCTATTTATTGTATGAAATCTAACGATTGAATATAATATAACACACTCCAAGTTTCAAAATTAGAGGAACTTTTCAAAACTAATTTGTCATAAAAATCCTTTAAAAATCAGAACAATATTAATGCTCTTATTTGTGTCTGTTTTTTGTATTTTGTTCCTGCTTATGACGTCAACGCTACCTCTTAATTTCTATAAACCTCTAGCCTCAAGCGCTTTGTAAGAGTTTTAAAGAAACTAGACCACTGAGTTGCCTTATACTTTTTGGCCTAATCGTAATCGAATAACAAGCTAACCTTAATTTATCTAACAGACGGGAAATTTTGTCTCAAGCAAACTGTTGCAGCAAATTTCACTCCGTGTCTGAGACAAATGTCTTAATATCTACCCTCGATATTTGTAAATAGTTTAAGGTTCCTCTCGGACCAAAAATCCTGATGAGCGGAGCCATAATGAGTTCCCACTCTTATCACCGTGAATCAAACGAATTTTCGCGTCTCTCTGTTTATCTGAATGAGCTTAACCATGAGTAAAAGAGCTGTAGTAAGTTTGTTAATCTTGCACTGTCATTGTAATTCGTGTCAACTCGTGACCGGCGGGGTTATTACCTAAAAATTTGCAGACAGCGACAGCCACGCGATCACTACGCGACTGGTGTCTAATTGTAATAAAAAAATGATATTGTTTACGACCCTTCTATAGTGCAATCGGTAAATTAGATTTAGTTCACTCAAATTGTACCTAGATGGCGCTGTTCGTTTTTAAAACGCGCCATCGTTTAATTCACTAGGAAAAATAACCTGTGAAATGTTATTCCTTTATTATGATTTCAATAACCATTACAAACAGTTCACTTGATAAGTTGTTTCATTTAACTACAAGTATCAAACTACAGTTCTACAGTTCTAACAGATATCATGTATGCCAATTGCGTATCTTTATCCTATGACCGTAAAATGCACTTTTCGCGGTTGATTTAGCGCTACTATACAAATTACATTACACAAATTCTCGTTTTGACAGCAGATATCGCACGATATTGGCTGTCGCATGCTGTCTGCAAGTTACGTAATAAGCGTACGATTCCGCATACAAAAACATTAAAGTACTGAAATAACTATTTACGAAACATTCGTAAATCTTAAGTGTTTCAGCTACTAATATTCACGAAAATAAAAATATGTTATGGTCAGCTATGTATTGTACACGCACTCATTCCTTTTACTTACTCCCACACTGTTCAGGCATACCCCTCTTACACTTACCCAAATACATGCATTCTATATCAAACTGTGACGGAAACTTCCTCCAAATTATTACTGTTTCTTATTAAAGTTAAATAAAATCTTAGTCTACTTTCAACTATTGAAATTTTGGGGCGGGGTTCTGGAGACCTATAACACAGACTCGGCCTATCTTAGGCCCCTGTCTCCCACAAAACTGAACTATGTTTTATGTAAAAAAGAAAATTGTGCACTGTGACCCTTCCCTAGTCACGTACTTTAATACAAGTCTAGAACCTCGCACCAACAAAAAACAGACGCGCTCATAAAATAAAAGCTCCCTCCATTATTTGACGACCTCGATGGCGCAGTTTAGACGTTTAATCCAAGCGCGGAAGGTTCCGGGTTCGATTCCCGATCGGGTCCAATTTAGGACATGAACTTTTGTAGATTATCTCGGGTCTGGGTGTACTGGGAGACGCCCCTAGTAGTCGTCATCTGGTTCTCATAGCACAGTGCAATGCACTAGTTTGAGATAAGATGATTGGTGTATATCGTCTGGCGCATTATTATTATTATTATAAATATGATTCTTGGTCCGAGAGATTCGTACGTACCACCACTCAGTGTCTACAAATTAGACCAAATCGAAACTAGAGCTGACCTGAATAATATTAAAAAAAAACTTTTTAGGTGGAGTTATGGAAAAAATACATATCATGGGAGCGTTCGAATCCTCTCCGCTCCGAGGACACAGCGCTGGTCGCGCGTCGTGTGATGTTCGCCATTGAGCAATGCCTGCTTTGTCTTGCGCATCACCCTGATGTGTGGCATCAAGCGGCGCAGTTCTTGGATCATTCCGCCAAACTGCTGCAGGAGAAGGGGGTGAGTACAACCAACATGAACACTTGCACTTACACCATCAGCTCAATCATATAGACCTTAACACTCCCTTTATGCAACCTTTCACATCCTGTAAGCAGTAACTATCGCAATAAAAAATAAAAAGCCTACACCACCTATAAGTTCCTTCCTGCATATTGGCAGCCTGTATACTTTCGTAGGTGCAAAAATTTTTGTAGCTATATTATATCTGCAAGTTATAATAATGTAAGTATTAGATCTAAGGTGTAACAAATATATATCAAGCAATTGTAAAACCTTTAAATAAATTCCCGCCAGTGGCGGCGTAATCACCGGCTAAAAGAATCATGAACACACATTAGTATTATAAGTAACATTATATGCAGAAGAAACAGGCGTGACTCGCTAATCCTCTCACCAAATAGCGGTGTGTGCCACCTTAAATGCTGACGCAAAATTTCCGTAATGTCGATGTACAACCTTATAATATCGGCAAATTCAATGTCCGCGTCGTTACAAAGAGATAACAACAAAATCACGTAGGTAATTCGTATAAATAGTTTGCAAATATCTGGGGAGTACGTTTTCGAGGAATGGAAGATGTGAGTTGGATGTGGAGAGACGCGTAGCAGCTGGCAATAAAGTGAACGGTGCTCTGTCCGCATTAGTGTGAATGTATCTAACTCAGCCAAAATGCCCATATACAATGCGGTGTTGCTTCCTACTTTATTGTACGGTAGTGAGGCCCGAAATCGAGTGAATGTAAGATAAATATGTGCGCTGTCACCCTTGCGGACAAAATAAGCAATAAAAGGATACGCAGTATGACAGGGTTGCACGACAGTGTTATTGTAAAAATGAAGAAAGGAATGCTTAGATGGTTCGGCCACATGGAAAGAATGAGTGATGAAAGACTGACGAAGAAAATCTTCAAGGCGAAAGTGAGTGGTAAAAGAAGCCAAGGAAGACTAAGGCTGTCTTGTGAAGATAAAATAGCCAGAGTGTAAGCCGACGGAAATGTCAAAAGCACTTGCATACCTAGGCGAAAATGTGTGAGGAGAATGAAAAGATTTGAGGAAGCGAAAGATGTATGTAAGGACCTTATAGCTTGGCGCTTCGTCCACTCTGACTACCCCGTTAGGGATACAGCGTGAAGATATGTATGTATGTAAATATAGTAGAAGGCATGAGATCCAAACGACAGCTCTATGGCGTTAACACGCTGTACAGTACCTATATATCATTTACCAAATTCCGCGTTATCATTTACCAACATGAAGCCCGAGAATAAGTAACGCAACAGTAGTGGCCCCGATGCGCGACGTTGTGTTCTGGTATGGAGGGTGAGAGAGTCAGTGAAATTTCTGGCACAATAGGTAAAACAGCCGGTGTTTCTGCCACATACATCTTCGTCCTTGGAATTGGCAACGCATTTGCAATACGACGTATGACTTTTTAACCGACTTCAAAAAAAGGAGGAGGTTGTCAATTCGACTGAGTTGTTTTTTTTGATTTTTTTTTGTATGTTTGTTACCTCATAACTCCGTCATTTAATTTTGAAAATTATTTTTCCGTTTGGTAGATAATACTTCAGAGATGGTCCCACTTAAATTTCATCGGTCTGGAGTTTGAACTTCGAAGATACACCAGATAACGCTACCTGGTTATAACCTTTATTTATATTGATGATTCTCTTGTATAACGTTACGTTCCCGAATTAGAAAGAAGTTAATTGCAGACCTGCCTTAAATATTTATTTAGGTCAAGATCGCTTAAAAGGGAGAAATAAAAATTTTTTATGAAAAAAAATTAAACCGCCTTCAAAAAAACTAAAAAGTACAAAATAATTATCGTTTACTAATCGAAACTCAAGTACAATTGAAATCACTCCTTAAATATGATACACATACCTATATAATTAAATATGACAGTTATTGAAATCGGTGCCAAATCAATTTGCAACAACAGAAAGTCTATTAGTTTGGTAGGCTTGGCACCGACTTCAGTAACTGTCAAATTTAATTATATAGGTATGTGTATCGTATTTAAGAAGTTATTTTAATTGTACTTGAGTTTCGATTAGTAAAGGATAGTTATTTTGTACTTTTGAGTTTTTTTTTGAAGGCGGTTTAATTTTTTTTCATAAAAATTTTTTTAGTAAAATAGAAACCCGCGAAAAGCCGCGGAAATTTTTCCGTGACTTTTCCGGGTTATCGAGGTTATCCAGGATACCTATATTGCTGGAGGTCTTGAAAAAAGTTACTTCCTTTCGCGGAGTATCCGCCATATTGGATTTTTGGTGACGTCACATACACAGAAAACTTCCCCTGCACATTCCGTTTCATTTGGTACCCATATTCTTGATGCTGAACAAAAAAAAATTTTCTATTGTGAAACATACGCCATACTGGATTTATGATGACTCGCATATACAGAAACCTTCTCCTGTGTCTTTCTTTTCCCATTGAAAAAGTTACTTCCTATCACGGGAGCATCCGCCATATGGAATTTATGTCACATATACAGAAAGCATCCCCTGCTTATTTCATTTCATTTGATACCCATATTGTTGATGTTGAACAAAAAATTACTTCTTACATCATCAGCGTCAGTCATATTGGATTTATGATGACGTCACATATTACAGAAACCTTCCCCTGGGTATTGCATTTCATTTGATACTCATATTGTTGGTGTTGGACAAAAAAGTTATTTGCTATTATGGCACATACGCCATATTGGATTTATGATGACGTCACATATTACAGAAACCTTCCCCTGCGTATATTATGGGTATTATTTCATTTAATACCCATATTGTTGGTGTAGAACAAAAAAATTTTTTCCTATTGTGGAGTATCTGCCATATTGGATCTATGTTAATGTCACATGTACAAAAACCTGCTCCTGCTTTTTTCCATTTCATTTGATACCCATATTGTTGGCGTTGAACAAAAAAGTTATTTCCTATTATGGGGCCTCCGCCATATTGGATTTATGATGACGTCACATATATAAAAACCACATGTCATTTTTGAAAAAACAAAGTAGCCTACATTTGTTTTCAGGCACATACTACATGTCATGTCATACATACATGTCAGTACCAAATTTCATCATAACCGGTTCAGTGGTTCATTTCCCCTATAAAGTTTCATCCCCCTTTTCACCCCTTTAGGGGTATGATTTTTGATAAATAAGAAATATGTGTTTTTTTAATAGAAAAGGTCTACCTCTGTATCAAATTTCATCTAATTCGGTTCAGCGGTTTAGCATTTCCCATACAGTTTCACCCTTTTCACCCCATTTAGGAGTAGATTTAACAAAAAAAGCCTATGTCCGTCCTCTGGTGTCAAATTATCTCCATACTAAATTTCATAAAAATCGGGTCGGCGGTTTAGCCGTGAAAACGTACCAGACAGACAGACTTTCTCATTTATAATATTGGTATGGATGTCCGAGGGCATCAATCCACTTGCCATAAAGTAGATTGTTTGCTCGTTTGCTTATCTGTAGTATAATGAAATAAAAACATACTAACGAACAATATACATATTATACACATAATTAACACACACACAACATAGATATTATCCACAAACACATAAGTAACACACAATTCATACTCATAAGTAACACTTATATTCATACGCAAACAGAAATATAAGAAATGGTAAACTCAAATAATAAATTATATCCATACATGTATAAGTAACATATATGTAACATGCACAAATGTATAAGTGACACACGTGCAGATACAATAAGGATTTGCGCCAAGGACAATGTGTTTAAGAAGCTATTAAAAAAAACGAGCGAGCCTTACAGTAGTCGCATATGATGTGTAACATCTGACATCTGACATCTCACCTTGGTAATAAGCAAAATTGACATTACTTCCTAAAAAAATTATTACATTCGGACGGCCAACTCTACCACCGCGCGCGCTCATTGGTCAAATCAAATAGCGCGCGCTTCCCCGGCTTCGTGTTACACACTTCCGTCCCTTTTCACGAAATCACTCCCACAGATTGCAGGAAAGCGAGAGGAAAGATGTTACACATCAAAAACCACGTTTTCAACCGACTTCCAAAAAAGGAGGTTCTCAATTCGGTTGTATGTTTTTTTTTTAATGTTTGTTACCTCATAACTCCGTCATTTATGAACCGATTCGGGAAAATTCTTTTTTGTTCGAAAGGATACACTTCCAGATTGGTCCCATTGAAATTTCACTGGTATTGATGGTGCCAAATCAATGTTCGACAACGGAAAGTCTATTAGTTTAGTAGGCTTGGCACCGACTTCAGTAACTGTCAAATTTAATTATTAGGGTATTTGTATCGCATTTATAAAGTTATTTTTGTACTTAAGTTTCGATCAGTAAGGGATAGTTATTTCATATTTTTCATTGTTCTTTTTTGAAGTCGGTTTAATTTTTTTATAAAAGTTTTTTAAAATAAGAATAAAGTTATTAATGTTAAAGTTGTTGTTATTGCCTCTGACTCAGTCAGTTTTATTAAGTATCTATTTGTCTGTATGTTAATGGGTACTCACCCAGCTCTTTATGTTGCTCGCAAAACACAATAATACTTACCTGGAATTTATTTTCGTTATTTCTCAGGATTCCAACGCAGCTAAAATATTCTCCGATGAAGCAGCTGCGGTGTACGAGAGAGCCACGAGTGGCCCTCTCAAACAATCAACTCTACTCCACTTCGCCCATGCAGACTATGAGGAAAGCAGGCTGCATTATAACAAGGCAAGTGTATTTTCACACTGACCATATATGAAACAGAAAGAGTGAGTGATGAAAGATTTACGAAGAAAATGACAGTAATAATAAAAAGAAACGTTTTTATATGCAGAAGGCGCCAAATTTAAAATATACTTCAACAATGTTGCTGTCATTTGTTTATCCTTTGTGGCGTCATTTTGAAAATTGCGAGTCTTTATCACCATGGATTTAAGTCGTGAAAATTTTCGTGCTATGATTTATTACGATTTTCGGCGAGGGCTAACTCAAAAACAGTGCATCGATCAACTCACTTCGACTTTTGGGGACGAAGCACCATCGAAGACTACTGTGTATCACTGGTTTGTGAGTTTAATCATGGGCGGTCTGTGCTCACGGACGAAGTTAAAGAAGGTTACCCTAAATCAGTCGTTGTACCTCAAAATATTGATGCTGTGCGGGAACTAATAATGCAAGATCGTCATGTTACATATCGCGAGATAGAGGCGTCTCTGGCCATAAGTATGACGAGTATATATAAAATATTACACGAACATTAAGCTGTAAAAAAAATTTGTTCACGTTGGATTCCGCACAACTTGAGAATTGACCAAAAACGGGCTCGTGTCGATTGGTGTGAAAAAATGTTCCAAAAGTACAATCAGGGTGCGTTAAAAGCTATCTATAATATCTACACAGGTGATGAATCTTGGATATATGCGTATGATCCTGAAACTAAACAACAATCAACGGTTTCGGTGTTCCAAGATAAGCCGAACCCAACAAAAGTCATTCGTTCAAAAAGCACTTTGAAGCAAATGGTCGCTTGTTTTTTTGGTATAAATGGACATGTAGCTACAGTGCCACTAGAGGATCGTAAAACGTTTAATTCTGAATGGTACACGACCATTTGTTTGCCAGAAGTCTTTGAAGAAATAAGAAAGAACAACTGACAACGCAGAATTCTTCTTCATCATGACAATGCTAGCTGCCACACATCGGCCGAAACAACTCGGTATTTGGAAGATCAAAAGATCGAATTAACGGGTCATCCGCCGTACAGCCCCGACTTGGCCCTCAACGACTTCTATTTATTCCCAACCGTGAAGAATAAATTACGTGGTCAACGTTTTTCGAACCGTGAAGAGGCTGTTGATGCGTTCAAAATGCACGTTTTGGAGATACCTCAATCCGAATGGAAAAAGTGCTACGAAAATTGGTTCCAACGCATGCAAAAGTGCATCAATCATCATGGTGAATATTTTGAAAAGCAATAAAACTATAATAAATGCTATATGTTTATTTCACTTTGTTATTCCGGGTACATAAATAGCAGCCCTCGTAGATAACCGACAAAAACCTTGTCGTGTTTTTAAAGTCCACTCTCTAGGAGTTGAATTTTAAACAATGCTGAAATATTTGTTTTATTATTTTTAAGTTATCGTTACTGAGTGTATAATAGCAATTTTTATTGTATTTTATTTATTCTTTTAATGCCTTCAGGTGCACCAAGTTTACACCCGTTACTTGGACATGGAGGACATTGACCCTACCTTAGCCTACGTCCAATACATGAAGTTCGCACGAAGAGCAGAGGGTATTAAATCAGCCAGGACGGTTTTCAAGAGGGCCCGTGAAGATCCCAGGTAAGTGAAGCGAAATAGAGCTATGAGAGAGATAGTAGATTAAATGCATGTGCATGTACTGACACGTACTGGCGCGGTGGCAAAGCATCTGCATTTCAATCTAGTCCCGGGTTCAATTCTTGATAACAAGTCTAGTGCTTAGTTGGGAATTACCCAATTCGTATAATTGTCTGCAGTATTGTTATTATATATTGTCAAAAATAACAATTTCAAAACCTCCACATAAAACATAACATAGACCGATTTTTACTAAGCATGGCTAAAAACATTTTGACAAAACTAAATTATTAAAAAAAACTCGACAGCATTTCACAATTTTTATTAGTTATTATATATTTCGAACTGGCTGTTTATTGTCTTTCAGTTGATACCCCCGTATTGTTATACTTTTCCCCCTCTTCTTTCTATTTCTCGGACGCCATATTGAAATTTTATACCCTATGTCACTCCCACAATTAAGACGAATCTAATGACACCTCATATGCGTCATATCATACCCGTCAAGTCGTTTAGACTATAGAGCGTGCCAAAGAAATGGACATACATTGAAACTTGAAAAACATAACCGTCTTTCGCAGTTGGGTATAAACTGCAGCTTTCACACAAGAAAAGATGCAAATTGGTTCATCATTTCAAAAGCTGCGAGACTACAGTCAATAACAATAGACTACGACGTCAAACTTATAACACCCATCTCCAGCTCCATCCATTGAGGGTTAAAATAGGAATTGTTAAATTGTTAACAATACAAATACTTTGTTGCAACAATTGATACTAGTTTTTGCCTGCAATTTTTACGAAAAAATGACTTAAGCTTTCCTAATTTAATGCTACTACTCTCCCGCGTAATAAAAATATCGTAATAGTAACTACGACCATCTTCTTTCAAACAGGCCTATCTAATAAAAATAAATTAAGTAGTATTACGACTTTTTGGCGGGAACGGTAGAAGTGAGGTTGACATTTTATTTAGATTTTATTTTGTTTTTTACATTTTTGGGAGTTTTAAAGTACAAAAGTGATAGTACATTGTGTTTTAAAGATCTGTGTAAGTGAAAAGAATGGAGTAGGTCTAAATCGGCCTTTCCCAAAGTGGGCGATAACGCCCCCTTGTGGGCGCTGCAGGCCTAAAGGGGGGCGGTAAGAGACCCAGAAAAAAAATGGGGGCGTTGTGTAGAGGCCTGGGGGGTGATTTGTAATTTCATTTAGCTAGGAGGCATCTTAGACAACGACTGAATGACTCAAAGTGGGCAGTAGACAAAATAAGTTTGGGAACCCCTGGTCTAAATAAACATGTGTAGCTGAAGTTCTCGCGCTCTTCCAAGAAGTCCTATAAAACTTCAGTAGTCTACTATTACTTTACTGAAGGAGTTTTACGATAACGATTGTACTTAGCGATATTAGCGTGATATTGGCAAATGCGCTAATCTGTGTGCCATGCCATGAAGAAAGAAAAAAAACGAAAAAAAAGTAGTATTACAGTGAGGCAGGCACTCTCTTGTGCTCTCTTTTTTTCCTCTCTTTACGTGTGTGTATGTATATGTAAAGTGCAACACGCTTTTGTTCGAAAACTCGACAATATTATACACAATTAGCTGTAGCCGCGACTTCGTCTGCGCGAGAAATTTTTTCGTGCCTTTTCCGGATTAGGTTAGATTACATCTACATGTTTAAATGTACAAAGATTATTTTTGAAAAAAGCCTACGTCTAATTATCAAATTTCATAGTAATTGGTTCAGTGGTTTAGCATTTCTCATGCAAAATGTCGTCCCCCTTTTCACCCTCTTAGGTACCCCTAAGGGGGTGATTGAAGTTAATAAAAAAGTAGCTTATGTCTTCCCGGGTGTCAAACTATCTCAATGCCACATCGTAAAATCAGTTCAGCGGTTCACCATTTCCCATACAAAGTTTCACCCCCTTTCATCCCTTTAGGGGTAGATTTGTGATAAAAAAGTAGTCTGTCTTTTTGATAGAAAAAGTTTATCACCGCACCAAATTTTTTTATAATCGAGATTTAGCATTTCCCATACAAAGTTGTTAATTGAAATTACGGTTCGTAGCCATTACATTTTTCTTTTCGTCTTTCTCGCTCACTCCCTAACCTTCTCGCATACATCTGTCCCTTTCACACACTAATTGTTAACTTCATTCATTCTCGCTTTCACATACATAAAAGTCCATCTTTTCGTCTCTCTCTCTCTCACACACATATTACGTTCTGTTCCATGTGTCCACCTTGCATGTGTCTATCCTCAGACCGAGAAACATAATGATTGAATGGACATAATGGAGCTATAATAAGTTGTCGCACGTACTAACGTACATCAAACGAATTTTTCTCTTTCTATCTCACTGAGCGTAACCACAACTAAAACACTAGTAAGATGGCAACCTCGCATGGTCAGTGAAGTCAGTGTAATTTGTGGCAGCTTAAGAGTCGTTTATGAAATAATTATTTTCAAAATACTCGTAAATTTTAAGTGTTTGGCTATTAGTATTAGCTACAATAAAATTAAATAGTAAGTTAAATACTTATAGCAATGGAACACCCCAAATTTTGCTTAAATTATTGATTAATCGATTACTATTAATATTTAATATCAATCAATAACTAATTAATTTGTATTCGAACACCTCGTGCTGCAATCATGAAGGTAAAAAGCAATAAAGAGACGTGGAGCGCTCGAGTTTTCACTTATATAATCTCGAGCGGTAGTGGGGAACAAGCCGTCAGTCGTTCTTTTCTATGACGTCACGAACACCGTCGCGCTCAGCTAGAGGACGCCAGTGTTCCCCTTTATGTTTAATCGTTGGTGTTGCTAACACTAGTATTCACAAAAATAAAAAATGTCAAGTTTAGTTGTGTATCATTGTACAGTGACCTTCCCTAATCACGCGCATTTGTAAGAATCTAAAAACTCGATAAAAAAGAGACACCGTAAAGACACGCTGCTGGAGCAAATGCTCCGTCCATTTGAGATACTTGGTCAGAGTGTCTATCATACTTTTGCTGATGACACTTGTATAGAACAGCCATATTTAACTTTTTTGTGGGTTCGGAGTTTACACAACATTATGAGTTTTATAAACTCCTTGGTTTGTTTTTTCTTTTTTGTGCATTTTAATAAAAGTTTGTTTTTTAAAATTTTCTTTACTTTTCAATTTTGTAGTAACATAACATAAAATTGTCTCATCCGTTTCTCCCAGGTCACGTTATCACGTGTTCGTGGCTGCAGCCCTCATGGAATACTATTGCTCTAAAGATAAGAATATAGCCTTCCGGATATTCGAGCTGGGTTTGAAGAAATTCTCGCACATACCCGAATATGTGTTATGCTACATTGATTACCTCTCTCATTTGAATGGTGAGTGATTTTGTTATTGGGGAAACTATTTGACACTTAATTGACGCCACTCATTAAATAGTACATTGTATAACAAGGGAGTACAATAATGTTTTTACGGCGAGATTCAATAAAAATAGTAGATTGTATATGTCGAAACAGATACACCAGATGGGTTAAAAATATGTGTGACGTCAGCATTACTGACGTCACTAGTATTTCCTTTTGCATTCATTACAAAAATCACTCAATCACAATAACACAACAATTTATTTAAAACTGTATTTACAATCGTTACTCACTATCACTATCTATAATCTATAAACTAAATATCACCATGTACAGGAGAGATCTCTAAGTTATCACCGCACGTCCGCACTGGTCGAGAGCTGGAGCACAAGAGGTCTCTTCTTTTTACTCGTCAGTACAAGAAACCGCAATCACCCTCATGTTTCTATTATTAAAAGCAGTTGTCAAGCAAATGACACTTTATAATTCATTTACCCTCAATTACCTATTTCTTGTTCTGACGTCACAAAATTAACAGTTTAGAGTAGTCTAGTTTATTTTACAATTAGAAATTGCATACCTTCGATAGTTCATTAATTAAATATTGACTGTGAATTTCATCTTATAATTTTATTTTACTTCAACGCAAGATATTCTTGCGCCGATATATATATAACAGGAGAGTAAAATATTATTTTTATGGCGAGGCGCTATTTTGGGTTTAGAGCGGAGTGAAGGTCAGAGTAGAATCCCAAGCGCAGCGAGGAATTCTAAAATAGAATCCTGAGCGCAGCGAGTGTTTCAATGTACGGTGCCCGAGCTAAAAAAATAATTTTACTACTGACCACTCTACTTTACATTCCTACCTATGAGAAAAATAAATGAGAGACGTTATTCGATATCTTCGATATATATGTAAGAGTCTTCGATCACAAATAAAGAACTAGATTCATTACAGCGTCACAGGTCGCGTTGGGGCGTAAGGAAGAGCAAAAAAATATCGATTTATTAAAAATCGATATTTTTTTAGAAAATAATCAATAAATAAATATTGTTGACATTTTTAATCTCGAAATATCGATGTTCGATATTTATTTCCGAGTATCAAAATTTGTATCAAATTCGATTTTTTTAAGAGCTATGTGCATTCGTCACATGTGTCCGACCGCGGACTACTTCGATTACTAGTCTCCGAGATTTTAAAAAACGAACCAAACTGTACTTAGGGACCCTATCCGTAGTATAGAGACCCAGCTTCTAGAGTCTAGACTGTCACGCTAACTGGTGAATAAAATGTACATCTTTCGGGCAAAGACGAAAGACAAAAACACGATATATTTCGAGTACGACCCTGTGAAATTAATTTGATTCGCCTTGAACGCAACCATGCATAGTATCTCTTTATAATTTGTGAATGCAACAACAAAAATATCTATGGATGGTCTGTTCGGTATGTGCGACAGTGTCAGCTGTGTCTCTGTGTGTACCTAGGTCCAAGTATTTATGGCCGGATTTCAAAGAAAGAATGCTTCTGATGTCCATATCCGACGAATATTGGTTTGATTAAAATTAGATAAGTAACCGTTGTTTGAATTACATGTACTTTAATAATTCTAAAACTAATAAAACTGCCAAATATGTGTTAATTTTTTTCTATTTCAAATATTTTGATAATACTTTTAAATAACCGCGCCTTAGGGTAAAAATATCGATATATTGATATATCGATATTTTTTACTCTATATAAATCGATATTGTTTAGAAATATCGATACAATATATATCGATATATTTTTTTCATTTGGTCATCCCTTGCCCTTTCATTCGACCATCTGGCAGATGGTCGACCGCCTGAGGGTTGCTTCAGCCGAGGGATACCTTATATGGACGGCGGACGTGCTCTGAGATACACGCGTAAACAATGCGTATTTTATATTGATTTTATTATATTTATTATGTTTACTGATTAATTTAAAATAATAATTTTTGTCATATATTATACATTGAATGAAGTTCATTTCATATGGTTCATTTTTTAAGTGATTGCTTTTTTTGGAACTAAATCGATGTTTAATCACGACACTTTATCCTTGAAATAAGCCTTTTTAATTTTTTTTTTCTGTAAAAAGGAAGAAATTTTTTTTTCTGTAAAAAGGAAGAAATTTATGACATTTCCACAACACTAACATTCAATAAGAATATGTTCTTGATCTCAACATAATTTTAGACAAACAAGAAACAATGTTAATTAAGACGTCAAAGTAGCGCGTCTAAGAATTTTCCTTGTAAACTGACTTCGTAGAATGGTTATTGTAAGATATTATAAAATAAATATAAAAATATGCAACACCAATATTCAAGAAGGGAAATGGAGCTATTATAAACTTCCAGCAGAATATTTAAAAATCTTAAGGTTTCTGAGAATTAGAGCGTCGAATTATCACTATTTCGCATAAAAATGTCAAAGGGCTCTTATACACTTGATGCTGCATTCATAAAAGGAAAAAGCCAAAAAATAGACGTGGCGCGCTCGCGTTTTGATTTATATAATCTCACAGCGGTAGTGGGGAGCAAGTCGTCGGTCATTCCTTTTGATGACGTCACGAACACCGTCGCGCTCTGCTAGAGGGCGCCAGTGTTCTCTTATTCTTTAATCGTCGGTGTTGCTATCATGTACTTGAGCTAAACTACTCCTCTCTCCCTTAGTTTTAGTGATTATATTGTAGAGGAAGTATTTTCATATAGATATTATTAAAATACATTTATATTTTTTTCAGAGGACAACAACACTCGAGTCCTGTTCGAGAGAGTCCTGTCTTCAGGTAGCTTGAAGCCAGAAAGTTCGGTTGATATATGGAACAGGTTCTTGGAATTTGAGTCCAATATTGGAGATTTGGTTAGTATAGTGAAGGTAGAGAAACGAAGACAAGCAGTATTGGAAAAGGTAATTTTTTTTTGTGTTAAGAATACAAATTATTTCATCGCCACCATATTACTATAGCAACACAATTTGTTGAATTAATTGAACCGAGTGAGACTCGCGGTCCAGTCGACAGTCGTTCCTTTGTACGCTTGTCTAATGTTGTCGCGTCGTGTTGTTTATCCACTAGATAACGAATGCGTAAAACTTAGTGATTAATGGTAAAAGAGGTCAAGGAAGACCAAGGCTGACTTATAAAGATCAAATAGCTAGAGTGTTAGCCGACGGAAATGTTAAAAGCACTCGCATACCTAGGCAAAAATGTGTGAGGAAAATAATGAGATTTGAGGAAGCGAAAGAAGTATGTAAGGATCGCGACGCTCTCTGACTGCCTCGTTGGGGATACGGCGTGAAGATATGTATGTAATATATAGAGTAAAGTTTATAAAAGTTTTATTTTCCTTGCCCGGTTTGACTGGCCCGTTTGCGCAGTGGCCTATACATCTGCTTTCCAAGCAAGGCTCCCGGGTTCGATCTGCGGTCAGGTCAATTCGAGTTAGGAAACGAACTTTTCTAAATTAGCTTGCAGTCTGGGTGTTACTGGGAGCTCCCCCAGAGTTCGTTGTGTGGTACCCATAGTACAAGCTTACTGCTTAGTTTGGGGTCACACAATCTGTGTTATTGTCTGGAGTATTATTATTAAATTTTACTTTTATATAAGAACAAATTCAAAGTAAGAACATTATAAACACCAAACTGGTGACCCCGAAACTTTCAAATTCACTGCGACTACACTAGAAGTAACAGCAGAATTATAGAACTGTTGTGTAATTGTTTCAAGTTTAAGAATTATAATAAACACTAAAGTGCTCAGGCGCTACAGGTCCTACAGGCGCATTTCTGGGATATTCCAAAAAATTAGGCACTTACATTCCACTTACATGAAAAATAAATGAATTTTTTAAGAATATTATTGTACACATTGATACAGAGGAATAACACACATATAAAATATACTATATATGCAATATGCATATACAAGCAGTAAGTAACATATTAAATTTTGTCATATTTTCAGATCAAAGAATTTGAAGGGAAGGAAACAGCTCAATTAGTTGATAGATACAAGTTTTTGGACCTCTACCCTTGCAGTATTGCCGAGTTAAAATCCATAGGATATACGGAGGTAAACATTATGTTATTTTTCTATATAATTAGATTGCCACATTCAATATATAAGTGACTGTATTGCCATTAAAAAGTTTTTGTTGGCAACCTCAGTTAAGTTTTTTACGTTTATGTCAAAGTGTAGTCAAAATTGTCTAAATAATAATTAATTTCATTTTTATTACAATGCTAAAATACTATTAAAATGATTTTTTCATAAATAGAATAACGTATGACTTTATAAAAATGTGTGTATTCTGCATTTATTCGCAATAAGAATGATTAAAAAAATATTAATATATGCTTTTCAATATTTTTTTAGATTTTGTTTGCTGCGGTTTTCTAACAATTACTTATAAATAAAAATCAATGCGCTGGCGTAATTATTACCATCAATGTATCATGGTTTAGGTAATGGTAATCTCAAGTACCTCTGTCCACACCTTCGGGACTCTTTTTCTAAGAAAAATATGATAAATTCAAACAATTTGAACAGGTGGCGTCAATGTCCAATAAGTCGTGGGCGCTCGGTGGTCCGTTGGCCGGGATCTCGCCGGAACTAGCAGCAGTTATACTCGGACAAAAGTGAGTTATTACATACTAATATTAGCTATGGAGACTTCATGCGATTAGAGCATAAATATTTCCAACCTTTTCTGGACCATCAGACCTCTGGACCTTTAGAAGAGAATAAAAATTACAACGCTCCTCCTAGTCCGTATTAGTTAATATTATGTAAAATATTGTTACATGTTATGTCTGTACCTAATTTATCTGTTTACTATCTATTACCGATCCGCCCCGGCTTTGCACGGGGAGAAATTTAAAAAAAAATAAAATACAGCCCATGTTACTCTGTGATAATGAAGCTTTCTATAGCTAAAAGAATTTTTGAAATCGGTTGAGTAGTTTTTGAGTTTATCCATTACATACAAACAAAGTTTATCTCCTTATAATATCAGTATAGATTAAATATTATAAAGCAGAAATAAATAAAACGACAACCAAGTGCACAATAAAATAGTTCATAAAAATTTTAAAAATAAACACAGAACCAATAAAAAATATTTAATTTATTTATCTATTTGACCACCCCTCTTGACTGCCGCCCATTTGCCTGTGGATCTGCTATCGCCCCATTAAGGCTTCAGCATCTATTGGGATGCTGTATCGCCCCCGTTGGGTATCTATGGATTTTGACTGGCCCGTTGGCGCAGTGGCATATGCATCTGCGTGCTAAACTAGGGTCCCGGGATCGATCCCCAGTCAGGTCAATTTAGGAAACGAACTTTTCTAAATTGGCTTGGAGTCTGGGTGTTACTGGGAACCCCCAGAGTTCGTTGTGTGGTACCCACAGTACAAACTTACTGCTTGGTTTGGGGTCACACAATCTGTGTAATTGTCTGGAGTATTATTATTATTATATATTATAGAGCTTCATTAGCTAAGTTTTCTTGATTATTCATCATCATTCATCCATCATTTTCATACATTTACATGTAATAGATACAAAAAATCCGTAAAAAGCGTGTCGGACCGAAAGTCTTTAGCCATTTTGGCAAACTGTGTATGTGCCTGCGTACTTGCATCTACATATGCTTCACTACAAATAAGTATTTAATTACACGAGATAGCAATAGAACCGTGTTTGCTGTGCGGGTAGAGCACAGCATTAGTAATATAAATCCAATATGGCGGATACACCAAGAGTCGGACCTAAGAAATATAACGGACAGAGCCATAGTAAGTTGCTGCTCTTATCACCGTGTGTAAAATGAATTTTCGTTTCTTATTGAATGTAACCACGAGTAAAACAGCTACAGTAAGTTTGGACAAAACATTGCACTACTGAAATAATAATAATAATATACTCAGACATTTCACACAGCGCCATCTAGTCTCAAAGTAAGCAGCACAGCGCTTGTGTTATGGGTACCAGACAACTGATATTACTACATATATACTTTTCTTTTGTAAATAAATACATATTATACATAAACACCCAGATTGGGGCGGGAATCTAACCCGCAACCTCCGTTTACAGCAGCACAGCGCTTGTGTTATGGGTACTAGACAACTGATATACTACATATATACTTTTCTTTTGTAATTAAATACGTATTATACATAAACACCCAGATTGGGGCGGGAATCGAACCCGCAACCCCGTTTACAGCAGCACAGCGCTTGTGTTATGGGTACTAGACAACTGATGTACTACATATATACTTTTCTTTTGTAAATAAATACATATTATACATAAACACCCAGATTGGGGCGGGAATCGAACCCGCAACCCGCTTTTACTTTTCGACGCCTTAAGCCGTTGCGCCACGGAGGTGGTCAATAATTATTTGCAAAATATTCGTAAATCTAGACAAAACGTGAGGGAGCCGGAGGATCTTTTAAAAATACAATTTTTAATTAAATGAGACGTTTATTCATCTCGAACTATCGTCTAAGACCAACTAAAAGAGAACAATGAATTCCCAAACCAGTCCACGCAGGGCGGATGGGCTTATGCTAACTTGCATTTGTGATTCTTAGAATGCTACCTTGACATTTGTGCTACTTAGAATATGTTTGGCTGACGCGAGGGAATGGTAGAGTTGACCGGTGTAACTCCTCCCTCCTTAAGTTAGAAGTTCTCTTCTTTTGGAGGACTTCGAATACAAATTTTAAACATTACCAAGCGGTACTTATAAATTAGGAGACAGAATCAATAAAAAGATAATATACATTATCAGAGTCCAGATAACAGAACATATCTTCACGCTATATCCCCAACGGGGTAGTCAGAGAGGACGGAGCGCCAGGAGTCGCGGTCCTTACACACCTCTTTCGCTTCCTCAAATCTCATCATTCTCCTCACACATTTTCGCCTAGGTATGCGAGTGCTTTTGACATTTCCGTCTGCTAACACTCTGGCTATTTGATCTTCATAAGTCAGCCTTGGTCTTCCTTGGCTTCTTTTACCACTCACTTTCGCTCTGTATATTTTCTTCGTCAGTCTTTCATCACTCATTCTTTCCATGTGGCCGAACCATCTAAGCATTCCTTTCTTCATTTTTACAATAACACTGTTGTGCAACCCTGTCATACTTACTCTTAGTCCAGATGCTTACTCTATTAACTTCTATTACTACTCTATCACTTTCACTGCTTTCACTAACACTGTTCTTGAGGTCTACCGATAGGAGCTTCAGGTCAGCGAGGTCGATGCCTTCCAAATTCACTGGTCTCATGGCTGCTATGGGTGAATAGACAGGAGGCAAGTAGGTAACTTTTCATGTTACCTTTTCAGTGCTTGTTAAGTGCATTTTCAGGTTATGTCATCCAGAGTGAGTATAGCAGTTCCTTTGATCTTCTGGTGGAATATTTCATTGATACAGGTTTTGATGAGTAACTCTTCATTTCTGCTGTAGAGAATCCATCTGTTAGGCTATAGGAGTTGAACCTTGACTTCTTCTATGTTCACAGGCGTTTGAGTGCATGACGTCACGTTCTCGACATACGTCATCAAGTCGGTGATACAAGAGTCTTGTATAAATTGGGGCATTTTATCATTGTCACATAGGAAGCTGGATTCATTAATTTCTTGGCAGGGCTGGTTGAGCAATCTGATCTTCAACCCTTTCACTATTAGGTAGGGATATTTGGGTATGATAACGACAGTGGATTTTTGGGATAAAACAGGTAAAGGAACTAATTTATAATAGATGTAAGTGTCTTCGTTAACTAACCGTATTTCTAGCAGATAAACAATTTCATTTCCCTTGAAATATTCTTTTATAGTAATAGTTTGCTCCAATCTAACTAAGTTTTCTATTTTCGGTGCGAAAACTAACTTTTCTTCTTTGTTAATATTCCTTAAAAGATTTAGTAATTTATAAGATTCTATTATCGACTGGTGTAGAATACCTAACCTACTTAGAGCAAAGCTGGTTTCTACTTCATTTAGTTTTGTATGAATCGCTTGAATCGCTTATGAAGTAATAAATTATATGTATTAATGATTTGCATCTCAAGATGTTCTTTATTCAATTCTATACTAATGTTCTTAACTACATCTGTAACTGCTTGGTTAAGTTGAATAATATTGTTATCTAGTTTCAATGTAGAGTTAGCTAGAACTTGTACCATTTCTGTAATCAACGTCAGTTTTCTATTATTTAAATTCTGTTTTGACTTTACTTCCTTTATTAATTTGTCGTACTTTATAGCATCATCATGATCGAGATTTCCGGTAATGACTTAATTAATGATCCTAATGGGTTAATTAGACCACGTCTTACTCTTATCGATGGAGTAATCTGTTCAAGTTTGCTTATAGTTAAGTTCTTAACGTATTCTACTTGTTCTCTTATATCTATAAAACTATACGTAAAATTGTTATCAAACTTGGAATTAATTAACTTATCTAGTTCAGAGAGTCGTTCGCTGTTGAATCTCAAATCGTTTCGTATGGGTTCGAAATCCAACACTTTCGCGATTGTCCACTTATCTTTACTGACTACTGCTACGCCAAGTTTCACTGGCAGAATTCCAGGGTTCTTATTCAACATCTGCAGTTGAAGGGCCTGGAGTTGGATCGTCATAGTCATCACCATCAGGAGGGCGCTGAGGTGTCTGTGAAGGGCGTTTAACATTCTTTATTGGAACCTTCCTATCACGATTTCTCATTTGGATCGGGATTACGTTCCTAGAGGCTTCGTTTGTGTTTGTGTCATTTGGAGTTTAGGTTTCAACGGGTTTCTGTCATACTTCATTCGCTTACATGCTTCGCATGAATTTATGAAACTAGAAATAGTTTGTTCCATGTTGTTCCAAAAATATGTGCGTTTAATGTGAGACAAAGTTTCCTTGATACCATGATGGCAGGTTTTGCCTGTGTGATATTTCTCTATGATATCTTTCTGCTCTATTTCGTCTTCTACGAATACAACTCGTTTGGTGCATTCGAAGAATTGTACTAATTCCTTTTTAAATAAATTAATTACTATATCAGAAAATTGTCGTCTATGTATGTCGTCTTCAAAGTATATGAAATATTTAACCTTATTACGAATGTATTCTTTCAGAAATTGTTTGACGAGGTCGGGACGATTTAATGGCAAGTGTACTTCTAAGATTTTCTGTCTTTCTATAGAAATATTTTTTACTAGCAATAATTTATCGATAAGCCAAGGATGTACTAAAATCTGGTTCGGTTTGGTGTCTATTGCTTCTTGAAGAATAGGGATACCTATAGACTCGGTGTCTTTTCCAGAGTGAGCTGTTTCACTAGCTGCTTTACTTGACGTTGTTAGAGTAGAACTAGTAGGGGTTGGTATTGGGTAAGGAGATCTATCTTTAACTGTTAAGGTTCTGTCAGAGTCGGAGTCTGAAATCGATATTGGTTTCTCGGATTCTGAGTCTGAGATGGACATAGACTCGATTGGACGGTTCGATGTATCCTTCTCATCTCTACTTAACCTCTCAATTTCTTTGGTTAGTTCTGCTATGTACTTGTTTAAATCTTCGGTTTTATCAACGTTAGGCTTGGTAGATTCACTGTCATGCTTACCTAAAGCAATTATTAAGCCGCATTCGCGATAAAGCGTCTGCGTTGCTGTTGAGTTTGCCCTTTTTATGTACGATATCAAATGTATATTCTGATAGACGTAAACGCCAACGCGTGAGTCTGCTGTTTGTTTCCTTTAGAGTATTTAACCAGGTAAGGGGTTTGTGGTCGGTTACTATTGTGAACTTCTTTCCGTAGAGGTAAGGACGTAAATGTTTCACTGCCCAAACTATGGCAAGTAATTCCTTTTCTGTACTGCTGTAACGAGTTTCAGCACCATTTAAAGTTCTGCTGGCGTAGGCCACGGGCTTATCATTACCGATAGAGCCTTGAGATAGGAATGCACCAAGAGCGAATTCTGAAGCGTCCGTGGTCAACACGTAACGTTGGTCAGGGTCTGGGTATTGGAGTATAGGGGCATTAACGAGAAGTTCTTTGCACTTCTGAAATGCTGCTATGTATTTTTCATCATTTATTGACATTGAGTTTTTCTTTTTTAGTCTGGCTGTCATTGGTTGTGTGATCTTCGCAAAATCTTTTATAAAACGGCGGTAATAACCAATAAGGCCTAGAAAGCTCTTTATCTCTGTAGTAGTGCAGGGCAAGGGGTAATTTAGAACTGCTTTGATTTTATCGTTGTTGGGTTTTAATCCACTGCTGGTAATGGTATGTCCTAAGTACAGGACTTCTTTCCTTAGGAACTCTGATTTATCTGGTTGAATTTTTAAATTAGTCTGTCTTAATCTCTCGAAAATGGTTCGTAGTTTACTTATGTGTTCTTGAAGACTGCTGGAATAGATGATTACGTCATCTAGGTATACTAGTCAGTGTATGCCCTGTAATCCACATAATACATTATCCATCATCCGCTGAAAAGTCGCTGGAGCGGTTTTCAGTCCGAATGGCATACGTGTAAATTCAAAATGTCCGGAGTTTGTGGTAAATGCTGTTTTTTGTCTGTCTTCTTCTTCTACTTCTATTTGATGGTAACCGTTGGCCAGGTCAAGGGTAGAAAAGTAACAGCGGCGTCCTAATTTGTCAAATAGGTCTGTAATGTTTGGTAATGGGTATTTGTCATCTACTGTTATTTCATTGAGTCGTCTATAGTCGACTACTAAGCGGTATTTTCTTTTATTGCTGGCGTCTAATTTCTTAGGTACCAGGTGTACTGGGGCACTCCAAGGTGAATGGGATTGGGTAACACTTTATTATTATTATTAGTGACAAAAATTGAGAAAGGTATGATGAGATGGTTTGGCCATGTCGAGAGAATGAATGAAGAACGATTGACGAAAAAAGTGTATAAGGCGAGTGTGAATGAAAGTGTTGGAAGGGGTAGACCTCGGCGGACGTTTCGAGACCAAATCAGGGACGTCTTGAAAAAAGGCCAGGTCAAGAGTATCCTAAACCGAAGAGCATGTATGAAGGGAATAATGAAAGTGGACGAAGCCAAACAAGTATGTAAGGATCGTAGCAAGTGGAAAGAAGTGGTCTCTGCCTACCCCTACGGGAAAGAGGCGTGATTATATGTATGTATGTATTTCGTCTACCTGTCTGTTAATTTCGTCGTTGATCACTTGAGGCTGTCTATACGGACGAATTTAAATTGGGTCCTCATCATGAGTTCTAATACGGTGTTTCACTTCATTTGTAAATGTTAAAGGTAATTTATCGGAGTAAAATATATCTTTGTATTCAAGACAGAGTTTTGAGATTGCTTCTCTCTCCTCTTTGTTCATATGATCCAATCTTAATTTTTCAATATTTTCAGTAAGTATTTCGTCAGTCTCTATGTCAGTTTTGTCGCCTAATTTATGCAATACTAGTTTTTCGCTATTATATTTTGTTACAATGAAGGGTCTACTAATTGTTAATGTCATTTCTGTCTCTAATGTGTTTTGGATAATGGTGGTGGCACTACCGTTCTTGCAGGTTATTAATGCTTCTAGCATTCTTACGCCTTCACAAAATAGTTGGTATTTAATGATAGCTTCGCCATCTTTTATGTTTGTTGGTAACCTAACTCGCTGTTCACAACGCGGTGCCAGTTTAATGACGTTAGATGGATTATAGACGATAGGAATTGAGGATGAGTGCGTAAATAGCATCTCTCTTTCCATATCTATTTTGCCATTTAATTGTTTAAGTAAATCACTTCCTATTAGTCCGTCGTAATGTCCGTCATGTTCAGGTATGGTTTCCAATAAATTCATATCTTCCGGGTATTCAATATTTTCATTATAACCTAAATATTCATTTTCGTCATACATATCGATGTTAGCTTCTGCTGGCTCAATTTCGTTTAAATTATATAGTTCGTTCATTCGGAACCCTGAAGGTTAGCTGGTGGCGCTGTGCGCATGCTGACATCCGTGGATATTTGTGGTGCCAGCTTTTGCGGTGGGCGGTACCCAAATTGTTGCTGGTTATGGAGTTGGGGTCGGTATCCGAATTGAGGCTGAGGCTGGTTTAATTAGGGTTTGTAACCAAATTGTGGTTGACCCTGATGTAAGTGAGGTCTGTAGCCAAATTGAGTCTGACCTTGATTAAATTGGGGTTTATATCCAAATGTTTGCTGAGGTAACTGAGGTTTATAACCAAATGTTTGTTGAAGTAACTGAGGTTTATAACCGAATTGCTGAGGCTGCGAATTGGGTTTGCTTAATGGGATGTCGATTCTAGGTCGCGGTTGGTTTGAAGTTCTGAGATCAGCTGTGTTATGTGGAATTCCAAACTTAAAATGCTGTGGTTGTGAATGTGTTGAAGCAAAGAATGGCTTCATTCCGAATTTATCAATAAAAGGGTTATTGTTAATTATAGTTTGCGATTGGTTTGGCTGAAACATATGTTGTGATTTCAACATTTTATTTCTGGAATTGTATTGATATAAAAAGTTTACTTCCTCAAGTACAATACTTAAAGCACTTTCTAAAGATTTGCTTCCCTTTAACCTAACTATGCGAAGAAGGTCTTCAGGTAAATTATATAAAAACACGTTCATAGCTAAATTATCATAAATAATTATTTTGCTTTGCCTTAAATTGAGATCATCTAATAAATTTACTTTAGCAATCAATGTACTTTTAACTTGTTGTATCCTATCACAGAAATCTAGATATGATTCGCCTTTATTGATTTTCAATGTTTTAAGTTCAATTGCTATACATTCCTCTGATCGTGGATCACCGAAATGTTGTTCTAAAGCTGTTTTTAACGCTCCTCAGGTATCTAAATCTCCTCGTTCACTAATAAGAGCGGCAGCTTTACCAATTAATCTTGAGGTAACTACATGAAATATATATAAATCCTGGTCTGAATTTCCTTTAACGCGGCAACATTGAATGACGTATTCGCATTTTCTTACAAATAAATTTAATAATTTTTCGTCTCCATTAAAAACTGGAATGACGCTAGACATTTCACGCGGAATCTGCACTATTTTATCCATTTTATTTAGTTAATTTAAATACTACTTTTGAAGTTGAGAAGTAATTATTTAATATATTTTATTTATTTAGTTAATTCGAGTACAACTTTTGAAGTGGAAAAGTAATAATCTAATATATTTTAGTTGTCTTAATATAACACTTTATAATAAAATTTACGTTTAATTAATTCGAGTACTACTTTTGAAGTTGAAAAGTGACACCTTCTATAAAATTCACGTAATTTACGTAACACAATCAAATAATATTATTTCTATATTTTTATGTATTCAATGAAATCTTCTTATATAACTAATGAAAGAAAATAAAAGCACCTTTTCGATGTCTGGAAACAGTGATTCTAAATTTCTCGACACTTATAACTATTATAGGTGAAAATGAATGGGAAATAGACTGGAATAGCGATTTGGGTCTACTCACAGACTGCCCATGTCACTCGATGAGTTCTTAGACGCGATCCTCCGTAGCTGTCTGCGCCCGTCGTGTAGTCGCAATGTTGTTGACTAATTTATTTGGTTCGTTGGATTCCCGTAAAAACGCGTAAAAACGTTCGTAGCGATACTAATTTTTAGTATTTTCGTTACGCGGAAATCACTACCGGCTGCGCCAGTCAAACCGTGAGGGAGCCGGAGGATCTTTTAAAAATACAATTTTTAATTAAATGCGACGTTTATTCATCTCGAACTATCGTCTAAGACTAACTAAAAGAGAACAATGAATTCCCAAACCAGTCCACGCAGGGCGGATGAGCTTATGCTAACTTGCATTTGTGATTCTTAGAATGCTAACTTGACATTTGTGCTTCTAAGAATATGTTTGGCTGACGCGAGGGAATGGTAGAGTCGACCGGTGTAACTATCTTGTGTTTTAGCTACTAGTATTAATAATTAATAATATAGTATTAGTAAAATAAAAATATGTCATGTTGAGCTATGAATTTTTTTACTGCGACCGTTCCCTAGTCATACGCATTAGTACAAGTCTAGAAACTAGGTCAACAAAAACATAAAGAAAAGAATTAAACTGATTTAAAAAAAAAGCAGTAAACAGTGCAAAATAACTATTCTTTACTAATAATAATAATAATAATGCGCCAGACGATACACACCAATCATCTGATCTCAAACTAGGGTATTCCCTATGCTATGAGAACCAGATGACGACTACTGGGGGCGTCTCCCTGTACACCCAGACCCGAGACAATCTAGAAAAGTTCATTTTATACTTGGATTAACGTCTAAACCACTGCGCCATCTAGATCATGAATTTACTAATCAAAACCAATAAAATAATTTTATAAATACGATACAAATACCTATATAATAAAATTTGACAGTTACTGAAGTCGGTGCCAAGCCTGCCAAACTAATAGACCTATTGTTGCACATTGAATTGGCACACACTTCAATAACTGTCAAATTTATGATAATTATAAAGGTATTTGTATCGTAAATATGAAGTTATTTTTGTACTTGAGTTTTGAGTAGGAAAGAATAGTTATTTTGTACATTTTAGTGCTTTTTTTTTAAGTCCTTTTAATTTTTTTTCTTAAATTTTTTATTTCTTCCTTTTGAGTGATCTTGACCTAAATAAATATCTAGGGTAGGTCTATAATTAACTTCTTTTCTAATTCTGGAGCGCAATGACACAAGAGAATCATCAATATAAATAAAGCTTATAAGCAGTTATTTGATCCAAGTCCAAGCTTCAATACCTGTGAAATTTAAATGGGGCCAATCTGGAGGTATATCTTTTCAAATAAAAAAGAATTTTCTAAATGAAAGAAATTATAAATGAGAGTTCTGAGGGAACAAACATAAAAAAAATACAACCGAATTGAGAACCTCCTCCTTTTTTTGAAGTCGCTTAAAACGGGCACACTCTTAGAGCAAACGCTCCGATCATTTTGAATCGTGGTCCGAGCATCAAGATTGTTTTATATTTTTCCGTTGACTGTATATAATAGATAGGTCCTACACATGAGATTAAAGAAACCAGACTTGACTGCTATAGTATAGATTTAATGCTAGAGAACATTTGATTTTTAAAGTATATGAAAAGAAAATGCGATGATAGTTGTTTGGCCAATTTGAATGTAATGTCAAAATGACAGAAACATCCAATAAAATACATTGAATTCGACTAAGATTTTAAACAATGGTAAATGACTTACTTTTACTACAATCTCAAAAAGATGTACGGAGAGTGATGAAGAAGCAATGTTTGACTCTCCATCCCCTTTGTCTATTCCAATCTTCTATATATATGTAAATGTACAGTTCAGTACCTTTTTCTGCTCTGTTTATCAAACGATTTTCTTTTATTTTTAGTTTAGTAGTTATTGACAAACTTTAGTGGTACCATTAAAAAAATTTTGGATACAGGTATATTTCATATACAGGTATATGTGAAAAAAAAACTTCGGATTCCTTTTTAAGAATATTGCGCGCACGGAGGAGTTTGAGATTTGACATAGTTTTACGTACGTACTGGGAATGTTAAAAAGGCTATCAATGTCAAACTCATAATAGCACAGTACAAGTAAGCATACAGTATTCTATCTTCATACAAACGCTCCCAAACGACGCGCTCGAAATCTCGACATTTCTCGGCATACGACAGTACGAGTGCGCCGCGGTTGTTGTCGGACGGTATTACACGCTCCCGCGCATTTACTGACTAAATATTATGTCAATCAAGTTCACGAGCATAATGTTCAGTATATAGATGTTTGAATACATCTATATCCAAACCGAAAATATTTCTCTGTTGCTAATTTGTAGGAAATATATTATCATAATGATCTAGTTAATTTATTGCTGATTTTTAATTATACTGTACAAAATGCATTACAATACACAAAATGCATTTTTTTTGTCCATTTCCACCATACTAACACACAAACTTATGAAACTAGATATAAAATACTAGTAGAATTATATAAATAAAAACGTATTAAATTTGCAATAATATAAAATGAAAAGATAATATGACAATTTAATATAGTACCTATTATCAAATACGTAACCCAAGAAAAACATTCAGTCCAAGTCGGTAGCCCTATTGCGTGTTTACGTACCGAACGATTGTAGGTAATTATCTTTAGGACACTGCCGAGATGTAATACTGTTTGCTTACTTGTACTGTGATAATAGTTTATAATCTCCTTGAATCTCTTTGAACAGGTAGTAATATAAATGTATTGTTTCCAGGGATAACGACCCCAACAAAGACATTGCCCGCCCAGACACAAATCAAATGATACCATACAAACCTAAATCCAACCCGCTACCAGGGGAACATCCCATACCAGGTAAGTTAATAGGATAATTGCAATTTTTCTTAAATTGGCTGAAAGCGTGTCAGTATTTTTCATCAAAATCATAAACTCATTCTCAACGAACACAGTACATACAATGGGCACAGATCAGTAAGCCCTTAGATGACACTTTGTATATTTTTATAATGAAAACAAATGTGTCAAAATCCTGCGTGACGGACGGCGATGTGCTGAGATCTGATTGGTCATATTGAGATCGGACGTTGAATATCCGAGAGGAGGATATTCAACGGAGAGAGCAACCAGAACTGAAGGGATTCGGTGCTGATTGGCTGACCGAATCTGATCTCTGGTATATCCTGAGGATGTTTCGTTGAGAGGCGAAACACGTGTCGATTGGTGGTTTTTGGAGTTTGAGCGGGAAATTGCTAAAAATTGGGGAATTTGTCACATTAAATGGATTTCCGCGAGGTAACACCTGAGTCTATACAATATTTACTAAATCTATTTTAAAGGATATTGCATTTGTATTGACAGATTTGATTTTTTTTTTGTTTTGTTTGCCTCAATACTGGGGTGATTTAGAAAAAAAGAAAATTAGGCAAAGTCGTAAGGAATAGCCGAAAACTCGAAATTGGTAATTTTGTGTGGGAATATACTTCGGTATACTTATATAGTAAACTAATTATTCTGTGCTTATATATAGGTTTACTTCGAATGAGTTTGCCATTTCGGATTACTTTCAATAGATGGCGTTCGTGGCGGACCTATCATTTGATAGCTGCGCCATGACAGTTGTTATAGGTCTCCATGAACTGGAGTTGGAAGGGTTGATTGAGATTGTTAATCGCTTATGGAGAGTTACAATCAAATCAATTTTAAGTGGTACGAAGTTCACCGACGGAGTTATTATCTAAAATTTGCAGACAGCGACAGCCACGCGATCACTGCGCGACCGGTGATTAATTGTAATAAAACATTAGTATCATGAATGATGATCTTCATGGCGCAGTGGTTTAGACGTTGAACCCAAGAGCGGAAGGTTCCGGGTTCGATTCCCGGTCGGGTCAATTTAGGAAACGAACTTTTCTAGATTGTCTCGGGTCTGCCCCTGCAGTCTCGACATAGATAGCGATCGCTTTACGACCGATTTCGGTTGATAAGTCATAACGATTAATTTTTAACAATTTTTGAAAATCTCTACATTAAAACTATCAATTGTGATTGGAATCATATCGAATCTAACTCTCAACTTTGCGATTGCTTATAATGTTTTTACGATCAAATTTGACAGCTCGCA
This sequence comes from Zeuzera pyrina, assembly GCA_907165235.1. NCBI lineage: Eukaryota > Metazoa > Arthropoda > Insecta > Lepidoptera > Cossidae > Zeuzera > Zeuzera pyrina. Next base: position 6,941,220 of record OU015646.1, on the reverse strand, counting down.
AAGTGTTCGTGCTTATCTTATGGCTAGCGATTTTTTTCGTTGTTTTATCGATCTGTAGTTTACGAAAATAATCGCTATGTCGGGACTACAGCCCCTGGATGTACTGGGAACGCGCCTAGTAGTCGTCGTCTGGTTCTCAATGGGAATGCCCTAGTTTGAGAGCATTAGTGTGTATTGTCTGGCGTATTTATTATTATTATTGCGTATCTATTATCCTATGACCGTAAAATGCACTGTTCGCGGTAGATTTAGCGCCACTATACAAATTACATTACACAAATTATCGTTTTGACAGCAGATATCGCGCGATATCGGCTGTCGCGTGGTGTCTGCGAGTTAGGTAACAAGCGTGCGGGTCACAGGTCACGGGTGGTGGACTATAGTGTTGTATCGTATGGTATTGTGTATGGTCGTGACTTCGGCAGGCGGGACGTTCCCGATGCCGCCGGCGGCGGCGCACGTGTGCACGCTGCTGCCCCCGCCCACGTGCTACCGCGGGCCCTTCGTGGCCGTGGACGCGCTCATGGCGCTCTTCAACAGGATCTCGCTGCCGGACAAGCGTGAGTTTCTTTTTTTTTTCTTTATGGCATGGCGCACAGTTTAGCGCTGTAGAGACACATACGTACATTGCGGTATATATGTATAGCGCAATGCAGGTATGGTGTCAGTTACTAACTAGAGGATTTCGTGGCACTCAGTCTTGGCATATTAGCGCGTCCGGTGAATGTCTCCACATAAAATATTGTATGCACTTGTGGTGGATATTACATAACAACCAATCGGAACTAATAGTTTTATTTACTTACATCATACATACATAGCATCTAGACACATATTAAGTAGGTACTCCTAAAGTACAGACAAGCGCATTTGCCAATGTCACATATTAATATGTAGAATCACACTTAAATTAGTTTATTCTTATCATAAAACTCCTCCAGTAAAGTGATAGTTTTATTAGGTTTATTAGATAGATAGGCTTTACTGAAGTTAAAAAGGACTTCTTGGAAGAACGCGAGAACTTCAGCTACACATGTTTATTTAGACCTACTCCATTCTTTTCACTTGTACAGAACTTTAAAACACAATAGACTATATTATCACTTTTGTATTTAAAACTCCCAAAAATGTAGACAATAGAAAATTTAAACAAAATATCAACCTCACTTCTCCCGTTCGCGCCAAAAAGTCCAAGCGTGAGTTCCCTCATTCATACTATCTATATCAGTGATTCTCAACCACTGTGCCGCGGCACTTTTGTGTGCCGCCAAATTTTAGAAATGCATATGGTTAAATTTATTACTTGTAATTAATCCTTTAAAAAACGTATTGTTGTTTTTGTAGTACATATTATTTTATTTTACATTCAAAATTATTATCATAAACTATTTTACACAGTGTATTATAGGTAAATAAACAACTTTTAAACTTACCTTTTTCCTTGTGGCCGCCAAATTTTGAAATCGTTAAAAGTTTGCCACGACAAAAAAAGGTTGAGAATCACTGATCTATATCAACGAATTCGGAAATACTGAATTCGTTGATCTGTACTAATTTTGTAACCTTCTTATCTTATCTTATTGTTATTATTATCTATATTATATATTATCTATCTTAATCTATAATAATCTATACTAATACTAGCTGACCCCGCAAACGTTGTTTTGCCCGATGTATGTATTTTTCAATGCCGAATCATAAAAAAATAAAAATAAAACATTTTGTGCAAAAGATAAAAAATAAATTTTTGGGGTGGACCACCCTTATCACTTAAGAGTTTAAAAAATAGATAACAACCTATTCGCAGACCTACCGAATATACATATGAAATTTCATCAAAATCGGTCAATCCGTTTCAGAGGAGTATGGTAACTAAAACTGTGACACGAGAATTTTATATAATAGACTAGCTGTACACGCGACTTCGTCCGCGTGGAAAAATTTTCCTTGACCTCTTTAGGTTACTAAGGTTAACCGAGGTACTCATATTGTTGGTGTTAAACAAAAAAGTTATTCTCTGTAATGGAACATCCGCTATATTAGATTTATGATGACGTCACATATACAAAAACCTTCTCCTGCGTATTCCATTTCATTTGATACCCATATTGTTGGTGCTGAACAAAAACGCTATTTCCTATTATAAAATATCCGCCATATTGGATTTATGATGACGTCACATATACATAAACCTTCCCCTGTGTATTCAATTTCATTTGATACCCATATTGTTGGTGTCGAACGAAAAACTTATTCACTATTATGGAACATCCGCCATATTGGATTTATGATGACGTCACATGTCCAGAAACTTTCCCCTGCGTATTTCATTTCATTTCATACCCATATTGTTGTTATTGAACAAAAAAGTTATTTCTTATTATGGAACATCCACCATATTGGATTTATGATGACGTCACATATACAAGAACCTTCCCCTGCGTATTTCATTTCGTTTGATACCCATATTGTTGGTGTTGAAAGAAAAAGTTATTTCCCATTATAGACCATCCGCCATATTCGATTTATGATGACGTCACGTATACAGAAACCTTCCCCTGCGTATTCCATTTCATTTGATACCCATATTGTTAGGGTATAGCATTATCAAAGTTCCCCTATAAAATTTCATCCGCTTTTTCACCTTAGCCTCTTGTGTGTGGCAAATATCTATGGTACTTACTAGTAGTATAGCTTATAAAGCTACATTATCAGCGAGTAACATGGGCTGTATTTCATTATAAAAAAAAGTGTCTACCCGTGCGAAGTCGGGACGGGTCACTAGTAATATTATAAAGACGTAAACTTTGTTTGTTTGTATGTAATGGATAAATTCAAAAACTACTCGTGCCATTTCAAAAATTCTTTCACCTATGGAAAGCTACATTATCAGCGAGTAACCTGGGCTGTATTTTATTTTCGAAATAAAATGCCATACGTTCATTCAATTTCGATAAAATGGTATGGTGTTATTCAAATCCTAAAAACTAAGTTTGAAAAAACCCGACCTTAAAAACTGTAAAAAGAACTAAAAAAGGTGTTAAAGTGATGTTAACAGACAAGTTTCTAATAAAATTTATGCTATTAAATCTTAACATGCAGTCGGAGGCTACACCAGCTATCTAGGTATTGTAACATTTTTTCGCTATTGTACCTTCTTTTTAAGAGCTTAGAGGTTATCAGAGAAAATAATTATAGAACTGGCAAGTTAAAAATTTAAATATGTTTTTTTTTGGAAGAATAGAACAGAATTTGAAAAATGAGAAAAAAAAAGAGAGCGAGGTGTTTTTTTAGGGAGAACAATAATGGTTGTGATGGAGTAAAAAGGAGATTATTATTGGTTAAACATTCATTCCCTTTTTGTGGCATCCGGGTGGGAATGGTATAGTATGTTGGTCCTTAATTCTTAAAGTGCCTAAAAATATTTGTAGCCTCCAAGCGAAGAGTTTATAGCAGTAAGTTTAATAGCATGAATTGTATTATAAATTCACCTTGTTAACTCACTTTAACATATATCTTTTTAGTTCTTTTTGCAGTTTTTATCTGAATATTGTATTTTAATAAACCTTTTGTAAAATGATGTTGAAAAATGATACCTGGCTTAGTTTCTTGTCGGTTCTTCTCAGTGTCCAACTTTTCTTTTCTCTTCTCTTTGAACCGAACTAAAGTAGATTTGACGTTCAAAAATACCTTCTAATGGGGTTTACTTGAATAAATCGATTTGACTTTGACACGGTGACACTGTAACTACGCAAGCGTAGTCGGTACATCATGGGTGCTTAATTCTTCTCTTAAACTCTTACTTTTAAAGTATTTTCAAGCTACTGTAAAGACTGCAACTATTGATACATTTAAGGTAAAGTCGCTTTGAACTAGCATAGCTATGAATCATGGTTTCAATAAAATAAAAAGTAACAAAATGTAATCATATGAATATGACCTCATTCTCAATAGATGGAGTCGTTCAGAAGTTACACGTAACTAACAGACACACCAATAATTATAATAATATATATATATATAATATAAAGATTTTTATGTAATAATCATTTTTTTTAATTTACTAGCGCCTGCCCCGACTCAAGAGAATGGCTGCGATACCAAGTTATTTGACTTGGCTCGCTCCGTGCACTGGATAGTCGATGATGATGGTATCACTACGGTCGCCAGTAAGGTAAGTCCACGTTTGCACTGTATAGTACGATCTCTAAGTACTGTCACACTGCTCATTGTACCCGTCCATTCCCTGCAGTGGTTCGCAACCAAAGAGACAACTTGTAGGTAATTATTGCCACCGTTGTGGCGCTATCACGTGTGCGTTGGGGAGGACATAATACTTCTTTCCCTTTCGCACCTGTACACTACAGGGTTGATCAATTTAATATTAGTATAAAGAGGAAAACAGCGTCAGAAAGTACTGGGTTTAGTGATGGTGATTATTACAAAAAACTAAAAAAAAAAATTAACACCACTTAAAAAAAACACTGAAAAGTATAAAAGTATCCTTTACTAATCAAAACTCAAGTGCAAAAAAAATATCAGCCTATTTAATTAAATTTGACAGTTATTGAATTTGATGCCAAGCCTGTCAAACTAGTAGACTTTCTGTTGTTGCACATTGGTTTGGCAATTTTTTTATTTCTCCTTTTTGAGTGATCTTGGCCTAAATAAATATCTAGAATAGGTCTACAATTAATTCCCTTTTTAATTATAATTCTGAAGCAGAATGTTATACAAAATAATCATCAATATAAATAAAGCTTATAAGAAGTTACGATTATTTGTCTATCTTCGAAGTCCAAGCTGCAATATGAGTGCAATTGAAGTGGAAAAAGAATCATTGAAAGATCCACAGTTGACAAAGTTATCGGTGAACATACGTAAAAAAAATAAGTACAATTACAAAGAAGATGTTTTAATGCATTATTTTGCTACAAGGAATCATTATTTTACACATTAAGAACTCAATTATCCCGATATCATTACAAACTGTTGTCAAGCCACGCATTGTTTCCACTGTCGCAAGCACGTTGCAAGCGAGCTAGTATGCAATAGATAGGAGTAATCTCAGATGGAGCCTCAGTGTAATTCGTATCATCTTATGATCGACTCGACATACAAAACATTGCATTACTGAAATAATTATTTGCAAAATACTCGTAAATGTTAAGTGTTTCGACTACAAATTTATGACGACAAAAAAAAGTTATGTTCTACTGTGTTGTGTTGTGGTGTGTGTGCGTGTATAAGTGTGTGTGTATGTGTGTCTGTCTGTGCGCGTGCGTGTGTGTGTGGTACTGTGGTCTAGAACCTCGCACCAAAACGGACGCGCTCTTGAAGCAAAAGCTCCATCAATAATTATTGCTGATACTTCCTGTAATTTTGTGTTACATATTTAACATTCAAAAAGTCTGTCCAATTCAGTGTTTAAAAAAACAACTTCTGCGAGTAACCTAGACAAGAATGTTAATTGAAATTGTGAATAATTTTAAATCATTCTTTTCTTTAACAGGTGCGTCGAAGGAAAGCGGGAGATGACTCTGATGATGACGAATTAGGAATAGCCCCACCACTCAATGATATTTACCGACAACGCCAACAGAAGAGAGTAAAATAGTTTCCCCATCTGTAATATATAAGATAAAAGAGTTTTATTATTTATGTACATATTTTTCGATATAGTAGTCAAAATTATATGACGACTTTTTAAATATAGATACAGATTGTGTCGGCTTTACTTTTTAATGACGAAAATGGCTTTTTTATATTATAATGGCTTTTTATGACGACAAAAGCCAACGCAATCTGACAAAGTATAGTTTTCGCTACCAGAGAATTATCAATTGTGTTGCTGTTCAAATAATATCGAAAATAAATGAATACCACCTAGCCTTTCGAACCACCTGTAAAATATGTGTGCTGGATCCAAAAACCTTCGCCCACCCAAGCGCGGAAGGTTCCGGGTTCGATTCCCGGTCGGGTCAAATTAGAAAATGAACTTTTCTAGATTGTCTCGGGTCGGGTGAGACGCACCCAGTAGTCGTCGTCTGGTTCTCATAGCACAGGGAATACCCTAGTTTGAGATCAAATGATTGATGTGTATTGTCTGGCGCATTATTATTATTATGCTCTATGGGCCTCATCCGTTTTGTATGGCTCTGAAATGTGGAGGAAGTGTACACGTAAAAATACCTGTGGCTGTTCTGAAGACACGGCCATAACAATTTATGTATTTCTTATATTAGAGACAAAGTAATATTGATTTCATTATTTTGTTCATTCTTAAGATTTCATTGTATATCCATAAAGAAATGAAATATGAAATTGCGTGACTTAATGTGAATATTCTTTATATAAAACTATAAAAATAAAAGGCTGTTTTATTTATTTCCTAAACTGTTTCAAATTTTATTCAGCAAAAAGTACTGACATTCATGCTGGCAACATTGCGGAAAAGTAGGTTTTTTATTTGCAAGAAGTTTGTTATCACCAATGGTTATCACCAAGAGTAAAGTTAAATCTGAAGCATTATCTACGTATAGGTACTCAAATAAATTCGGTGTCTGTCTGTGAGTTAGAAACAAAGCCTTTCTATATGGTTATTTGGAACCGCTGAACCGATTTTGACGGAACTTTCATTGACAGTTAGAGGACTTCTTAGAGAACAATCTATGCTAATTTTTATACCAGAAAAATACCAATTTTAACACGGGTGAAATCGCGAGGCACAGCTATTACATAATATAGTGTATATTGACAGGAAATTTTACACAAGAATTTTCTTATACAAAAATAAATAGGCACTTACATAAAAAGATGTGTGCGGTCGGGGACCCCCGTCAGGAACGAAGCTGCAGTTTCCATTTTTCTAAACTTAAATGCAATAATGAGACAAAACTCTTGTATGATTTAAAACAGAAAATAAAAATTTCGATACTCGTATGCACATATACTCGTTCATAATAAAACGAGACAGAAATATCACTGTGTATAGAGCACTTTAGGTTATTACAGGATATTAATCTAAGTAGAGCTAACTAACCTAACGACGCGCGAGTCCCGCCCCACATAACGCTTTTTCCTTACATGATGATTTCTACCAACTAACCTCCCGCACTTCGTTCCAATATACTTATATATCTTTTATTATTTAGGGTTCTGTAGCTAAATGGCAAAAAACGGAACCCTTATAATTTCGTCCTGTCTGTCACAGCCACTTTACTCTGAGACTATTGACATTATATAGATGAAATTTCGAAGGTAGGCATATTCTATCAACCGCTATAAACCATGTGCATTAATATTTTCAATAATAAAAGTAACATTAGGGGTACAAAAATGATAGAATATTACGCGTTTAGATCTGTACAAGAGAAAAAAAGTGTGTGTGTGTATCAGCTCCGACGCACGACTGGAGTTTACTGGTTTTTTCCATATTTTATATATTTTTATTCATTTCACTGTGGAGAATAATATTAAATATCAATATTAATAGATATAAAAAAAATAGCATTTGCCATCTTCGATTTGAAAATCAACGTCATTTTCGTAATCAGTACCCCGAGAAACCTAGAATATGACACCCATGTAGATCTATCAAAAAAAAAAAATTCACCATCTTGGATTACAAAATGAACGTCATTTTCGTAATCAGCACCCCGAGGTACTTAGAATTTGACAGCCATATCGATTTATCCAAAAAAGTAATATTCGCCATCTTGGATTTGAAAATGAGTCATTTTCGTAATCAGCACCCCGAAAAACCTAGAATTTGATACCCATATCGATTTATCCAAAAAAAAGTAATATTCGCCATCTTGGATTTGGAAACAAACATCATTTTCGTAATTAGCACCCCGAGAAACCTAGAATATGATACCTATGTCGATTTATCCAAAAAAAGAATAAGCGCCATCTCGAATTAGAAAATAAACATAATTTTCTTAATCAGTACCCCGAGGAACCTACAATGTGACACCCATATTGATTCATCCAAAAAGTCATTTTCGCCATCTTGGATTTGAAAATGAATGTCATTTTCATAATAAGCACCTCGAGAAACCTAGGATATGACACCCATATCGATTTATCCAAAAAAAGTAATATTTGCCATCTTGGATTTGAAAATGAACGTCATTTTTGTAATCAGCACCCCGAAAAACCTAGAATTTGATACCATATCGATTTATCCAAAAAAATAATAATCGCCATCTTGGATTCGAAAATAAACATCATTTTCGTAATCAGCACCCCTAGAAACCTATAATGTGATGTGACAACCATATTGATTTATCCAAAAAAGTAATATTCGCCAGCTTGGATTTGGAAACAAACATCATTTTCGTAATTAGCACCCCGAGAAACCTAGAATATGATACCTATGTCGATTTATCCAAAAAAAGAATAAGCGCCATCTCGAATTAGAAAATAAACATAATTTTCTTAATCAGTACCCCGAGGAACCTACAATGTGACACCCATATTGATTCATCCAAAAAGTCATTTTCGCCATCTTGGATTTGAAAATGAATGTCATTTTCATAATAAGCACCTCGAGAAACCTAGGATATGACACCCATATCGATTTATCCAAAAAAAGTAATATTTGCCATCTTGGATTTGAAAATGAACGTCATTTTTGTAATCAGCACCCCGAAAAACCTAGAATTTGATACCATATCGATTTATCCAAAAAAATAATAATCGCCATCTTGGATTCGAAAATAAACATCATTTTCGTAATCAGCACCCCTAGAAACCTATAATGTGATGTGACAACCATATTGATTTATCCAAAAAAGTAATATTCGCCAGCTTGGATTTGAAAGTGAGCCATTTTCGTAATCAGCACCCCGAGAAACCTAGAATTTGATACCCGTATCGATTTATCCATAAAAGTAATATTCGCCATCTTGAATTTGAAAATGAACATCATTTTCGTAATCAGCACCCCGAGACACCTAGATATATATATATACTAGCTGTACCCGCGACTTCGTCTGCGCGAAAAATTTTTTTGTGGCTTTCCCGGATTAGGTTCAATTATATGTAAATATACATAGGATGTTTAAACATTTTTTCTTAAAAAACTTTACGTTTAAGCTTACGTCTGTCTTCGGACTCATACTATCTCTGTAACAAACATCATATTTGGTTCGGCGGTTCAGCATTTGCCATTCAAAGTTTTATCCCCCTTTTCATCCCCTTAGGGATAGTTTTTTGATAAAAAAGTAGCCTATGTCCGTTCCCATGTGTCAAATTATATCCATGCTACATCACAATCAGTTCAGTGGTTTAGCATTTCCCGTACATAGTTTCATCCCCCTCTCCCGTCCCCCTTTTCAGAGATTTTGATAAAAAAAAGTCTTATTACCGCACCAAATTTTATCATTACTAAGATTTTGTGTTTCCCATACAGAGTTTTGTCCCCCTTTCCACCCTCTTCGGGGTAAATTTTTGATAAAAAAAAGAAACCCATGCCCGTTTTCTGACGTCAAACTATATCCCTGCCAAAATTAATCGTAATCGGTTCAGAAGAAAAAAAATGTGTGTGTCAGCTCCGACGCACGACTGTAGGTTTACTGGTTTTTTCCATATTTTATATACTTTTATTCACTTCCACTCTGTACAATAATATTAAATATTAATATTAATAGATATAAAAAAAGTAGCATTTGCCATCTTCGATTTGAAAATGAACGTCATTTTCGTAATCAGGACCCCGAGAAACCTAGAACATGACTCCTATGTAAATCTATCAAAAAAAGTAATATTCGCCATCTTGGATTACAAAATGAACGTCATTTTCGTAATCAGCACCCCGAGAAACCTATAATGTGACACTCATATCGATTTATCCAAAAAAGTAATTTTCGCCATCTTGGATTTGAAAATGAACGTCATTTTCGTAATTAGCACCCCGAGAAACCTAGGATATGACACCCATATTGATTTATCCAAAAAGTAATATTTGCCATCTTGGATTTGAAAATGAACGTCATTATTGTAATCAGTACCACGAAAAACCTAGAACATGACACCCATGTAGATTTAAAAAAAATAATAATATTCGCTACCTTGGATTACAAAATGAACGTCATTTCCGTAATCGGCACCCTGAGATACTTAGAATTTGACTCCCATATCGATTTATCCAAAAAAGTAATATTCGCCATCTTGGATTTGAAAATGAACATCATTTTCTTAATAAGCACACCGAGAAACCTAGAATATGATACCTATGTCGATTTATCCAAAAAAAAAGTAATATTCGCCATCTTGGATTTGAAAATGAAGATCATTTTCGTAATTAGCACCCCTAGAAACCTAAAATATGATACTTATGTCGATTTATCCAAAAAAATAATAATCGCCATCTTGGATTCGAAAATAAACATCATTTTCATTTTCATAAACAGAATGTTTTTCGGGGTACTGATTACGAAAATGACACTTTCAAATCCAAGATTGCGAATATTACTTTTTTGGATAAATCGATATGGGTGTCACATTATAGGTTTCTCGGGGTGCTGATTACGAAAATTATGTTTATTTTCGAATCCAAGATGGCGATTATTATTTTTTTGGATAAATCGACATAGGTATCATATTCTAGGTTTCTTGGGGTGCTAATTACGAAAATTATGTTCATTTTCAAATCCAAGATGGCGTATATTACTATTTTTTGGATAAATCGATATGGGTATCAAATTCTAGGTTTTTCGGGATGCTAATTACGAAAATGACTCATTTTCAAATCAAGATGGCGAATATTACTTTTTTGGATAAATCGATATGGGAGTCAAATTCTAAGTATCTCAGGGTGCCGATTACGAAAATGACGTTCATTTTGTAATCCAAGATGGCGAATATTACTTTTTTTGATAGATTTACATAGGAGTCATGTTCTAGGTTTCTCGGGGTCCTGATTACGAAAATGACGTTCATTTTCAAATCGAAGATGGCAAATGCTACTTTTTTTATATCTATTAATATTAATATTTAATATTATTGTACAGAGTGGAAGTGAATAAAAGTATATAAAATATGGAAAAAACCAGTAAACCTACAGTCGTGCGTCGGAGCTGACACACACATTTTTTTTCTTCTGAACCGATTACGATTAATTTTGGCAGGGATATAGTTTGACGTCAGAAAACGGGCATGGGTTTCTTTTTTTTATCAAAAATTTACCCCGAAGAGGGTGGAAAGGGGGACAAAACTCTGTATGGGAAACACAAAATCTTAGTAATGATAAAATTTGGTGCGGTAATAAGACTTTTTTTTATCAAAATCTCTGAAAAGGGGGACGGGAGAGGGGGATGAAACTATGTACGGGAAATGCTAAACCACTGAACTGATTGTGATGTAGCATGGATATAATTTGACACATGGGAACGGACATAGGCTACTTTTTTATCAAAAAACTATCCCTAAGGGGATGAAAAGGGGGATAAAACTTTGAATGGCAAATGCTGAACCGCCGAACCAAATATGATGTTTGTTACAGAGATAGTATGAGTCCGAAGACAGACGTAAGCTTAAACGTAAAGTTTTTTAAGAAAAAATGTTTAAACATCCTATGTATATTTACATATAATTGAACCTAATCCGGGAAAGCCACAAAAAAATTTTTCGCGCAGACGAAGTCGCGGGTACAGCTAGTATATATATATATCTAGGTGTCTCGGGGTGCTGATTACGAAAATGATGTTCATTTTCAAATTCAAGATGGCGAATATTACTTTTATGGATAAATCGATACGGGTATCAAATTCTAGGTTTCTCGGGGTGCTGATTACGAAAATGGCTCACTTTCAAATCCAAGCTGGCGAATATTACTTTTTTGGATAAATCAATATGGTTGTCACATCACATTATAGGTTTCTAGGGGTGCTGATTACGAAAATGATGTTTATTTTCGAATCCAAGATGGCGATTATTATTTTTTTGGATAAATCGATATGGTATCAAATTCTAGGTTTTTCGGGGTGCTGATTACAAAAATGACGTTCATTTTCAAATCCAAGATGGCAAATATTACTTTTTTTGGATAAATCGATATGGGTGTCATATCCTAGGTTTCTCGAGGTGCTTATTATGAAAATGACATTCATTTTCAAATCCAAGATGGCGAAAATGACTTTTTGGATGAATCAATATGGGTGTCACATTGTAGGTTCCTCGGGGTACTGATTAAGAAAATTATGTTTATTTTCGAATTCGAGATGGCGCTTATTCTTTTTTTGGATAAATCGACATAGGTATCATATTCTAGGTTTCTCGGGGTGCTAATTACGAAAATGATGTTTGTTTCCAAATCCAAGATGGCGAATATTACTTTTTTTTGGATAAATCGATATGGGTATCAAATTCTAGGTTTTTCGGGGTGCTGATTACGAAAATGACTCATTTTCAAATCCAAGATGGCGAATATTACTTTTTTGGATTAATCGATATGGCTGTCAAATTCTAAGTACCTCGGGGTGCTGATTACGAAAATGACGTTCATTTTGTAATCCAAGATGGTGAATTTTTTTTTTTTTTGATAGATCTACATGGGTGTCATATTCTAGGTTTCTCGGGGTACTGATTACGAAAATGACGTTGATTTTCAAATCGAAGATGGCAAATGCTATTTTTTTTATATCTATTAATATTGATATTTAATATTATTCTCCACAGTGAAATGAATAAAAATATATAAAATATGGAAAAAACCAGTAAACTCCAGTCGTGCGTCGGAGCTGATACACACACACACTTTTTTTCTCTTGCACAGATCTTTAACGCGTAATATTCTATCATTTTTGTACCCCTAATTTTAGTTTTATTATTGAAAATATTAATGCACATGGTTTATAGCGGTTGATAGAATATGCCTACCTTCGAAATTTCATTTATATAATGTCAATAGTCTCAGAGTAAAGTGGCTGTGACAGAGAGGACGAAATTATAAGGGTTCCGTTTTTTGCCATTTAGCTACAGAACCCTAAATAATAAAAGATATACATATAAGTATATTGGAACGAAGTGCGGGAGGTTAGTTGGTAGAAATCATCATGTAAGGAAAAAGCGTTATGTGGGGCGGGACTCGCTCGTCGTTAGGTTAGTTAGCTCTACTTAGAATAATATCCTGTAATAACCTAAAGTGCTCTATACACAGTGATATTTCTGTCTCGTTTTATTATGAACGAGTATATGTGAGATGTTTATTTTCGAATCCAAGATGGCGATTATTATTTTTTTGGATAAATCGACATAAGTATCATATTTTAGGTTTCTAGGGGTGCTAATTACGAAAATGATCTTCATTTTCAAATCCAAGATGGCGAATATTACTTTTTTTTTGGATAAATCGACATAGGTATCATATTCTAGGTTTCTCGGTGTGCTTATTAAGAAAATGATGTTCATTTTCAAATCCAAGATGGCGAATATTACTTTTTTGGATAAATCGATATGTGTATCAAATTCTAGGTTTTTCGGGGTGCTGATTACGAAAATGACGTTCATTTTCAAATCCAAGACGGCGAAAATGACTTTTTGGATAAATCGCTATGGGTGTCATATTATAGGTTTCTCGGGGTGCTGATTACGGAAATTATGTTTATTTTCGAATCCAAGATGGCGATTATTTTTTTTGGATATATCGACATAGGTATCATTTTCTAGGTTTCTAGGGATGCTAATTACGAAAATGATGTTCATTTTCAAATCCAAGATGGCGAATATTACTTTTTTTTTGCAAATTGTGTTGCTTCTATATTATCCGAAGGAACTTCGTTCCTAACTGGTGTCCCATGACACCACATCATTTAATTTTAAAATTTAACGTTGCTTTATTATTAAGACTGAAATAACGGGACTAAGTGTTATAATTATACATAGTGATACCACAAACATATTGGCGTAATACTACACTTATTCTTGTTCAGTGTTCCAATTGGTTTGCATAAATCCTAGTGAAAACTACTTATAGTTGTTGCAACCCAATCGAAACGTGAATTATGTAGTAACATGCACTATATTATGTACAGTCGCTGGCATACCAAGCTAAACATTTTTGTTAGCTAGTTTCGAGTGTTTTGTTTTTGTCGTATCATAACAAAAAGGTCACTGTAGTTAAACTGGTCATTGAGGCCAGTGTTTAGTTCATTTAAATCATACATTTTTGTATTATTTAATATTTACAAACACATCAAAATGCAACATTAAATAGTTGAATTATATCCATTTATAAAAATCAGATTAAATACTGCATTTCTAATAAGTTCAGCGTATTACCAAATTAAAAATTAATAAAACTACATTATTTTCAGCAAACAGTATGGCGAAGGTTAAAACTAAAAAAACACGCGAGGAAAAACTTTCTCAAGCTAGGCGCCACAAAAAAGAAAAGTATGCAGAATTGAAGAAGGATCCCGTTAAATATGCCGAACAAAAAGAAAAAGGAAGGTTAAGGTATCTAAAACGAAAAGAACTAAAAAAAAATAAAACTATTAATGACTTAACACCAAGACACTGCAAAGAAAGGAATGGCTTGAAAATGCTAAAAAACATGTCGAAAAAAGAAAAAAAATAAATAGAGGACATATGTTGATTGAAAATTCCCCTCCCACAAGCGACTTAGAAGAAATCAATCCTGGAAATGATCGTCACGAAAAACTAGATCCTCTAGAAGGGTCAACAGAAAAGAAAGAAAATGTGAAAGCGGCATGCGCAAATTGTATTGAATATAAGAGAAAACTGAGAAGATTGCGATACTTATTTGGGAAAAAATCGGGATTTTGAAAGTAGTACTTCAAAAAGAAAGAAATGAAAAAAAATTATTAAGAAAGAAGCTGGAAAGATTTATGCATAACAGAAAAAGGTCTCAAAAGAATAATCCATCAACAGAAGAGGAAGTGGAGTCATTGATTAATACTGAAGATGAAAATAATAAAAAAGAGTTAAAAAAGAAATTAATGTTCGGTGAAGTCTTGAAAAAAGAATTAACTAAAGTGTTCCAAACTAAAGAAGAAAGATCGACGTGAATTTAGTAACACGATAGTAACGGACAGGGAAAATTTCAAGAAACACAAAATATTGCATGCAACAAGTTCTTTCACAGTATGAAAGAAAAAAGTAGAAGCTAAGGTGTCAGAAAACGATATTAAGCAAGACGTAACTGAATTCTTTGAAGACGATAGTAATAGCAGACTTGCGGCAGATAAAAAAGAGTATATTAAGAAAGGCGGGCCGACTAGTCAGAAACGCTATCTTGTTGATACGCTGACTAATCTTTATAAAAAATTTCTTAATACCTATAATTATGCGCTTCGATATTCAACATTTTGTAAAAATCGTCCATTTTGGGAAGTTTATCCAAAAGAAACAAACAGAAATACTTGTTCCTGCATAGTACATATAAATATGAATATTTTGATAAAACCACAAACACCAAATTATTAAAGAAACCAATGGTTCGTATTACTTGATAGCCTTTGCTGTGACATTCGTAGTGAAGATTGTCTAAGTAGAATATGTGAGATATGTTCTAAAAAAGTTAATTATTTAGAATTCAAAAATAATGCTTACATTAAATATCATGAGTGAGGTACACGAATTGTTAAATGTAATGTTAAAGAAGAAGAAAAATCTTCGAAAAAAACAACGAAGATGCAACTGCAAGACCTGCCTAGATCCTATCCATAATTTCATAATTTATGGGTGCAATTACATATGTTAGTCACATTATATAATTATTACTCTATAATGGTTTTAATAAAGAATTTCACCTTTTAAAAGTTTCTCTAATTTTGCCCCGTTTTGGTCGAAATCGTAGAACTACCCTAAAGTTTCAGGTGTTACCTTGCGGAAATCCATCTCATGTGATAAACTCCCAAAATCTCTAGCTATTTTCCGCTCAAACTCTAAAAACCACCAATCGACACCTGTTTCGCCTCTCAACGAAGTATCCTCAGGATACACCAGAGATAGGATTCGGCCACCTAACCAGCACGGAATTGAATTTAATCGAATCTTCATGCCATCTTCATGCCATCTTCATGCCATCTTCATGCATAATATTGTTGTTATCTATTTTAAGGAAGTCTGTGTGTTATGTTGTACGCAAGGGTTTTTATGAATCTTCTTCGTTAATGTATTAGTCTTCTGTGGTCTTCTCTAATCTGTGATTATGAAGGACTTTTTGGCGTGAACGAGAGTAGTGTCAACTACACTTGTTGAAATAAGTGCTGACATATATATTTTTGACAACAACAAAACAAAAGCATTGTGATATTTTGAAATAAAAAATAGAACATATTTACAAACTTAAAACTACACATTATCTTAAATAATAAACTTCCTCAAAGTTGCCGCTTAGAAAGCTGTCATTGCTCAAGGTACCTAGCAGACTGGCAGCATTGCCTCTTTGCCTCTAGCCAAACTGATTCGTTGGCGGAAGAAGCTGCCAGCCCGGCGGTCTCCCGAAGCCTCGACCAGTCTCTTACAAATATCAGAAATCAGTCGATGGGCTTCGGGGCCCCAGGGACCCAAAGATTCGACTGCAAAGGGCGTAAATATGATACTCTCAGAGAGAGTCGCATACTTACGCCGCTTCAAGTTCTCGGCAGTGCTGGCCGCGGCACCTGCTGACTTGGAAGTCGCCGGCACATGGGAAACAGCAAGTGTATCGACACAAGTGGCATCCCACACCAGCGATCTTCCAAGTTTCCAAGGAATGAGCGTCAAACCATCCGGTCTCCTGCCGTCGCTGCGCACAATACCTACATGCTCTAAGACTGCAGGAACGCCAGCGGCGACAAGAGCCCGCCGAATGACGTCATTCAAGGCAGCATGTCGTGACATGCGGCCCGCACTACGTAAACAGGATAAACCGTGGTGACCTAGTACATCGACGAGATCACCACAGCGGCAACGGTGAAGAAGGTTAGTCCTGGCCCCCAGACGAACGGATACTATGAGAGAAAGCGTGGTATTGTCGATTAAGGTTCCTAAGTTTTTTGAAGGTATTACCTTCAACCAGTGTCCTGACTCCTTCTCAGAAACAGCTAGGAGGCGAGACCGATCTTTTTCGGTACTACAAGAATCTAAAAGTTGTAAATGAACATTTTTGCATAGAGGCTCATCCCAGTGTTTTTGAGAAAAAGTCGAGGTAGGCAGGTTAATACTCGGACAAACACTTAACCAAGCATTTCGAGCATCAGTCAAGCACGGCACCTCAACCGATCCTGAGGAAGGGCGAATAACAGATAGGAAAAGGTTTTCCGTGCTGTAGGCTGACGAAAGAAAAGCTGGCAGTGGCACACTCGAGATTTTGCGTATGCCCAGGCCTCCATAACAGATGGGAAGCGAGGCTTGATTCCAGACCCTGTCATCAACAAAGGAGCAATTTAATATTTTAGATAATGTATTTTTTAGAATATTGTCTACAGATTTTAAAAGCGTTTGAAATTTAAAAAGCTGAGAACAGCGAAGTGCTTATTTTAAGATTCTGCTGTCAGAGTGATTGTCGGATACACGTTTTCGCTGCAAAATTATTATATTTTTGTATTTAATTTGTTTTCCAGACTATCTAATAATCCCAGTAGTTTGTATTAAAATATAATACTGTTTTGTGTTTGTTTTGTGTTGTCTTTTAAGGTAAGTGTGCTTTATTTGTTGTGTTATGTGTAGTAGTTTTTGTTTGTGATAATGGATGTTGATGGGGACGCGGTACCTCCAGATAAATCTGGTGGTAACGCCATATCTAGTCAAGAAAAAGAAAGAAAAATACAAGACATACGTCTTGTGGCTTCGGATGACCCGAAAAATAAATTGTCTCACAATAACCCTCCTTCAGCTTCAGTCCAACGTACTTTTACCATACCGAATATTGAGCAAAAGAAAAAATACTCTGAGTATGACCAAGCCCCTTACATAGTGCATGTTTCAAGAACTGAAGATGACCCAAAAATTAACTACGCACTCAAGAGCGTCATTGTAGGTAAATTCCTCTTTAAAAATAATTTTCAAGATATATCACAGGGAGGTGTACAAAACGTCGGTCGTAACAAAGTGGCCGTATCATTTAATACTGCTGCAGCAGCTAATAACTTTGTGAATGACCTAAACTGAAATGTGTCAACCTAATTGCCAATATTCCCACATATAGCATCACCCGCATGGGTATTGTGCGAAATGTTCCACTTGAGATAGACATGGAAGAATTTATAACCAGTATAGATACACCCCCTGGTTGTGGTGAGATAATCAAAGCTAGACGACTTCATCGCAAAGATTATAAAAAGAATCAGAATAGAAAGAATCAGAATGGATTCCAACTCAATCAGTAGTGCTCACATTTTCAGGTCAAACACTACCTAAACGGATTTTTAGTTACTATACTTCTTTGCCAGTTGAAACTTATCTATTTCCAACTATCCAATGCTTTAAATGTTGTCGCTTTGGACATGTCAAAAGTAAATGCAAATCAAAACCAAGATGTTATAAGTGTGCTCAGCAACATTTAGGTTCAGAATGCTCTGCTGATATGCCTACTTGTCTGTTTTGTTCTGGTAGCCATTCGGCTATTGACAAAAGCTGCCCTGAACATGCTAGGCAAAAAGCCATAAAATTAGTTATGTCACAAGAAAATATTTCATATGCAGAAGCATCTGCTAGACACCCCGCCGTTAGGAGGTCATTTGTATATATTGCCCGCCCAAGAACAGTTAATCACACTATCAATAATCATACTGAAACCTCTCCGCATTCACAAATCTCATTGCTTAAAAAAACCGTACCAATACGAAGACCTCCTCGTACAATCTCTACTGCATATGAATATGATAACAATGCACACCGTCATTTAACACAATCCCCAGCTTCAGTATTACCTAATGGATGTGGATACCCCTATGAGCATGATTCGTCTTCAACCTCTCATAATGATAATTTGGTAGAACAACTCCTAAATACATTAATTAACTTAATATCTAGATTCGATGATATCTCCTTACCGAACGACGTGATAACTAAATTGACTCAAGTGTATACTAAAATTAACAAAACTCATGACGATAATTCAATGGAATATACGGAGTGTTAGACATAAAAAATCTGAATTAATATACCTAATTAATAAACATAGACCAGCCCTTCTTGCCATATCTGAAACCTGGCTTCGTCCTGGATCTGTTTTTCGGATCCTAGGTTATTCATGCCTCCGCCATGACAGAGAAGATGCACATGGTGGCTCTATGATATTAGTTAAACAAGATTTAGCATTCTCTAGAATCCCTATTCCCGATGTTGGTGAAAGTATAAATGCTGTGGCACTTAAGACCCTAAATATCTCATTTCTTTCTATTTATATACCACACCCTCATTATTCTCTTATACCAGATTTAAATCTAATTCTATCTTCACTTTCTCCTCCTATTATGGTCCTTGGTGATTTTAACTCGCATCATATTATGTGGGGATCTTACAAAACAGATTCTTTTTCGCTTTTGTTGCTAGATGTTTTTGATGGGTTTAATTTGTGTTTGCTGAATGATGGTTCTCCAACAAGATGGGTCCCTCCTACACAATACCCTAAAAGAGTTCTTGATTTGTCATTGTGTTCTCCGTTCCTTGCATCAAGAACATTATGGAAGACCCTACCATCCTCTTATGGGAGTGATCATTTTCCCATCTTAATTGAGATACCCGATAAAAATACTCCCACTAGGGAACCTAACCCTCTTTTAAAGTATAATCTCTCAAGTGCAAATTGGCAACAGTATTTTATTTCAACAGACCAAAACATACAATCCATATTACCCTCTATACCTGTCGATTGTTCCCTAAATTATTCTCAATTTATATCTTGTCTTACCTCTGCCGCAAAATCTTGTATTCCATTAAAAAACTCCACTAAAAACTTTTTATCGTCACCACTTTGGTGGGATTCAGAGTGCACAAGATTAGTTAAGAAACGCAAAGAGGCAGAATCTCAGTTCTCTTCTTCGGCATCTTTGGATAATTATCTTGCATTTAAAAAAATCTCTGCCGAAACTAAAAGACTCTCATCACCAAAGAAAAAGAAAGGATGGCTACAGTTCTGTGAAAGTCTCTCACCACGCTCCTCTTCTTCACTTGTATGGAAACGCATCAAAAAATACCGTAGATGCTTTGACTCCGAAACGAATATCTCCTCAAATGATCCCTGCTCCTGGCTGGAAGGGTTTGCTTCTAAGCTAGCACCACCATGGGTTCCCTCTTTTGAAGAATCTTTAACTTCTGAGCATCAAAGTTCTAATAGTAATAATGACAGTATGAATGAGCCATTTACTTATAACGAATTATGCCTAGTTTTAAATCATGTTAAAGACTCAGCACCAGGTATTGACGGAATTCCATACTCTTTCTTGACTAAAGCTGGCCCTTTCACTAAAAAAGCCCTCCTCAATATTATCAATAATGCTTTTTTATCTGGCCTGCTGCCATCAGAATGGAAAACTCAAGTAATTATTCCCATTTTAAAACTTGGTAAAAATTGTAGTGATCCAACATCCTATCGCCCCATAGCCTTATCTTCCACTTTATCTAAAATTGCAGAGCGTTTGGTCAAAAATAGGCTTGAATGGTTATTAGAAAATAAAAGAATATTATCACGGTCCCAGTTTGGTTTTAGAAAGGGATTAGGTACCACTGACAACCTAGCCACATTCATCTCTGATATCAGATTGGCTTTTTCAAACCAGGAATTGGTCACGGGCTTGTTCCTTGACATCTGCTCCGCCTACGACAATGTTCTTCTCCCCCTGCTCAGGCAGAAAATACAACAGCTGAGCATCCCAGAGAGAATAACTGATTTTATTTTTAATCTATATATGGCTAGGACAGTTGTTATTCGCCTAAATGGATCTCATCTCCCTCCTAGAACTATTTGGAAAGGTCTACCTCAGGGATCGGTGCTCAGTCCAATTTTATATAATTTATACACACACAATTTGGAACTGACAGTTAATTGTTTCTCCAATGTTCTACAGTACGCAGATGATATTTGTCTCTACACAACAACCAAAATTATTGATGAAGCCTCTTCAAGACTGAATACATCCCTGCAATATTTGGATTCTTGGTTATCTGATCATGGATTATCTTTGTCCATTCCAAAGAGCAATGTGGTAACATTCTCCAGAAAGCACTTTATTTCTGACGCCACTATATCTTATAATGGTCAAGAAGTTCCAGCTACTGATAGCGTTAAATTCCTTGGCGTCATTTTAGATTCCAAATTAACAGGCATCCCACATTTGACTTATATTAGTAAAAAATGTGAAAGAAATATTAACATTCTACGTTCATTATCTGGTGTTTGGTGGGGATCCCACCCATTCACACAGAAACTCCTCTACAACGCGTTAATACGTAGTCACTTTGATTATGGTTTGTTTTTACTCGAACCCTGCAACAAAACCACATTTAGCATAGATAGATAGATAGATATATTTATTTCATATTATCAATGTCACTTTTACAAATGTTATAAAATGTCAAAGCATAACATAATCGTCAAAAACAATAGTAACATAATATTAAAAAGTATAATAAATTTAAATTCAAATGTAAAATAAATGTCAAAAATATAAAAAATAAAATAAAATATCAATTGTAGATATACAAATACGTATTTTTCAAATGTCAAAAATTTTAATATTCATTTGTTGAATAATATTCCTTATCCAATAAAAGGTCTTTCAATCGGCGACTAAACGTTTCGTCAATTTTTTCATCTTTTAAGTCGGCTGGTAGACGCTCATAATAAGTAGGTCCTATCACGCGGGGATTTTTTGTTGCCAACTTTGTCCTCCGTGGAACATTTTCTAATCGTCCTACATTTCTGAGCGCGTGCCCGCCACCTGTTCGAAGAGTGAATTTGGACAAGTTATGCCGAACGAACATAATAATCTGGTACAAGTAAATTGAATATAAAGTCATTATACCAGCTTGCTTGAATAAACCTCGACATGTATTTCTGGTTTTAACACCGGCAAGAATACGGACAGCACGCTTCTGCGTGATGAAAACACGATCCGAGTCAGTTGAATCACCCCAGAGGATGGTACCGTAAGATAGAATAGAATGAGTGTGCAAAGTAAGTCTGCCTTAGTATTGCACTTGATACAAGGGGCATAATAGACAAGATCCAGTCCAAGTGCCTACGTATCATAACTGGAGCAATGAAATCTTCACCAATTAATGCGTTACAGATTGAGTATGTTGAACCTCCATTATGCCTCAGAAGACAGATGCTCTCTGATCAATTTATATTTAGAGCCTCTCAGTCCAACTCTCATCCAATGTTACCTAAATTGCACTTATTATCACAATCCATTAGAAATAATAGCCAAGGCTACTGGACTCACAAGGAACCTCCTTTCATTCTCAAAAGTTATTCAACATTTATTAAGCTTAATTTCCCAATCTTTCAGAGTGATATTAACCCTCTTTTCGATTCCCCTTATAAAGCTTTGATATTCCAGCCTGAGATTATTTTAAACTTCGGCATTGAAAAAGATCGTCCATTTGTTGATGATAAATTTAACCAAATTATTTCTGAATAATGGCAAGGCTGGATACTTATGTTTACGGATGCCTCAAAATTACTGAATGATTGTTACACTGGAGCTGTAGTGTGGATCCCGAAATATAAAATAATTTTAAATTATAAATTACCTCCTATATCTTCGATTTTTACAGGAGAAGCTGTAGCTATCCTGGAAGCAATTAATTATGTTGATTCCCATAAATTAAACAATTCTATAATATTTTCAGACTCCAAAAGTTGCTTCAATCATTGCTATCAAATTCATTTTACTCCAAGCTATCACCCGTTATTTTAAATATAAAAACTGCGCTATATCACTGTCACAGTCAGGGAATCCGTGTTGTTCTTGCCTGGATACCAGGTCATAGTGGAATTCGGAACAATGAGGTTGCTGATCTTTTAGCAAAAGACGCTATTAATAGAGGTTGCCTTGTTCATTACAGAGCATATGTACAAGATTTACCTCATATAGCTAAGACACAACTTAGATCATCTTGGGCTTCCAGGTGGCATGAATCTAAGTCGTTTAAAGGAAAATTTTATGCTGAGGTTCAAGACTCGATCCCTAATAAACCTTGGTTTTTTGTCTACCACAAAGCTAATAAACATGTCACATCGACCATCTGTCGCCTCCGACTAGGACACGTATGCACCCCTCTTCACCTCGCGAAACTTAGAATCAAGGATAGTTCATTATGTGAGTGTGGTCTAGACGAAGGCACACTTGAACTTAAATTCTTTGAATGTCCAAAGATGAGTTATTTTCTCTATGATGTTCTTCCCTCAAATATACCTCGACCTAATAATTTCAAATCCTTGCTATCATATGTATTTACTCCTTTTGTAAAGATCCTGGCCTATTTTATATTTATTAACAACATTAAGCTATAATTATATATTACTAATTCCTATGTAGCAGTCCATAATTTTAACATTTATTTTATAAGGTGATGGTAAATGTTTGTTTTGTGTTTCCTTTTTTTCAGACTTCTGGAAGACATAGAGTATAAAGTTTGGCATGTGCGCGATGATTTTGATTTTGTGATTACTTTTGCGTGAATCTCTCCTTGGAATCTCTCATCAATAACTTGACACTGGCAGCATTCGTATAAACGAGAAGCCAATAATATAAAAAAAAAAAAAAAGTGCTTATTTAGTAACGTGTTGAGATTTTTTTAGTGGCTTAGTTCGCCTCAGTGGATCCTACTAGAAAGACTGTCTCAATATATTTGTCGCCAGAAACTCCTAGAAACAATTAAAATGTATTACGTTGACATTTTAATGAAATAATATGAAGAACTTACTGCTGAAGACATTGGTTATATGGGCACAGAACCCTTACCTTCCCTCCTAAGGAAGAATCGTACTGAAAAAAAAAATTATCAGTATCTCAGTAGCACAGAGCAAGTAAAGTTTGTAATTTGACAGTCCCATTTGAAAATGGCTTCTCTTCTTAATGTTTTTTTGCGAAAATCTTATAATTTAAGCCAAACTAAAGCGTTATTGAGGAATTTACCCGCAATTTACAATGTAAAGTGAGTGTTTACATATATAAGTGGAATTTAAAGATACTAATTAGGCATTTTTGTTGCAAAATAATTATGTAACAGTGAGGTTAAATAATAACAATTTTTGTTGATTCTTCGGTATTTCGTAGTTCAAATCGCAACGCACACAGATGGATGCCGGATGTGGAGTTCTTAAAGCAATTCGAAGGCGCTGTTATGTACCCTGAAGATGCACTGGCCTATCTGAAACATCCCCCTTACCATGGTATGTTTTGTGATAACTTATTTCAATAATCGCCTTATTTTTAATCACTTCAGCTTTGAATATAAGTATATAAGAAACAGATAGGCTAAGGATTAGAATAACTACTATATCCCGTTTCAACATTTGATGTTCAAGTTCTATATAGCTGTTTTTGGTATTAATCGAATTACACAAACAAAGTTTCACTTTACGAAGTATTTTCGATCCAAATTTTTAGCTATCTGTTCAAAATTCTAAACTCTTAACAATGCTTTCTCAGTATATTCCAGAAATCATACTGTCTGCTATTTAGCACTGATTCAAAGGTATTTCAATGCCTCTTATATTTTTATACAAAATAACTTTCACATGTATTTAATCAAAAATGATTTGTTTAACGCATATTAACATTTTCGGTTTAAAAATTTCATAGTTTATTTTTAACAAATTTTTGGGAGAAAAAACTATGCCTGTAACATACTTATCCAAAATAAACACATTAGACGCCTAGTTGCAGAAATGAGCCCATCTAATCCAAAGCAGTTTTACTTTATAAAATACTTTCTACCTAAAAATTACTTCAGTGTTACTTATTATAAACAATTCCAAAATATTCTATTGAAAAGGAAATTCTTTTATTGACACCTCCATAAGTCTCAACCATGTAATTAATTTAAATCACCTCTGTGTATTATTAAATTCAGAGTCAGAGAAGATTTAAAATCAGAGATATTCTCAATTTACACCATTTTCTGTACTCAAAAATTGGTTGCGTATTTAAGGTAATCTATAATCATACACAGACATAACTCTGTTGATGTGCCAAAAATCATTAGTACCACAATGAATGTAAATTGATAATCTAATTCTACTGCACTATAGGCGAAAGTGCGTAAGGAGAATGAGGAGGTTTGTGGTAGCAAAAGAAGTATTTAAAGACCGCATTGTCTTGGCGCACCATTCTCTCTGACTTCTCTATTAGGGATACAGCGTGTGGATATATATGTATTTGTGATCCTGAAGTAATCATTAGTCTTGTACCCATAGTGCCACAGTGAACTGGGGGACCTTCCAGTAACATCAGATTCCAAACCAGTTTAGCAAATGCTCATTTCTTAAATGGACTTGACTGGCCCCCTATCATGTAACTGCAGCCAGTAAGCGATAGCCGAATCTTATGCGATTGATTGCAATATGTTGTTAAATCGAGCATGATATAATGTCGCGAATCGCTATTGCTGTCTCTTTTGATTAATCTGTGAGCCAAAAATTACTGCTGGCGACCTTATTTATGCTACAAAAGTCATTTTACTGCATGGCACCGTAATTACCGATTTAAAATAATCTTCGAGTAGAGCGGACTAGGAATTTAATTTGATAATGACTTTTGATGACTGCTATACACTAAGTGTGGCTTGCACCAATTATTTGAAGTCAGTTCCTGTGCCACCAACTGTTAAATATTTGACAACTCGCTTGCACCAACTATTTAATCATTGGTGCAAGCGAGATGTCAAATATTTAACAGTTGGTGCGAGCGAGATGTCAGTTCCTTAAATCGAGGTTAAATAGTTGGTGCAAGCTACCCTTAATCAGTAAATAATTTAAACACCCAGTCTCCAAGCCAATTTAGAAAAAATTGTTTCCTAAATTGACCTGACCGGGGATCGAACCCGGAACCATACCTTAGAAAGCAGATGCATATGCCACTGCGCTAAGGGGCCAGTCATGATGAGATATGTAACAGACTGGCAACATTGTTTCTGTATTGTCTAGGTTGGTTTGCTTTCAGAAGAAGCAGTCTCCTCAAGCTACTATTTTATATTAAATTCATTATTATTATTTTCTTTTTACTTTTTATTTCTTTAGTCAATTTCATCACTTATGAGGCTGTGGCTATTCCTTAAACTATATTTTTAATGTCATTTAAATAAGTTTAAGATAAAAAAAAACAAGAAATTATTGGTACTTATTTCAATTCAAATAATGGGCATTATCTCTCTCTTTGTTACTCCTAGCACCAGGAAATGAGGCTACAAATTTGTAATGTCACTGTCATTTAATATCATCTCAGTCTAATCTTTTTTTTTATTATATCAGAGGGGGCAAATAAGCAAGCTGATGGAAAATGATCACCGCCGTCCATGGACACCCGCAACGTCCCGGGAATCACGGGTGCGTTGCCGGCCTTTAAAGAAAGAGTAGGCTCATTGACATGTGACGATTTTTAGAAATAAAAAAAATGTATAAAAGGAAATTAAACCGCCTTCAAAAAAAACACTGAAAAGTACAAAATAACTATCCTTTACTAATCTAAACTCAAGTACAATTAAAATAACTTTATAAATACGATACACATACCTATATAATATAATTTGACAGTCACTGAAGTCTGTGCCAAGCCTACCAAACTAATAGACTTTCTGTTGTTGTTTGATTTGGCACCGACTTCAATAACTGTCAAATTTAATGATATAGGTATGTGTATTGTATTTATAAAGTTATTTTAATTGTACTTGAGTTTAGATTAGTAAAGGATAGTTAATTTGTACTTTTCAGTGTTTTTTTTGAAGGCGGTTTAATTTCCTTTTATACATTTTTTTTATTTCTCACTTTTGAGTGATCTTGACCTAAATAAATATCTAGGGCAGGTCTGCAATTAATTTCATTCTAATTCCGGAACGCAACGATATACAAGAGAATCATCAATATAAATAAAGGTTATACCCAGGTCGCGTTATTTGGTGTATCTTCGAAGTCCAAGGTCCAATACCGGTGAAATTTAAGTGGGACTACCTCTGAAGTACTACCTACCAAACAAAGAAAGAATTTTCAAAATCAGTTTATGAATGACGAAGTTATGAGGTAATAAACATACAAAAAAAAAAGAAAAAAAAGCAATATACAGCCGAATTGAGAACCTCCTCTTTTTTGAAGTCGGTTAAAAATACAAGCAACAACTTATCAATTACAGAAATACCCCGCCACGTTAAATATAATATGTTGAGTGATAATTAAATCATTGTTTTTTCAATTTATAAGTTTATTGTATCAACAGTTGGTGAAATATGATGTTAGTAATGGGTTACGAAACGCACAATGTATAATATTTTAATAACAATGTGTACTACATTGTAATTACTTAAAATAATTGTATTACTGTATTTTATGTTTTAAGTTTGTCCTTTTATATGTGATTGGCCAAAGCACTCCTATCCAGCCATAAATAAATTAAAAAGAAATACATGTTATAAATGTCAAAGTTGCCGCAATTGTTTACATTGAAGACAAAAATGAAGAAAAAACTTTTATAAAAAAATTAAACCAACTTCAAAAAAGAACACTGAAAAGTATGACATAACTATCCCTTACGAATCGAAACTTAAGTACAAAAATAACTTTATAAATACGATACAAATACCCATATAATTAAATTTGACAGTTACTGAAGTCGGTGCCAAGCCTACTAAACTAATAGACTTTCCGTTGTCAAACATTGATTTGGCACCGACTTCAATAACTGTCAAATTTATTTATATGGGTATTTGTATCGTATTTATAAAGTTATTTTTGTACTTAAGTTTCGATCCTTAAGGGATAGTTATTTCATACTTTTCAGTGTTCTTTTTTGAAGTCGGTTTAATTTTTTTATAAAAGTTTTTTTATTTCTCCCTTTTGAGTGACCTTGGCCTAAATAAATATCTAGGGCAGGTCTACAATTAGTTTATATTCTAATTCTGGAGCGCAATGTGTTAACTTCCATTCTATTGAGGAGCACAAACCGTGGGCTTTCACAATAAGGGATGCGAACAGATCGAACATGGGATATTATAGCCTATTATGGCCATTATCATTATCATCAATATAATATCATATCAATATCAATCAGTTATAAAAGAACAGTGTAAAGGTCGTATCATATTTACACCCTAGCAGTATTCTTACAAGACGACAGCCACCAGCCGTATTCTCTGTCTGCCACAAGACTGACTCTGCTGACTGAATTTATTACATCACAGCCAATTTATATCTTCTCCCTACTTTACCATTATACCATACTACCATTATACCATGTGGGGACAACGATAGTTAACAAATGACATACAAGAGAATCATCAATATAAATAACCAGGTCGCATTATTTGGTGTATCTTCGAAACCAAAGCTTCAATACCAGTGAAATTTCAATGGGACCAATCTGGAAGTGTATCCTTTCGAACAAAAAAGAATTTTCCAAATCGGTTCATAGATGACGGAGTTATGAGGTAACAAACATAAAAAAAACAACCGAATTGAGAACCTCCTTTTTTGGATGTCGGTTGAAAATAGGATATAGCCATGGTTCTTTGATTGTTTAGTTGTCAATAATCAAAGCCATGGTTATTAATGTATAATTTTACGTTAGTAACTAATAAAACTGTGGTATAATTATGATGAGTGTAAGTCATGAAAGTTTTAAAACATGTAAATGTGTTTTGTGGGAACCATGGTTGCAAAGGTCTATCTCAGTCTCTACTAAATTGGTAATTGGAAAGCTGATTACTGGTCATATTCTGTCACAGTTGATTCTCGTTGATGTATTTAAATACTGCACAGGATAACAATCCTCTATGCATATTAGGGTGAGCTGCATACACCAGGGCTCCCCTACTGCTATTCTGGAACAGCTCAAAGAGTGGTTTCTGGATTGCAAGCCATAAGTGCTGGTGTCTTTTTCGGGACCACTTGAATTAGTCACCCATTCCCAAAGTGGGCGGTAACGCCCCCCTGTGGGCGCTGCAGGCCTAAAGGGGTGCGGTAAGAGACCCAGAAAAAAAATGGGGGCGTTGTTTAGAGGCCTGGGGGGTGATTTGTAATTTCATTTAGCTAGGAGGCATCTTAGACAACGACTGCATGAGCTCTCGACTCAGTAGACAAAATAAGTTTGGGAACCTAGAAATTAGATGATCGGCGCCTTCACTGCTATAACGCATTACCTTGAAAATTGTACTTTAGCCGCCACATATAAACGACCAAACCGACCAAGAAATACCTTAACCCTATTTGTGTAAAAGGTATCTCACACAGCTAATGCTATTCATTTACTGCTTATTATATTATTCAGCCAAATTACTACACAGGGGTCGTTGGTCCTGCCGAGAAGAGAGTACGTAACATGATCCTGAATTTCGGACCGCAGCATCCCGCCGCTCACGGTGTGCTGCGACTGGTGCTGGAGTTGGATGGGGAGGTGAGACACAGATTTAACAACAAGTGATGTATGTAAATCAATATAAGTCTGTGTGTCATTATTATGTACACTCGATTGAGCTCAATTATATGGGCTATGTTTGAGACATTACTAGAAAGGCTTGGAAAGTAATTTGAGCAATGTAATCAAGACGTGGTACGAATTTGGAGACATTATTATTAGGGTTACGTAGTTCACGTGGAAGTTTCTAGAAAACTAGATTTAAATTTATAAAAAATATTGAATGCATATGAGATAACCATTAAATATTTAGTTTTTTTAGGTGTAATATAATCAACAGATTTCAGAACACCCATCTTCCTATTGCTTGTGGTGTAGTGTAGATGTAAGAACAATATATCTTATACATATTTACATTATAATTCTAGGCTATATATTTGTAAAACTATCAATAAAGAGTCAGTGCTATTCAGTTACTCATTTGTTTCATTACTCTCTTCTTTACATGGCGACCCTGCCAGGATTCGAACCTGAAATCTTCTGATTGTAAGGAAGAGAGTAATGAAACAAACGAGTAACTGAATAGCACTGACTCTTCATTGATAGTTTTACAAATATATATATTTTTTAATAATAATATATATATTTTTTTTTTAATAATAATAATATATTTATTTACGCCATATACATATGTAGTTATAACAATACAAGTAAAATTACAATTTGTTATTACATGGCTGTTATTAAAGTCGCTTGTAACAATCGATATTACTGGTGCTTAAACTAGGAAGCCCTGTATTTTAAGCATCAGTCATCTCCCTCTTTCAGTGCAATTTTAGCCATAATAATATTATATTAGTTGATTAACAATAAAAATTAAAAATATTGCAACATCAATCTGGAAATGCATACGGTGTATGTAACTATATAATAATCAGCACTTCTATGTGACTGTGGAATTGTGCACGTGTTTTGGAATGTGTGGGAACGTGATAGTGTGTGAGTGTGGTGGTGTATGTGTGTATGGTGTGAGTTTGATGGTGTGTGTGCGTGTATGGTGTGAGTGTGATGATGTGTGTGAGTGTATTGTGCAATTGTTGTGTATTGAAAAAGTTAAACAATAAATTAAAGTACATGCATATCTTGTCCTGCTAGATTAAATTAAAAGGAGAAAGAAATAAGAAAAAGTAATATTGGTGAAAGTAATATAATAGTTAAGGATAAAGATAAATAAAATAAATAAACCAAAATATTACCTATACTTGGACCCATTGTCTAGACTCTCTTCTAATACTTGTGCCATGCCTTTCATGTAATTTTATTAAGCAGTTGTTCTGTTTGTATATGATTCAATGTAGATAACCAACCTTTAACCTTCTCCTTTGCTTTACTTGTTGTAAGTGATCTGATATCAATTATTCTATTAATTTTATTGTAAAGGAATGGACCCATAACTGAAAACGCTTTTGCGGCAAAGGAGGTGTTGTGAAATGGTGTAAAATAGATTTTGTCATATCTACGTTTATCTAATGATCCAGAGTCATGAATTGGTACTTTATGTTGTTTGAGGATGCATTTCATTATGTAAAGCTGTCTAACGGTGAGGACATTAAAAAACGAATATAATTCGTTTGTGGGAAATCTTAGAGGTTTTGAAGTAAGCACTTTCAACGCTGCCCTTTGGGCTCTTTCTAATTTCAGTAGATTCGTTGTACACGAACCACCCCATATCGATATACAGTATTCAATTATTGGTTGACAGAGTGCAAAGTAAATTCTTCTGAGGAGTCCAAGATCACTGATGTGACGAATTTTTTTAAACATTGTTATAAGTCTTTGGAAGCGAGGTAATAACGTTTGTATTTGTTGTTTCCATGACAAATTGCAATCAAGTAATATACCCAGATATTTTATGCAGTCTACTCTTTGTATAAAGGGACATTGACAATGCGAACCACACTGAGTGATAGGTAGTTTATGTACTTGGAGTTTTAAAGACTTAGGTTGTAGTGTTTTTGTTATAGAAAATGTCATAAATTTAGTTTTTTCATAATTAAGGGTTAAAGAATTATGTTTTAGCCATTGCGAGACTGTATTTAGACCCTTTTGTGCCAAAAGCTTTGCTTCCTCCCAGTCATCAGCATAAAATAGTAAAGCTGTATCATCTGCGAAAGCTACGATATGTCCGTTTGTTAACTTTATATTACACAAAGAATTGATGTAAATATTATATAGTCTAGAATTACAATGTACATTGTACATACGTATAAGATATATTGTTCTTACATCTACACTACAGTGGTTTCCA
Organism: Zeuzera pyrina; assembly: GCA_907165235.1. Taxonomy (NCBI): domain Eukaryota; kingdom Metazoa; phylum Arthropoda; class Insecta; order Lepidoptera; family Cossidae; genus Zeuzera; species Zeuzera pyrina. Next base: position 6,909,384 of record OU015646.1, on the reverse strand, counting down.
ACTCCAGCGACAATTAATTCATAAAACTCTGCAGACAATAATGAGGTACTTTCTATTAGTTTTACTGGACTAAATGAATTTTTAACTGCGATGCTTGGCACTTTATCCTCTCTGTCTACTCCATTAGGACACAGCGTGCGGATGTGTATGTATGTAATAAATGCAAATTAAAATTAAAACTTACGAATTACAATTGTTTCAGACTGTCCGTGCAGCTGATCCACACATTGGCTTGCTCCATCGAGGAACAGAAAAGTTGATAGAATACAAAACATACACACAAGCGTTGCCATACTTCGATCGATTGGACTATGTGTCCATGATGTGCAACGAGCAATGCTACAGTCTAGCTGTTGAGAAGTTGCTGAACATCGACATACCACTGCGAGCAAAATATATCAGGAGTAAGCATAATCTTATCTTCCATGATGGACTTGTAAGAAAAAGCACCCAGTAGATACTTTTCTGCTTCATAAGCTGTATTTTTAAAGTAACTAAAACTATGAACAGCACTAAAAACAATTCCATCTATATAAATAAAAATGAAATACTGTTTGTTGTTAACTGCATCAGTTGAGAATGGCTGGACTAATTTGCCTAATTTTTTAAATGTTCGTAATAGTCCGAATGACGGATTTAGGGTAAGAAAAATTGGAAGCTGGCCAGAAGATTGGGAAATTCGGGCAATACTGAAAATGCTGTCTTCTATGGAATTTTTGTGTGCACTCAAAACCATAACTCACGAATAATAATATAATACCTACTGAGCTACAGTAACGCGTGGCCCGGCACAGCCAGTATCTGCGAGTATATCTCTTCTCTTTCTCTACTCTAAATAGTATAAAACAAATTTTCTGTCGCGTCTGTCTATTTCTCCACTTCTTCTAAACCACGCAACGGATTTTGATACGATTTTCGCTATCATTTATTAGAGCATTGATTCTCAATCATTTCTATGTCGCGACCCACGAAAAAGCCAAAAAGATAAGTTAATAGTCTTGCGACCCCTTTACTATGAAATTATAATTATAATAATATTTTAATTAATACACTCATCAAAAGTGGCTAGGGATCAAGTGCGTTTTAGAGTATCGCCGCAATTGAGGATTATTATTTTAACTTTTTTGGACCGTTATTGATTCTTTTTAGTGATTTACACTATTTGAATAAAGAATTTTCTTTAAATTTTGATTAAAAATAGAAAATTAACTGTCAATCAGGATTCCTATAAAAGTGTGTAATAGCGTTTTTACAACATTACAATTTCTGCATCGGAACTGACAAAAATTGCATCAATATGGAGCGACGACATATTTGACACGAGAAGAGACCATGAGAGCCGTCGGAATGTTGCAAGCTGGTTCCAGGCAACGTATTGTGGCTGTCGCTCTTGGCACTACACAAAGCGTCATAAGCCGTATCTGGACACGCTATCGCATCACGGGCAGCGTGGCCGAGCCGATTACAAATATAAATTATCGCGCGTGTAAATCACGCCCGCCTGTCTGATGGTCTAAAATTACTCTCTAGGCGAGGTTTTAACCTGCGTTGTGTTTACACGAACTTGTCAAATGAGCCGCCCGCGCATCCCGTGACGTGTGCTAGACAGGTTCGTATATGTTAAATGCCTTAGTTATAAAAAAAGTCAAAAGGACGCGAGGGAGAGTTTCATTGTCATTTGCATTTTTAGGGAAGTAGCACAGAGAAGCAAGTACATACAACAACGATCTTATCGCATTCACCTAGTGTTTAATTTTTATAAATAACAGTAATAAATTAAAAGGCACAAATTTGTGACAAAACGAAATGTGCCTTCTACGACTGGTGAAACAGTGAAGGAAACGACCAGGTTATAATAAAACAACACATTTAAAATATGGATTTATTGCATTAGATGATAAGCCATTGTGGCTTATATGTGTAGTGTTGTTTGTTTTCAAGTCCTATCCGCGGAAAGCATGAAGTCTTCAAAGTTACTCCGGCCTCTAAAAACAAGACACCTGTCTTTACAAAGCAAACCTTTAGATTTTTTCAAGCAATAAGTCACTTGTTTTGAAAAAGCAACAAATTGCTATAAAAAAATCCAGCCGTAATGAGACTGCAGCACTACATGCATCCTACTTAGTAGCACTGCGAGTCGCGAGGGCATCTAAGCTCCATACTATTGCGGAAAGACTAATTTTACTCGCTGCCATTGATATGGTCAATATTATGATAAGGCAAGAAGCTAAAAAATTAAAAACTATACCTCTTTCAAATGATACAATATCGAGACGTATTAAGACGCGGTACCAGCGTCCGAACTGTACTTTTGAGTGGGTGAAGGCGGGGCGTAGTATTCTCCTCCGCGCGGGGGCACGCGTCATCGTGTACAGCGGATTTGTCATGACAGTGCAGCGTGTTGAAAATAAAATTTATTTAAACTCACATAATATGCCACAGTGTAGTAATTAGTGAGTAATTATTATGTAGAATCATACATGAACTTTCCATAAAGTAAATATACCTAGCGGGATTTTTTAATCGATACTATAGTATCCATACTATATCCATACTTATGCGAAAATTTGTCTGTCTGGTACGTTTTCACGGCTAAACCACCAGACCGATTTTTATGAATTTTGCCAAGGAGATAGTTTGACACCAAGGGACGGCCATTGGCTACTTTTTTTTTTAATCTACCCCTAAAGGGGTGAAAAGAGGGATATAACTTTGTGTGGGAATCGCTAAACCGATGATCCGATTAAAATGAAAGTGGATACTGAGATTAACCTTTTCCATTAAAAACATACTTCTTTTTTTATCAAAAATCTACCCCTAAAGAGGTGAAAAGTGGATGAAACTTTGTAGGGAAAATGCTAAACCGCTGAACCGATTATGATGAAATTTGATACAGAGATAGTATGTGCCCAAAAACAAATGTAGGCTACTTTGTTTTTTAAAAACGACATGTGGTTTTTTATATATGAGACGTCATCTTGAATCCAATATGGCGGATGCGGCATATTAGGAAATAACTTTTTTGTTCAACACCAACAATATGGATATCAAATGAAATGGGATACACTGGAAGTTTCTGTAAATATGACACGTCATCATAAATCCAATATGGCGGATGTTCCCCAAGAGAAAATAACTTTTTTGTTCAACACCAACAATATGGGTATCAAGTGAAATGCGATACACAGGAGAAGACTTCTGTACATGTGACGTCATCATAAATCCAATATGGCGGATGTTCTGTAAAAGGAAATAATTTTTTTGTTCAACAGAAACTATATGGGTATCAAATGAAATGGAATACGCAAGGGAAGGTTTCTATACATGTGACGTCATCATAAATCCAATATGGCGGATGTTCCATAATAAAAAATAGCTTTTTTGGTCAACACCAACAATATGGGTATCAAATGAAATAGAATACGCAAAGCAAGGTTTCTGTATACTATGTGACGTGCGGTATTTCAACACATACTGTGTACTTGGCGGACATTAATTCTTTGAATAAAAAGATAATGGGTGATATTTTTGAGGTTGCTATATGGTGGATATTGGGTTTATGATGACGTCACATATACAGAAGCCTTCTCCTGTGTATCCCATTTCACTTGATACCCATATTGTTGGTGTTGAACAAAAAAGTTATTTTCTATTGCGGTACATCCGCCATATTGGATTTATGTTGACGTCACATAAACAGAGACCTTCCCCTTTATATTCCATGTCATTTGATATCCGTATTGTTGGAGGTCAACAACACCATAGTTTCATCACATTTAGATAAATGGTATAAAAACGCATGAAACACAAACATACAAAGAAACGTTCATCCATAAACAAACAGACAGATTTTCGCATTTTATTGAAAAACAAAGCAGGCTACACATTAGTTTTCGGACACGTACTATCTTTGTACCAAATTTCATCATAATCTATTCAACGGTTTAGCATTTCTCATACAATATTTCATCTCCCTTTTCACTCTCTCAGCCTATGTTCGTTCCTTAGTGTAAAACTATCTCCATGCCAAATTTCATCAAAATCGGTCTGGCGGTCTAAACGTGAAAACGTATCCGACAGACAGACTTTTCAGTTTTTAATATCAGTATGGATTATGAATGTATATGTTAGCATTATGCTATCTTCTTTTTTTCTACACTGTGACATTTTTTTTTGCAGTGAAATATTTTCAAATACATGTTGCCAGCAATTATTATTGATAGGATTAAATAATCGATTATAATAATTGTAGTTCAGAATTTTCCATAATTATGTTATGGCGTTATATTGACATAAGTTATTATTCGTGGATAATTTCAGTTATTTATTATAGTACTGTTTATTAATTTAATATTTTTGATTCCTCTAATTAAATGATAACTGAATTGTCAATTTCATAAAATTACTCTATTATGTGCGAACTGTTTTTCGCGAATAATGTAATCGAATTTATAAAGAGAAGAATATTGCCTTTGGCAATTTTATGTCAATGTCAAATTTACCGCTATTTATACAATTTTCTTACGAGTTATATAAAGTCAAAGTCAAAGTCAAATCAATTTATTCAAGTAAACCCAATCACAAGGTATTTTTGAACGTCAAATCTACTTTAGTTCGGTTCAAAGAGAAGAGAAAAGAAAACCTGGACACTGAGAAGAACCGACAAGAAACTCAGTCAGGTATAATTTTTTCAACGTCATTTTACAAAAGGTTTATTAAAATACAATATTCAGAGAGCCAGTAAATGCATGTGCAGAGAAAATCATTTCCAGACTATTACAGACTAAGACGGCAAGGTGAGTACATCAATGTCTTTAAAACGATCTCATAGTGATTCTCGTGCATTCATACTGTAAATAGAACGTATCGCTCTTTTTTGTAAAATAAAAATCGAGTTAATATGCGCCGCTGATCCCCACAGCAAAAGGCCATAAAATATTTGTGAAGTAAAATAGTTCTTCTTGTATTTATTTTCGTTTTATGTAGAAGAAATTTTAATTTTTGAAATGAAAACGAATGTGTTTTACACGCGATTATCCTATGAATGCGCCGCACAAACCGACAGCGATCCTACCTCTAACATGGTCCCGACGGGACTGTAATGAGCGAAATTGACTCGCCTCGAAGTCGAAATCGTAAAGTTAAGTAATATTTTAAAATTGTAAAATAAGGATTCTGAAATTAATAAATCCTACCTCATACTACCCTTGGAAATGCTATGACAGTTATTTACGTATAATTTTTAACGCATAAATGTCGATAGATTTCATATGAAGCAACTTCTAAACCATTAAACTAATACAACTTTGTGATGTTTTTTGATGCTGTGAAATATAACAAATCACGTAACGAAGCCCATACTTCTCTCGTCGACATCCTCGTAATTAACATATATTTTTTTCAGAGATGAAACTTTAATATTTCATTACAAACAATGCATTTAAAATCTCGCAATTTCGAAGCCACTTCGCCTTAATGAAATGGTCATCGATATTCACAACCAAATAATTGAAAAAGTTAAATTAAGTGAATTTATTGCCATTCAGTGTGACGAGTCAACAAACGTGTCGAACTTGACGCAATTTTTATGTTTTGTCCGATATGAATGCGAAGAGTCTATTAAAGAAAATATGCTTCTTTGCAAATCAATTTCTGATCGAGCATCTGGAGAAGGATTTTTTAACATATTCATTGAAGCAACACAAAACGAAAACTTGGACTGGAATAAATGCATTGCGGTGTGTACTGATGGCGCGAAAGCGATAAAGGGGAAGAACAGTGGCGTGATAGTAAAATTAAAAGACATTATGCCGCATGTGGAAAGGACCCACTGCTTTCTTCACAGACATGCGCTTGCCGCAAAAAAGATGCCGAACAATTTACAAAATGTTTTATCACAAGCTGTTAAAATTGTTAATTTTATTAAAAGCCAGCCGTTGCAAACTAGATTGCTTTCCACACTCTGCGTGAAATGCGTGACAAAAACAATTCACTGCCTTTCCATACTGAAGTGAGATGGCTGTCGCGAGGAAAAGTTTTAACAAGGCTTTTTGAATTGCGAGATGAATTAAAAATCTTTTTTACAGATGGAAGCTTTGAAAACATTGATACCCTTTGCTACTTCTTACCTGTGCGAAAAAGGTTTCTGGTCTATGGTGGCTTTGAAACATAAATACAGAAATCGCTCGATATCACTCAAAAATAATTTACTTATGAGTGCTCGCAAAAATGATCCACATATAGCCATCCACCATCGCATCGAACCATCGCATTAATTAATTAATTTTCATGATAAATCATTTTAATTACACAAAGTAAGCTGTAAGTTTATTTTTGACCGATTTTAAAAAAAGGAGGAGGTTCTCAATTCGACTGTATTTTTTTTTATGTGTTCGTTACCTCATAACTCCGTCATTTATGAACCGATTTTGAAAATTCTTTTTTTGTTTGGTAGGTAATACCTTAGATTACCATTTAAATTTAACCGATATTGGAGCTTGGTTGAGTTTTGAAAAAGTCGTAGAACAAAAGTTGTTAGGTATAATGACAGGAATTTTGGACTAAGAGGTTATTAGTATTTTTAAATTAACCCTGTATATAAAATATAATATTTACATATTTTTATGTTTGTTTCAAACAATACTCCATTTATCTTATTTTCACTTGATGTAGTTTTCGGTTGAACAATACAGTTACTTTTTAATACTGTGAAACATTGGGATGGAAAAGGTATCGCGTTAGCTTCAAATTAGACATTAAGACGACATAGACCTGGTTATTTGTAACTAGGTGCGCCCCGCGCTATCACTCGCTTTTGATATTTTTCCGTGATAAAAAAGTAGCCTGGATTGCTCTGAAAACTCTTCTAAATGCCAATGAAAATTCCGTTATATCGGTTAGCCGTTTCGGAAGTTAGCCCGGCCAAACAGACAGACAAACATTTTAAAAACGCATATTAAGGTTTTGGTAACTTGTAAGTATTTACAAAAGCCTTTATTTCGAAATTACAGACAGATCTCAATTTTGTTTACTTACTAGCAACCCGACTTTTATGATGAGATTTGAGGAAGCGAAAGAAGTATGTAAGGATCGCGACGCTTGGCGCTCCGTCCTCTCTACCCCGTTAGGGATACAGCGTGAAGATATGTATGTATGTGAAGATATGTATGTACTAGCGACCCGCTCCGGCTTCGCCCCGGTGCGACGTTGAATGTTTACAATTACCACATTCTTTTTATCGAGATTTTCATACAAAAATACCATCTAAATGTCTGCGTTTTTTCGTAAATTTTCCAACAATTTTCTTTCATACAAACCTTCTCCTAACAATTACGAATACAACAAAGCAGAAATCAGCCAGATTGGTCGAGCCATTCTCAAGGTATGCCCCCTCAAACATGTGGCCATTTATTTTCATTTTCGGAGATTTGGATATGGACACAAATTATACGATGGTAACGTTTCATATGTTTCTCTCTCTCTGACTAACTCTTCTATTTATTGTTACTGTAGGTTAAAAGTTTCTATTCTTCAGCTCTGTTCGCCGAGATCACTCGTCTACTGAATCATATCATGGCCGTGGGCACACATGCTCTAGACGTGGGCGCCTTAACTCCTTTCTTCTGGCTGTTCGAGGAGAGAGAGAAGATGATGGAGTTCTATGAAAGAGTCAGTGGTGCCCGAATGCACGCTGCTTATATCAGACCGGGAGGAGTCGCTATTGTGAGTAACCTTTGGTCTCGTGACAATTTTCTTAACACCAAAGTATTGTGACGAGCTATGGGTAATGAAATAATAATAATAATAATAATCGCCAGACGATACACACCAACCATCTGATCTCAAACTAGGGTATTCCCTGTGCTATGAGAACCAGACAACTACTACTGGGGGCGTCTCCCACTACACCCAGATCCGAGACAATCTAGAAAAGTTCATTTCCTAAATTGACCCGACCGGGAATCGAACCCGGAACCTTCCGCGCTTGATTTAACGTCTAAACCACTGCGCCATCGAGGTTGTCAATGCCTCTTGAAGGTGCAAAGAGTTTATTCTCATACACACAGATATCAAGTGATACAATTGTTTCATTTCATGAGCGCGCGTGTCTTTCGTTTGCTGAACATACGAGTATACGTGTTAAAGGGGCCGTGTACGCCTGCAGTCAATTGTCATTATGATTTGAACACGTCACATTCTACAATTTTCGAATTACTTTTGTTCTCATTTTTAATGCTTCTACTTATCTATACTAATATTATGAAGAGTTAAACTTTTTTCGTTTGTATGTATTGCATAAACTTAAGAATTACTCAACCCATTGCAAAAATTCTTTCACCTATAAAAAGCTACATTTGTCAGCAAGTAAGATGGGCTGTATCTTATTTAAAAAAAAATTCTACCTGTGCGAAGCCGGCCCGGGTCGCTAGTCTATACTAATATTATAAACAGGTAAACTTTGTTCGTTTGTATGTAATGGATAAACTCAAAAACTACTCAACGGTTTAAAAAAATTCTTTCACCTATAGAAAGCTACATTATCAGCGAGTAACGTGGGCTGTATTTTATTTAAAAAAAAAATTACCAATGCCGGGGCGCGTTGCTAGTTCTATATATAACTGCAATGCCTAGGTCACTAGATATAAGCTCTAAAAGTTATGTGTCACGGACCATTCGATAATCGATCTTATGACTTTTACATAAGGTCCAACTGTAACAGTATGTAGTAGGTACGGTTCCCTTGTTACTAGATTTCTTATTCATATTCATATCTTAGGAAGCTACAGTTTGCCTGCAACGTTTCAAAGCCAAACCGTATTATGACGCAATAAGGACTATTTTAGCTTGACATTTTTTGTTTCTGAAAAATATTTCTAAATTCACTCTCATGAACAAAATAAGCAATGACGAAATACTCAATATGGACGAGTCTGATGAAATTGTTATTGTAAAAATGAAAAAAGGAATGTTTAGAGAGTTTAGACGGTTCAGACACATATAAAGAATGAGTGATGAACGATTGACAAAGAAAATATACAGACTGAAATTCAGTGGTAGCAGAGGTCAAGGTAGAGCAAAGCTGGCTTATGAAGTTCAAATAGAGTGTTATGATGCAATGAGGACGTTTATTCAGGATAGGAACATCAAATATGTTGACGAATACGTGTACTTAGGCTAAAATATCTCGTTTGGAGGACGAGGAGGAGAAGTGGATAGAAGAATTAAAAAAGCTGGGAATGCATATATTCGTCATATAAACATTTTAAAACTTTTTTCGTTTGTATGTATTGCATAAACTTAAGAATTACTCAACCAATTGCAAAAATTCTTTCACCTATAAAAAGCTACATTTGTACCTTTTTTTACTATAATTCAATTATAGTAAAATAAGCGTGTGGTGCAATCTACTATATTACCAAGCACCCCACGCCTTCTTTTACTATAATTGAATTATTTTATTAATAATTCAATTTTTATTTTAATCTTATTACAAATTAATTAGTCGTAATTGATTGTTGCAATTTTCTATTGCTGTAACACAAGCTCTTGATACTTAATAATTATTTTCTACTTTTTAGTTCGGTTTGCCATTAAAGCGGGTTTTTTTAGTTTTTTAAACTATAATTTTTTTATTTTTTTTATTTTCTAATTTTTTGTTCGGTTTGTCATTAAAGCGTGTTTTTTTAGTTTTTTTAAACTATAATTTTTTTATTTTTTTTATTTTCTAATTTTTTGTTCGGTTTGTCATTAAAGCGTGTTTTTTTAGTTTTTTTAAACTAATTTTTTCCGCAAAATTCAAATTATTCCAAAAAAACTTAGTGTGGTCCATTGTAATACGTTTGACTTAATAATGTAATAATTTCAAAATGCATGTAGAAATGTTCCGTAGCGACATCTATGGTACCATAATCGTACCATTAATTTTTTAAATTTCTATTTATCCTGATGATTCTAGTCAGGACATTAGAACAAAGTTATAAAATAATTGTATTGTCATCAGTCCTTGACCCCTGTGCAAATTTTCACGCTGATCAGACTTCTGGAAATTCGTAAAAATTACACTGAAAGATTCCGTTACATACATACATACATACACACATACATACGTACAGGTGAAGCTTATATAAAGCATGTAAAAAGAAAGCGATGGATTCTGTCGTGACGCCTACTTTACTCTATGAATATCAAACATGACCAATTGCAAAGAAAACAATAAATAAATTACAGGTTTTTCAAAGAGCAATAGAAAGAAACATTAGGATTTAAAATAAAAGATATAGTTAAAAATACGGACATCGCACAGGACAGCAAGATAAAATTAATAGATGCTGCAGAAATGGCTTGTCGTCTGAAGTGGCGATGGGCCGGATACCCGCACGCTTATTACGTATCTTGCAGACAGCATGCGACAGCCAATATTGCGCGATATTTGCTGTCAAAATGAGAATTTTTGTAGCGTAATTTGTATAGTGGCGCTCAATCAACCGCGAAAAGTGCATTTTACGGTCATAGAATAATAGATACGCAATCATCATACATGATATCAATTCTTTATTATTTGTCACCGGTCGCGCAGTGATCGCGTGGCTATCGCTGTCTGCAAATTTTTAGTTAATAACCCCGCCGGTGCGAGTGACCGACAACAGGTGGAGTGAAAGATTTGTGCACTGGACAGCGCCGCCGGCGGCCCTGGGCGCGGCTGGCCCGCGACAGTACCGCTTGGCATAGTATGGACTTCAATTACAGTCAAATTTAATTAATATATAAGTATGTGTAATTGTGTATCGAATTTTATAAAGTTATTTTTATTTTACTTGAGGTTTGATTAGTAAAGGATAGTTATTTTGTACCTTTTAGTAGTAGTGTAGTAGTGTTTTTTGTTGAAGACAGTTTAATTTTTTTTCTTAATTTTTTTTTAATTCTCTCTTTTGAGGGACCTTGGCCTAAATGAATATCTAGGGCAGGTCTATAATTAACTTCTTTTTAATTCTGGAGCGCAACGATATACGAGAGAATCATCACTATATATAAAGGTGGTTACCAGTTCGCGTTGTTTGGTGTTATAGGTATATCTTTAAAGTCCAAGCTCCAATACCAGTGAAATTTAAATGGGAGCACCTCGGAAGTATACCCTTTCAAACAAAAAAAATTTTCAGTCAACAGTTGACGAAATTGCTGAACATACATAAAAAAAACACCTACAGACGAACATAGAACCTCCTCCTTTTTTGAAATCGGTTAAAAATGATTTTGTTTTATCGCTTTAGATATCGCGAATATAATCTCCATGTTCAAATGTATACGCATACCAATTTTCATGGTGGTCGGTAGAAGATGAAATAGCACAGCACCATCTAGTGGCAAGTAACAATTAAATGGATAGCGCGAAAGTATTTTCCATACTACAATACTATTTAAAACAATTTTCATGATAAATTGGTTGAACGGTATAGAAGTTGATATACTGCAGCGTCATCTGGTGGCGACGTACAACAAAGGGGATAGAATAAAAATCTTCACAATGAAAAATAAATATACGTGCCTACGTTCATGGTGATCGATCAGACGGTGTTAGAATTTAGCGATTACATACTATATACAAACATAAATTTTTATATATTCAGATATTTGCGTTTTATACACAAACTAGCGACCTGCCCCAGCTTCGCAAGGGTAGGAGAGCCATTTTGTACAGGACTCGTAAAATCTGTTCTTAATGGATAGGATATACCTATGTTCGTGTGAGTGGTACTGGGAGTCACTGGCAGAAATAAAGGAGTAAATTTTGATAGTTTCGTACAAATTTATTTTTCCAATTGAACCTCAATATTGGTCACGTTCGTACTGATCGGACAGTGCGCAGTAACTACTGTCGACGCTCGCATATTTCACGCTTCCACACAAAACTGCTGATTCGTCTTTTCTAACACACTTACAATGTCCCTACAAGCGTCTACAGCGCGAAAGGAGTAACTATGCTAAATTTCAAGTCAATATGACCTATAGTTTCAGAGATCTCTTGATGAGTCAGTCAGTCAGTGAGTGGTATTTCGCTTATATATGTAGATATAGATAGATGTAGATGTGCACAAAATAAAATAAAATAATTCTTCAATGATTATAGAGACATACTCTTTGACAAAGAACCTCTATAACCTTCAAACTTGACAGTTTTATGAATTATGGTCGAATTTCGACCACTTGGTGACCACTAGTAAATCTTAAGTTTATTAATTTTCCGATGTTTAACCCTTTTGCTACTGATGTCTACTATATATATATATAGTTGATACATATATACTCAGAAACAGCGAAGCGAAAACTATATATATATATATATATATAGTTTTCTCTTCGCTGTTTCTGAGTATATATGTATCAACTATATATATAATTATCTAACGCAGGATATGCCGATCGGGCTAATGGACGACATTTATGAGTTCTCGTCCAAGTTCTCGGAGCGTTTGGACGAGGTCGAGGATGTGCTGACGACCAACAGGATCTGGGTGCAGCGCACCAAGGACATCGGGGTAGTCACGGCACAGGACGCGCTCAACTATGGGTTCAGGTTAGTATTTGTAGTGTTTGATGGTGACCGAGGTGTTATTTTGCCGAAGTCAATCTTATACATTATTAGTGACATGTTCGGGTGTCACACGTCACACAGTAGGGAGGTACTTGTAGTAGCGTTTCGCTGTTTCTGAGGTGTTATGTTGTCAAAGTCAATCTTATACATTACTAGTGACATGTTCGGGTGTCACACGTCACACAATAGGGAGGTACTTGTAGTAGCGCTTCGGTGTTTCTGAGGTGTTATTTTGTCAAAGTCAATCTTATACATTACTAGTGACATGTTCGGGTGTCACACGTCACACAATAGGGAGGTACTTGTAGTAGCGCTTCGGTGTTTCTGAGGTGTTATTTTGTCAAAGTCAATCTTATACATTACTAGTGACATGTTCGGGTGTCACACGTCACACAATAGGGAGGTACTTGTAGTAGCGCTTCGGTGTTTCTGAGGTGTTATTTTGTCAAAGTCAATCTTATACATTACTAGTGACATGTTCGGGTGTCACACGTCACACAATAGGGAGGTACTTGTAGTAGCGCTTCGGTGTTTCTGAGGTGTTATTTTGTCAAAGTCAATCTTATACATTACTAGTGACATGTTCGGGTGTCACACGTCACACAATAGGGAGGTACTTGTAGTAGCGCTTCGGTGTTTCTGAGGTGTTATTTTGTCAAAGTCAATCTTATACATTACTAGTGACATGTTCGGGTGTCACACGTCACACAATAGGGAGGTACTTGTAGTAGCGCTTCGGTGTTTCTGAGGTGTTATTTTGTCAAAGTCAATCTTATACATTACTAGTGACATGTTCGGGTGTCACACGTCACACAATAGGGAGGTACTTGTAGTAGCGCTTCGGTGTTTCTGAGGTGTTATTTTGTCAAAGTCAATCTTATACATTACTAGTGACATGTTCGGGTGTCACACGTCACACAATAGGGAGGTACTTGTAGTAGCGCTTCGGTGTTTCTGAGGTGTTATTTTGTCAAAGTCAATCTTATACATTACTAGTGACATGTTCGGATGTCACACGTCACACAGTAGCGGTACCTTTATACAAGCCCAAAAGCCCGGATTGTCAAATTTAATTATATAGGTATGTGTATCGTATTTATAGTTATTTTAATTGTACCCGAGTTTTGATTAGTAATGCATAGTTATTTCATACTATTCAGTGTTTTTTTTGAAGGCAGTTTAATTTTGTTTAATAAAAATTTTTTGTTTCTCCCTTTTGAGTGATCTTGACCTAAATAAATAGGTCTGCAATTAACTTCTTTCTAATTCCGAAGCGCAACGGTATACAAGAGAATCATCAATATAACTAAAGGTTATAATCAAGTCGCGTTATTTAGTGTATCTTCTAAGTCCAAGCTCTAATGCCGATGAAATTTAAATGGGACCACCTCTGAAGTATTACCTACCAAACAAAAAAAGAATTTTCGAAATCGGTTCATAAATGACGGAGTTACGAGGTAACAAACATACAAAAAAAAATAAAAAAAAAAACAACACAGACGAATTGAGAACCTCCTCCTTTTCAACCGACTTCCAAAAAAGGAGGAGGTTCTCAATTCGGATGTATGTTTTTTATTTTTTTTATTTTTGTTACCTCATAACTCCGTCATTTATGAACCGATTTCGAAAATTCTTTTTTTGTTTGAAAGGATATACTTCCAGATTGGTCCCATTGAAATTTCATTCACATTGAAGCTTTGGTTTCGAAGATACACCAAATAACGTGATTTGGTTATAACCTTCACCTATTCATTTATGTTGATGATTCTCTTGTATGACATTTGTTAACTATCGTTGTCCCCACATGGTATAATGGTAGTAGGGAGAAGATATAAATTGCCTGTGATATAATAAATTCAGTCAGTAGAGTCAGTCTTGTGGCGGACAGAGAATATGACTGGTAGCTGTCGTCTTCGGATTGTAAGAATACTGCTAAGGTGTCATTATGATGCAACCTTTACACTGTTCTTTTATAACTGATTGATATGATATGATATTGATGATATTGATAATGGCCACAATGGGCAATAATATCCCATGTTCGATCTGTTCGCATCTTTATTGTGAAATCCCACGGTTTATGCTCTTCAATAGAATAGAAATTGACACATTGCGCTCCAAAATTAGAAAATAAACAAATTGTAGATCTGTCCTAGATATTTTTTTTTTGCCTAGGTCACTCAAAAGGGCAAAATAAAAAAAAATTATAAAAAAATTAAACCTACTTCAAAGAAGAACACTCAAAAGTATGAGTAAGTATAAGTAAATTTAGTTATTGAACAGTTATTGAAGTCGGTGCCAAATTAATGTTCGACAACAGAAAGTATATTAGTTTAGTAGGCTTGGCACCGACTTCTGTGACTGCCAAATTTAATGATTAACTTTTAAAAATAAATAAACTGGTAATTCATTTCGTAGCTTGAAGAAATGGTTTGATGGTCGTATGGTGTGAAAGGCGGTCGACAGCCCTGATCATCTACGAATCTCCCGGTTAGATTCCGCTCAATAAAATTGGTTTTTGGATGTTTTTAAGAAATTGACTAATATTGTCTTAGTTTGGATTTTCGTAACGATGACATTGCTCTGTAAGGCTGACTTGCACCGGTCTGGATTTGAACTAACCCGGGGTTAACTACGTCAAGTTAACCCCGGGTTAGTATCTAACTTATGTCGGTGCAAGACGACCTAATAAAATAATGTCCACTTGTTGTACTAGGATATGTGGATACGATAAACACAAAAAAATACAAATTATAATTTTTCGTATTTTAAGGTAACGCAACACCATCTAGTAAGATCTTGGTGAACCAATGACATTTAGAGGTAACTGCTATTACACCACGAGTAGATAGATGGCATCAATTCTCACCTCATAGCATTTTGTTTCTGAACTATCCATGCACTTTTGCGGCGCACTGTACGTCTTATCTATTCGTATCGTATCTAATTCGATACTAATACGAATACAGTTCAACTTCATTGTTTACACTTAATAATTTGTTTGTTTGAGCCGGTGGACGATAAGTATTTTTTGAAGTTCCATCATAAGTGAGTTAATTTGTAATAAAAAATCCAATAACTTGTTCATTGTGAGGACTTAAAGTGTATATATGTTTTAATCGGCATAGAAAATGTAAAATCTTTATACTTTCTACGCCTGATTTGTGTAAATAAATCAGTGTACAAAACTATTTAACTCTTGAATGTGTTTCTCTAACTAGTAATTCGCATAAAAGACAAATTGATATATCAGTTTATGTAACTGATTGGATTTTTGTTTGGTATCCCATCAAGTTATAGGTAGGTATGAATGGAACCGGAGATACATACAAGAACATACCGCAACCGTCACAAAAACCCTCTTTCCCGAAGTGATTGGGGCGTATTCCACAACTTCCATAGAAACTAACTAAAATAACTGACTTGGTTTTACATGAGATCTCACAACTTTTTGTAGTGGAAGAACTGCGTTGCGAGACTTGGCATTTTTTTACATTTTTTGTTTTTGATGGGATCTCATTTCTTTTTGTAGTGCATCCTCCTTTTTTTTTTCTCGGGTAATATATCTTGTCTGTCAGCTGTACCCTAAAAGCGTAGATAAGTACCGAAAGGTATTATTGCCCTGTGCCCTAAAATTATCCAAACAATATTCAAATAATATCAATATTATATTATCCAAATAGTATCAGTAATAAAATAAGTAAACCTTTCAAAGTCAAAGTCAAATCAATTTATTCAAGTATACCCAATTACAAGGTATTTTTGAACGTCAAATCTACTTTAGTTCGGTTCAAAGAGAAGAGAAAAGAAAACCTGGAGACTGAGAAGAACCGACAAGAAACTCAGCCAGGTATCATTTTTTCAACATCATTTTACAAAAGGTTTATTAAAATACAATATTCAGAGAGCCAGTAAATGCATGTGCAGAGAAGATAATTTCCAGACTATTGTTTTATCTTCAGCGAAATCGTTTATTTTATAGTATGATTGTCTAATCAATGTACGTTTTATAACTAATCTAAATATATTTTCTGTTAATTGAGTGACTTCTTGAGGAACTTTATTATAAAAACGAACGCAGTTACCCAAAAATGAAACATTTGACTTATGTAATTTAAATTTTGGAACAACCAATTTATCACGACCTCGGGTTTCCATACCACCAATATCGCCTTTCTTTATAAATAGATCTATATTTTTCCTCCTATACATAATAATTTCAAAGATGTATAAGGACGGCAAGGTAAGTACATCAATTTCAATCATCAAACCAATAATAGTGTTACAGTTGGACCTTATGCGCAGGGAATAAGGTCGATTTTTGGTGGAACTCGAAACATAACTTTTAGTGCTTATATCTCGAGATCTAGGCTTTATCGAGTTATGACCTGGACTATGATATCGAATGGTATAAGTCAAATTAAGAAAGAAGAACCAAGTTGCACCTTGAATATTCCCAAGCGATGACGTGTCATGTACCTATGACTCATGCGAACAGGCGGCGTCGAGAACAATGTCGAATTACCGTTAGCGAGCGTAATTCACTAGAAAGTTCCACCCTCGTTTTATCCGACTATAAATAGAGCCCCGTGTCCGCCGCCGAGTCAGTGTTTCTCAACTAGCGATCGAGGCGACATCAAGGCGAATTACATAGACCACTACGACGACTACTGCGACGACCTTGGATAGAAGAACTCTGCGATTCGGGAACGTTGTTATTGAGTGAAGCGTGTACCTTCGGTGACTACTACGCGAGTACCTACTTCGAGGGCGACTACGAAGATTAGGAACCGCCGTAATTAAGTTCACGTGTTCTTGACATCTACTTGTACGAAGAAAAATAAACTCTTTGCACCCTTAACCGGCATCTTATTACCCTCAGCAAGTAACAATAGCAATCGAAATTATGAAACGAAAATCATAAACTTATAAATAGCGTTTCGGGACACATCCGAACAGCACGTGGGCGGTCACAGCATTTAATGAATAATGAATTCCTTCATTTTTAGGTTAAACGCTAACTAAAATTCAAAATTTGAAGTTTGTGTGAGACTGCTAGAAGTACCTTAGAATTTTGATGATCGGTGAGAGTGTCAGTGACAAAATTAAAGAAATTTGACTTGCAATGCAATGCAAATGGTTTTTAAACCACGGGTTCATATTGAATGTAATTTAGAAATATATCTAGTTGTATTATAACCTCTTAGTCACTGAAAATTCAGACTTCTAGCGTTATCCTCAACGAAGTTATACGAGGCATGCCTTTTAAGTTTTGTCGTTTGAAGAAAAAAACACAACTAGAACCTTATAGTACTTTCTATTGTTTTTCAAAGTATTCACCACGTAGCTTAATACACTTTTCCATTCGCTCAAACCAGTTATTATAACATTTATTCCACTCTAAAGTGGGGGTGTTCAAAATGGCTGTCTTGAAAGCGTCGACTGCTTCTTCACCGGACTGGAACCTTTGACCACGAAGACTTTTCTTAATTTTAGGAAATGTAAAGAAATCGCTAGGGCTTAGGTCAGGACTGCATGGAGGATGGTCAAGAATTTCTACTTTTTCCTGCTTCAAATACTCAATCGTTTGACGAGCGCTGTGTGAGCTTGCGTTGTCGAGTTGCAGGATGATGCGTCGCTTATAGTTAGATTTTCGAAGTTGGGCGATGACTTGTGGTAAACAAACTGTGGTATACCACTCTGCGTTAACCGTTCTACGATCTTCAAGTGCAATAGTCGCAACATGGCCGGTTTTTCCAACGAACGTGGCCACTACCTTCTTTGAAGTGCTTGGAGAACGAACAACTTTAGTCGGCTTTGGCTCGTCTTGAAAGACCCAGGTTGTAGATTGTTGTTTGGAATCAGGATCGTAGGCATAGATCCAAGATTCGTCACCACTGATGATGTCGTAGACGTGATTTGACTCTCCTCGGTTGAACCTTTGCAGAGTTTTCTTACACCATCTGACGCGGGCTGCCTTGTGATCGTCGGAAAGCAGATGCGGTATCCAACGGCAAACTAGCTTTCTCACACCAAACGCTTTATGCAAGATCTTCTGAATGGTTGTCCCTGAGATGCCTAATAGAGCCTCTATCTCTCGATACGTCACATGACGATCTTCGAGAATTAGTTGTCTCACAGCAATGATGTTATCTTCAGTGAAGGCGGATTTTGGGGGTCCTTCGCGAGATTTGTCACTAACACTAGTATGTCCACGCTGCAATTCTAAATACCAGCGTTCGACATTCCGCAGATATGGGGCTTCATCACTGAACACAGATGTTAGCTCTTCAAAACACTGAAGCCGTGTCAGGTCTCTTCTAAAGTTGTAGAAAATTATTGCACGAACACTTTCCTTAGAAAGATTCATTTTCGTACGTAACCTGACAGATTCCAGTCGACGCTGTGACTAAACAATAGCATTAATCCTAATACTTTTAACTGTTTTGAAATTCAAAATTTAAACACATTCGAATATAGAACAGTTCCAAATTCAAAATTGCCGGGAAATATGGAAACGACAGAACTTAAAAGGCATGCCATGCAAGGCATGGCAAGGTCAAAAGTGCTGTGAGTCGCTTTGAGAAAAGGATGGTACGGTTGTGCTTGACTTGGCGGGGGCACTGCCGTGCCCGGAGATTATTATCAGTGCTGTATATTTTCAACCGACTTCCAAAAAAGGAGGAGGTTCTCAATTCGGTTGTAATTTTTTTTTATGTTTGTTACCTCATAACTCCGTCTTTTATGAACTGATTTGGAAAATTCTTTTTTTTGTTTGAAAGGATATGTACTTCCAGATTGGTCCCATTGAAATTTCATTCACATTGAAGCTTTGGTTTCGAAGATACACCAAATAACACGACCTGGTTATAACCTTTATTGATTTATATTGATGATTCTCTTGTATGTCATTTGTTAACTATCGTTGTCCCCACATGGTACAATGGTAGTAGGGAGAAGATATAAATTGCCTGTGATATGATAAATTCAATCAGTATAGTCAGTCTTGTGGCGGACAGAAAATACGGCTGGTGCCTGTTGTCTTCCGGTTGTAAGAATACCGCTAGGGTATAATTATAATGCATCCTTTACACTCTTTTATAACTGATTGATATTGATATGATATGATATTGATGATATTGATAATAGCCATAATGGCCAATAATATCCCCATGTTTGATCTGTTCGTATCTTTTATTGTGAAAGCCCACGGTTTGTGCTCTTCAATACAATGGAAGTTAACACATTGCGCTCCAGAATTAAAAAATAAACTAATTGTAGACCTGCCCTAGATATTTATTTATGCCAAGGTCACTCAAAAGGGAGAAATACATTTTTTATATAAAAAAATTAAACAGATTCAAAAAAGAACACTGAAAATTGTGAAATAACTATGCTTTACTACGCAAAACTTAAGTACAAAAAAATAACTATAAATACGGTACGAATACCTATGTAATTAAATTTGACAGTTATTGAAGTCGGTGCCAAATCAATGTTGGACAACAGAAAGTCTATTAGTTTAGTAGGCTTGGCACCGACTTCAGTAACTGTAAAATTTAAATTTAACGTAGGTATTTGTATCGTATTTGTAAAGTTATTTTTTTGTACTTAAGTTTTGAGTAGTAAAGGATAGTTATTTCATAATTTTCAGTGTTTTTTTTTGAAGTCGGTTTAATTTTTTTATAAATTTTTTTATTCAAATACCGAAAAATAATTAGAGTTGAGAAAGTATCTGGTTATGACGATAAAGAAACTACACTGGCGCTATGAGAGATACATGAATTCACATAAACACATGAATACTGTGATTTCTTTTAGTAATTTGGATAAACAGCGAATTGAGATATTTGTGTGTTAGGAACTGATAAACTGTTTACGCTTGTACATTCTTAAAAGCAAAGTATTATAAAAATTGTTTTGCTGAAAAATTACGCGGAGAGCGATCTCTTTTCTCTCTTCTTGTCCACCGGTTGTGCCAAAGTTATGATCTATATATATTATCTATAATATTTTAGCCTTCCCTATACTTTTACAAAAACAATGAAGAACATGTATGGATGGCTTGCCATATTCTGAAGCACGCCACTGGTCACACAGTAGGGAGGCACTCATAAGTGCTTTATACTTTGTTGGTGACAGGTGCTATTTTGCCAAAATCAATCTTATACATTACTAGCGGACCCCACAGACGTAGTCCTGCCCGAACATTGGGTTGCCTGCTATTAGCGGGTTGAAAATCAGTGTTGGACAAAATGTAATTGTAAAAACAATTACAATTAAAAATTGTAATTGCAAAATGTAATTGTAATAACATTTCGTTAGGCAAACGACTACAATTACAAAATGTAGTAGTGGTCCGTTAAATAATAAATGGAATTACAATTACATTACAATTACAAAATGTAGTAGTAGTCCGTTAAATAATAAATGGAATTACAATTACATTACAATTACAAAATGTAGTAGTGGTCCGTTTAATAAATGGAATTACAATTACATTACAATTACAAAATGTAGTAGTGGTTCGTTAAATAATAAATGGAATTACAATTACATTACAATTACAAAATGTAGTAGTAGTAAAAATGTAATTGTAATTGTTTGTACAATTCAATTTTGACCAACACTGTTAAAAATAAATAAAAAATCCCAGAACCCGATTGCACCACCACCCGCCGGATCTATTTGTGAATTTAATCCATCCAGGGACCCGCTCAAACGCACAAAAAATTATTCAAAATCGATCGAGCCATTTAGGAGTTCAGTGATATACACACGTACACAAGAATTATACATATAAAAACTAGTGACACGTTTCGCGTGGGGAGTTCAGTAACAAATATCAAGCTTTCTATTGTATAGACTCAGGTGTTACTTTGCGGAAATCCATATCATGTGATAAATTCCTAAAATCTTTAGCTATTTTTCGCTCAAACTCCAAAAACCACTAATCGACACATGTTTCGCTTCTCAACGAAGCATCCTCAGGATATACTAGAGATAGGATTCGGTCAGCTCACCAGCTGACTCGGTTCTGACTAACAGCGGATTCGGTGCTGGTTAGCTGATCGAATCCTATCTGGTATATCCTGAAGATGCTTCGTTGAGAAGCAAAACACGTGTCGATTAGTAGTTTTTAGACTTTGAGCGGAAAATAGCTAAAGATTTTAGGAATTAATTTATCACATCAACATTTCTCTATACTTATGGTGAATGTTACATATAGACGCTTCTCGATAAATGTTTTGAACGCTAGTGTAAATCGCATTAAAACCACTTAAAAGATTAGAAGTTATTATCGAATATGCAGTTACCAATCGCGTGTTTGTTTTATTCTGTTTAGACAATTAAATACAATGTGTAACATAATTAAGCATATACTACTTTATTGAGAACTTGAGAATCATTAAGTGAAAACATTTCAACTATTTTTAGTTACATTATGACTTCAATTGTGTATGTTTTAAAATTAAATCATGGCTACTCAAGTTGGTGTAAATGAAAATGCAATGAATTCTTGGAGCAAATGCTCTAAATGTCTATTTTGATTCTTGGCCCGGGAAGATTTCAATAGGATAATGTGTGTGTGTTACAGTGGAGTGATGTTGCGCGGCTCGGGCATCAAGTGGGACCTGCGCAAGTCCCAGCCCTACGATGCGTACGAGTTCGTCGATTTCGACGTGCCTATTGGGACTAACGGGGACTGCTACGACAGGTGAGGTCCACTCACGCCCACCTTGCCCAGTGTTGTCATATTGCGTGTTGCATGTGTTGTGTTGTGTGTGTATCTGTTGTCTATTCTATTTATTTGTTTGCATGATACTCTGTAGTCAGTTAAAAATAAAATTCCATCGGTAAAGACGTGTCGTTTTAATAGAGAATCAGTACAAGTAGAAGTATACCTTATGCGCCATAACATATGGTCGACATCGAGCCGGACAGACATAGTAATAAAATTACAAGATCGAGCCAGCGAGAACAAAAGGCCGCATTTTTTTGTTGCAAGGGTGTGTTATATTATTTAACTGCATTATTAGAAGACATTAAGAAGATATTATTGACTTCGTTATAATAAATTATCTACTTTGGAAGTGAAAAAGTGTATTGAAAGTTTATTCACGACTAACAATGAGTTTGACTACTGAACAACAACAGTAAATTAATTCTATTGAAGCTCTTTTTTCCCTATTACAAAAAACTCAAACTAACCTCAAGAAATGCCCAAAACAAAGATTAACGAAGGGATACATGGAAGCTAAAGTGCACTGTATAGAGGGATATTGGCAGTCATTTATTACTACGCATCAACAGTTGGTGAAATGTACGCCTAGAAGTAAACGAAATGAAATCCCGTATTTCTTAAACGACGAGTATTTTGTTATTGAAGACTTGTACGCAGAGTTAATAGGCAGTCTAAATGATATGTTGTCAGCCACATCGCAGCCGCTAAGTGGAAAAAAATGTGCAAGTTATACATGAACAGGCGGTGAAATTGCCACGGATAGAACTACCGACTTTTTCTGGAAGTTATGAGGACTGGCCTACATTCCGTGATGTTTACATCACTGGTTCAGAACAATACGTCATTAAGTAAAGTGCAAAAGTTACACTATTTGAAGTCTAGTGTTGTCGGAGAATCTGAAACACGATTGAAGCACATTAATATTACAGAAACAAATTATGAACAAGCATGGAGTATACTTACACAAAGGTATGGAAACAAAAGATTAATTGTTAACTCTTTAATACAAAAATTAGTTAATCAGAAGAAAATTAATTTTCCATCTGCTATTCAATTGAAGAATTTATTAGATACAACCACACAGTGCTTAAATAATTTGAAAAATGAAGAAATACCTACCGAATATTGGTATCAGCTCATAATCTATTTAATTGTGCAGAAGTTAGATATTGACACACACCGAACCTGGGAAGAATACTTCTATAAAGATGAGCATAATAATTTACCTACCTGGGCCGACCTGAGAACATTTTTGGGGACAAAGTTTCGCACGCTTGAGATGGTGAATCCTACAACTATTAAAAAAAAAACAATTATTAAGCCAAGGTCATTCCATACTACATCTATTGAAGCGAAAAATGGAAATAATGTACTTACCTCATCGACAAAAACATGCATTATGTGTAAGGAAGATCATACTTTATGCCATTGTAAAAACTTTTGCAAACTGCAGCCGATGGAGCGAAGCGAATTTATAAAAAAAATCGACTGTGTTTTAATTGTGTAACATCAGGACATTCAGCTAGGATATGTCGGGTTCCCATGTCCTGCCGCATCTGCAAACGCCGTCATCACACATTATTGCATCATAACAACTATGACGGGAAAGTTTTGGACAATGTGAAACACATCATAGTCAAGTCGATGAACAATCAAATTTAGAACCGGAGAGTGAACCTGAGGTCGTAATATCGACGCATTTCACGTCAAAGAAATCTACAGCCTTGCTGGCAACAGCGCAGGTTTTTGTGAAGGATAATAAAGGACACAGTACAATATTGCGCGCTTTAATTCATCAAGGTTCTCAAGCAAATTTTATTAGCGAGCGTGCAGTACAACTATTAAAAACTGAAAAAGTACCCATTCGAGGAACTATTAGTGGAGTCGGGTGTACACAAACAACAGTCAAGCATGCAGTTCAAGTTGAGCTTCATTCAAGCTGTGATAACGACTTCAAGCTTACTATAGAAGCTTATGTAATGCCTATAAAATTAACATCACAACTACCATCACAAACAATTACGAATACAATGCACGCCTGGCCGCACCTACGAGGACTCATCCTGGTTGACCCAAGTTTTAATTCACCAGGGCGAATAGACATGCTGCTAGGTGTAGAAGTTTGTGCTCAAATACTGAAAGCTGAAATTCGCAAAGGTCCACCTGGCTCTCCATGCGCTCAAAAAACAAGCTTTAGTTGGATCTTATTTGGAAATATACAAACACATACTTCAGAGAAATCGATAATTGTAATGCATCACCAATTTGAATTGGATGATATGCTAAAGACCCTGTGGGAAGTAGATACAGATACAAAAAGAAAACTTACCAAAGATGAGGAACATTGTGAAAGGTTATATAGAGAAACATGCAGTAGAGATGAAGAAGGACGATATATAGTGAAATTGCCTTTTAAAGTAGAAAAACCTAAGTCAGGGGAAGGTAATACAAAGGTAGAAGCTATGAGAAGATTACTGCAGCTGGAAAGACGACTAAACAAGAACGAAAATTTACGAAAATAATATACGAAGGCAATAAATGAATATTATTCATAAATTATGAATTGAAACATATGAAAGAGGTGCCAAGGGTTGAGTTAGAAAATCCAGCCGTCTATTTGCCACATCACGCAGTGCTTAAAGCAGACAGCGAGACTACAAAAGTTAGACCAGTATTCGACGCTTCGCACAAGGGCACAAAATGGTGTATCGCTTAACGACGAATTGCTAGTAGGGCCTCAATTGCAAGAAGACATGAGATCATTAGTCATGCGATGGCGTCTAAGGAAGGTCGCATTCACAGCTGATATACAAAAGATGTATCGCCAAGTACTGATTAAAAAGGAAGATACAAATTACCAACGAATTCTTTGGCGTAACGATATAAATGAACAAGTCAAAGAATACCGACTTCTACGTGTTACATTTGGAACTGCGAGCGCACCATTTCTGGCCGTCAGAACGCTTCACCAAATAGCTGATGACGAGGGTATGAATCATTCGACCGCACCTGAAACTATTAAGCAAGATTTTTATATGGATGATCTCATGTCAGGACAAGACACAGCTGAGGAGGCAGTTGAGGTGGCTAAGAACATAAGTACAATTTTAAAAAGAGGAGGTTTTAGTTTGCAAAAATGGACATCGAATAATGTTAACTTCCTGAAAGAATTTAATCCAGATGAACTCAGCTCTCGCGTAAATATTAATATCAAGCTGGATGGTTTAATTAAAACACTAGGTTTATCGTGGAACATGGGACAAGACGTACTAGAATACCATCTGAAATTACCAGACGTACCTGATGTCTTCACAAAAAGGAAAATATTGGGCGAAGTTCAACGCTTGTTTGATCCGCTTGGTTGGTTAGCACCTGCTCTAGTACCTGCAAAAATAATGATACAAAAATTATGGTTAAAGAGAATTTCGTGGGATGAAGAAGTTGACTCTGAAATTAAAAGAGAATGGCTAGAAATAAGAAAGGGTCTGGAAGATATAAAGGACATAAAGATAAATAGATGGCTACAGACTACACAACAAAATATGAAAGATATCAGCATCCATGGATACTGCTATGCATCGACTAAAGCTTATGGAGCTGTAGCTTACCTCCGAGTCCCAGACAACGGTAAGTATATGACCCACATAATCGCTGCCAGAACCAAGATAGCTCCCTATTAAGTCCTTGTCTCTTCCGCGTCTAGACCTGTGCGGTGCTGTCCTCCTTTCCAAGCTCCTGAAACAAATTAGTGAAGCAATGCGTATCTCATCAAGTCAAATATTTTGCTGGACTGATTCCACTATAGTGTTGTCTTGGCTCCAAGGAGATCCGATGGCAGACATTTGTTCGAAACCGAGTAATTATGATACTTGACAATATTGACAATAAATGGTATCACATACAGTCACGACATAATCCCGCAGATGTTGCGTCAAGAGGGCTTCTAGCAACTGAACTGAAGAACTGCTACTTGTGGTGGCACGGCCCCGAACATTTGAAACAAAAAGAAATATACATGGACAGATTAGTCGAAGAACATATAGAATTAGAAAAAAGGAATACATACCTGAACATAACAGAAGAAAAAGAGAATGTTTCATTTAGTAAAAGATTTGAAGATTTTGTAAATTTGACCGAATTACTAAAGTCAATTACTTATGCAAAAAGATTTTTAAAATGTAGGGTGACAGAAAATATAAACATAGATTTGAATATTACTACACAGGAAATAGAAGACTCATTAAAAACATGCATAAAAATCATACAAAGAGAAACATTCCAGGATGAAATTGAAGATTTAAAGGAAAGAAATAGAGTGAAAAGAAAAAGTAACTTGAAAACTCTCAATCCATATTTAGATAACTGAAAACATTCTCAGGGTGGGCGGAAGAATAAAACATTCAGATTTAGATCACGATCAAAAACACCCTATAATATTAGATAGCAAAAACCCACTTACCTTGTTACTGGTTGCCGAAGCCCACCAAAGGACTCTTCACGGGGGAGTACAGCTGATGTTAAATTATCTGAGATCTAAATATTGGATAATAAAGGTTAAAGGTTTAGTAAAAACATACTTACGCAAATGCCTCGTGTGTGCAAGAATAAGTGCCAAGACTCGTACACAATTGATGGGTGAACTACCAAAAGTAAGAGTAACCCCTGCCCGTCCATTTCTGCACAGCGGCGCAGAGTTTGCAGGTCCATACAATGTCTTGAAGTCTAGAGGCAGAGGTGCAAAGACAAGTAAATCCTATATTGCCATATTCATCTGAATAGCAACAAAGGCAATACACCTAGAGCTCGTGGGAGACTTGACCACGGAGGCTTTTCGAAGATTTGTTGCACGTAGAGGCAGATGCAGCGACTTATGGAGTGATCAGGGCCGTAACTTTATCGGAGCCAATAGAGAACTTTTTACAGCTTTCAAAGAGGCAAACCTGGAATTTGAAAGTAAAATAGCAGATATACTCGTGTCTGAATGGCACTCAGTGGCATTTCATTCCTGCATATAGCCCAAATTTCGGAAGTCTATGGGAAGCCGGGTGAAATCTATGAAATTTCACTTAAAACGAATCTTGATAACACATTTGACATTTGAGGAAATGACCACCTTACTATGTCAAGTTGAAGCGTGTCTCAATTCTCGCCCTCTGTGTCCAGTTGATGTTTCGGACGTAGATAATTTGAATGTCCTTACACCTGGACACTTCCTTATTGGGGAAGCACCAGTCTCCATTCCGTCACCAAGCCTGAGAAACGTGTCCCTGAGTAATTTGTCCCGCTGGCAATTCACACAAAAATTACTGTCTACATTTTGAGAACGCTGGCAACAAGAATATCTTGTCAGACTACAACAAAGACCAAAATGGTTGCACAAACAGGAGGAATTTGTTATAGGCCAGATAGTGCTCATACAGACCGAAGGTTTACCACCCGGTAAATGGCATTTGGGACGTATAGTCAACAAACACCCTGGACCGGATGGAGTTACCAGAGTATATAGCGTCAAATGTGGTGATAATATTATTAAAAGAACTATTTCAAAATTATGTGCTATGCCTGTGGACTCATCTTTATCAGATTGATTATTTTGTTTATATTCAAATTTATTAACTAAAAGCAGGTAGTCTATTGATGAAATTAAAATTTTTTCAATTTGAGTTTAAAATTGCATAATAATAATAAATTTTGTAATTTAATTAATTTAAATAATTCATTTGATATTTGTTATAATAATGTTATTAATAATAATTTATTCAAATTTACAATCATATTTGTAATCACTGACTCTCAGTTATTTTAAAGAAAATAATTCTGTTGTAGTTTTATACATTAATATGATGTCTATGTAATTTATAAAAGGTCTATTGCCCTTTTGGTGGGCGGTATGTTGTGTTGTGTGTGTATCTATTGTCTATTCTATTTATTTGTTTGCATGATACTCTGTAGTCAGTTAAAAATAAAATTTCATCGGTAAAGACGTGTCGTTTTAATAGAGAATCAGTACAAGTAGAAGTAGACCTTATGCGCCATAACAAGAATTATGATAAATGGGAAGAGAAATTGAAAATATCTAGGTTTTTAATATTTTTACTGCTATTACAATATTTAACACTTGAACTACATAATCTAAATTAAAATATTTTATTCAAAGTCAAATTTACAAATTGTTTTGGAGCTATCTTGAATTTACTTATAAAATATGTAACAGATAATATCTTGTCCCATATTTTATAAGTACATAATTTCTATCATAAGTTTAGTTTGCTTTTATCACATTCCTTTTGCAAGTATCATAACATTTTTCATACTTTGCAAGTATATTCTCTGTTGCAAGTATTATTAAAACGTAATGATGATTAGGCAATAATTAAACTTTATTTTCCTGTTACACGCAATAACACTAGACTAAAATGGAGGTAGTTATAATCAACCGAACATTTATTTTGTTACGTAATATAACTGTTACATTAGGCATATTAGTAAGGATTACGGACATATCATATCACACTGCAAGTGTATTTATTCCCTTACAGATATAAATTGCCGGATCTATATTGTACAGTGTAGACCATACATGCCATACCTGCTTGCAAAACACAAATGTACGGTGCAGACCGTACATATAATAATATAATTAACATTTACTTGGACTAATATATTTTTTATTTCGACGATTTGACCGGATTTACCAGACTGAGTTTCTTGTCGGTTCTTCTCAGTGTCCAGGTTTTGGTGCAATGGGAGCACTCAAATGCAATGAGTTGCGTCTTTACGCTTTCGCACACGAACAATTCGACAACATTCCCCCAATTTATCAAATACGTGGAAATAACTTGATCGAAATTTTATTCCTGATTGAGGTCTATGCTACCACGAAATTTTTCTTTCTTTTGCAATTTAATTGTAATTTTATTCGTAACGCGTTAGTCTATAATTAAATGCTAAAAATATGGTTCGCTATGTGCGTTTACGTCATAATTTCTACAATTCGGCAATTAAAAACGGTACGAATTTAAGCCAGTTCAAGGTTCATTATTGTATGACAAACATTACGATACGACTTTCTAAAATGATGAACAAGTTAATGCAACATATTCGATTGAATCGAAATACGTTATGATGAGATCGGTAAATCGATTGTGAAACGATTCTGAAAAAATATAGTGAAATGGAAAACTAGCACTTAACACAAAAATTATATTTACTTATGGAATACAATTCCGTCTTTGACTAGATTGGACGTGGCGGACTTTGCACCTCCTGACGGTACAAGATGACAATTTTGCGGAGCACTGATGCAGTGAATTCGATTATAGAAATGGTAACAAATCGATTCAAAGCTACTTTTTATTGTACGGTGGCTATTTTTTTAATTATACCTTGATAGAGGGATATGCCTGTGAATTGTGCCTCCCGTTTTAGGTACTCAATGGTGAACATACATAAAAAAATACAGACGCACATAGAACCTCTTCCTTTTTTTGAAGTCTGTTAGAAATGAGTACATAATCTGTAATTTCCTAGTAATTTATGTTCGGAAATCCAGTTATCAAGTAGAAAAACCAGTTGATCAATTCAAATATTAACACCATACAGTTTATTCAGTCGTAAGCTGTATACAAGTCGAGAAAGTGGATTCCTTTTTCGTGAGTATCAAGTTTCTCTCTCAATATAATTTTTCTGGTTCTCTGATCGTTGTTTTGGAATACTACTGCAGATACCTATGTCGCGTGGAGGAGATGCGTCAGTCGCTCCGCATTATCGACCAGTGCCTCAACCAAATGCCCCCCGGCGAGATCAAGACTGATGATGCCAAGCTTTGCACACCCTCCAGAGAGGAGATGAAGGTTATTCTTAAATACACTACATACATTGTACCTATCTTCATAGAATTTTCTTTTCAGGCTGGATAGAATATAATGATAAAATTACACCTTGACGTTCTTTTTAATTTCAAAAATATAATGCGATATCTAAAGCGACCAAAAAACTGTATTATTAGAGAATATTAACATTTATTAATTAAGTTCTCGTGCGAAGCCGGAGCGGGTCGCTAGTAATAGATATAATTAAATTTTACATTCATTGAAGTCAAAATTGGTGTACAAATGGCGAAGATATCGCGTAACATAAATACAAAAAATAAAAAGAAATACAGACATATTGAATCTCTTCCTTTTATTGAAGTGAAATCAAGTACAGTATATAGTTCTTAATACTATTACCTCTGTTTAATTATTAATAATCTACTTTTAATTTGAAACATCAATGATTGTTATACGATACCTTATAATATCCGCAATTAACTGGCACTATTTTTTTTTTGTTTTAGCGTAAAAAATTCATAAGACTCATTCAAAACCAAACTTCAGAGGTGTTTCGATTTTTTTGATGAGAAGTATATATAAGCGAAATACCACTGACTGACTGACTCATCACGAGATCTCCGAAACTATAAGTCCGATTTACTTGAATAGTTACTTGTTTCGCGGTGTAGACGCTCACTAAGAACGAATGTTACGAGTCCTGACCAAAATGGCTCTGCTACCCGTGCGAAGCCGGGGCGGGTTGCCTAGTCATAATATAATTGCAATGCTGCTAATGTCAGTGCGCGGTCGTTCAATATTATTGTAATATGTTATCAATTTTTTGTTAATTGTCAACGCTTCTTCTCTCAACCTTTTACGGATAAAACGCAATGATATAAAAATTAAATTCTTTTGTTTAAAATTATATTACATGTACAAAATATAAATAATCTTAAAGTTAAATACATTTAATGTTTCTGTCAGAATCTCAATATTCATAGAATGTTGTCTATTTGCATATAGTAATTTTGTTTTGACAGACATCGATGGAGGCCCTCATCCACCACTTCAAGCTGTTCACGCAGGGGTATCAGGTACCCCCCGGGTCCACCTACACTGCGATCGAGGCGCCGAAGGGGGAGTTCGGAGTATACTTAATATCTGACGGTGGTTCCAAACCATATAGGTAGGTTTATGTTATAAACTTAGTATATATTGGCGTATAGACGAACAGAGAGCTTGTTGACGGTCAATGGCACCTGTGAAATGAATGATTTCTTGATT
Source organism: Zeuzera pyrina (assembly GCA_907165235.1). NCBI lineage: Eukaryota > Metazoa > Arthropoda > Insecta > Lepidoptera > Cossidae > Zeuzera > Zeuzera pyrina. The sequence goes on along the minus strand of OU015646.1, from coordinate 6,877,952 downwards.
ATTGTGATATGATATATCACAGTCACATACAGAACACGTAACCATTATTGAAAAATACTTCTTTAACTAACCAACTCCTCACAAATATGCTGCATTTATGTGCGCAACGAAAAAGAACTAGACACGCACAGTTGTTCTATGTACCGATCTCTCGAACCAATTATGCATTTAATAACATCACGCGTCGTTTACCACGAAAGTATAATAAGGGGTTTTCGGACATAGATATCTTTCGCTTGTCAAAAATAAAATTCAAAAAAAGTGTAATAAAACAATTGTCAAACTCTTAACGCAAATAAAAAAAAAAAACCATTACAACACACACATTTGTAACAAAAGAGCGAGACACTCATCCACACAAAACACACTGTCACCACAATTTAATACTTCACAATTACATTTACACACACGACTCGATGTGACATTAATAATTTTTGTTTACCTTATATTATAATAAATTGTAAAATTGTAAATAAATGAAAATAATAACTACCTACATCACATAATATTTAATATGTTAGTAGCATTTAGAATCAGTAATTAGCAAAAGGCACAGAAAAATGTAATTTAGTAAGATATAATATGTAAAATTGCTGTTGATTCTTGTTAATAAATAAAATAAAAATAAAATAAAAATTTAAAATAAAGCAGGAATAACACAAAATAAAATAAGTCAACAGAGTTCTCTTCAGCGTAACGACTTGTGATGACCTGTCATTCAAAAAGGGTTACAATAGAGTCTCGTTTGCCTTCCCTTTTCTATTCGTACCACTATCATAAAATATTACATTCTCACTCGCGCTCTTTGTACGTCTCTAAGCCAGTATATATTAACTTTATGGTTTTTGTACGGTATTATAAGATAATACTAATAATAATTATAAAATTATCTTAAAAATTAATTTAATACTAGCTGTTGCCCGCGACTTCGTTCGCGTGATCTTTTATTTACTAAATTAATTCAGAAACCTTTGCAGGCGTACGCAGAACAAATCACCAAAGTTTCATCACAATCGGATGAATGGTTTAGGAATGAGGACAAAAAACAGTCATTTTTATGTATACACTAGCGACCCGCCCGGACTTCGATCGGGTGGGATGCTGAGTGTTTGCAACACATCAAATTTTTTTTTTGTTGAGATTTTCAGACAAAAATACCATTCTAATTTCCGACTTTTTCCGTGAATTTACTAAGTTTTCTTTCATACAAATCTCGTCCTGACAATATGGACGAAAACTGTCAAACTTCGCCACGGGGGGGGGGGGGCTAATATCGTTTGACTCAAATCTACTGTCATCATCTGTCAAAACCCATATAGTATTTTGTTTACTATGAACGTTTGTTTACGTTGCTTATGAAAAGCTCCTCGAGACTTTAAGCCTGGTTTTAATTTAGAAACAGTCCAAGTAGAATAAATTATAGTACTTGTCACACGTAAATCTTTCTTATTTTCGAGATAGCTTTTTGCTCGCTTTGGTTTCTCGCGGTGAGCGTTATTTCCTCTGGTTTTATCTTAAAATAAAGCACTCTATCGCTTAAAAAAACACATCGACCTCTCAAACACAGAAAAAAATATTAATTGACAGTTATTTGTTATGAGTTAAACGTAACCAGCGCCATCTGTAAATAGTTTTACTTTTTCTTCCCTATTACGAACACAACAATGAAGAAATCGGCCAAATCAATCGAGCCATTCTTAAATGATGCTCCGTTATACATGCGGCAATTGATTTTTATTTATATAGATACTAGTTGTACCCGTGACTTTGTCCGTTTGGAAAAAAAATTGGTGACTTCCTGGTTAGTGTTTCCTTTTCATCCCCTTATGGGTAGATCTAGTCCATATAAAGCAGCCTTCGTCTTCTTGTTTCAAAAAGTCTATCTTCATCTTAAACATCATAATCGGTTCATCAATTTAGAATTTCCCATACAAAGTTTTATCCACCTTTCCATCTCTTTAGCGATAGATTTTTGATAACAAAAATAGCCTAGCCTAATAGCCTTAGTTTCAAAATTTCGCCGTGCGAAATTTCACCAAAATTTGTTTATTTATTTATTTATGTGGTGTTTAGCCGTGAAAAGGTAACAGACAGACAGATACACATACTTTTGCATGACATTTCTTATTAGTATGAAAGTATGGATATGAATAGTATGGTTCTAATACCTATAGCATACAATATATAGTTAATTGTACATTTTAGATTTAAAAACACGAAAAGTACTAAATCCTTTACTAATCATAACTCAAGTACAAAAATAACCTTATAAATACGATACGAATTACCTATATAATTAAATTTGACAGTTACTGAGTTGGTGCCAAATCAATGTGCAATTTTTGTTAACTAGCGACTAGGGTTTGCAATCCGGCACCAATTTCAATCCGGTCCGATCTGACCAGATTGGTCACATCAAAACTATTTTTTCTTTTCATTCCAAAAGCAACTAAAGGGTGTCCAGTGGCAGATTTCAAACTTGACAAGAAAAACTCGCTCGAAATGTAAACTTCGACCGCAAAAGCACGGTGCCCTCCGCTTTACTGTTCCAGGCTACTAAACAATCAAAAATGGGGAATAAAATTTAATTTCTGAATGAATCAAGTGTAAGGAGCGAGCAGGAGAACGTCGTTGAGAATCCGAATGCTGCGTATTAATGCATTCAAAGTTTAAAATCTGCCACTGGCTACCCTGTATATAAATGATGATCAAGCGAATGTTTGTTTGACATGTTATTTTAGAATTTTTAGACTAGTACCTGCAATGCAATACAAATAAGTACAAACTTTCAATTTAAAACATTAGCTAGACCATCGCTATATAAGAAGAAAAACATGTGATAAAGAAAAATCAGAAATATGGATCATTACTTAATTGATTTATTTTACTTCTAAATCTAATTATCAACTTACATCACTCTCATAAATGCAAAATAAACAATATTAATCTATCAATTGAAGAACAACAAATGTCTATTTACTTACGAGCAAAAGTGAGTGGTAAAAGAAGCCAAGGAAGACCAAGGCTGACTTATGAAGATCAAATAGCCAGAGTGTTAGCAGACGGAAAAGTCAAAAGCACTCGCATACCTAGGCGAAAATGTGTGGGGATAATGATGAGATTTGAGGAAGCGAAAGAGGTGTGTAAGGACCGCGACTCCTGGCACTCCGTCCTCTCTGACTACCTCGTTGGGGATACAGCGTGAAGATATATTGTGTTATGTTATGTTATTTACTTACGTTTATATATAACTAGCAAACCCGGACCGTTTCACTGGGCGTTAGTTTCACTGGGCGTAAAAAACAAAAACAAAAAAATTCTACTGATCCGATCGCTACCAAACTTTACAGGATCACCCGCTAGGCCAATCTGAAGATTCCCTGAAAATTTCATCGAAATCGGTCCAGCCGTTTCGGAGTCCATAAGGAACATACATACATACATCACCTGTTATATATATAGATGTCTATTTACTTACATGCAACAACGCGAGAATTTAAAAAAAATCAGTATCATGTATTTTTTTCAATTTAACGGATCCGGGATCGGATCCGGTAATTTGGTGCCGGATCCGGCAGCCATGTAATTATGCCGGATCCGCCGGATTAGCGGATCAAGTTTTCCGGACTGCAATCTCTACTAGCGACCCGCCCCGGCTTCGCACGGGTAGAAGTTTTCTGAAAATAAAATACAGCCCATGTTACTCGCTGATAATGTAGCTTTCTAACAGTGAAAGAACTTTTGAAATCGGTTGTGTAGTTTTTGAGTTTATCATTGCATACAAACAAACATAGTTTACGTCTTTATAGTATTAGTATAGATTGGCTGAAAAACGGAAAGTATTTTTCTATTGGATTTTTGTATGAACTCGAAACCATAACTCACTAATAATGATATAAAACCTACTGAGCCACAGCATAGCGTGTTCGGGCACAGCCAGTAATCTATATATAGTAATACGTGAAGAGAAAACTTTAGTTTCCTTTTCAAGAAAATTGCGCGGTCGGAGGAGCATGACATTTGGTACACTTAAAGTTTATATGGAGAAGGACAGGAGAAAGCTAATATTTTTATATAATATGCATTAGAAATACAATAAATTAATTAAATAAATCACTCATTGTTTACGTTTATACTGCCAATTTCAAAACGCATTGTTTATCTTCATACTGCCAATGTCAAAAATAATATCAATTTCAACTCATAATAGTTTGTAATCACATGTGATATACCTAACCTTGGCTCAAACAATCGCAAAAAATTGTCTCCAGTTTATATTATAAGTTTATTGTTTAAATGTATTGTCGAACTATGTATTTCCTTATTTCGGAACCTTATTTAGGAAGGGAAGGATGGGAAGGGAAGGAAGGTTCCGGGTTCGATTCCCGGTCGGGTCAAATTAGAAAATGAACTTTTCTAGATTGTCTCGAGTGTGCGTGTACAGGGAGACACCCCCAGTAGTCGTCGTCTGGTTCTCATAGCACAGGGAATACCCTAGTTTGAGATCAGATGTTTGGTGTGTATTGTCTGGCGTATTATTATTATTATTTCAAGCTGACAGCATTTATTTTTTTAACAGTCTCAAGAAATGTATAAAAAAAAAGTGTGTGTGTCAGCTTCGACGCACGACTGGAGTTTACTGGTTTTTTCCATATTTTATATATTTTTATTCACTTCACTGTATACAATAATATTAAATATAAATATTAATAGATATACAAAAAGTAGCATTTCCCATCTTCGATTTGAAAATGAACGTCATTTTCGTAATCAGTACCCCGAGAAACCTAGAATATGACACCCATGTAGATCTATCAAAAAAAATAATATTCGCCATCTTGGATTACAAAATGAACGTCATTTTCGTAATCAGCACTCCGAGGTACTTAGAATTTGACAGCCATATTGATTTATCCAAAAAAATAATAATCGCCATCTTGGATTCGAAAACAAACATAATTTTCGTAATCAGCACCCCGAGAGACCTATAATGTGACACCCATATCGATTTATCCAAAAAAGTAATATTTGCAATCTTGGATTTGAAAGTGAAAGTCATTTTCGTAATCAGCACCCCGAGAAACCTAGAATTTGATACCCGTATCGATTTATCCAAATAAAGTAATATTCGCCATCTTGGATTTGAAAACCAACATCATTTTCGTAATCAGCACCCATTCATCATTCATTATTTAAAGACGCTGTAGAGTATATATTATATACCTATATATTTAACATATAAGTATATTATATACACATAATACGGGGTAAGCTGACCCGCAGCATACCCTATATACGTATTAATACTTACGACTGATAAGTGAAAGGTGCGCCAATAGGTTGCGCACAAAAAACGTAACGCTGTCATTCGATGTATAGATTTTACTCCTCATATTATTTTCATACCGGGGGCCTTATATGAAAATCGATTCTTAAGGAGTAAACTCCAAAAAGGTATTCTTATTTAATTGTATATATTAATTTGAAAAAGATAGACAAATTAACTGTGTAGCCTTGGCGAAACCTGTCATTATATAGTCTTTGACAAAAGAACCTTAATAACGTTCAAAATTAAAAATGAAATGCATTACGGTCGAATTTCGACCACTGGGCGACCACTAGGTCAAATTAATAATTATACTTTTCTGTTTTCTTTTGTATACCTCATACTTCTGTCATGAGTGTAGCTAAAGTTGTGCATGCAACTATACATAATCAGGTATTAAAAAAATCATGCGATGATATTATGGAACTTGCCTTTACTTCACTCGGCTCAGTGTTTTAAGACCCCTCATTAAAATGATATTAATGAAATAAATTAACTATTGTTTCGGGTTCCAGAATTAAAAAATTTACAAACTTAAATTTTTCACACAGATGCAAAATCAAGGCTCCCGGCTTCGCTCATCTGGCCGCTTTGGAGAAGATTGGAAAGAATTCCATGTTAGCGGATATCGTAGCCATTATCGGAACACTGGACGTAGTGTTCGGCGAGATCGATCGATAATAACCCTTATTTAGTAGTAAGAAAAAATGAAGCTTAAGTAGACAATGTACATTTATACTCATAAGCTAATAAATTATTATTGATAATTATTTTTATTGTTTTAGTAATGTGTCTCTTGATCTGCATGTGTGTTCTACTGATTTAGACAATTTATCATAGATTGGATTGGTCTGGAATGTCAAAGAGAATATGACGTCACGCCAAATCCAATATGGCGAACACTACCAGTTTTAACATTATGATAACATACAACATTATATTCTACAGAATATTGTTACCTCAAAAATGTTTTGATGATAAATTGGAAACTGATGTATGTTAGTCGTTTAAGATCGCTGGCAAACAGTATCTAACCATTTTGGTAAGCAAGCCAATTTTGGTAGGCAGTACTGGCGCTGTGGGATGAACCAAACGTAGTGTTAAGGCGCCTAAAAAACGCTCATGGGACACCATGAAAGGCGTTGGTCGCTCATGACAGCTGGACGGTGGCCATGGAAGTCGGAATCCGCTAAGGAGTGTGCAACGACTGACCTGCCGAAGCAACCAGCCCTGAAAATGGATGGCGCTGAAGCGTTTTGCCTATACACTACCGTTACGGGCACGTGAGACGCGCGTCCTCACGGGCGCGTGTCATTATGCCGTAACGAGTAGGACGTGCGCGGCGGTGAGCGCAGAAGGGTCTGGGCGCGAGCCCGCCTGGAGCCGCCGTCGGTGCAGATCTTGGTGGTAGTAGCAAATACTCCAGCGAGGCCCTGGAGGACTGACGTGGAGAAGGGTTTCGCGTGAACAGTAGTTGCTCGCGAGTCAGTCGATCCTAAGCTCAAGGAGAGATCTTATGTCGATGTGGCGTGTTTTTTTAATAAGACTTATATTATAAAACCAACGCCCGTTGAGCGAAAGGGAATCCGGTTCCTATTCCGGAACCCGGCAGCGGAACCGTTTCAATAATCGTTCCCTCGTCCTCCTCTTAACTCGTCGCGCCCGTGACCCGGGCGTGCGCGCGTGCGGGGTAAAGGACGGTGGTTCGACGGGGCAACCCAAAGTGGCCTGAAGACGCCGCCGAGAGGTCCGGGAAGAGTTTTCTTTTCTGCTTGAGCGTTCGAGTTTCATGGAATCCTATAGAAGGGAGATATGGTTCGGAACGCGAAGAGCACCGCATTTGCGGCGGTGTCCGGATACTCTCTGCGGACCTTGAAAATTCAGGTGAGGGATGTACGCGGAGATGTCGCGCCGGTTCGTACCCATATCCGCAGCAGGTCTCCAAGGTGAAGAGCCTCTAGTCGATAGAATAATGTAGGTAAGGGAAGTCGGCAAATTGGATCCGTAACTTCGGAATAAGGATTGGCTCTGAGGACCGGGGCGCGTCGGGTTTGGACGGGAAGCGGACGCGGCCGGCGCCGGGCCTGGTCGATGGTCGCGCGCGTCTCCGGGCGCGCGCGGGCGGACTCCGGGTCCGCGTTCCGGCCTTCCGCGGATCTTCCTAGCCGTAAGGCCGCGTCCGGTCGGGCGCGTCTCGTGCGCGTCCGTCGGCGCGGTTCTGTACGACCGCCGTTCAACGGTCAGCTCAGAACTGGCACGGACAAGGGGAATCCGACTGTCTAATTAAAACAAAGCATTGCGATGGCCCTCGCGGGTGTTGACGCAATGTGATTTCTGCCCAGTGCTCTGAATGTCAACGTGAAGAAATTCAAGCAAGCGCGGGTAAACGGCGCGAGTAACTATGACTCTCTTATGGCCGGGGGAACGGATACTGGTGGTGCAATTGGCGGTCAATGGTCTTGCGATTTGTGTGCGAAGTCTTTCGGGACCAAGATCGGGTTGGGAGTGCACAAGAGGCGCGTCCACCCGGTCGAGGTCAACGCTGAGAGTTGTCCGCCCCAGGTCAAGCGGCGGTGGCGAGACGAGGAGGTTGCCCTCCTGGCGCGCGCCGAGGCTCACCTAATCGTCAAGAACGGTCAGTGTTCCAACGTGGAGTTGATCAGGGTCCTGCCGAATTTTGGGAGGACCCTTGAAGCAATAAAAGGAATGAGGAAGAAGAGGACATATAAAGAGATGGTGAGAAGTGTTTGCGAGGAGCTGTTGGATGAGGAAACTCGCACTCCACGTTGGAAGCTGAACCGGTGGCGGGCCCGTCCTCGGCGACACAGGAGGTGGTGACCGACGAGTCGACAAGTCCCGCAGCTGGCCTGGGGGTGGCTGAGAATCGCCCCGAGGGCGTCGCCCGAATGGTGGAGGACCTTCTTTCTAGGGCCGAAGCCAGGAAGGCGCGTCTGAGGGGGCGAGGCGAGGCCACAGGACGACCGAGGGTGTTGGATCCCACCCTCTTTGCTGGACTCGACGAGGCTGCATTTGCTGCACTGCCGAGCCGAAAACGGAGGAGAATAGAATACGCCTATGTTCAGGCGTTGTATAGGAGGTGTCGCGGTCGAGCGGCAGCTGAGGTGATCGATGGCCGCTTCAGACGCGGTGGACACAGTCTCGAGGAATTGGAAGCCTATTGGCGGCCGATCCTCGAGAAAGTGTCCGCTGCACAGGGCCCCAACGAGGTGGCATTGAGGGGCCTGAAGAAAATGGATAGGAAGAATGGAGGTCACGATTACTCTCGGCTGTGGGAGCCCGTATCGGAGGAGGAAATGCGGGCGACCAGGCTCGATCCGCGGACCGCGCCAGGACCGGACGGTATAACGTCCCGGGAATGGCGCGAAGTCCTGCCTGAGCAGAAGGCGAGTCTATTCAACTCTTGGATGACTGGTGGCGCGGTCCCCGAACCGCTGAGATGCTGCCGAACGGTCTTCGTGCCGAAAGTGGACGAGCCGGGGGTGCCGAGTGACTACCGGCCGATTTCGATCGCGTCGGTGCCGCTACGGCACTTCCACTCGATTTTAGCGCGGAGACTGGAGGCATGCTGTCCCCCCGATCAAAGACAGCGTGGTTTTGTCAGGGCCGATGGTACCCTAGAAAGTACCGCGGTCCTGGACGCAGTCCTGTGGGACAGCAGAAAGAAGTTGAGGGAGTGCCACGTGGCGGTGCTCGATTTCTCCAAGGCCTTCGATACGGTGTCGCATGCGGCACTGTTGAGATTGCTGCGGGCGCGAGGGCTGCCTGGGGCCTTCTGCAACTACGTGGAACGCTTATACGACTCCGCCGCGACTACTCTGTCAGTGACGGGGCGGGCGAGCGGAACGGTCTCAGTGGGTCGGGGGGTGCGTCAAGGAGATCCTCTGTCGCCGTTATTGTTCAATATGGCGATGGACATTGTTTTGGCTGCCCTACCGAACGAGGTGGGCTATGGGCTGGAGGACGTGAAAGTCTCAGCCCTGGCCTACGCGGACGACCAAAGTAGGTCGCGGGGTCCAAAGTAGGGCTCCAAAAGTCCATTGACGCGGCGTTCGAAGCCGGTCAGCAGATGGGTCTCCAAATAAACCAGGACAAGAGCTCCGTTTTGTCGATGGTGCCCGACGGGAAGCGCAAGAAAGTCCACTATCTGACCGACAGGAATTTTAGGGTCGGTCGGAAGTGGCTCAGACAAACATCTTGCGTGGAACGTTGGAGGTACCTCGGCGTCGGCTTCAGTGCCTCTGGATGCGTGGCGTTAGAGCATGACATCAAAGAGGCCCTAAACAATATCTCAAGGGCCCCCCTGAAACCCCAGCAGAGACTGGTGATAGTAAGGGAACACCTCATACCGAGATTCCTCCATGGCTTAGTCCTGGGGAATATCTCGGATGGGAGGTTAAGAATGCTCGACGTCCAGATCCGGAATGCAGTCAGAGGATGGCTTCGTCTCCCTGGTGACGTGCCCCTCGGGTATTACCACGCAAGGACCGCAGACGGCGGCCTGGCGATCCCATCGCTGAGGACCCTGGTGCCCGATCTCATTGTGAGAAGGTTCGGACACCTGGGCACCTCGGCGTGGTCTGCTGCTAGGGCTGCCTCCAAATGCGAAAGCATTAAGCGGAAGGTGCGTTGGGCCGAGGGGCAATCGAAGAAGTTCACCCGAGAGAACCCGCGTAGTGGTGTGAGGTCGACGGCGCAGTTTTGGCGTGAGAAGCTTCACGCATCGGTCGACGGACTCGAGTTGCGCGAGTCCGGAGTCTCCCGACACTCAACGGAGTGGCTTCGGGAGAGATGCGTGAAGTACAGCGGCCGCGATTTCGTGCAGTTCGTGCACTGCCACATTAATGCGCTCCCCTCTAGAATACGCAACAGTAGGGGGCGCAGGATTGGTCGTGAGGCGGAGTTGAACTGTCGCGCAGGATGCGCGGTTAGGGAGACGACGTCTCACACCATCCAGCAGTGTCACAGGACTCACGGCGGCCGCATCAAGCGTCACGACTGCGTAGTCGACTTCGTCGCCGATGAACTCGTGGGTCGCGGGTGGACCGTCATCAGGGAACCGAGAATAGCCACCTCGGTCGGTCTACGCAAACCCGATATCGTCGCGTCCAGGAGCGGTGCGGGCGTGATCGTCGACGCGCAGATCGTCTCGGCGCAGCGACCTCTCGACGAGGCTCACATGGAGAAGTGCCGAAAGTACGGCGGGAATGTGGAACTCGTCGAGAAGGTCGCCTGTATGCTGGGACTGGATGGTAAAGAGCGCGTCGAGGTCACGTCGTGCACCGTATCCTGGCGCGGTGTGTGGAGTGGCAAGTCTTGTAAAGACTTACTGAAACTCGGAATCGGGAAGGGGGTGCTATCCGAGATCCCCGCGTTGGCGCGTCGAGCGCGTCGAGGTCACGTCGTGCACCGTATCCTGGCGCGGTGTGTGGAGTGGCAAGTCTTGTAAAGACTTACTGAAACTCGGAATCGGGAAGGGGGTGCTATCCGAGATCCCCGCGTTGGCGTTGAGGGGCTCGCACACGAATTGGACCAGGTTCAATTGCATGACCACTGTCCGGGTCCCCGGAGCGAGGGACGGGGAATAGACTGTGGGAAACGGGCGGATGCCGAGCCCGTGGGACAATAGGGGAATATTTAACATCTGTGGGGGCAGTAATGCCCCCCGTTCGAAAAACCGGCACAACATATAGCGAAAATATCCAAATGCCTCGTCATCTAATTAGTGACGCGCATGAATGGATTAACGAGATTCCCACTGTCCCTATCTACTATCTAGCGAAACCACAGCCAAGGGAACGGGCTTGGGAGAATCAGCGGGGAAAGAAGACCCTGTTGAGCTTGACTCTAGTCTGGCATTGTAAGGAGACATGAGAGGTGTAGCATAAGTGGGAGATCGTGCGCGTTCGCGCGCGCGCGGTCGTCGCTGAAAAACCACTACTTTCATTGTTTCATTACTTACTCGGTTGGGCGGAAGCGGTGCGCGCGGTCGACCCGCATCGGCCCGCGCACGGTGTTTAGTTCCAAGCGTGCAGAGTGGCGGCGCGGCGGCGACGTCGCGTCGCCGTACAACTCCCGCGTGATCCGGTTCGAGGACACTGCCAGGCGGGGAGTTTGACTGGGGCGGTACATCTGTCAAAGAATAACGCAGGTGTCCTAAGGCCAGCTCAGCGAGGACAGAAACCTCGCGTAGAGCAAAAGGGCAAAAGCTGGCTTGATCCAGATGTTCAGTACGCATAGGGACTGCGAAAGCACGGCCTATCGATCCTTTAGTATAAAGAGTTTTTAGCAAGAGGTGCCAGAAAAGTTACCACAGGGATAACTGGCTTGTGGCGGCTAAGCGTTCATAGCGACGTCGCTTTTTGATCCTTCGATATCGGCTCTTCCTATCATTGCGAAGCAAAATTCGCCAAGCGTTGGATTGTTCACCCATCAAAAGGGAACGTGAGCTGGGTTTAGACCGTCGTGAGACAGGTTAGTTTTACCCTACTGATGGCCGGTCGTTGCGATAGTAATACTGCTCAGTACGAGAGGAACCGCAGTTTCGGACATTTGGTTCATGCACTCGGCCGAGCGGCCGGTGGTGCGAAGCTACCATCCGCGGGATTATGCCTGAACGCCTCTAAGGCCGAAGCCAGCCTAGCCGAATCCGGCAAGGATACGCTCACCGTGGAGCCCCGAGGGTCGGGAGGCTCTAAACAATGTGACATGTTACTAGTCGCGCTTCGCCTCCGCAGCGAGGCGCGACGTCGAAGCCCTTTCGGTGCTCGGAGATCGGTGCCAAACGCTTAACGCGCGCGCGCATCACGGCTCCGAAGCGCCGGATCAAGCTCAGTTCGATGTCGGGGCTCGGAATAGTCTGTAGACGACTTACGTTCCTGGCGGGGTGTTGTGCTCGGTAGAGCAGCGTCGTGCTGCGATCTGTTGAGACTCAGCCCTACGCCAGGTGATTCGTCCGAGGACGTTTCACTATTAAGAGTTGTTGTGTGCGTTCAATTATAATAAATAAAACTATAGATAAATATGAATAAATTGTAATGGTACACCAACATACTTTTTTCTTTACTTACGTAATAATCGTTCATTTGCCGGACGTTAATACGCGAACGGATCGACGACGGCGGCGGCGAGGCGGACGCCGAGACGCCGCGTATCCAATGGCGCCGGCGCCCCTCGGCGGTGGCGGCTCTCGAGGAGTCGTCGCGTCGACGACGACAGTTTAAAAATTTTTTCCTTTCGCAACACACGAACGGATACGACCTGGAACTGATAATTTGACAGGCCTTATTATATATATTTATATGTTTTATATAGTTACGAACGATCCTCGAATGTAAAATGAACAAAATATTTATTTAATTAATGTATCTTTTGCCGGACGTTAATACGCGAACGGATAGAAGGCGGCGGCGGCGAGGTGGACGCGCGAGACGGCGTCTGTCTGTCTATCTATCTATCTATAGTTGCACGAACGGAGTACGGTCCATTATTATATTAGTATATTATTACTTATTTTTCGCCGGACTGTTAGTTAATACGCGAACGGATCGAAGGCGGCGGCGGGGTGGTGGACGCGCGAGACGCCGTGTATCGCGCCTACCGAGTACGATCGAAACTTGACAAGAAAAATCTTGCAATCTTACGAACTATAATCGGAATGTAAAGAAGAGTTATTCTCAACTCGTCGTCTGATAATGCCGCACGTTAACACGCGTCTGGTATCTAATAATTTTTTTTTTCGTTCCGTTACGAACGATACTCTCGAATCTCTCGCGTCATATTTCACATTACACGTTTTATTGCACGAACGGAGTAGTACGGTCTTGAACACTTGACAAAAGACAAAAATATGCACCGACTGCTGTGCTGAATCGAGATCAGGACCGAATCTGTTTCCGAGTCTGCTGGTACGGTATCTAATTTTTTTTTTGTTTTTTTTTTTTTTTTTTTTTTTTTCATCTCACGTTCCGTTGCGAAAGATAATCGAATATCTCTCACGTCGTTCCGTTTAAAAACACGATCCTCGGTTTAGGTACGACGAGACATATTTTATTGCGCGAACGGAGCGGAGTACGTACGACGAAACTTTAAAAGAAAAATCTGCATTGTGCAATCGATTTTTCTTCCCCCTCTCGCGTTCAGTTGCGAACGATAATCGAATGTAAATGTCGAGTTTTTCTTTAACTTGACTTAACTTATCTTTTGCCGTACGTTAATACGCGAACGGATAGAAGGCGGCGGCGGCGAGGTGGACGTGCTAGACGCCGTGTATCGCGCGCGCCTACCGGTTCGAGTGAGCGAGTGAGCGAGTCCGCGTCGACGGTTCAGGTACGACGACATCTTTTATTGCACGAACGGAGGGTATGGTCGAAACTTGACTTGACCAAGAAAAATATGCACTGAATTCTATTTTTTATTTATTTTTTTTTTATTATCTCTTTTTTATTGATAATTTGATTTTTTGTTTTTTTTTTTTTCGTTCCGTTACGAACGACACACGAACCTCTCGCGTTATATTTTAAATTACACATTTTATTGCACGAACGGAGTGGAGTACGGACGAAACTCGACAAGAAAAATCTGCATTCCAATCGATCGCGCTAACGCTACGGAGCCCCAGCCTACCCCGAGCTCACTCACAATCAATTTTTTTTTTCCAAAGAACGGATCGGAGGCGGCGGCGAGGTGGACGCGCGAGACGCCGTGTATCGCGCCTACGTAGTATCTAATTTTTTTTTTTTTTTTTTTTTCGTTCCGTTACGAACGATACTCTCGAATCTCTCGCGTCATATTTCACATTACACATATGTCCACTAATATCACACAAAAAACATTCAAATTCGAGGATTTTGAATTCTTGCTTTTGTGAAGTAAAACGAACAGGTCTCACTACGTCATTATCGGTGAAATGAAAATCGCAATGGGTTTTTGTATAGACTGATAAACATTTTACTGAATAGTTTATTCAACTTTGCATTCGTAGCCGCTACTTTAACTTGTGGATTCGTCATATTACGAATAACTTATAACGGAGCAAGATGACGTCACTGTCACCGGGTCTGCCTAGCTGACATCACATCCTGCCTGCCACATCTCTTGTTGCCAAGGCGTGGGAGAAATGACGTCAGCAAGTCTATATAAGCCGATGCATGCCAAGATATGGATCATTCTTTATCATTCTGCGGCTTTAGCTGTTGATTGTTCGTCGTCGGCTATTCGCGACAACATGTTATAGTTTGTAATTTGTTATTAATTATTGAGAAATAAAATGTAAAAGTGAATATACGAGTCTGCGTTCTTAATCAACGCAACAATTCAGAAGTGGTATGAACATACAACAATGAAGAAAGGTTTGGCCGCATTAAAAAAAAAATAAATAAAAAGGGCCCGCATGTCTTACTTTGGCGAAGAAAATTTGGAATAGATTGAGGATTTGCCACATCTAAATCAAGTTGCTTCACCGTCGTGTGTATTGCTAATCGTGCGTGATTTGTGCTGACCTGTCGCATTGTAGCGCAACATACGAGCTTTGTAGTATAGGCAGTCAGACGAGTTATACGAAGCACTCCTGGTGGTCATAACGACTACTGTGAGCTTTGAAACGAGAAACGCGTAAGCATAGACCCAAAAGGTTATCCTGAAACTAGCGGAAAAGAAACCATTGAATAGCGACATACCCGCTTTGCAAAAAAAAAGATTGGAATGTTGCCAGAATTGTTAGCAATCAACGACATAGCTATAAATGTGAAATCCGAGGCCGTATTAAAGGATACAAGATTTTCTACTCTATTCTTGCCAAGCAGCTGCGCGGCGGCGGAAGCTGTTTAAAGGTTATCAGCAACGTGTCCTCGCCTGTGCTCTTGGAGGAGGGAATTGTCCCGACGCGAGCTATATGAACTGAAGCTGGGTAAGTGCTTGCGCCAGTTATACTTCCCTTACAGACTACCCACTACTACCCACAGACTACCCACATCGGTGCTGGAGTGAATGCACGAAATTTGATTATTTAATAAAAAGAAAATTTTTTTTTCATGTGATTTTATAACTAAATTTGAAAAGTAATAGACTTAAATGTTTAAAGTTATTATGTACAAGTGTTATTCATGCGAATTTTGAAGAAACTTACGCAATTATCTCCCGTTTTTTTAAAGTCGTAACACAAATAATTCCGTTAAAGTAGATGTTGCATAATACTTCAATCTCAACATATATAGTTTGTGTTAAGTGTTTGGCGTGTGTATGCTGTTTGGTGTTCTTGTGAAAAGAAAAAAGAGTAATAGCAATAACGAAAAGAAAAGAAGAATATAATTAGCAAAAAAAAAAAAAAAAATGGATAACATCACAATCAGGAAACCAATTAGAAAATCAACTTCAGAAATAAATTTATTTAATATCACAAACGATAGTTCAGTTATGAACTCAACTATGCTAGATATATCAACAAGAAGTCATCCAGCTATAACATCGTTAGATACATCTTATATATTAGAATTAAAACATCAGTTAGAGCAGACACATATAGAATTAGCTAGTGCACATGGGGAAATTACAAACTTGAATTATCAAATTAATAACCTTAAACAAGAGCTGTCAGAAAAAAATAAGGCAATCACATTTTAAAGAAACTTTGTATACCTACCTCAAAAAAATTAGAATCTCCTTATACTGACACTACTACACCTATTTTAAGAAAAACTGATTCTATGAATACTACGCTGACTACACCAAAGTCTGTAATTTCTAATGGACACATTATTGCAAAACGTAATTTGTTATTACCACAAAAGCAAAACATTTCAGACAAAGAAATTAACATAATATCGCGCAAACTGTCAATTAAGCAAGCTGTATCAAGTAAACATGGTTTCGTAAAGTTGCCAACAGATGGCGTAACTAGTACAGAAAAGCGAAAAATAATTATATTGGGTGACCAGTTGGTTCGAGGCAAACAAGTTAAAAAAGAAGAATGTAAGACTTTTGATATTCGTAAAAGGAAGAGAGTAATTATTATTTCTGATCAACAGGGAATAAACGTGCAACCAAATTTACAAAATTTATTGGGTTCAGAATACGAAGTAATGTCTTTTTGTAAAAGCGGTGCTAGATTAGATAATGTTATTAATGTTTTTAAAAATGAAATAAAAAACCTGTCTAAGGAAGATTATATTATACTATTAAGTGGAACAAATGATGTAAATCCGTATGACTTTCAGTCTAATTTATTAATATGGTTACATTCTGTTATTCATACTAATGTTATTGTCTCCGAGATTCCTTACAATATGATATTGAACGAAAAATCACTTAACCATGTAACGAAACTCATGTGTAGTAAATTTATTAACGTGACATATGTAGACATGAATTATGTTCAATATATTCCTAACAGGAGAAATTTTGGCATCAACATATCACGCTACGTTTTAAGAGAAATTTTAAAAATTGACTACAGATTTAAATATAATGAATATGTTAAAACAAATGAAGCAATAAACTTTAAATGTACAGTAGTAAAACAAAACAAATCCACTCAGACTGAATTCTTTGCTGAACAAGATAATCAATTAACGCAAACAGATACGTCCGCAAAAAACAGTGAATTGATTCTTGGCTCTAACGGCGCTGATTCTGGACAAGTACGTAAATATAATAATAATGATTTTTTTCGTTTATAAGTATATACATGTGATGCATCAAAACGTAAATGGACTAATTAACAAATCGGACATGTTGACTGTAGCTTTGAATGACCTTGTTTTGAATTTTCCTGACGTAATTTGTTTTACAGAACACAATATGATCTCTGAGGACTTACATATATTAAATATTCCTAATTTTAAACTAGGTGCCTGTTTCACGAGAGCAAATAGGAATGGTGGTTCGTGTATTCTTGTTAAAAAGACTCATAACTTCAGAGAAATTAAAGAAGTTTTAAAATATTGTGTATCAAATGTAGTAGAAACTTGTGCAATCGAGTTAATTGAGCACAAAATCATAGTTATATGTACCTATAGAGTGCCGAGTAATAAGAACATCTTAAAAAATTTAGACATATTCTTTGACATTTTACATGACATACTAAGTTTATTTTCTTATAATTCAAAAATTATTTTATGCGGAGACTTTAATATTGACATCTTAAAGGAAACAAATCAAGCAAAGAGGTTTTATCATTTAATTCAGGGCTTTAATTTAACGTTTGGGTTTGTCAGACCAACTAGACAACAAAGCGGCACATGTATTGACAATATCATTCATAACGTAAAGGGATCGAAAGGAGAAATGTACGATTTTGCAATATCCGACCATAACGCCCAAATATTATCTTGTCCTGTAAATAAAACTTTTAAAATAAAGAAGTGGTATAGATTTAAAAGAGACTACTCAAGAGAAAACATGATCAAATTTGAGGCTTGTTTGGATAATATAACTTTTAATGAAATATATGACTGCAAAGATACTAATAATGCTTTTAGTAAATTTTACGACATTTTTAAATTATTTTATGACTTATGTTTTCCCATATTAAAGATTACTGTACCCACAACGACGAAACCTAGATGGATAAGTCGTGGAATTAGGATTTGTAGTAGACGTAAAAGAATATTACTATGGAAATATAGACTTTCACCGAATAATGATAATAAATTCAAATTTAAATCTTATTCTAAAAGGTATCGCAAAATTATTAATTTAACTAAAAAAGCGCACAATAATCATTATATACAATGTGCTACTAATAAATCAAAAGCTGCATGGGAAATAATAAATAACATAAAAACGAGTTTGCCAAAGGAAAATATTGCACGAATTAAAATGATTGGTAAAGTTTTGACGGATCCTCAGTTAATTGCAGAAGCGTTCAATGATTTTTTTATAGATCAAATAAAACCGCAATTGAATAAAAACATAAATACGTGTAATTTTGTCAACAACAATTCAATGTTCTTAATGCCCACTATTCCATGTGAGATAACTGAAATTATAAACAAGCTTAAAAATACAAACAGCACTGGGTATGATGAAATAAGCACAAAAGTAGTAAAATTCGTATCACCGCTCATTGCTCCAGTAATTAGTCATATCGCAAACTTATGTTTGGAAACTGGAGAGTTTCCAGATAAATTGAAGGTTACTATAATTAAACCATTATTTAAAAGAGACGATAGAGAAGATATAAGAAATTACAGACCTATAGCATTACTATCAATATTTTCTAAAATTCTGGAGAAAATAATTTATAAGAGATTATACTTTTACTTTGAAAATAATAATCTATTCACTGACGAACAAAAGGGATTTAGGAAAAATACGACAATAAATATGGCAGTATACGACTTTCTTTATACAATTATGACAAGAATGGATAAGAGATTGCCAGTGTCAGCTCTCTATATGGACATGACTAAAGCTTTTGATTATGTTAACCATAATATATTATTACAAAAATTAAACTGCTATGGAGTTAGAGGTAATGTTAATGATCTATTAAAATCATATCTAGATAATAGAAAACAAATCACGTGCATTAAACGCTTTTGCACAGAAACTAGGACCGAAGTAACATATACGTCAACCGAACGTATTTCTCAATATGGTGTGCCTCAGGGTAGCGTCTTGGGTCCATTACTATTTATCATTTATATAAATGACTTACCGAAATCAATAAAATATCCCGTGTTGTTATTTGCCGATGATAGTACTGTGATATTTAATAACAATAATTTGAATACGTTTGAAAATGAAATTAACGATTGTTTGAAAATAATAATTAACTGGCTGCAATCTAATAATCTTTTAATTAATTTAGATAAGACTAAAATAATGACTTTTAGACAACGACAAACTAGTTTAAATTTTAATATTGAGTACGGTGGTAAATATCTAGATGAGATAAACACGACAAAATTTTTAGGATTATATATTGATAACGACATGAAATGGAATACCCATATTGATGAAACATACAAAAAAATAAACAAATTTTCATATGCACTTTATAAATTAAGTGAAATAGTAAATCGTTCGGCAGTATTGACAGCTTACCACGGATATGTCGCTTCGATATTACGATACGGCATTATATTTTGGGGTAATGCAAAAGGGAAAGAATTAGTATTCAGAGCACAAAAAAGATGCATAAGATCGATTTGTCATTTAAAGCAAAGAGACAGCTGTAAAAATCATTTCAAAGAATTAAAAATAATGACACTTCCGTGTATGTACATCTATGAAGTACTTATTTTTGTTAAATACAATAAAAACCTATTTGATAGCGTAAAAGGATCAAGGCGTTGTGGAAATCTCTGTCTCGTTGCATGTAGGACTACATTATTCCACAATACAATTTTTGCTCTGGCACCTAAATTATATAATAAATTACCGAAGTTTATAAAAGATAGCACTAATTTGAATATTTACAAAAAACAATTAAAGAAATTTCTATTAGAAAAGACGTATTACTCCATTGACGAATTTTTTAATGATGATATTTAGAAAAACTTTTTTATATTTTTTTATTTGACACGTATATAATTTTGATTGCAATGTAATGAGTAATGACTATATAATAATTAATAACATTTTAAATCCAATTTAATGGCATAAATTTAACTCCAAATTTAATGACTGTAATAATATTTATCTGAGTTATTTGTTTTGTTATAAATGTTTTTGTAACGCCATGCATGAGGCGGAGCACAGAGGCTCTTACAGTATATTGCAACATTAACACCATATTTGTACCTGTGTCTCACAAAATGACTTAATGAATAAATAAATGAATAAATAAATGAATAAATAAATATTAAAAAAAAAAAATGAATAAATTACATTGTGTCTCATGATGAAGTTAAGCTTGCCTTCGGACTATTTTTGTTGAAGCCTAGCTTATTAAGTAACTGCAATTGTTACAATTGGGGTACATTTAAATAAAATTAATTCTTGCCCGTAGCAGTATTTAGCGTAATGCACTTCCTTAGTCTTACGGGGTAATAATTGCTTGGCAGGCAAAATAATAGTTTGGCTGTTCCGATTAAGTGCAAATTCATATCGAATTGTCTTCACGTGAGCTTGTTTTTCGTCAATCAGTAGCAATAAAATATCGTAACTATTTCAGAGCAGTTAGAAGCCATTATTAAAGAATCCAGTCTAGCATACTTCACTGTATAAAAAATATCGTGTATTTGATGATCAAGTATCCAAATTGCGGGTAACTTTATGCAATGCCAAATTTCGCTTTCTACTTGAGAAGTACTCTTCAAACTGTTGTACTATTAAACTCTCTGTATATGAGCCTGTTTGCCACCAATCGTGTTGTATATGTAAAATGTCATACAATGCGCAGACAAAATGTCGGAGTTATTATTGTAGATGGCGGTATATTAAAGAATTAGAAAAAAGCTATGCTTAAGTAGCGCGTGATATGTCGTGCATTACATGCCGTCACAATCCTGATATCGTTTTGACAATTTTAACAATGCCAAATGGACGATGCATATAACAAAAGTAAACTGTGCTAGAAAAGAAAGCATTTATAGTAGCTACTGTTACGCATTGTGCCCACGCGGTGGTGATATAGTCGAGCATAAGCAGCAAAAAAAATGGCGTTTGGCGTTTGATAAGTGAAGTACGTTGTAAGTTATGTCTCCGATTTTAATTAATTTCTCGGATTAAAACTGATCGTCGCATATCTAAACTATATCGTTTCAACGGCACAACACTCCAAAAATCTGAATTGCAGTTAATAACAACAAAAACACTACAGTGTCGAGTGGGAAAGTGATAAATCGGCCGAAATTATTATTCATAAATATAACTACAAGTACCTACAATTATCTGAAAAACAGCAAATCTAAATTTAAATTATTGTAAACAAACTCTACTATAGTGTCTTCTGCAATACGTGACATTGGCAGAATTAATGTGATTGACACATTAGAAGCCATTATTTAGAAGTTGAAGCTGAAAGTGTGATCAATTGAAACAAATAACTGCTAATTACAAGAAATGGAGAGTCAAATAGAAATGTTTCTGGAAAAAGTAAATGAAAAGATGGATACGAAGATGAATGAGCTAAAAGAAGAATTTATGAAACAAACCTCCTATTTGACGTCAATTATGGTAACAACTATAGAAGAAAAGTTAAAACCACTAGTAGAAGACAACCTTAAACTTAACAATGAGGTGACAATACTGAAAAAGAAAATTCATAGCCTAGAAAAAGATGCGTGGAGAAATAATATATTGCTACAAGGGCTAGAAGAAACCGAAAATAATAATCCCGAGCTCATGAAATTGGTTGTTGAATTTCTAAACGATGTAGGAAGTAAAAGTGGCATACGGGAATTTGACATGTGGGAAATTAGCAGAGTCCAAAGGTTGGGGAAAAAAAACGACAAGAAGCGGAGACCTATACTAGTGGAACTTGCATTAACATGGAGGAAAGTAGAAACTTTAAAGATCAACAAGAAATTTCCAGCATCTACATATGTCACTGAAGACTTCCCTAAGGAGATTATACAAATCAGAAAATAATTAAAAGTGAAACAACAGGAGGAAATTAAGAAAGGGAATTTGGCCATTATACGGTACGACCAACTAATAATTAAAGGAACAGCTAACCAAGACAAGGGGAATGAGAAAAGAAAGAGATCTCCATCAAAAACACCAACTCAAACTAGTTGCGACAGTGGATCAACACCAAAGGCCCCGAGTAAAATAAACAAAACTAATGCTTTTGAACATATGAACCGCCCCAGAGCCAATTCACAACCAGGAACCAGTAAACAATAGCAACCAACCAACAACAACCCCTGGAAGCCAAGCAAAGACAAAAATACAAACATAAACATGGACAACGAGAAACTACAGCCCCCAACCCGGTTGGTCTCCGTGGGGACTAAAGACCACCACCCCTCATCTAAACGAATGAACAAACTAAAATCATTAAAAATTTGCACCTACAATGTAAGAACACTATCATCAACAGAACGTTTTCTTGAACTTTCTTATGCCATAGAAAAAATAGACTGGCACATCTTAGGACTGGCCGAAGTAAGAAGAAACGGATGCGAGATAGAGGAACACGAAAACTTGATATTCTGCTGCAAAGGAGAAACAAATGGACTCTATGGCGTCGGTTTCCTAATAAAAAAAGAACTCAAAAAACACATTGTGAACTTCACAGGAATATCTGAAGGAGTGGCTTTACTCCAACTTCAGTTCAACGATATAGCTTTGTCCTTGATAAAAGTATATGCTCCAACAGCCCAATCAAGTGAAGAAGAAATTAATACATTCTATGAAGAACTATCAAAAGCCCACAGCCTTGCAGACCAGTTGGTACTAGTTATGGGAGACTTTAACGCCAAGATCGGATACCCACAACCAAACGACAATTGTATAATGGGAAAATATGGATATGGCGTTCAAAATGAAAGAGGCGAAAGGCTGATCCAATATGCATATGAGTGCAAATTGTCGATAATGAACACTTTTTTCAAAAAGAAACAAAGCCGAAAATGGACATGGTTATCACCGGATGGGACGACAAAAAACGAAATAGACTTCATTCTAAGTAGCAACCAAAAACACATTCTAAATGTGGAAGTGTTAAATAATGTATGCTTTACCTCGGATCATAGACTAGTAAGAGCATCAATAAACTTAGAGAAACCTAAACTAAACAGATCATCCTTTACAGCAACGCCAAGAACACTAAAAACAGAAAACGAAATAAGAAATTACAAAGAAAATCTAGAAGAAAATATGAAAAACCAAGTAGAAATTTTTCAAAATACACAAGATGTACAAAAATACTATGATCAACTCGAAAACACAATTATCACAACCCTAAAAGCAAAATCATAATAAAATCTATGAAAAAAAAGAACATAAAATATTCAAGGAGAGCACTTTAGACCTGATAAAAAGACGCACTGAATTAATAATTTGCAAAAATAAAACAAAAGAAATAAAAAACGAAATAAAAAACCTTTACAAAATAACAAGCAAAGCAATCAAGGAAGACTACAATCAACATAGAAGAAGTATTATAACATGGAATCTAGCGAAATATAGAAGCGTGAAAAAAGCTAACAAACAATTAAATACACACAAAAACTGGATACAAACATTCGATACGAAAACCAGACAAGAAGTATTAAAATGTGCTACTACATTCTATAAGGAGCTATATGCAAGATTGCCCGAAGACACTCATGATGAAAAAATTATAGACACAGACAGACAAAAGTTCGGTGAAATTAGTGCAATAACAGAAATAGAATTGCTGCAACACATGAAGAAACTAAAATCGGAAAAAAGCCCTGGCCCAGACTGCATCACTATTGAAGCCATAAAGATAGGAGCCCCTGTTATAGTTACATTTTTAACAACACTCTTCAATAGGATACTTGAAACAAGAATAGTACCCTACCAATGGTGTAAGTCAGACATAATACTCCTTTATAAAAAAGGAAGTCCATTAGATATTGGAAACTACAGGCCGATAAGTCTACTTCCCAGTATATATAAGCTATTCTCATCCATTATACTGTCACGAATAACAGAGAAGATAACAAACAGCCAGTTGAGCAAGCAGATTTCCGTTCGGGATATTCTACACTTGATCATATACATACCTTAGAGCAAGTTATCGAAAAATTTAAAGAAAACAACCAACTCCTGTATATTGGCTTCATAGACTACTCAAAAGCGTTCGACAGCATCTCCCATGTCTCAATATGGAAAGCACTAGAATCTTGCAACATAGAGGAAAACTACATATCTATTCTGAAAAACATCTACAAAAACAACTCAAGCAAAATAAGGCTAGAGACTATAGGAGAAGAAATTGCAATAAAAAGAGGAGTTCGGCAAGGTGATCCCCTTCTAAACTTTTCATAGATGTACTGGAGGATATATTTCAAAATATCAATTGGAACAAAAAAGGTATTTGGATAATAGATAAACATTTAAGTCACTTAAGGTTTGCAGATGACATTGTTATCTTTGCTAAGTCAGCCTCAGAACTGCAACAAATGATACAAACTCTCAACAAAGAGAGCAAAAAGGTAGGACTGCACATGAATGCAAGTAAAACGAAAGTGATGACAAATGGCCAACAGAAACCAATCCAAGTAGACAACAATAACCAAATTGAATATGTCAACGAGTATATATACCTTGGTAAACAAGTATCCTTTAATCCAAAAAACAACGAAAAAGAGGTTGAGAGAAGAGTCAACTGCTCATGGAAAAGTTTTTGGGCCCAGAAAGAAATTCTGAAGGGGAACTACAGTATGCCACTAAAAAAGACTGTAATAGAAACTTGCATCTTTCCAAGTTTAACATATGCATGTCAAACATGGGTATTTACAAATAAAATAAAAAATAAAGTAATTACAACTCAACACGCTATGGAAAGGAGTATACTGAAAATAGATAAAGTAAGAAGCGAAAAAATAAGAAAGAAGACAAATCTGACAGACACTCTCAAACATGCCATGAGGCTGAAATGGCAATGGGCAGGACACATCACCAGGTACACTGACAAAAGATGGACTTCACAGTCAACGAAATGGTTTGGACCATTGGGAAAAAGAAGAGTAGGAAGACCAAAGAAACGATGGGCAGATAACATAAAAGAAGTTGCAGGCAAGAACTGGTGGAGTCTCGGCGCAGAGAGAGAAAAATGGGAAAGGATGGGGGAGGCTTTTACCCAAAAGGGATCCATTTATAGTATTTAAGCATTTAATTAAGTTTTACCTACTAATATTAGAATATAATATTAATGACTTACTAACAACACATGTAAATAATAGATTACTAGCTCTATACAGAAGACTAGTAGTACAACTGCTTCGGAATCTGAACTTCCGGTAGTGGCTTGCTTTTGTACTGGTCAAATTCCGAAACCTAAACAAGTTCTATTGGCCACAGCGCTAATCAAAGCGGAAGCAAAAACCGGAGAGTCTGCTAGTCTGTGCCCTAATAGATCAAGGTTGACAAGCGTGCTTCGTTACAGAAGCCATAGTTCAACATCTTCGACTAAAGAAAATTCCAACAAACGGAGTGATATCTAGTCTGTCGAATGATGGAACCATACGAGCTAGATATAAAGTCCGAGTTCAAGTTCAGTCATGCGTCGACCCAAACTTCAAGATGGAGATAGAAGCTTACATTTTACGCAAGATAACGACTTATCTTCAGGAACAAAGAATCGATGGCATAAATTGAGTAGATTTAGGTTATCTGCACTTAGCAGATTCAAGTACAACGTACCCAACAAAATCGACATTTTGTTGGGAGCGGATGTTTATAGCACAATAATGAAGGAAGGAATGATGAAATGTCCCAATGGATCCCTGATTGCACAGAGCACTAGTTTTGGGTGGATTCTGTCGGATGTTATAGACAAGGAAAATGAAAAATCTAA
Organism: Zeuzera pyrina; assembly: GCA_907165235.1. Taxonomy (NCBI): domain Eukaryota; kingdom Metazoa; phylum Arthropoda; class Insecta; order Lepidoptera; family Cossidae; genus Zeuzera; species Zeuzera pyrina. The sequence goes on along the minus strand of OU015646.1, from coordinate 6,852,168 downwards.
TGAATCAGCAATATGAGTTCAAGTTATGCATGCCAAGGTTGATGAAAATGACATTTTGAAAAAGTTTTGGGAAATAGAAAAAGGTACATTTTATATTAAGCGAAGAAGAACAAAGGTGTGAAGATATTTACAGGAATACTACTAAAAGAGCACAGGAATTACGATATGTAGTTAATTTACCTTTCCGTGATGAGGAACCGCATTTCAGAAGTGATGATTCGAGGGAAATGTCTGTGAAAAGACTAAAATCATTAGAAAGACGATTAAGTAAGAAAACGGATTTACAAGTAAAGTATCATGATGTCTTAAAGGAATATCTAATGCTAGGACACATGCGACCAATTAACGACAATGAAACCAAAAAGAATGAAGCCGTTTACTTATCACATCATGCAGTAGTAAGAGAAGATAAGTCGACCACACAGGTTAGAGTCGTGTTCAATGCATCGGAACCGAACAAATTGGGAGTGTCTTTGAACGACACGTTGATGGTTGGGCCTACTCGGCAAGCAGATCTGCGGCCCCTTGTATTGGGTTGGAGATCATATCCTATTGCCTTAGTCGCCGACATTATAAAAATGTATCGTCAAGTGCTTATTGCCAAACCAGATGCTAACATGTACCAACGTATTGTGTGGAGAGACAACCCTAAGAATGAAATCAAGGATTACGAACTTCTTACGGTCACCTTTGGAATGGCATCTGCGCCATACTTAGCAGTTAGAACGTTGCGTCAAGTGGCATACGATTTTGGGGCTCAATACCCACTCGCAGCAGATCGGGTCTTGAACTGCTTCTACATGGATGACTTGATGACAGGCTGCTCAACAGTACAGGAAGGCGTTGACATATTTAAACAGTTACAAGAATTATTAGGCCAAGGTGGATTCAAGCTACAAAAATGGAATAGCAATAACAAGGATCTTCTTAAACAAAAACCACTGCATATTGAAAGGGATACACAGATAGAAGGAACAAAAGAAAAGAAAAATAATATAGATAGAGAAGAAATAGCAATAAAAATGGATAGTACTATTAAGGTATTGGGACTTACCTGGAGTAGAAGCGAAGATAATTTCAAGTACGCAGTGCAGCACTCTCCTAAGAACGGACCTGAAACAAAAAGAAGCATAATATCAGAAATTGCAAAACTTTTTGATCCACTAGGATGGGTTTCACCTAGTGTAATTTTAGTAAAGATCTTTATTCAAAAGTTATGGTTGACAGGTGTAGGATGGGATGAGCAAATATCTGATGCATTACAAAAAGAATGGAATACTTATCGAACAGGGTTTGCTGAGCTTTCCAAAATAAAAATACCACGTTGGCTTGGCACGAAACCCGACGATCACATTGTGGAATTACATGGATTTAGTGACGCCTCCCGCAGTGCGTACGGAGCAGCTGTCTACATCCGTATCGTAGACAACACGACCAAGAACGAGAACGGCACTTGTGGTAGCTAAGACGCGGGTAGCACCTGTTAAACAAGTAAGCATTCCTCGTTTGGAGCTTTGCGGAGCTGTCTTGTTAACACGTTTGTTAGCTGAAACTGCAGAAATTCTAAGGGTTCCCAAAGACAAGGTGCATGCTTGGACAGATTCGACAATAGTTCTGGCGTGGCTTAGCAGCCACCCCAGCCACTGGAAAACGTTTGTCGGCAACAGGGTATCTGAGATTTTGACCGCGCTGGAGTCGTCACATTGGTCTCACGTCTCTAGCAATCAAAATCCAGCTGATTGTGCTTCGAGAGGTACGTCACCTGCCTCTTTAATAAATAATGATCTTTGGTTTTTTGGGCGAAGTTTTTTGAGTGAACCGGAAATCAAGTATAACAGGCAAAAGCAGTTCCACACAACCATAGAGAAATCCATTAACACACACGTAGGAAAAGTGTCAGAGGATTTCCTCACTCTACTTTTCCTTAAATATTCTACATTGCAGAAGCTAGTGCGCATTATAGCTTATTGCCGAAGGTGGTTGAAGGGACGAAGTGGACGGGAAAAGTAACATACTTATCTAAAATCTAAATTGACGAAGCACTGCAATGTTGCATAAAAAGGGTACAAGAAACTGAATTCTTCAAGGAGTACAAAGTATTGAAACAGAGAGGGAAAATTAACAAGAAAGGAAGCAAACTAAGAACTATAAGTCCTTGTCTAGACGATAAAAACCTAATAAGATTAGCTGGTCGTTTAAAAAACTCTTGTTTAGAAGAGCAAACTAAGTCGCCAATTGTCTTGCCCCATGATTCGCCATTAACTAAATTAATAGTGGCAGAAGCTCATGATAAGACGTTACACGGAGGACAGCAACTAATGCTTAATTACCTAAGGACAGCGTATTGGATAATTGGTGCCAAAAGTTTGGTCAAGCAACACATCCGCAATTGTGGTACTTGCATCAAGAACTGCGCACCTGGCCACAATCAATTTATGGGATCTTTGCCGGCTATGAGATGCACACCAGCTAGACCGTTTCAGAACAGCGGTGTTGACTATGCTGGACCAATTAACATCCGGACCACTAAAAGACGTGGTCACCGCTCCTATAAGGGCTACATCTGTCTGTTTATATGTATGGTCACAAGGGCCATACATTTAGAAGTCGTTAGCGACATGACCAGTCAAGCGTTTTTGGCAGCCTTCCGGCGGTTTGTTGCTCGACGGGGTAAATGCGCCCATATTTGGTCCGATAATGGAACCAATTTCGTCGGAGCAGCTAAGGAAGTGCGTGAATTGACTTCCATTCAATCGGAGATATCAGAGCATCTCGAGAGAAATGGTACAGGATTGCATTTTATTCCTCCTCGTGCGCCTAACTTTGGAGGTCTTTGGGAGACCGCGATAAAGTCAACGAAATTCCACCTTAAAAGAGCTATCGGAGAATTGACGTTGGCTTACGAAGAGATGAGTACTCTTCTTGTTCAAGTCGAGGCCTGCCTCAATTCTAGGCTGATGACTACGGTTGACACTATCGATCCCAGTGAACCCTTACCTTTAACCCCTGCTCACTTCCTGGTGGGTGAGCCCTTGGTAAATGTACCTGATGTGAAATATGAGTTAACAAATATGAATTTATTGACAAGATGGCAACTGGTGCAAAGAACGTTACAATCCTTTTGGAGACGTTGGTCACGAGAGTATTTGGGAGCGCTTATGCATCGCTATAAATGGTCGCTGCGAACTCCAGAGCCTGAAATGGGAGACATCGTGTTAATTAAGGAAGATGATCTTCCTCCTGGTCAATGGTTGCTAGGTCGTGTTATTGAAAAACATCCAGGTTCAGACCACATAAGCCGGGTGGTCACATTACGCACCAAATCATCCATCTTGAAACGACCAACCTCTAAGTTATGTATACTTCCTGTTAAAAATAATTAGATGATAAGCTAAATTTAAATAGCACATAATCATATTAGTTTAAATGAAATACAATTTCCATTTTTTGTATACTTACTTCTTTCGTGTTTATCAGCAGAGTTACTTGAAGTTCATTCATTTAGTATGTAAGTTGTGTTTTTAATGTACAGTTGATCTTTATAGAGCATGAGGTAGAATAATTTAATGTAACACTAAGATCCATTATCGTTGTTGCTCAACCCACCAATGACATCCAATTAAATATATTCGGCCATGGTATATGGTATATCATGCTTACTTTTTTTCTAGAAGGACATTGCTCTCATTATGTCCTTGGTGGGCGGCATGTTCACGTTTGAAAGTTTAATAAACCGGTATTTGTTTATTCATATAGTAAATGTACTTTATAGAATATAGATGGTGCAAAATGAAACTACATTACGCACACATTTGAAATGATGGCATATATGTGTATCAGTGCTGTAAGAAATAAATAAAATCAGATCAGGAGTACTTAACAGAAGCTTTATTTCTCTAACGTGTTCCCCAAATAGAACACATTGGTATTTTGACTTCTATTTCCTGAAGACTTGGTATCCAGAAATTCCAGTGCTCGATAACGATTTGTAAAAAATTCCTTAAATTGTACATAAGTAGGTAATTCTTCTGACGAGTTGGTAATTGTAACTGTAAATTCCCATTGCTTTCTGGATTCTGAGTCAAGTTTCAGGGTAAGAATATGAATAATAATAATATCTCTGTTATCCACATTAATACCAAGATTGGACAAACCACATAAACAATCATTGGTGGTATCCATCTCTTAAGAATATAATCCGGTGGGACTCACCGATGCTGACTCGCTGGATCAGGTTACATACTATCGCTTAGACCTGCCTGATGGCATCGGAGTGTCCACTCGGTAATGGTAATGGAAATGGTACATCGTTGCTATTAGTATTTGTTAAAATGTGTCTCTCTTTTTATCATGATTTACTAACACTAGATATAAGTATTTTACTAACATAATATGGATTGTTATGGTCTGAAATAAATTATTATTATTATTATTATTATAATGTGACAAGTACCTTTTATTGTCGTACCTAGACTTAAGCTGTGCCCAACAACTTTCATAATTTGCCTCTGAAATGGGTTAAGCATTAAGGGTTAAGAATAAGCAGTTATTCTGCTTCACCAGATAAATAACCTTTGAAATAATGCATTTTTTGAACGCTATCTAAATTATCATTGTTGTGAATTAATGAAATAAAAAAATTTCTAAAGGTTATACATTCGGTGTATTTACCAGAAAAAATTGGTATTACAATTTTTGGCAGCTTTATTTGTGTGTGTTTTGAGGCTTTACATTGACTTTCAGAAACCGAGAACTCGCTTTTACTTTCCTGTGTTACGTAACTATCTATTATTGATTTGAGCTCAGTTTTATATTCAATGTAGGCTTCCTCAGCTGGATCATAAATATCTTCTTCCATGTATTAATGCGCATGTAACTGAGTACCAAATCGTTCTATGAGAGATTTGTGTGTTGAGAAATTGATAATCTAATTCTACTGCACTAAACAGGAATAGAGAACAGAGGAGCTGCAACTAACAAGGATTCTGATCATCTCGGGGGTGACCGTAGATGTTTGGAGCGGTTTCTTCTAAAGAAAGGTACCTATTGAACCATTTTATCTACCCGCCCCGAGTGCTTGTATTGACGGTTGTATTGTTCAATCGCTGCGGCACTCGCAGTATGTCTGTTATCTAATGTCAAACCATCTGCGTGCCAAATTTCATCATAATCGGTTCAGCGGTTTACCATTTCCCATACAAAGTTTCATCCCCCTTTTTACCCTTTAGGGGTAATTTTTTTGAAAAATAAGTAGCCTATCATGAGCGCAATCGCATGTTCTTACTATGAACCAATTTACATTAAAATCGGTCAAGCCATTCTTCAGTTATAAAAGGACATACAGACAGACAGACAGACAAAAATTTTTAAAATGATAAAATCGAAGTCAGTAAGTCATAAAGTGACTACCACAAAATTTGACAGTAAATTTGCAATTAGAGACAGACGCTAGAGATTTATATAATAGCACAGATTAATTAGTTTACTACCGTAAAATAATAGTATAGACATGATTACGAATTTAATAAAAAAGAACTATGTAACGTTATTACTATAATGAAATAATGAACACGTAAAAATATTATTTATTTATTAACCGAAAATAAGAACTCACGTCTTTATTTAGCGCTCTAGATGTGGTTTTTGCAATTTTTGAAGGAGCACTGTGACATGTTCGCTGTTAGCGTTTTCGAATATTATTAAAACAGAAGTGCATTCAAATATTCATTTGAATGGACATTTGGTTCTGATATTTTTGGAGTGTTGATTGTGTATCTAGTTTTTTATTTGTGATCGAAGGGTTATCATTGTCGCGACTCACGAATCCGCGAGGCAGTTCGGCGGGGTTATTATCTAAAAATTTGCAGACAGCGACAGCCACGCGATCACTGCGTGACCGGTGATTAATTGTAATAAAAAATTGGTATCACGTGTGTAACGGAGCAAGAAGACGTCACTGTCACCGGGTCTGCCTAGCTGGCATCACATCCTGTCTGCCACATCTGTTGTTGCTAAGGCGTGGGAGAAGTGACGTTAGCAAGTCTACATAAGTCGATGCGTGTTAAGATATGGATCATTCTACATCATTCTGCGGTTTAGCTGTTGATTGTTCGTCGTCGGCTATTTGTGACAACGTGTTATAGTTTGTAATTTGTTATTATTATTGAGAAATAAAATGTAAAAGTGAATATACGAGTGAGTGTTCTTAATCAACGCAACACGTGTGACGATGCGTATCTATTATTTTATGACCGTATAATGCACTTTTCGCGGTAGATTTAGCGTCACTATACTAATTATATTACACAAATTCTCGTTTTGACAGCAGATATCGCGCGATATTGGCTATAAGCATGCGGGTCTATGAAGAGGAGCGAAAGACGCGCGGGCTCGTACAAAAACTCGCTCACGGTGTTATTTATTATATCTTTTGTAAGCTATTATAAGCCAGAAAAAATTACAGTCCACTTTCTTTTAAGTCCTTTAGGACCTTACATATGGTCCCTCGATAGGAAAAAGCATTCAACACAGATATTAATTAAAAGCAATTTTTCAAGCGTTAACCGTTGCGCGCGGACTTTAACCCGTTTTAAGTAAATAAGAAGACGGCGGTTTGATCAAGAAATCTTTGCATTTTGGAATTCAAGACTCTCTATTTTCTTCTGAGGATACCTACGAGGAATCGTTATCGTCGGCATCGCCTCGTCAAGGATACCTCTAGACTAATTCTTCAATCAAGCCGAGAAAACCTTCAACGTTCGGTCCTAGATACAAGGTCAACCGAAGTCATCAGTACATCGTATATGTCGCCGCAACGATTATCTACGATTATTTAATTATACGATCATGATTTCTAACTGTCGTCAAACGATTATTCGGCGATTTGATTTATAATGATTATTGTTATGAATAAGTTATCCTAAAATTGTTAATTACTTTAATAATCATCTAGTTGATAGTGATTTTATTGTTTTAACATTTTACTTCAATTTTCCAATAAATTAATTGTTAGTTTGTTTGAAAAATCATTATGGTGTTTCAAGGTAAGTCTTTTTATTTTTTATTGCAATATTTGAGTGGTAATGAGCCTTAGTAATTTGATAAATTAATTAGAAAACTGATTTACTAATAATTATTGCTAATTATTGCTGATTGCCTAAAAATCAATGTAAATTCAAGCGCTTGCGACGCCATCTGACTCTGGTTGAGCGGAAGTTTGATTTGGCGCTAAGAATGGCGTCAATAAGCTCTTGTAATTCGATAAAAATTCAATTATTCTCGAGCAGCAGACGAGGAAACAACTATAAGTTAAACTCTTGAATGAAAGTTATTGATTTGTTTTAATTACTTCAATTTAATTTGAAATTAGTTGTTTTAATTTACTACCCTCTTTATTTTTGTTTTTTTGTGTGTACGATTTTCTTCCGATATCAGAAGTGGGATCGCACCAGCGATCTTCTTTCTGCCCCAATCATTATTTCACATTTCAGATCTTATCCTGACACATCGAGCACGTGGTACAACATGAGCGACCCTAATTTTGCGGCAAAAGCATCAATCGAGAACACGCCTGCAGCCGCGACGTCTGTGAGCACACCAGCTACGAGGAATCTACCTGCACCAGGTGTGTCACAATCATGCGTCCCTACGGAACTATTTACAACGCCGCAACAAGGGGGTAACGTACCACCTCAGTTTTTCTTACATATGATGACTATGATGCAATCTATGAGCGAACGACTACTAAACCAGCAGAATAATGATAAAGTTAAGGTAACACACATATTCCTGCCATCATACGATCCTGATGGTAACGTTGGAGTTCGGGAATGTTGCGATCACATTTCTGTAGCTAAAAATAACTATCAATTAAGTGATTATGATATCCGCATGAAAGTAACTAGTTTATTGAGAGGTCGTGCTAAAATGTGGGCCGATAACTGGCTTGTAACAACTTCAACTTGGGAAGAACTGCGTCAGAATATCGTAACGACATTTGAACCCGAAAGTCGCTATTCTCGCGATGTACTTAGGTTTAGAGAACACTCTTATGACTCATCAAAAGACATCGTTGAATTTTTAACACAGTCATGGATTCTATGGAGACGCGTGACCAAGGACAAATTGGACAACAGTGATTCAGTTGAAGCGGTGATCGGAACGGTTAGTGACGAACGCCTCAGAATCGAATTAATGAACGCCAGAGCTACTTCAGTACCTGAATTAATCTCTGTTGCCTCCTCTATACGAGGGCTGCTATTTATGTATCCGGAATATCAAAGTGAAACAAACATATAGCATTTATTATAGTTTTATTGCTTTTCAAAATATTCAACACGATGATCGATGCACTTTTGCATGCGTTGGAACCAATTTTCGTAGCACTTTTACCATTCGGATTGAGTTATCTCCAAAACGTGCATTTTGAACGCATCAACAGCCTCTTCACGGCTCGAAAAACGTCGACCACGTGGTTTATTCTTCACGGTTGGGAATAAATAGGAGTCGTTGGGGGCCAAGTCGGGGCTGTACGGCGGATGAGCCGTTAATTCGATCTTTTCATTTTCCAAACACCGAGTTGTTTTGGCCGATGTGTGGCAGCTAGCATTGTCATGATCAAGAAGGATTCTGAGTTGTCGGTTGTTCTTTCTTATTTCTTCAAAGACTTCTGGCAAACAAATGGTCGTGTACCATTCAGAATTAACCGTTTTACGATCCTCTAGTGGCACTGTAGCTACATGTCCATTTATACCAAAAAAACAAGCGACCATTTGCTTCAAAGTGCTTTTTTAACGAATGACTTTTGTTGGGTTCGGCTCATCTTGGAACACCCAAACCGTTGATTGTTGTTTAGTTTCAGGATCATACGCATATATCCAAGATTTATCACCTGTGTAGATATCATAGACAGCTTTTGACGCACTCTGATTGTACTTTTGTAACATTTTTTCTCACCAATCGACACGAGCCCGTTTTTGGTCAATTCTCATGTTGTGTGGAATCCAACGTGATCAAATTATTTTTTTTACAGCGAAATGTTCGTGTAATATTTTATATATACTCGTCATACTTATGTCCAGAGACGCCTCTATCTCGCGATATGTAACATGACGATCTTGCATTAGTTAGTTACCGCACAGCATCAATATTTTGAGGTACAATAACCGATTTAGGGCGATCTCCTTTAACATCGTCCGTGAGCACAGACCGCCTACGATTAAACTCACTAAACCAGTGATACACAGTAGTTTTCGATGGTGCTTCGTCCCCAAAAGTCGAAGTGAGTTGATCGATGCACTGTTTTTGAGTTAACCCTCGCCGAAAATCGTAATAAATCATAGCACGAAAATTTTCACGACTTAAATCCATGGATAGTCTCGCAATTTTCAAAATGACGCCACAAAGGATAAACAAATGACAGCTACATGAAACAAATTGTATTCTTCAGCCAAAGAGTTCCATTTTTAAATGTTATAATTACTTTTTTAATATTGTTATGAAACTGACCAGTTCCGGATACATAAATAGCAGCCCTTGTACGTATTAAGCGCTCAACTCAACATATTTCTAACCAGCCACAGCAGAAACGTGCTAGATACTCTATTGATAATCGAATTAACCTCCCATATTGTAATTATTGATTGTGGAGATGCGGTCTCTCAGAAATATGTGCGGCGTCACGCTTGCTGACAGGATAATCAATGATAAGATACGCAGTATGACAGGGTTGCACAACAGTGTTATTGTAAAAATGAAGAAAGGAATGCTTAGATGGTTCGGGCACATGGAAAGAGTGAGTGATGAAAGACTGACGAAGAAAATATACAGAGCGAAAGTGAGTGGTAAAAGAAGCCAAGGAAGACCAAGGCTGACTTATGAAGATCAAATAGCCAGAGTGTTAGCAGACGGAAATGACAATAGCACTCGCATACCTAGGCGAAAATGTGTGAAGAGAATGATGAGATTTGAGGAAGAGGTGTGTAAGGACCGCGACTCCTGGCGCTCCGTCCTCTCTAGCTACCCCGTTGGGGATGCAGCGTGAAGTTATGTTATGTTATGTTATGTTATTGTAATTATTGTAGGAAAACTGACCACACGTTTAATAACTGTTGTAATAAAAATATTACAGATTCAAATATTTCGCCTACCGTTTAAACCTCTGTAGCACCGTCCACTTCTCTATCTAGGTCAGGTTATAAACATTGTTCATTTTGTGAACAAAATGACCAGACCAGACCAGACTGAAGTCTGGTCATACATATGACATGTGTTACCGTCGTGAGAAACAAATAACCTCTAACGTAAATATAATATCTAAAAACTGTCAGAGCTTGAACACTATGCGTATGCGCGTGGGTACTATAGTAATAAATACAGTGTTCGATAGCGGTTCTGAATGTTCTGTTATGCGCGAATCTATTGCGAACAAATTATCTGGGCGTAGGTGCCGCACAGTTAATTATTTGCGAGGCATAGGCCCTTTCCCTGTGATTTCCATGAGTACCCTGACAACGATATGCGCCATTAACGATATTAATGTGGAAATTTTGTTCAATGTCTTGTCTGATTACGAAATGACGTCTGGTGTTCTTATTGGTGCAAATATATTGCAGGAGTCGGGTTTAAGTGTCATAGTAACTCAATATAGCGCGGTGTTATGTTCTCATCCTCGCGTGATGCACATGCGATCTAGCAGCCCTTTATTTGACAATATAGATCACGATTTGACTAACACATCTCAGATTGACCAGCTTATAACTTTACTTACTACATACTCTGACCTATTCACGCGCGGTTTTGCAAAGTCTCGTGTTAACAAAGGCATGTTGGATATACGTTTGAAAAATAAGGAAAAGTTTGTCGAGCGAAAACCTTACAGATTAAGCCCAGTCTAGCGTTTAAAGGTCTAAGAAATAGTAAAGGAATTGATGGACAATAATATTGTGCGCGAAAGTAAATCTCCCTACTCCAGCCCGATCATTTTAGTTGAAAAGAAAAATGGCGATGACCGCATGTGTGTCGACTATAGAGAATTGAATTGCTAACACTATTCGTGACCATTAACTTCTACCACTGATTGCCGATCAAATTGATCAATTAGCTTGATATGGCCTCTGGCTTTCACCAGATATCTATATCTGATGATTCCATTGAGAAGACTGCTTTTATCACACCAGACGGACTTTACGAGTACCTCACCATGCCTTTCGGACTTTTTAATGCGCCATCTGTGTATCAAAGGTGCATAAATCGAGCTTTAGGAAATCTCTTAAATCCTGGTAGCGCTAATAGAGATCATAACGACAGCGTAGCTGAGGTGTATATAGATGATGTCATCATCAAATGTCGCGATTTTCCTTCCGGGCTTACTAACTTAAAAAGGATCTTAATTTCTCTGCGTAAATCTGGTTTTTCTATTAATATCGACAAATGCCTTTTATTTAAACGTTCGATGGAGTATCTTGGTAATGTTATAGAGAAGGAGCAAGTTCGCCCCAGCCCCAAAAAGGTAGAGGCTCTGCTAAAGGCCCCTATACCCAGTACGGTTAAGCAGGTTCGCCAATTTAACGGTTTAGCGGGCTACTTTCGACGCTTTGTCCCTGATTTCGCGCGAACTATGGCTCCCCTATACGACTTAACTAAATCGGGTACGCGGTGGCAATGGACTCATACTCATGAGCAGGCACGTGAGAAGATCATCCATAGCCTCACTTCCATGCCTGTCCTGACAATATTCCAAGAGGGACAACCCATCGAATTATTCACCGATGCTAGCAGTCTTGGTCTTGGAGCAATTCTTGTCCAATTATTAATGGTAGACAGCATGTTGTGGCCTATTTCGGTACACGAACAACAGACATAGAAAGCAGATACCACTGTTATGAGCTAGGGACTCTTGCCGTGGTCCGGGCTATTAACTTCCGACACTTTTTGTACAGCCGCAAGTTTAAAGTTTTTACAGATTGTAACGCGCTGAAAGCCTCAAAACACAAACAAGATCTACTTCCTCGCATACATGGATGGTGGCCGCCTACTTACAAAACTTCGAGTTTGACATTGAATACAGGAAGGGCGAGCGGATGCAAAATGCAGACTTCCTAAGCCGAAACCCGGATCCTCTGACCGTCAATGTCATGACGAAGAATTTGGAATGGCTGAATATAGAACAACGGCGCGATGGTTTGCTAAGACCCATAATAGATGCTCTAAATCATGGAGATCATGTCCCTAATTATCTTCTCGAAGGTAATGTGCTCAAATTTGAAAAGAAGGATGCAATTTTAGGCACACAAACTTTAATTGTAGTGCCAAAGCTTTCCAATGGAGCCTTATAAATACATTTCACAGCGCACTCAAGCACTTGGGCTGGGAGAAAACCCTCCATAAAATTAGACAGTCCTGTTATTTTGATAAAATGAGTACTATCGTTACGACTTTGTCGACAACTGCATAGTATGTAGAACATCGAAACGAACTTCGGGACCATCGCAAGTACAGTTGCACCCAATCAGTAAGCCATCAGTGCCATTCGAAGTCATACACATGGATATAACCGGCAAACTTGGCACCCCTAATGAACAAGAATACATCGTAGTTACAATAGACGCCTTCACCAAGTACGTACTACTCCGTCACACGAACGACAAAAGCCAGCACAGTACTCTTGGTGCCTTAAAACAAGTCGTTTACCTCCTTGGAGCTCCACGGCAAGTCATAGTCGATGGCGGACGCGAATTCCTGGGTGAATACAAAATTTATTGTGATAGGTTTGGTATTGAAATACACGATATATCTCCAGGTGTAAGTAGGGCGAATGGTCAAGTTGAGAAAGTCATGTCAACACTAAGAACGGTCTAATCATGATCAAAAACTACGAAACTCCAAACTGGCATACTGCATTAGAAAGTCTTCAGCTCGCTCTAAGCTGCACTGTACACCGCACCACTGGTACAGCCCCCCTAACAGTTCTTACCCGACGACGAAATTGCGTGCTTTCAGAGTTGCTAAACCTGATTAACTTTGACGATGCATCAATCGACATCGAGGTACTAGAACGACATGTCCTACAAAGAATGACTGAGCAATCGGCAAAAGATAAAGAGAGGTTTGATAAGGGGCGAGCAAAAATTCACAATTTTCAACGTGGAGATTTCGTGCTAATAAAGAACAATCCACGAAACCAGACCTCCTTAGATCTAAAATTCAGCGTGCCTTATGAATTTCACAGGGTTCTCGGGAACGACCGCTACCTTGTAAAGAAGGTCGTGGGTCACCATGGGCGACCCCGAAAAGTGGCGCACGACCAACTACGGCGTGCTCCACAACCAAGCCTAGGCATCCAGACGGCCGTGTCGCCCCCACATGAACCCCAGGCTGGCCCATCCGGCCTAATGCCGGTGGCATCTCAAATTCCAGCGGTACCACAGTCATCTGCAGCTGACAAACAGGCTAGCGAGTCTTCAGACTGAAGAACCAATTCATTCTATTCTTGGTGAGAAACTTTCATATCATTCATTACTCATGCTCCTACCACACTCGTATAAAAAATAATAATAATAATAAAATAGAAAAAAAATAAAAATAAACGAGTTACTACAAAAAAAAAGAAAAAAAAAAAAAGGGAATGGTATTCTCTTCAGGAACCTTAAAACAGCTATACTAATCGTATTACTATTGACGTGTGGAGCCGTTCAATAGTAAAATCCTCCTACCCCCAAAGAAATATAGTCCCCTGTGTATCACGGCGTTCAGGACCACCCAGAGCACAGCATCAACCGATCCTCTAATTCCTTAGAGCCCCTGTTGAAACAGCATCGACCTTTCATCGCCTCATCCTTCCCCTAATCTTACTACTGTTTTCAGAAAACGCCTATTGAAAAAAAGGAGGAAAAAAATAAATAAATAAATAAATAAATTACTATTATTGATCTGCTGTCACGTGGAGTGACCAGTGACTGAAATACGTGTAAGGTTCCGTTACTGTAGATAGGGGCCGAGAGGGGGAAGTCCTGTGCAGGTGCAAAGCCCAAAAAGGGCGAAAGGGTGGCTTCTGCCGCCGCCCGTGTTGCTCCTGCCGGGCCGAGTTTGGAGGGGATGGCCACGGTATAGTGGCCTCCCCAGGTGACCGACGCCTCTGGCGTGCACTACCTCCGCCGCCGACCGTAGCGGCGGAGAGCCCACCTGAGGCTTGGGGTGGCATTCAGGGGGAGTGCCACCCCCTCAGAAAGCCTCGAGATGGCGCGCGCGGTGTTCCCGCGCGCCTCTCACGCACTTAGGGTTGGAGTTCTGCCCTCCCACCCAAAACGAGACGAGGCTGGCGGTTTAGCGCCGGCCGTTGCCCGCCGGAGTCGCGGAGGAATGCTAACGCACTCCCGTTGCCCCGGTACCAAGGCCCTCGAGGAACACCGTCAGGTTTTATGGGGAGTATTTATGGGGACAAGTTGTGTTCCCCGTTCTCTGCGTGAGGGCGGGGGTCAGATGTCGGGGTCACTTGCCCCTCTTACAGGAAGGGTATTGTGGCCCTGGAGGTGGAAAGAAGGAAAACTTTTAAAAACCCGTGAGGATACACGTATAAATCTGAGGTGGAAAGAAGGAAAACTCGAAATGAAACCCGTGAGTAAACACGTAAAAATCAGGTGGGCGTGCGGACGCCCCTGCCGTGGTGTAGGCGGGGTGCGGAAGCCGCCACTTTGGAGGCCTGGGGTGTCCTTCGGGGGAAGGCGCCTCAACTAATGGCCTCGGGATGGTGCGCGCGGTTTTCCCGCGCGCCTCCCAGGAGAGCGGGCAGGTCAAACTGCCCGCAAACGGAGGAGGGCTCGGCTCAGGCTGGGCATGGCCGCCGGGGTTGCGGAAGAATGCCAAAGTGCTCCCGTTGCCCCGGCATCAAGGGTCTCGAGGAACACCGTCAGGTTTTAGTGGGTAGCCCGGCATTGCACCTTACAGCCGGGAGTCCCACATACCCCCCTGCCATCCCCCATGGCAGGACAGGATGCATAAAGCATTTCCTGACGCAAAAAAAAAAAAACTAGATAACTATCATAGGGTACACAGTACTGTGGAAGTACTTGGTCCCAACATAGTTAAACCATAACGGTTAGGTGTACCTACTGTGGGGAACAAACTGTTTTTATTTACAGATTACGAATCAGGTGCAATGCAGAGCACGCATTGCGTATCAGAATGGCCGTGTCGCCGCAACGATTATCTACGATTATTTAATTATACGATCATGATTTCTAACTAACGCCAAACGATTATTCGGCGATTTGATTTATAATGATTATTGTTATGAATAAGTTATCCTAAAATTGTTAATTACTTTAATAATCATCTAGTTGATAGTGATTTTATTGTTTTAACATTTTACTTCAATTTTCCAATAAATAAATTGTTAGTTTGAAAAATCATTATGGTGTTTCAAAGTAAGTCTTTTTATTTTTTTATTGCAATATTTGATTGGTAATGAGCCTTAGTAATTTGATAAATTAATTATGAAACTGCTTTACTAATAATTATTGCTAATTATTGCTGATTGCCTAAAAATCAATGTAAATTCAAGCGCTTGCGACGCCATCTGACTCTGTTTGAGCGGAAGTTTGATTTGGCGCTAAGAATGGCGTCGATAAGCTCTTGAAATTCGATAAAAATTCAATTATTCTCGAGCAGCAGACGAGGAAACAACTGTAAGTTAAAGTCTTGAATAAAAGTTATTGATTTGTTTTAATTACTTCAATTTAATTTGAAATTAGTTGTTTTAATTTACTACCCTCGTTATTTTATTTTTTTTGTGTGTGTACGATTTTCTTCCGATATATATATTACGGATAGACATTTGTGAGTTTGTTACAATTATTTTCCTATCTTTTCCTATTATTTTTCTATCATTTATTTGGCTTTCAAATTTTATTTAAATATCATTCACCGTATCATTTCGCTAATACTTGAGCAAACAATTGCAGTCATAAAATAAAATGTAAATATAAAATAGATACATTCATTGCTGTTTTCGCTTTATCGATTTATTTTTACTCTTATACTCTAGTTAATTACTAGTTAATATCGCTTCAAAACCGGTTTCGCTCAGCGCTTCTGTTTTGCTATTGTTCTCTTATTTAACGATATACACAAATTATATAGCCATTTAAAACGATTGTAAGCTTCACATTACGTATTACGCGTTCGCTATTACTTTATTTTAATCATTATATGCAAATTATTTCGCTTAAAATATTTAGTTAATTGATTTTTTCTATCTACCATCATAATGACTGAAGCACGAGAACAAGCTCGAATTATTGCAAGTATTAAAGACCTTATGAAGTCCAAGCTTACTCAGTTTGAAAGTTACCTAAATATTGATAAAACTTATGATAAGTTAAGTACCTACTTTGCATTCGACTGAGCTTGACTTATGTCTTAGTAGAATTGAATTCTTATTCCTTGAGTTTAGATACGTTACAGACTGAGTTGGAGGTTGCTTCGGATGCCTCGGATGATGTGTTTGCTGACCGCGAGCAGTTCGAAAATCAATACTACCTGTTGGTTTCCACAGCAAGAACTTTACTTGCTACGACGACTAGTCAGCTCGGCTGTCGTGAGCATGGATGTCCCGGGTTCGAGTCATTTTCCTTCAACGCGAATTGAGGTGGGACATGCAAACATCACACGACCTTTCACTTACCGAAAATTGATCCACCCCATTTTAAAGGCGACTATCAGCACTGGCTCGAGTATAGGTGTCCCTATACTCGAACCAGTGCTGATAGTCCTTCCTGATCTATCGATTTCTGTCTATGATACACTACAATGAACACTTAGACAATAATAATAATGATATTTATTTACGCCATATACATAATTATAACAATACAAGAAAAAATACAAATTGTTATTACATGGCTGTTATTAAAATCGCTTGTAACAATCGATATTACTGGTGCTTAAACTAGCAATGTGCTAACCTCCATTCTATTGAGGAGCACAAACCGTGGTCTTTCATAATAAAAGATCACATCGAACATGGGATATTATAACCGATTATGGCCATTATCAATATCATCAATATAATATCATATCAATCAGTTATAAAAGAACCGTGTAAAGGTTACATCATTATTACACGTCCCTAGCAGTATTCTTACAATCTGAAGACGACAGCCACTAGCCGTATTCTCTGTCCGTCACAAGACTGACTCTACTGACTGAATTTATTACATCACAGTCAATTTATATCTTCTCCCTACTACCATTATATCATGTGAGGACAACGTTAATTAACAAATGACATACAAGAGAATCGTCAATATAAATGAGTAAAGGTTATAACTAGGTCGCGTTATTGGGTGTATCTTCGAAACCAAAGCATCAATACTAGTGAATTTCAATGGGAGCAATCTGGAAGTGTATCCTTTCAAACAAAAAAAATTCTTCAAATCGGTTCATAAAATACGGAATTATGAGGTAACAAACATAAAAAAAAAAACTGAATCGAAGACTCCTCCTTTTTGAGAAGTCGGTTGAAAATGTCATAAATTTAGTTTTTTCATAATTAAGGATTAAATAATTATGTTTAAGCCATTGCGAGACTGTATTTAGACTCTTTTGTGCCAAACGCTTTGCTTCCTCCCAGTCATCAGCATAAAATAGTAAACATGTATCATCTGCGAAAGCTACGATATGTCCGTTTGTAAGTTTCATATTACATAAAGAATTGATGTAAATCTTGAATAAGGTAGGTGCAAGAACACTTCCCTGTGGAATACCAAAGGTAACTTTAGCATCAACACTAACATGGTCACCTACTTTTGTTCCTTGCGTACGATTTGTAAGATTTTTAACAGACTTCAAAAAAAGAAGGAGGTTCTCAATTCGTCTGTTTTTTTTTGTATGTTTGTTACCTCATAACTCCGTCATTTATGAACCGATTTCGAAAATTCTTTTTACATTTGGTAGGTAATACTTCAGAGGTCGTCTCATTTAAATTTCACCGATATTGGAGCTTGGACTTCAAAGATACACTAGATAACACGATCTGGTTATAACCTTTATTTATATTGACGATTCTCTTGTATATCGTTGCGCTCCGGAATTAGAATGAAGTTAATTGCAGACCTGCCCTAGATATTTATTTAGGTCAAGATCACACAAAAGGGAAAAAAAAATATAAAAAAATTAAACCGCCTTCAAAAACAACACTGAAAAGTATAAAATAACTATCCTTTACTAATAAAAACTGAAGTACAATTAAAATAACTTTATAAATGCGATACACATACGTATATAATTAAATTTGACAGTTATTGAAGTCAGTGCCAAACACGGAGGCTTGACAATTCTCCATACTCTTATGTCACCAAACATCCCATTCTGTTATGTAGCCAACATTACATTACAAAAATTACATGTCATATGCAACACTTTAAATTATTCCACGCTGGTCCTCAATTACTTTTGGCTAGTATACGTCAAGTTTATTAGCCTCTTGGAGGAAGAAACTTGGCAAAGGCTACAGTTGACAAATGTATAAAATGTTTTTTTAGACACAAAGCTGAAAATGTTCAACCTATTATGGGTCAGTTACCTGAGACTAGAACATATTTAGAGTTTTCTTTTTTAAACTGTAGTGTAGACTATGCCGGACCAGTGCTTTTATAGCCGACCGGAAGGGTTGAGGTTGTAAAGTTAGTAAATCCTACCTGTGTATTTTTGTGTCTTGTCGTTAAAGCTGTCCACTTAAAACTCGTTACAGAACTCACTTCGCATGCTTTCATGGCTGCTCTAAGGCGATTCATTTCTAGACGCGGAAAACCTGAAAGCATAACATGCGACAACGCTACTAATTTCGTGGGCGCTTTTAACGAATTGCAGCGCTTAGCGTCAAACAAGTTAGTCACAAGGTATTAATTCACTCCGCCTTATTCGCCTCATTTCAACGGTATAACAGAAGCCGCTGTGCGTTCCGTGAAACACCACCTTAAAAGAATATTAGGCCTCACTCACTTGACTTATGAGGAAAGTACCACTCGTCTTGCTCAAATAGAGGCTATTTTAAATTCTCGTTCTCTTACCCCACTATCCTCTGATCCTTTAGATTTTGCTGCCTTAACTTCTGATCATTTCTTAATTGGACGGACACTCATGTCGATTTCTAATCCACAGGAGACTGACATCACTAAACTGAAGTGCTGGAGCGCTACAAGAGGATCGAAACGTTAAAGCAACACTTCTGGAACCGCTTCAGTAATGAATATGTTTCTTTTCTGCAGCAAAGGACGAAGTGGCACACAACAGCGGATGACTTAAAGTTAACACTCTCGTTCTGGTCTAGGAAAAGTAGGATGTGGTTGGTCGGGCACATCGTGGCGGTCCATACAGGCAACGACGGCGTCACGAGGGTCGTCAACATCAGGACCAGGACTGGGACGTTGCAGAGAAGTTTCAAGCACATTTGTCCATTGCCGATTACCTAAAGTAGCTTACTTCAATATATTTTCAAGCTTTCATGAATCCGGCGAGTATGTCGACATACTCCCCGAATACTATTAAAACAGAAGTGCATCATTCAAATATTGATTGGAGTGCACATTTGGTTCGGATATTTTGGAAGCGTTTATTGTGTATCTAGTTTTTTATTTGTGATGAAGGGTTGTCATTGTCGCGACTCACGAATCCTCGGAGCAGTTCGGATCTATGAAGTGGTGCGGAAGACACGCGGGCCCGTGCAGAAACTTCTTACTTAACTTCCGAGACGATCTCACGCGCACGGTGTTACATCTTAATTGTTAATTGTATTTATTATATCTTTTGTAAGCTATTATAAGCCAGTAAAAATTACAGTCCACTTTCTTTTAAGTTCTTTAGGACCCTACAGTCATTTTATGTAAATTTTCTATTTTTTACATTTTTAGGGGTTTTAAAGTACAACAGTGATAGTATATTGTGTTTTAAAATTCTGTGTAAGTGAAAAGAATGGAGGAGATCTAAATAATCATGTGTAGCTGCACTGCTGAAGTTTTCGCGCTCTTCCAAGAAGTCCTTTTTAACTCCAGTAAAGCTCCAGTATCACTTTACTAGAGAAGTGTTAGGGAACTTAGTGTTTCTCCCACAGATTTATAAATGGAAGCAGATCAAACATAATTCACTCACACGTAGATACCGTGTAAGTAATAACACTGTCACTTTCATTGTAGTTTAAAATTGTATATCTTTATCCTTTTCTTTCATTTGTTGCAACACAATGGCACACATAGACACACATAGACACCGTGGCAGCAGCCATCTTCCGCTTAAGTCAAAATAAGCGGAGTATGGCGTCTGTTTATTTGTGTAGTACGTCACATGTTCGATGATTAAATATTTCTTGGTGTATAAACATTATTTTGGTTATTTAAAGTGCAAAAAATGGTACAAAAGTGTTGTACCCCCAACAGTTGCAACGCCTCATACAGAAAAGCCCGGAAAATCACGTTCCATCGGTAAGTAAATCTGATGTTGCAAATTGTTTGATTACTGCATTCAGTTAGCTGATATTTTTGTATTTCGAGTCTCCGACACTTAAATATGTTGCAAACTATTAAAATTAAAGTTTCCTTATATTGTTTAAGGTTTTTTTATAGGTTTTTTATATTTTTGTACCAAGTACCTAACCAATTTTGACATTATTAGTACTCGTACCTTAAAGAGGGCCGAATTCAGAGAAAACTGAGTCTCGTAATAAAATTAAATATTAACGGACAGGTACCTAAGGTTAAGCAACTATCTATTTTTTGCAACTATCTTTTCATTTTGATGTATACCTTGTTAATTTCGGGTTTCTAGAGGATGAAAATCTTCAAATTTTTGGTTAAAGAACTACATAAAAGAAATACATAAGAAAGGCTACATAGAACAAACTAGCAGACCAATTCTGGCAGTGTTTTGTGCTCAAAACATTTTGAATCCCATTTATTATGTAAAAGAGACACCCGTAAAACCCTGTTGTTGTTTGACCATGAAATTTAACATAACTATTAAAAATGAACATGCTATCGCCAAATTAATCTCTAGTCGCTATGCTGGGATGAACCTGGACCAGTGTTGTTTAGAAAAAAGCCAGTGCTGGAATCCATACTTCATAATTACAAAATTATTTTTAATTTATTTATAAAATAATACAACTTTCTTGCTTCAAGTAATCGAAGATGGACTTTATTATGCATAAATTGTGTGGTCACATGTAAAAATGACGAAAACAAATATGGATATCTCGAGGCGAATATTGACAAATAATACCTACGATTACTTGCAATGGTATCCTTAGCATATCTGACATTCTGCGCTAGTTACTTCTGGCACACATTGAAAAACAGCGAAATGATGTGTTTGATGCACATCTGTAATGAGTTCTTAGATAATGTAATAAGAAAACGATCCGATTAATAAATAAAAGACTGAAAACATTCTTTGTTTTATTGTGTAAGCTATTTTAGTTTTTATTCTCAATGTGATCGATCACCCATCGACTATCTCCCGATTTCTTTTAATTTTTGAGTTTTATATGTAGTTTAGAGAAAATAATAATCAAAGGACAAAGCATAGCGATGAAGAGTTATTTCATAATTTTATAAAACATTCACTGGCGCTTATCTCTTTAGAAAAATAGTTAACGATAACACTCGTCTGATATAAAACTTGTTCTATTTTCTCATAATCAAGTCTCTAATACTTACAGTAAAGCAATGGTAAGTAGGCTTTACTGGAGTTACAAAGGACTGTTAAACGAAATTCCTCCAACTCCTCTCACTCGCACACAACTTTAACGTACAATATACTATAATTTTTGCACTTAAAACTCCCAAAAGCACAAAAAATAGCAAATCTAAATTCTGAATAACATGCCAACCACGCTTCTTTTGTTCGCGACAAAAAGTCTAAATTCAAAACTTTCACTTGCCTGATTATCAACTTTCCCGACTTAAAAATATATCGTTTATGTCATTAAACTTCATGTACCCACATAAATCGAACCGCAAACAAGGTCATCACAATGTACATGCGGCCCAAGACCAGCAGCGCACAGCCGTCAGGCCTCATGTATCGAACGAACAATCATAATATTGTATCGAGGTGCCATTGGGAACAGTCCAAATTACATCCTTCATGTGACAAAAACAATCTACAAAAAGAAGAAATATAATAAAGTAATAATCTCTAACACTAGTATATCAATTAATTTTATCCTTATTTACATTAACAAAAAGTACATTACATACGTTAATATTTACAAACTTAAAACTACACATTAAATTATATTTTTCATGTGAGAAAAATAAGGATAAAATAAAGATAGTGTCCCAAATAGTCCCGCTCTAAGATAATACACAATGTAGATACTCATTCCTTAATGCGGCCCTGAGTTCTGTATGTGTGTGAGTAATATTTGTAAGTGTTAAATTTGCCACGCATTTTGAACCGATGGGTATAGTCTGCTTCCATTTAAAAGTCTGTGGTTTCTCCAGAAGTTACATCATTTTAGGCTGATGGTCTTGTTACCAATGCTTTAAGAAATATATAAAAAAAAAAAAAGATTTGGCGTTTCAGAACGATTTGTTTGGTAGTCTCCTTAGTAGTCTGTAGTCTTTGATTTGGTTGTTCAAATTAGTAGATTATGTTTTTCATACTTATTTTTGATAAATTTGACGTAATTACTAATGTATTTTTTTTTATTATTATGAAAATTATGGACAAAACTTGAATGCTTGATGAAACAACGCGAGCATTATTTAATAGAATGATGTATTGACATGTAGTAACAGTCGGTAGAAATCGATAATTTTATATAGATAGAATACCAGATAACAGGTCAGTATTGCGTTAGTATTAAATTATAAAATATTCATAGTATTATTATTATTAAGTGACTGGTCGAGGCTTTAGGAGACCGTTGATGTGGCATGTTCTTCCACTAGCGAATTACTTTGAGCTTGACTATTCAAAGAGGTAAATCTGGCCAGTTTGCGGGGCATCCTTGGCAACGACTATAACCATGACTTCTTAAACAGCGACTTTGATCAAGTCTGTTAAGCTAATACTTAATTTCAAAGTTCGTGAATATTAAAATTTCCATATGTACATTTTTTGTACAATTCTCCCTTGAGAGGGAGGGCAAAAGGATCTATGTCCATAATAGACGATGTCTTCAGTAATAAAATGATGTATTCTTAATTTCAGTTAATTAAAATGTCGATGTAATAGTTTGTCGTTTTCATGTTTCTTTGAGTTTCTGGCGACAACTATATTGAGGCAGTGTTTTTAGTAGGATCCACTGATGCAGATTAAGCCACTAAAAAAATCTCAAAATCACACTACTAAATAAGCACTTATTTTCAACAATTCCACATAATGGAACGCAAAACTACACCAATTTTACATCACAATATCAATTAGAAACAATTTTCAAATAATTAAGATGAATTCCCAACCATTCTCCACGAAATCCTACTAAGAACTCCTCGATATGTAGTTTTGTAAAATTTTTAAAATAACCCATTCTTATTTTTTAAATCCATTAATTTTCTTTTTCTTAAAATTATTGGAGCAATGGACATGTGAAGGGTATGTGAAGAAATAGCCTTTGTTAATAACAAATAAAACATACAAATTACTACCTATATGGTAGGAACAGTTAATTTCCACAAATTCTCCTGTAGTCATAGAAATATGAGATAAACACCTTCAGGATGTGGCTTACTTCCAAAAATTTCGAGGTTCATGAAACTGAAACAATAACTATAATTTGGATTACTACTCTGCTTACTCCATCAGGAATATAGCATCACCTCGCCAGATAATTCTAATTATATTGTTTAGATGGATTTATCATAGCCCACAATTTTTTATTGCGAGGAAACACTATGTTTTTTATACAATAATAATTAGTAAATTTTTTTTAAGCTATGGCAGAGGCACCTACATCAGATCATCTTCTTTTCATAGACATGAGCCAGGAACCAGTAATGTACCTTAGTGATGGTAACTTTCTCAATCAAACGAATCAAACGGATCAAACCTCTGAAGAAGCCAAGTATGAGGAACACATGGAGGAGATAAATGAAATGTAAGGACATTTCTATTGTTTGTTTTAGATAAAACTATATACAGGCAGTCCTTGTATTACCTACGGCATTTTGTTTTATATCATCTCGTTTTACGTCAGTCAACATTTTGACACTATTCCTCGTTTTAATGTCTCTATGATTCGCTTTACACCACAATTGACGGTTGACTAGCATCGAAATTAAACAATTAACTTCAAAAAAATTAATCAAAGCTTTCAGTGACATCCAAGCTGCAACACGAATATTTGAAGCAAATGATGATCCCAACTTAGAAAGAGCTTTGAAGTTAATAATAACATTTCTATCGCCTATAAATGTTATAGAGAAATTGACGAAAATAGAAAGAAACACGCGAAACAACGTTTAGAAGACTTCTTTGCAAAAGAAACACAATTTTCATATTCCTGTATATATCGTTGCTGAGCAAACAACACCCGCAAATCAATTTGACTCATTTTATAGTGGAGCGAGAAAACTTTTTTCTTAATTCAATTTAAGAATCTTCATGGTCTAATTAGTGTTAGGTGCTTCATATAATAATAATTGATAAATGTGTGCATGTAATAATAATTAATAAATATATAAATGTTTAGTTAACATTAAATATACACAGGTGAATGGCGTTCATAAGAAAGCACATACAGATAATGAACTATGAAGTAGCTCCCGCAAAAATAATGAAGTACGAGCGTCAAATAGTGCAAACCAAGTGTATATCGCAGTGATTCCGCTAATACATAAATAAAGAATCTTCAGTATGCATAAGCATTGTGAAAAGTGTGTATTTAGTGAAAAAAATCGCGATTCCAAATATTCCATACCTTAAAAAAAAATGCAAATCATCCTAGTATATAAAACTAACGTTTATTGAAATTATTTTTTACCAAAATGGATATGGATTTATTGCTATGTAAATTCGAAAAGACACTAGATGAGAAGCTAAGAAAACAAGTCTTTCTTATATTAACTTCAATAACAAAAAACGTGATGGAAGCTTTAGAGGAAAAAATGAAAATAATCAAGGAAGAAAATAATAACCTTAAAGCCAAAGTATCCGAACTCGAGCAAAAACTCAATAACATGGAAAAAGCGAAGCGAAAATATAACTTGGTTTTCTTTGGCATTGAGGATACTAAGAAAACTGAAAGCGAGCTTGTCGACTGTGTTAAGGAGATTATAATAGACTCGAGAGTTTACATAGACAGTAATTCTTCAATCTCGTCAGCACAAAAGAAACAACCTAATTAATAATCCAAAACCTAAAAGTTTATCAAAGGAAATTTTAAAACCAAATATACTCAATTATACTGAACGGAAAAGGTCAGTCACTATCAGAATTACCAAAAAACCTGTAACTTCCTCCAACACCCGGAACCTAAACACTACAATCGTCTCAACTTTTGCAAACAGCACCCCAATCCGGCCGGTCACCATGGGTGAAGAAGACCACTATCCTTCAACAAACTATCACACAACAAATCAGCAAAATAAATATAAGAATACAGAAAAATATTTGTATATTAGCATACTAAACGTGTTAACATTGAAATCAGATGACGACCGTGATGAACTATTTGTAGCCCTGAGAAAAGTTAAGTGGGACATAATTGGCCTAAGTGAAGTCAGACAAATGGAATAAAGGATAGAAGAATATAATCACTTCATCCTACATTACAAAGAAACAAAAGGCGTCTGCCTTTTGTTTCTTTGTATGGAGTCGGTTTCTTAATAAAGAAACACTTCAAAAATTGCATAGAAGAAATCATTGCAGTCTCCGAAAGTATAACAGTGCTGAATCTGAGCCTAGCTTGTTTCAAAGAAAAATGGACTATCATTCAAGTCTACTTACCTACAGAAAAGTCAACAAAGCAGGAAATAAATAAATTTTATGATGTCATAAACTCAACCAATAATAAATATAATGCATACAAGAACTTAATCATCATGGGAGACTTTAATGCTCTAATAGGAAGTAGACTTGAAAGTGAAAATGATGTTATTGGCCATTATACTATTAGTCCAGTAGAATTAGCTCAAAATAAGGCATGATTTTGCATTAATTGTGGTATTAATGATTTTTGGCACATCGATATAGTTATGTCTGTGTATACCTTAAATTCGCAACCGATTTGGAAGTGCGGAAAATGGTGAAAATTGAGAAAATCTTGGATTTTTGAATAATTCCAAAACAAAAATTGTGGTACTAGTTGCGAGAATACCACGTGTTTGGAGTACGAATACCTACCTACTCAAGCAATTTGGACCGGTTGCGACATACGGAACATACCTAAATTTAAAAAAGTTATTTTTCGTCTTTATCTCCTAGGCAAAATTTGTGGTACTAGTTGCGAACTCATCGGACACTTGTTTTAACTTAATATACTTAGTTTTAAATTTGCAACCGGTTGCGACCTACGGAACCCTAATAAAATACTTTTTTCAAAATTCTACTTCCAGCAAAATTAGTGTAGTCAATATTATTGCTTATATCACATTTATAGGTCGTATTCAAACTGCTTTGTGATCGCAACCTCTGAAAACACTACGGAACCTAGTCTATTTTGTAAATAAAAAGTACGTATAATTACAAGTCTTGCGAGGGGAATGCGGGCGGCGCGCGGCGGGCGGTACAGGCACAGTACACGTGTACAGGTACGGGACTAGCGTTGAAATTAGCGTTGCGTATGATAACTGTTTTTAATATTTGAAATCGGGATGTCGGTGAGTGATGAGTACTGCTTAAACAAAAGACTTTTTAGGTCTTCTTTATTTTCGAAAAATAATTTAGATTTTTTTTGTTTTAACAAAAATTCAGCGTATCTGTATTTTACTGACTATACAGAACAGTGATTTAAAAAAAAGCGATTTATTGTCCTAACTATAGTCTAACGTTTTTACAGAGCTTAAAGAAGCATCATTTAAAATAACAATTAACTCTTTTTATACGCGTATTTGAGGAAGCTAAAGAAGTATGTATCGATCGCGAAGCGTGGCGCTCCGTCCGCTCTGACTACCCCGTTAGGGATACAGCGTGAAGATATGTATGTATACGTGTATATTCATTTTAGTTTACGTTTTTTTTTTTTTTATCTTTTCATACATCTTTAATATGCAAAATTTAGTAATAATTAATTTACGTCCAACAAGTCAGCTTGAAATAAAATTAAGTAATTGAAACAGAGTCCACTTGCATCAATTTTTTTTGAATAATCTATACACGTAATAAAATCGTAGACTGTCTTCATTTGTAATCACATCACGCATATACCACTTATTGAATTAAAAATCTAATTTCTGAAAAAAATTAACCTTCTATCTGAGTAACATATAGTGTCTATTTTATCGAAATCGACCCACTCAATCAAAAGATTAAAAAAAATCGAAACCTCACAGACCACCGTGCAACACGTCACCGGGAGGAAGTGCTTTTTTCGTATATGTATGTACAATGAAAATTTAGTACGTACAATGAAAATATATTTGGAAATAAAACTGAGACGGCGTTATGCTTTGTCTGAATCGAAATAAATAAAAAATTATCTAAATCCATACTAATATTATAAATACGAAAGTCTGCGTTTTCACTGTTAAACCAACGGACCGATAAATAGTTTGACATCAGAGGACGGACATAGGCTATCTTTTTTTTTTAAATCTATCCCTGAGGGGATGAAACTTTGTATGGGAAATGCTAAACCGCTGAACTGATTATGATGATATTTGGTACAGAGATAGTAATTGCCCGAAAGCAAATGTAGGCTATTTTTTCAAAAAAATTATGATTGAACAAATGATATGGTTTTTGTATGTGTGACGTCATCATATACAATATGATATGCCAATATGGCGGATGATCCATAATAGGAAATAACTTTTTTTCAAGACCTCCATCAATATGGGTATCAAATGATAAGAAATACACAGAAGAAGGTTTTTTTATATGTGACGTCATCATAAGTCCAATATGGCTAACTTTTTTGTTCAACACCAACAATATAGGTATCAAATGAAATGGAAGACGCAAAGGATGATTACTGAACATTAGACGTCATCATAAATTCAATATAGCGGATGCTACGCGAAAGGAAGTGACTTTTTGTTTAAGATTTTCTATAGTATCGGTATCCAATGTAATGGACAACACAGGAGAAGGTTTCTGTATATTATGTAATCTGCGCACGTGCGGTATTGCAACACATGCTGGGTGCTCGGCCGACATTAATTTTTTGTATAAAGCGATAATGGGTGAAAATTCTAGGTTCTTCGGGGAACTAATTATGACAAAGACGTCTATTTTCAAATCGACGTCTTTGTCATAATTAGAAAAAATTAATAATGCATGTTAATTTTTTTAAATGATATGACATGGGTATCAGTTTCGAAGTTTCTCGGAGTACTGCTTACAAGTCTATTTTAAAATCTGAGATAGCAGACATTACTATATTCAATAAATTGATATAGGCGTCATTTTTAAGGTTTTTCGGGGTGTAAATTACGAAAATGACGTTGATCTTAAAATCCAAGATGGAGGACATTATTCTTTTAGTAAAATGATATGGGTGTCATTTTTGAAGACGCTCCCGGTGCAGATTACGAAAATAATATTTTTTCTTAAACATAAAATGTACATTAAAATGTGCATAGTATGCTATACGATCCATACTATCTCATAATAATAAGTATTATTCTTGCCAAAGTATGTCTGTCTGTCTGTTACGTTTTCACGGCTAAACCGCCAGTTCGATTTTGATGGCATGGATCTCCGTGCCATCAAAATCGAACTGGAAATCGAAATCGAATCGAACTTCAAACTATCTAGTTTCAAACCGGGAATCGAACATAGGCTGCTTCGTTTATCAAAAATCTTGTCATAACGGGATGGAAACGAGGGTAAAACTGTGTGGGAAATGCTAAACCGGTGAATCGATTACGATGTTTAAGACAGTGATAGACTTTTTTAAAGGAAAACACAAAGGCTACTTTTTATGAAAAATCTACCCATAAAAGGTTGAAAAAGAAATACTAACTCAGAAAAGTCACGGAAAATTTTTCCACGCGGAAGAAGTCGCGGGTACAGCTAGAACATCA
The DNA here is from genome assembly GCA_907165235.1 of Zeuzera pyrina. Taxonomy (NCBI): domain Eukaryota; kingdom Metazoa; phylum Arthropoda; class Insecta; order Lepidoptera; family Cossidae; genus Zeuzera; species Zeuzera pyrina. The sequence continues at coordinate 6,822,985 of OU015646.1, read as the reverse complement.
ATAATACAAAAACAAAGAAGAAGTAGAACCCAAAGTCATTAAACCTTAATCGATTTTTTTATTAGATCTTTACCTATAAAATCGATTTTTAATACCTATGATTTCAGTGTGAATATCGATGTCTTTCATTGTACTTAGAATTCCAAATTTAAATTAAATTTTGAATGAGTATAATTTTATGAGTTCGCGTCACGATATGATATTTATTCTTTCTTTTTATATTTGACCTCTGCTATTGCATTATGCTTATAAGTTATTGCACTAGGGTGGTAAAACAAATTTCTATGTGTTCGATAATATTTTCCTCGTGGATATTAAAATTAAAAAATCTATTAAATTTTATAACAATTTTAAATTTATATATTAAATTTTCAGAAATATTGTTACTAATGCAAAGTTATTGTTTATTACCTTATATTATACAAATTTTAAACTGAAAAATTTGCAAAAAAGCCTTAGATGTTCAATGCAAACCTAGTTATGCAAACTGACTTTCATTTCAAATTTAGGGTTTATTAGCAAATACTAACGACATTTCAGGTAGAAAAATATACGTAGGACTATTTGAAAATAAATGTAATTTGAATTGAAAATGTACAATAGTCTGACTGGACATAATTTTTTACATTATTTCATAATTTTAGGTTTTCACTTCTGTCGGCAGTAATGACTACCTATTTTTTTTAACAAAAACTAATCGGTGTAATTTTTTTTCTACTGTCAAAAGTTGTTAAGATAAAAATTATTACCTATTTCTCATAATTATAAAAAGAAAACATTCCACCATTCCGACTTTTGGGTCTACTACGTCCATCTATTTTCAGTTTGAAATAATAGCTTGCAAATGCGTTAATATTATTTAACAATGTATGAATGAACCGCACGGCGAGTTGTAGTCGCTCGAGCCGTACCCTGTCTCCCGCGCCGCTCGCGTTCCCCTCGAAATAATCGTAATAAGCGTATATTTAATTTACAAAATAGACTATGTTCCGTAGTGTTTTCAGAGGTTGCGATCACAAAGCAGTTGGAATACGACCTATAAATGTGATATAAGCAATAATATTGACTACACTAATTTTGCTGGAAGTAGAATTTTGAAAAAAGTATTTTTTTAGGGTTCCGTAGGTCGCAACCGGTTGCAAATTTAAAACTAAGTATATTAAGTTAAAACAAGTGTCCGATGAGTTCGCAACTAGTACCACAAATTTTGCCTAGGAGATAAAGACGAAAAATAACTTTTTTTAAATTTAGGTATGTTCCGTATGTCGCACCCGGTACAAATTGCTTGAGTAGGTAGGTATTCGTACTCCAAACACGTGGTATTATCGCAACTAGTACCACAATTTTTGTTTTGGAATTATTCAAAAATCCAAGATTTTCTCAATTTTCACCATTTTCCGCACTTCCAAATCGGTTGTGAATTTAAGGTTATCATACACAGACATAACTCTATCGATGTGCCAAAAATCATTAGTACCACAATTAATGTAAATTGATAATCTAATTCTACTGCACTATATAGCTAATCCTAACAGAAATGGTAGCAAATTAGTAAATCTTTGCTTTGAACACAACCGTACAGTAATAAATAGTGTATACAAGAGAAGCAAGAAGTAATTATGGACTTGGGCATCTTCAGATGGAAGATATAAAAATTAAATAGTTTATATTCTATGCAATAAACGAAAATTTTTTGAAGACTGTGGAGTAATTAGTAACCTTAACTTCCATACAAACCATAGTATGGTGAGAACAAAACTCAAAATGAAACCAACAAAAAAATTTTTATTAAAAAAAATTAAACCGCCTTCAAAAAAACACTGAAAAGTATGAAATAACTATCCTTTACTAATTAAAACTCAAGTACAATTAAAATAACTTTATAAATACGATACACATATCTATATAATTAAATTTGACAGTTACTGAAGTCGGTGCCAAGCCCACCAAACTAATAGACTTTATGTTGTTGCACATTGATTTGGCACCGACTTCAATATGGCTGCTTCCAGAATCAAATGATCCAGAATGTATCAAAAAATAAAAATACAAAATCAAAAAGGAATAAAACAAAATATTTACAGAGAAAACGCTAAAACTGCAGGAAGAAAGAGGAAGACTCATTAGTACTAAAAATAAAACTAAAGAAACTAGAAAAAAATAAGAAATATTTCAAAACAACTTCGCACAATGATGAGAAATCGACAGGTATATAGACTTAAAACATTTGAAGAATTTATTATCAAGTCAGGAGGAGCTAAAAAGGCCATAAAATGTCTGACCACAAAGAAAGACTGGATACCATGTATTAAAAATAAAAGAGGTATAGTCAAAACAAAAAGGCCAGATATTATTAGAACAGCAACAGAGTTCTTCCAAGATCTATACTCAACGTCACTACCAACTGACGAGGTTACTCTCGAAGTCTCGACAACCTTACTGATGTCCCACCAATATTGGAAAGAGAAGTTGAACAGGCTATAAAAACACAAAAAAGAGACAAAGTTCCTGGATCTGACAGCATAACAAACGAACTATTGTTAGCCACACAGCATGTTATATACCAGCTCTAACTTCAATATTCAATGATGTAATGAGAACTGAAATTATACCACAACAATGGACCACCTCCACCATAACTCTGAGTCACAAAAAAGGGGACAGAAATGATGTTGGAAACTATCGGCCAATAAGTTTAACTTCAAATATATATAAAATTTTTGCTAAAATCATCTTAAGCCGCATAACTAGTGCTTGACGAGAATCAACCACGGGAACAGGCAGGATTCCGCAGTAAATACTCAGTTGTTGACCATGTTCATGTGGTGAAGCAAATATTTGAAAAATATAAAGAATATGGTTTACCAGTTTATTGCTGCTTTGTTGATTACTGCAAGGCTTTTGATTCTTTGGACCATAGTAAAATTTGGAATGCTTTAAAGAAACAAGGGGTGGAAGAAAAATAAATTAGGATAATAAAGAACATCTACACTAGTGGTACAGCAAAAGTTAAGTTAGAACGAGAAGGAGAAATTATCAAACTGTAAAAGGGCGTAAGACAAGGAGACCCACTCTCACCGAAACTATTTACTGCAGTACTTGAGGAAGTTTTCAGACAATTTGAATGGACAAACTGTGGATTAAAAGTCAATGGCGAGTATCTAACAAATTTAAGATTTGCTGATGATATATTTTGTTCGCAACATCCCCTCAGGAGCTTCAAAAAATGCTGACAGACTTGGATGCACATAGTAAAAAAGTGGGCTTAAATATGAACACATCAAAAAGTAAGGCGATGACTAACAGAGAAAAAGAACCAATCACAGTAAACAGCATTCCTATTGATCATGTGGATGAGTATACATATTTGGACCAAATAATCAAGTTAAACAATATGTCACACAAAGAAATTGAAACCCGTATAGGACATGCATGGAAGAAATACTGGACAAGACAGCTCTCAGTGAAGGGAAAGCTATTCAACAACTGCATACTCCCAATTCTAACATATGGATGCCAGACTTGGGCGCTCACAAAGTCTCAACAATCGAAACTTCAAACTTATCAGCGAAGCATGGAACGGAGCATGATGGGGAAGAGAAAAATAGATAAAATCAACCATGTATTAATTAGGAAAGCTACAAAGACCCAAGATGTAGTGTTAAAATTAAGAAATCTTAAATGGAAATGGGCTGGCCTTGTAATTAGAGGAGAAGAGAAATGGAACAAGTTGGTATCATTGTGGTACCCAAGAGAGGGAAAAAGACAGAAAGGAAAACCATTTAGAAGATGGGAAGATGATATGTCCAAAGCAGCTGGAAAAACATGAACAAGAATGGCACGGGAGAGAGTAGATTGGAAAGTGTTGGGGGAGGCTTTTGCCAGAGGACACACAGAATAATAACTAATAATATAATAGTGAATGAAATTATAACATACTGTATAATCTGAAAGAAGGCTAATAAATAAATCAATAAATGTGTGCATTGTTTATATAATTTGCGTTGATATTTACTTTTTAATTTGACTTAGGCTGTGTTTACTTAAATTACCATAGACTTGGGCTGTGTTCTGTGGAGGCGGCGAAGAAGGTGGCGGGTGCCCGACTGTCAGTCGGATGGGTCTCGGCCGGGGTGCAACTCCTTGAGCCGAGGCCCTTAAGGTGTTATAAGTGCCTTAAGATTGGCCACGTGCGGGTCTCCTGCACGTCAGAGGTGGACCGCAGCGGACAGTGCTACCGCTGCGGTCAAGAGGGTCATAAGGCCGGCGGGTGCAATGCGGCGCCCCACTGCACGCTGTGCGCCGACAGCGGTCAGCCGGCCGGTCACCTAACGTGGGGGAAGTCCTGTGCAGGGGCAAAGCCCAAAAAGGGCGAAAGGGTGGCTTTTGCCGCCGCCCGTGTGGCTCCTGCCGGGCCGAGTTTGGAGCGGATGGCCACGGAATAGTTGCCTCCCCAGGTGACCAACGCCTCTGGCGTGCACTACCTCCGCCGCCGACCGTAGCGGCGGAGAGCCCACCTGAGGCTTGGGGTGGCATTCAGGGGGAGTGCCACCCCCTCAGATAGCCTCGAGATGGCGCGCGCGGTGTGTCCGCGCGCCTCTCACGCACTTAGGGTGGGAGTTCTGCCCTCCCACCCAAAACGAGACGAGGCTGGCGGTTCAGCGCCGGCCGTTGCCCGCCGGGGTCGCGGAGGAATGCTAACGCACTCCCGTTGCCCCGGTACCAAGGCTCTTGAGGAACACCGTCAGGTTTTAGTGGGTACCCCGGCATTGCACCTTACAGCCGTGGAGTCCCACATACCCCCCTGCCATCCCCCATGGCAGGACGGGATACATAAAGCATTTCCTGACGCAAAAAAAAAAAAAAGAAAGACGGGCTGTGTTATCCAAGATAATGGAAAGGAAATGAAATAAAAATCCCATTTATATTTATACTTTTTATTAGTTATAGATTTTTTTATAACAAATATTATTTATGCAGGAAGTAGGAACTTTAACTAGGAATCTATGCTTAAACATAGTTTGAATCACAGCATGGAGATCAATGATTATTTTAGTGTTCATAATATAAGAATCATCTTATTTATTCTTACCTTATTATAAACACAGTACAAGTAAGCTATAGGGCCATCAGCTTGGTCAGCTTAGCGAGTAAAGTCTATACTAAAGTATTGACTGAACGTATGAAAGGTGTTTCAGAAAGATATTTGTGGGAGGCGCAAGGTGGATTCAGGAACGGTAGGGGTTGTATGGATCAGATTTTCTCGCTTCGCGTTATCGTGGGAAGGTTTCTGGCTTTAGGTCAGAAAGTTTTCTGCGCTTTCGTGGATCTAGAGAAAGCATTCGATAGAGTAGTGCGGAAGAAATTGTGGAGTCTTCTGCCTGAATATGGCGTGGAGGGCTCCTTACTGCAGGCTGTGAGGTCATTATATCGAGACCACAGAGCCTGTGTAAGGATAGACGGTGACATGTCGCCCTGGTTTGAAGTCTGTTCTGGTGTCAGACAGGGCTGCGTGATGTCTGCCTGGCTATTCGTGCTGTATTTGGACAGTTGCCTCCAGAGATTGAAAGGTAATATGAGTGGTATGGGATGTGGTGACACAGTAGTAAACTGCCTATTGTACGCTGACGATGCTGTGCTAATAGCACCATCAGAAGCAGAGTTGCAGGCACTAGTCACGTGCATGAAAGAAGATTGTGAAGTAAAAGGATTGAAAATGAATGTGAACAAAACTAAGGTTCTGGTGTTTGAAAGAGAAGCGGAACAAACGAAATGTGTGATTAGTGTAAATGGAAAATGTCTAGAACAGGTGAATGAAATTGTGTACCTGGGGAGTGCGTTTTCGAGGGATGGAAGATGTGAGTTGGATGTGGAGAGACGGGTAGCAGCCGGCAATAAAGTGAACGGTACTCTGTCCGCATTAGTGGGTAGTGTGAATATATCTAACACTGCTAAAATGGCCATCCACAATGCGGTGTTGGTGCCAACTTTGTTGTACGGCAGTGAGGCCTGGATATGCCCGAAATCGAGTGAAAGTATGATAAATGCTGTGGAGATGCGGTCTCTCAGAAATATGTGCGGTGTCACGCTTGCGGACAGGATAAGCAATGATGAGATACGCAGTATGACAGGGTTGCACAACAGTGTTATTGTAAAAATGAAGAAAGGAATGCTTAGATGGTTCGGGCACATGGAAAGAATGAGTGATGAAAGACTGACGAAGAAAATATACAGAGCAAAAGTGAGTGGTAAAAGAAGCCAAGGAAGACCAAGGCTGTCTTATGAAGATCAAATAGCCAGAGTGTTAGCAGACGGAAATGTCAAAAGCACTCGCATACCTAGGCGAAAATGTGTGAGGAGAATGATGAGATTTGAGGAAGCGAAAGAGGTGTGTAAGGACCGCGACTCCTGGCGCTCCGTCCTCTCTGACTACCCCGTTGGGGATACAGCGTGAAGTTATGTTATGTTATGTTATGTTTACAAGTAAGCATACAATATTCTATCTTCATACAAACGACGCGCCTCGAAATCTCGGCATTTCTCGGCATACAAAAGTCGCTAGTGCGCCGCGGTTGTCGTCGGACGGTGTGAGACGCTCCCGCGCATTTACTGACAACAAGTTTACGAGCATTTACTACAATCAAGTTTACGAGCATAATGTTCAGTGAATGGATGTTTGAATACGTCTATATCGAAACCGGAAATATTTCTCTGTTGTTAATTTGTAGGAAATATATTATCATAACGATCTAGTTAATTTTTTTCTGATTTTTAATTATACTGCACACAAAATGCATTTTTTTGTCCATTTCCACCATACTAACTCACAAACTTTTGAAACTAGAAATAACATACTAGTAGAATTATATAAATAAAGACTTATTAAATTTGCAATAATATAAAATGAAAAGATAATATGATAATTTAATGTAGTACGTATTATCAAATATGTAACCCAAGAAAAACATTCAGTCCAAGTCGGTAGCCCTATTGCGTGTTTACGTACCGAGCGACCGTAGGTAATTATCTCTAGGACACTGCCGAGATAGAATACTGTTTGCTTACTTGTACTGTGTTATAAATGAAGCATTGACAACTTTGCAACAGAATGAAATAAAATTTAACACCGAAAAAAATATCCTTACAAAATTTAATCAGTGGTATGGTAATTCGTCATAAAAGGAATGGCAGCTGGATGGTAAAACCTTTTTAAATTTTGCAAGTCTTGGTATTTAGTACTCAGTTTTTGGGTAAACCTTTTACTGACTTGAGCTACTTTTTGAATACTAGCCTCTTATTGGTTTAAATGTTCAAAATGTGACATGTTTTTTGACGCGGCATGAGAAGTTTTATCCAATGACATTTAAAAGTAAAAACCACCAATTTTCGACTTAAGCTGTGTTGTTTTCTAAGCGACGATATGTATGTGCATTATATTTCTTAAACGTGTCACTTTCTTAACAAATAAAAGTTATTGATATTTTAAAAATCTTGTACTTTTTCACTTCAAAGAACCTACCTAATTTTTTTACATATAAATGTATAAAAAATATGGCTCGTTTTACGTCATTTCGTTTTACGTCTTTAATTACTGGTACCTAACATTACGTAAAAACGAGGACTGCCTGTATTTTGTGTATGTACTAGCTGATAGCTGTGTCTCGCTGTTTCACCCTCGTTAAATTTGATATTTTTCTAGTATAAAAAGGCAACCTTTTTTTTTTTTTTTTTTTTTTTTTTTTTTGCGTCAGGAAATGCTTTATGCATCCCGTCCTGCCGTAGGGGGGTGGCAGGGGGGTATGTGGGACTCCTCGACATTAGGGTGCTAGGCCGAGTCTACCCACTAAAACCTGACGGTGTTCCTCGAGAGCCTTGATGCCGGGGCAACGGGAGCGCGTTGGCATTCTGCCGCGACCCCGGCGGCTATGCCCAGCCTGAGCCGGGCCCTCCTCCGTTTGCGGGCAGTTTGACCTGCCCGCTCTCCTGGGAGGCGCGCGGGAACAACCGCGCGCACCATCCCGAGGCCATTGATGAGGCGCCTTCCCCCGAAGGACACCCCAGGCCTCCGAAGTGGCGGCTTCCGCACCCCGCCTACACCACGGCAGGGGCGTCAGCACGCCCACCTGATTTTTACGTGTTTACTCACGGGTTTTTACAAGTTTTCCTTCTTCCCACCTTTGATTTTAACGTGTTGTCTCACGGGTTTCATTTCGAGTTTTCCTTCTCTCCACCTCTGGTTTTAACGTGTTTTCTCACGGGTTTCATTTCGAGTTTTCCTTCTCTCCACCTCAGATTTTTACGTGTATCCTCACGGGTTTTTAAAAGTTTTCCTTCTTTCCACCTCCGGGGTCACAATACCCTTCCTGGAAGAGGGGCAAGTGACCCCGACGCCTGACCCCCGCCCTCACGCAGAGGACGGGGAACACAACTTGTCCCCATAAATGGGGACATCCCCCCCCCGGTCCGGGCCAGGCCCTTTCGGCACTGCAGCCTCATCGGCCCCGACCCGGTACTGAGGGCGCCGCCGAAGCACCACCCTCAGGAGTGTTTATCGACTCTCCAGTCTAGATCCGCAGTGTTCAGTAGAAACAGGGTCACCTCGAGAAGGATGTGGACATGAAGTCCACGCACTGCGGTCTTGGGGTGGCAGGCTAAGGCTCCACTTAATGGGAGCTGTAAGCGCCTGTTGGTCCACCCCCTGTGGCGGGTCACCCCCACCACTCGGCCCCATAAAAAAAAAAAAAAAAAAAAAAAAAAAAAAAAAAAAAAAGGCAACCTAGATCAACGATTCCTAGTGGGTTTTACGGAACTAAAGCGTTCCATTGAACAACACTAGGGCGCCACAAGTGTTGCATAGTTAAATCTTTAGAATATTTTGGCTATCATCGTTTGTGGTGCAAGATTATTTTTTGTACAGAACTTGATCTAAGCATACTGTAATGTTAAAAAATTAAAAAAAAAATGTATATGTTTGTATAATTATTATTTATTTAAATTGTAAAAAAATTCTCCTCCACACAATATCTCTCAAGTTGTGAGAAATGACTTCGATTTTTATTATAAAATGAAGCTTTACGCTTAAAAGCTTTAAACAAAGATTGTTTAATCTTTTCAAAAACAGGCAAGTATTAAGAGAATGAGCATAACCATGCCTTTGACCTACGTTAATCTCATCTAAATTATCATGAGAATTACTAAAACGATGAAGAGAAGCATCTATAATAATTTCTCGACCAAACATCAAGAAGTTGGGTGTAAATTCAGTAGTGACATCTATACTACTATTTAAACCACATTGGACATGAGGCAAATAAGTCGACCATGTTCTTTGATCATCATGAACATAACATGAAATACAAGTTTCAACAGTTTTATTATAATGTCCCACAGGATTATTCTGAGGAGTACAAAGCGTGTTATAGAATATTTTATTAATATTAAAACTTTTAAGACATTCCGCAAAATGCTTTGAAGTAAATTGTGTTTCATTATCACAAATTATAATCTTAGTACAACCAAACTTTAGAAATATCTCTCTCTCTGGGAATTTGCAAATAGATTTGGTAGTAGCATTCGACAAAGGACAGCCAACAATACTTGGTGAAAACATCTACTATAGATAATATAAAACGGTGACCAGAATATGTTTTAGGAAAAATACCAATAATATCAATTGACAACATAATCATGGGACGATCTACTGACATTCCGAAGGCTCCCGACACGACATGCCTAAACATATCGGGGGCTTTGTTTGTCACTACGATGATTATTATTATTATTGAAATTTCAATTTTATTGTCATTTTATTAAGTTATGGATCTATTCGTCGCATAGAAAGCCCTTACTGTGCCGTGGCGCCAGTGCGTATAGATTGTAGGACACATACCACACTACACTACATACATATATACTTACACTTTATTTATATTTTATGTAACTATTTATATTATAAGAATATTCATTATTATACATACACATAAACTCACGCAAATATAAATTTTTTTTATTAAAATAATTAAATATAATTTACGAACATGCAAACATTTTATATATGTATTTTATTTTACACCTACCGACACTTTTCAACATTTTACACGACACTGTGCACGCCCGTGCGAACAAAAATATAACGGTCGCGCCGACACAGTGTACGACACAAAAAAGACATTCCGCGTTCGTTCTCAACGATTACATGTTAAAATTGTGCTGATATATTCGCCTTGTTTGTAATCATTGATATCTGTTGTTATTTCATAATTATTGTCCTATCTGCATATCGTTGTATATTATAATAACTGTGACTGTAAATCGTGTGTTTCGAAAATATATTGTTACCTTTGTGAAGTGTTCGTGTCGGTTATTTGTGATCGTCAACTAAGTGTCCTTTTCTTTTTATGTGTGTGGTGTAATTAGATAACCGTATCTACACCCCCACAAGATCATATTTCTCCCTCAATACTTTTAGGCAAACCTAGGTGACAGCATTTGATATTTATGAGGACATTTTAGGTGTTATTTGTGTTTACTATTACTTCAGTAACTGACAAATTTAATTATGTAGATATGTGTGTCATATTTATGAAGTTATTTTTATTGTACTTGAGTTTTGATTAGTAAAGGATAGTTATTTAATACTTTTCAGTGACGAAATCAGTGTCATATTGCCGGAGTAATCGCGTAACAAACATACAAAAAAACATACAGTCGAATTGAAAACCTCCTCCTTTTTTTTGAAGTCGGTTAAAAATGGATAACGCTCGTACACTTGAGTACCTATCCCTCTCGTGCCATCAGAGTACCATGAAGGTGCAGACTATACCCGCTATTGTCCTCTTCGGGACCCATGGAGTGAGTGACTGCGACCCCCACTCCAATTACCCGTGATCCCGTAAATCTACCTTTAGGCAAGTCTTATTCTCTAATTCGAATTTCAAGGCTGAGTGTCTAGGCTGTACGTTGCCACTGTCCCAGCGTCGCTGTCCTTGAGCGGCTTCTATTCTTAAAAATGTATTAATTCACTAAACTTATGTCTTGTTCGAAACTGCTGCAGAAGCTACAAGATATAACTATATAGCTATAACTTGCCGATATTTAAAAATTTTTTTTAATGTTTATTGGTGTTTTAGGACCTTCCCGATAAAAGAAGATAAAGAAGATAACTATCTCAAGATCCAACCAAGAAAGATACGATGTCCAGAATGCAATAGATACTCAGCAGAGAACGAAGAGAAGATGCAGAGGCACATCAGAAGGAAACACAGGGGTGAAAACCCATATCAGTGCTACATGTGCGATTATTCCACTTACAACAGCACGTTGTTTGAGGAACATGTACGAATACATCAAGGTATCAAACCCTTCAAGTGCACATATTGCGAATATCGGAGTGTCTCGAAGAAGAACACGAAGAAACATGAACTTATTCACAGACCAGACAACCCGCTGAAATGTCCCGATTGTGACTTTATTGCACACCATAAAAGATCGTTAACAACACACAGACAGAAGCACATTACAGACATGGCGAGTGCTAACAATAAATTCAAATGTGGATGTTGCAGTTTTGTCACATATAACAAAGTGCTATTAGCAAAACACAAACGGCAGGTACATAATCGACAAAAGTTGGGCTCGAGGAAGCCGAAGAATGATTTGTCATTCATATGTGATATTTGCCACTGGACTTCGAACCATAAGCCTAGGATATTGCTGCATTTGATTCATCACCCAAACCAAATTGTTGATGAGTTGATAGTAGATACCAGTGTTTTAAAAAAATTTGGGATTATGAGTTAATGTTACACTCACGTTAAGCAATTAGGATTTCAGGAGACCATAAGAAGAATAGCTGTATCGTAAAAACAAAGAAAGGAATGCTTAAATGGTTCGAGCACATGGAAAAAAGTGATAAAGGGCAACAGTGAGTGGAAGTCAAGGAAGACCAAGGCTAACTTATGCAGATCAAATAGCTAGTGTTAGCTGATGGAATGTCATAAGCGTACTTAGCGTCTACTCAAGCTAGTGTGTGAGGACGACAACGAGATTTGAAGGGATGAAAGACTACACCATTAGGAAGATAAGTTGTTTTTTTTAAGGATTTTACAGTACTAAAACACTTCTTTTTTTTTTGAAGACAAGAAAAACGAACTCATTTGACCTTTTCATTATTGTCTCACTCAAATCAAATCTAGAAATTTACAAATTATCGCCCAGAATAATAACAGCATCGAAGCCGGCCTAAAATAGTAACAAAATAAATTAATTATATTTTTGCTTAAGGCAACAAGGCCTTACAATAGGGTATTAGAAAGGGTAGAAGAAATAGCCCATCAAAGGGATTCATAATAGTTGTATATCTCTTCTTTTAAATGTCGCTGTTGTAATTGCGAAAGCTGGCAATAATATCACGTAATCAATGATGTTATATTGTAATAAAGAAGAAACGAATATTTATATGGTTCAATACGGCTACATAGAAAGAATTAGTGATGAAAGATTGACGAAGAAAATCTACAGAGCGAATGTGAGTAATTGAAGCTAAGTAGAAAGACCAAAGCTGAACTCATGAAGATCAAATAATCAGTGACTTAGTTGACGAAAAAATAAAAAGCACTTACATACCTCGGCGAAAGTGGGAAGTTTAATGAGATTTGCTAAAAAAGTATGTAAGGATCATTATGGTTGGCACGCTGGCGGATTTAGGAGGGGTGGGCTAAGGGGGTTGAGCCCCCTCAAAGCGTCGGAAGTCCCTCAATGAACAATTTTAGGGTCCAGGAACGCTCTACTCATTGGGTTCAAGCCCCTCCCAAACCAAAAACCTGGATCCACCACTGGTTGGCACATCATCCTCTCTCACTACCCATGTTTGTATTTACCTATAAACCCCTTTAAATATAAAATACTATATGTAAAACTATGTACATATGCGTTTAATTGAGAAACAAAACAACCATTATTTTTAAAAGAATATATTGCTACAATTAAAAATTTCAGATTAAACCTGTTTATTTTTTGCATGCGATTTTAGATATGGCTAAAGTCTAATTTGATTACTTTTCCCCTTTTGAAACTAAATCATAGAACAGGTATAGTCTATGTTCATTCTTGGTAGGCAAAACTTTTTCTATATAGCCAATGTATTCGGTATTATTCAGATTCCAAAACAAGCCCAAAATTTAAGTTTTATTTCACTTGAAGTTCCATGGTTAGGTTTTGTCAGTAGAAGAGTTCCAAGGTGGTTTGGAAACTGGTTTATCCATAACCAGGCATGCGTTCGTTAGGCTCCATTATGTGCGTGTAATGGTGATCTCCTGCCAGCCAGCCATAGTGACCCATCGCTGATGTGACTTCAGCAAAACGAACGAAAGTCAAATACCTAGACATATTAAAAAAGTAAATTCAAAATAACTAAGAAGGTCATAATAATATGTTTTGGTTTATAGTTTTATTTCTCACTAGCGAGCCGCTTCAGTTTTATACGGATAGATTTTTTTTTTAAATATAATACAGCCCATGTTACAATACAATAATGTAGCTCTCTATGGATGAAATTATTTTGAAATCGTTTGACGAGTTTTTGAGTTTATCCATTACATACAAACTAACAAAGTTTATTTCTTTATAAAATTATAGTACAGATAAATAACCAAAAAGCTAAGATAACATTTATTTATTTAATTGCTTCTACTATTTTCGTAAAAATTACTTTTTTATTGCGAGCAACAACTACCATATGTTTAATTAATTGGCTAAGAGATTTTATTTTGATCTTCATAACGTAAATTGTCCTTGTCCTTGTCGAAGAAAATGCTAAGGTTAAACTTTTCGTTAATCTATACGTGAAGATAAAACTTTGTAAGTATGTACCTCTTTTTAAGAAAATTGTGCGGACGGAGAAGTGTCAGGACAAGGAAAATTTTATGTAATATATGTTACAAATAAATACATTAAATTAAATTGAATAAAACGTTCCTTGTTTACGTCATACCCCCAATGTTAAAAAGACTCAATGTCTAACTGATTGTAGTTTGTGATCATAATAATAATAATGCGCCAGACAATACACACCAATCATCCGATCTCAAACTAGGATATTCCCTGTGCTATGAGAACCAGACGACGACTACTGGGGGCGTCTCCCAGTACACCTAGACCCGAGACAATCTAGAAAAGTTCGTTTTCCTAAATTGACCCGACCGCGAATTGAACCTGGAACCTACCGCGCTTGGATGCAACATCTAAACCACTGCCCCATCGAGGTCGTAAAATCATATATGTAATGCAACCTCCTTGAACCAAACAGTCGCACAGAATACATTGTCACCAAAGAGTTTTCGACCACAGGGCGACCTCTAGTTTGTATTATTGCCTAAGAGATTGATTGATGATCAATTTAACTTTCAATTAACCATAATTATAACTGTAACAGTTGTAGGTTTATACAATGCTTTAAATACGTAACATATGTAGGTACGTGTTTGTATTTTATATATTACTAGCGACCAGCCCCGGCTTTGCACGGGTAGATTTTTTTTTTTTAATATAAAATTAGCACCCCATATTACTCGCTGATAATGTAGCTTTCTACAGGTGAAAGAATTTCTAAAAACCGTCGAGTACTTAGTTTTTGAGTTTATCCATTACATACAATCATAGTTTATCTAATATTATTATAGATTTAGTGTTTTAATTATTATTTTATTATGTATTGTGAAGACCTGTTGACTTATTTATTGTACAATTCCATTTTTGTTTTTAGCTGTTCGGTCTTCCTCAATCTTTTAAATATAGGAAACAAATCTGCTATTACAAGTGTTTCTTACAATAAATACACTATATGAGAGTTCATTTATTTTAGACATAGACATAGATTTTATTCAGCATCACCACGCATAATACAAAAAAAAACAAAACATTTTAAACACATACAGCAAACGATATGTACTGTGGGTTATATGATGCTAAAATGGACTCCGATTCATAACGTGCTACAGCGCTGATTTTCATAAACAAATAAATAAAATCTTTTATTTTAGACCAGAAAAGTCCATCTTTGTTAGTAATACTTTACGTTAGTAAAGTAATTAATCTGTGGTAATACAACACTTACAAACTGATGTTAGTAATTAAGTATTCTATTTAAATTATAATTTTTTAATTTATATAATCCATACTATCCATACTATAGTCCGTGAGATTTAATAGTAATAGGTCGGATTTGACGTTTCTTAATTTTCATGCCGCTATAATTTTGTATCAACGTTCCTGATATCTAATACAAATTTAATTACGTAAATGCTGAATAAATAAACGTTATTTATTTTTTCCACTACTGATCATTACACAAAACTACTAACTTTGATTTCTTTTAGTTAAAAACAGATATTTCGTTATATATCTTCAAAATAATTTTCTAAATGGACGTTGCAATGTTATATCACGAGGCATATTGCTCTAGTACTGCTACCATTTGCAATCGTTTTGTTACCAAACGAAATCGATAATCGATTGAAATGTCGTAATAATCGAATAATTTAAAATTAAGATATTTTACTGACAAAAGCATGTAATCAAATTTGAAAGGATGACTGGGCTAAGGTGGCGAAGAAAACAAAAAAAAAATAAAGGAAGACTTTGAAAGAGACGTCAGAATAGACAATTTAATTGAAAATGAATTAATCATAATAGTAGGGGACGAAGATAGCTCTACGGACATGGATCCAAGCTCAGAAAATGATTAAATATTTATTTTTCACCAATATTACAGTCTGCCTTTATTTTGGGGAAGTTTTTTATACATTAGTCCCAAAAAATAAATATATCGAATTAAGTTTATTCATATATTTAAGTATATGTTTTACTGTAACAAATACCATATCTTAACAAACGTACTATGTAGCTAACAAACTAATAATCATAAGTGAAATATTATGATGTTATTATGTTATTAAACAATGGTATCGATTTTCGTTAGAATCGAAAAATAATCGAGAAATATTTGTTTGGTCCCATAACTAGTCGCAGCCATGTGACAGATGTCAAATCCGACCTATTAAATCTCACGGACTATAATATTATAAATGCGAAAGTCTCTCTGTCTGTCTGTCTGTCTGTTCCGTTTTCACGGCTAAACCGCCGGACAGATTTTGATAAAATTTGGCATGGAGATAGTTTGACACCAGGGGGTGAACATAGGCTACTTATTTTTCGAAAATCTACCCCTAAATGGGGTGAAAAGGGGGATGAAACTTTGTATGGGAAATTTTTAACCGCTGAACCGATTAAGATGTAATTTGGTACAGAATACACCTTTTTTATTAAAAAAAAATAGTTTTCTTTTTTTATCAAAAATCTACCCCTAAAGGGGTGAAAAGGGGGATGAAACTTTATAGGGGAAATGCTAAACCGCTGAACCGATTAAGACGAAATTTAGTACATAGATAAAACCTTTTCTGTTAAAAAACAGACTTCTTTTTCTAAAAATCTACCCTTAAAGGAGTGAAAAGGGGGATGAAACTTTATAGGGGATACTAATGTTATAAATGCGAGTCTCTGTTTGTCTGCCTGTCTGTCTGCTTGGTTTTTACGGCTAAACCGCCGGACCGATTCCGATAAAATTAGACATGGAGATAGTTTGACACCAGGGAATGAACATAGGCTACTTTTTAAAAAATCTACCCCTAAAGGGGTGAAAAGGGAGATGAATCTTTGTATGGGAAATTTTTAACCGCTGAACCGATTAAGATGTAATTTGGTAAAGAGATACAACTTTTCTATTAAAAAAAAATAGTTTTCTTGTTTATCAAAAATCTACCCCTAAAAAAGGGGTGAAAAGGGGGATGAAACTTTATAGGGGAAATGCTAAACCGCTGAACCGATTAAAACGAAATTTAGTACATAGATAAAACCTTTTCTGTTAAAAAACATAAGACTTCTTTTTTTTCCAAAAATCTACCCTTAAAGGAATGAAAAGGGGGATGAAACAATAGGGGATACTAATATTATAAATGCGAGTCTGTTTGTTTGCCTGTCTGTCTGCTTCGTTTTTACGGCTAAACCGCCGGACCGATTTCAATAAAATTAGACATGGAGACAGTTTGACACCAGGGAATGAACATAGGCTACTTTATTTTTCAAAAATCTACCCCTAAAGGGGTGAAAAGGGGGATAAAACTTTGTATGGGAAATTTTTAACCGCTGAGCCGATTAAGATGTAATTTGGTACAGAGATACACCTTTTCCATTAAAAAAACATTGTTTTCTTTTTTATTAAAAATCTACCCCTAAAGGGGTGAAAAAGGAGATGAAACTTTATAGGGAACTTTATAATGCTAAACCCTAACAATATGGGTATCAAATGAAATAGAATACGCAGGGGAAGGTAGATACATATGTGACGTCACAAATCCAATATGGCGAATGTTATGATATTCATTTTCAAATCCAAGATGGCGATTATTACTTTTTTTGGATAAATCGATACGGGTATCGAATTCTAGGTTTCTCGGGGTGCTGATTACGAAAATTATGTTTATTTTCAAATCCAAGATGGCGATTATTATTTTTTTGGATAAATCGACATAGGTATCATATTCGAAGTTTCTCGGGGTGCTAATTACTAAAATGATGTTCATTTTCAAATCCAAGATGGCGAATACTACTTTTTTTTTCGATAAATCGATAAAGGTATCAAATTCTAGGTTTTTCGGGTGCAGATTACGAAAATGACTTTCATTTTCAAATCCAAGATGGCGAACATTACTTTTTTGGATAAATCGATATAGATGTCAAATTCTAAGTATGTCGGGGTGCCGATTACGAAAATGACGTTCATTTCGTAATCCAGGTAGCGAATATTATTATTTTTTAAAAATCTACATGGGTGTCATGTTCTAGGTTTCTCGGGGTACTGATTACGAAAATGACGTTCATTTTCAAATCCAAGATGGCGAATATTACTTTTTTTGGATTAATCGATATGGGTGTCATATCCTAGGTTTCTCGGGGTGCTAATTACGAAAATGACTTTCATTTTCAAATCCAAGATGGCGAAAATGACTTTTTTGGATAAATCGATATAGGTGTCACATTATAAGTTTCTCGGGGTGCTGATTACGAAAATTATGTTTATTTTCGAATCCAAGATGGCGATTATTATTTATTTTTTTTAAATCGACATAGGTATCATATTCTAGGTTTCTCGGGGTGCTAATTACGAAAATGATGTTCATTTTCAAATCCAAGATGGCGAATATTACTTTTTTTGGATAAGTCGATATGGGTATCAAATTCTAGGTTTTTCGGGGTGCTGATTACGAAAATGACTTATTTTGAAATCCAAAATGGCGAATATTACTTTTTTGGATAAATCGATATGGCTGTCAAATTCTAAGTACCTCGCGGTGCTGATTACGAAAATGACGTTCATTTTGTAATCTAAGATGGCGAATATTATTTTTTTTTGATAGATCTACATGGGTGTTATGTGCTAGATTTCTCGGAGTATTGTTCAATACCAACAATATGGGTGTCAAATGAAGTGGAATACGCAGAGGAAGGTTTTTGTATATGTGATGCTATCATAAATCCAATATGGCGGATGTTCCATAATAGGAAATAACTTTTTCGTTCAACACCAAGAATATGGGTATCAAATGAAATGCAATACGCAGGGGAAAGCTCCCGGACATGTGACGTCATCATAAGTCCAATATGGCGGATGTTCCATAATGGGAAATAACTTTTTCGTTTAACACCAACAGTATGGGTATCAAATGAAATGGAATACGCAGGGGAAGGTTTTTATGTATGTGACGTCATCATAAATCTAATATGGCTTTTTTTTAACACCAACGATATGAGTACCTCGGGTAACCTCAGTAACCTAAAGAGGTCAAGGAACATTTTTCCACGCGGACGAAGTCGCGGGTACAGCTAGTCTATCTATATAAATAACAATGAATCGCGTATGTACGCGCATAACTTCCAAACGACTGCACCAAATTAGATAATTCTTTTTTTTATATTCGTTATTGTCAGGACAAGGTTTGTATAAAAAAAAATAAAAAAAAAATTTAAAAATTTAAAAAAAAAGAAAAATTTTAAAATCATATAATATGAGAAGTGAGTGAGTGAATGAGACAGAAGACTGAGAGATCTTCAATATATTGACAGAACATTTAAAAAAATATTAAAAAAAAAAAAATTTTAAATCTCATATTAAGAAAAGTGAGTGAGTGAATGAGACAGAAGACTGTGAGAGAATATATTGACAAAACATTGACAGATTAGTGGAATAAGAAGGGGAAGGTTTGTATATATGTGCCGTCATTATAAATCGAGTATGGCGGATGTTCCACAATAGGAAATTACTTTTTTGTTTAACACCAACAACATGGGTATTAAATGAAATGTATTACGCGGGGGAAGGTTTGTGTATATGTGACGTCATCGTACATCCAATATAGCGGATGTTCCACAATACGTACAGTTGTACTCATTCCAAGAATACCACTAATGCCACCTGACTTTCCTTTTGAATTTAAACGTCTCCAGTTTCCAGTGCGCCTTGCATTCGCAATGACAATTAATAAATCCCAAGGCCAATCGTTAGAAGTGTGTGGAATAAATCTTGAATTGCCGTGTTTTTCGCATGGGCAGTTGCACGTTGCGTGCTCAAGAGTCGGGAAACCATCGGCACTATTTGTTTTCTCTCCAGAAGAAAAAACGAAAAATATTGTACATTACAAAGCATTACAATAGATATGTTGTAAATATTTAAATACTATACTTTATTGTTTGACGCAATATAACCGATATGAATTTACCGGAAGTGTTACATTTCTTTAGTCCACGACTGTACACCACCTATGTGATGCTGAGGCGGGTATAGACAGTAGGTAGTCTGAAATTCAGAAATTTTGAAAATATTTACGGAAAGAAGGCGGTACGAAGTTCGCCGGGTCAGCTAGTGTTTAAAATAAGAATAAAGTGTTTGACAAAAAAATGATTTTATTGTAAAAGCATGGGGTGCATGATATTAATTGTTAAAAATATTTTAATGATAGCTATTGATAAAAGTGGTTATTTAAAAAATATAATAAAAAGCAGCCCACGCTTTTTACAATAAAATCGTTCTTTTGTCAGTCACTTTATTCTTATTTTAAACTTAGTAAAAAGCATTCAAAGCAAGCAGCTAGGTGAAAGAGTCTGTGTACAAGAAGAAGAATGCATGGCGAGACTACCTTGCTACCAAAAATGACAGTGGTATGAAGAATTTGATGAAAAACAGATATAAGCTGCAGAAAGCAGAAACAAAGGCGCTCGTGGAAGAGAAGCTTGAAAGGTGTAGGGCTGTAGGGTGTTAGACGAAAACAAGACGTCGGACAACTTCAAGGAAAATTCCAAATTATTTTGGAAAGAAGTACGTAAATACCGAAGTGGTCAAGCACCTTGCCGAATTTGTGCAGAATGAATGAAGTGCGCTCGAAAGGAAACAACTTGCTAACAGATAAAAAAGATATTCTGCAGCGATGGAGTGAATACTATGGAGAACTGTATGAGAGTGGCAACTCCGTCTCTAATACTGAGAGCGATTCTAATGAATTGCCACACTCGGGTCAGGGAATGGAGGATGCCATTAGTATGAAAGAGATTGAGAAAGTGATAAGAAGTTTGAAATGTGGAAAAGCTACGGGAATTGATGAGGTGACTGCTGAGATGATCAAGTATGGTGGTCCTAGGGTCTGGGATACCTTCTGTGCACTGTGCAACCTCTGTTGCCAGGAGGGGGAGGTTCCAGAGGACTGGCGCACCGCAGTAATAGTACCTCTATATAAAGGGAAAGGTTCCTATTTAGACTGTGCGTGCTATAGGGCCATCAGCTTGGTCAGCTTAGCAATTAAGTCAATACTAAGGTATTGACTGAACGTATGAAAGGCGTTTCAGAAAGATATTTGTGGGAGGCGCAAGGTGGTTTTAGGAACGGTAGGGGTTGTATGGAACAGATTTCCTCGCTTCGCGTTGTCGTGGGGAAGTTTCTGGCTATGGGTCAGAAAGTTTTCTGCGCTTTCGTGGATCTAGAGAAACATTCGACAGAGTAGTGCGAAAGAAATTGTGTAATCTTCTGCCTGAATATGGCGTGGAGGGCTCGTTACTGCAGGCTGTGAGGTCATTATATCGAGACAACAGAGCCTGTGTAAGGATAGACATATCGCCCTGGTTTGAAGTCTGTTCTGGTGTCAGACAGGACTGCGTACTGCCTGGTAGTTCGTGCAGTAGGTATTTGGACAGTTGCCTCCAGAGATTCAGACAGAGAGAGAGAGAGAGAGAGATGATTGGTATGGAATGTGATGACACAGTGGTAAACTGCCTATTGTACGCTGACGATGCTGTAATTATAGCACCATCAGAAGCAGAGTTGCAGACACTATAGTCACGTGCATGAAAGAAGGAGGTGAAGTGAAAGGATTTAATATGAATGTGAACAAAACTAAGGTTCTGGTGTTTGAAACGAAAGCGGTACAAACGAGATGTGATATTTGTGTAACTGAAAAATGTCTAGAACAAGTGAATGAAATTGTGTATCTGAGGAGTGCGTTTTCGAGGGATGTAATATGTGCGATCCACAATACGGTGTTGGTGTCAACTTTATTGTCCAGTAGTGAGGCCTCGATCTGCCCGAAATCGAGTGAAAGTATGATAAATGCAGTGGAGGTGCGATCTCGCAGAAATATGTTTGGTGTCACTATTGTGGACAGGATAAACAATAAAGAGATACGCAGTATGACAGGGTTGTACAACAGTGTTATTGTAAAAATGAAGAAAATAATGCTTAGATAGTTCGGGCACTTGGAAAGAATGAGTGATGAAAGACTGACGAAGAAAATCTACAGAGCTAAAGTGAGAGGTAAAAGAAGCCAAGGAAGACCAAGGCTGACTTATGAAGATCAAATAGCCAGAGTGTTAGCAGACGGAAATGTCAAAACCACTCGCATGCCTAGGCGAAAATGTGTGAGGAGAATGATGAGATTTGAGGAAGCGAAATAGGTATGTAAGGACTGCGACTCCTGGCGCTCCGTCCTCTCTGACTACCCCGTTAGGGATAGGTACAGCATGAAGATATGTATGTATGTAAAAAGCATTTAACTCTTAATGAGTTGGTGGAATTTTTATCACTATTAAACAGTCTTAATAGATAAACATTATTTTATACTGTTTAGTTCGGTTTTTCTTTAAAGCGTGTTTTTTTTTTCAATTTTAAGCTAATACTTTTCTGAGGTTGCATATAAACGATTAATCTTTATTGAAAGGAAGTCTACGAGGGGAGTCGCCTTTCCATGCCCTTCCCTTTATATAATACCTTACTCATGAGTGATGACTCAAGTGGATAATAATTAATTGTTACCTATAGTTAGGGTTGCCACCCGTACTTTACAAAAAAGAATTGTACTTATTTCAGACAAACGTACTTTATACTTTATGAGAGCAATAAAGTACGTGAATTAATCTCCGATTAAAAAAACCTCTAAAAAGTAGAAACAATAATATCTACGTTTTGACTTTTTAACTCCGCCCAAAAAGAGGGATGTTATAAGTTAAACGTGTGTATCTGTGTGTCTGTGGCATCGTACTTCCTAAACGGATGAACTGATTTTGATTTAGTTTTTCTTGTTTCAAAGGTGACTTGATCGAGAGCGTTCTTAGCTATGATTCAAGAAAATCTATTCGGCCGTTTGAAGATCATCAGGTCTTTTCTAGTTGTAGAAGAGATGTCAGCAACTTCTACTGGTCTGATCGATTTGAAATTTAGAATCCTGTGATTTCAATGATAGGTACAATAACATGGTGACGTTGACCTGATGATGCAGCATCATCTGGAATCAGTAACTTATAACAGAGGTATCGTCTCTGGGCTCATTAGAATTGTTTCAATAAATAGGTTATAGATAAAGATATGGTAATCGGGGTCATATGATGCAGCGGACAAATATTTTGATTTTACTTTATGGAGGATTATTTTGAGACGCGGGGTTTTTTAAATTTCTAATTTAAGGTTTTTAAGTTTATTCATGGTAAGTTGTTATGTAAATAGTAATATATTCAAACGTCGTCGCGTCGGGAGACCGATAAGTAAACCAACTTCATCATTTTTATTTGTATTCTGTTTTTACTTTATTTACTTAGCAGTCTCCCAACGCAACGACGATGCTGACTCCAGATGTTGCTGCAGCATCAGGTCAAGGTTATGTTTATTATAATATCGTTGAAGTCACAGGATACTAAATTTAGAATTGATCAGGCCAGTATAAGTTGCTCACATCCATTAAACAACTATAAAAGAATTGACGATCTTCAAACATCTGAACGAATTTTCTTGAATCATATCTAAGAACTCTCGATCAAATAACCTTTACATACATACATATCTCACGCTGTATCCCTGACTGGGTAGTCAGAGAGGACGGAGCGCCAGGAGTCGCGGTCCTTACATGTCTCTTTCGTTTCCTCAAATCTCATCATTCTCCCCACACATTTTCGTCTAGGTAAGCGAGTGCTTTTGACATTTCCGTCTCCTAACACTCTGGCTATTTGATCTTCATAAGTCAGCCTTGGTCTTCCTGCGCTTCTTTTACCTCACACTTTAACCTTTTCAAAGTAACCTTAAGTAACCTTTCAAACAAAAAAACTAAATCAAAATCGGTTCATCTATTTAGGAACTACGATGCCACAGAGACACACGTTAAACTTGTAACATTCCTCTTTGTGGGTCAGGGGATAAAAATACTTTACGTTACTTATTTTGACATTTTTTTTTTTGGTTTTTATTGTCTACTAGCTGATGCCCGCGTTTCTTATTTTTAAAATAGCCCATGTCCTTCCTCAGGATCCAATCTATCTTCATACCAAATTTCATTGCAATCCGATAAACGGTATGGCATGTTCTGAACTCTAAAGGCTCACCTAGCGGCTCCGCAATAAGACCACCCCAGCGGCGAACTGTTTACGTCTTCTTCGCTATCATCAGGCGGTGGTTTGAACTCTGCACAGATTTTAAACATTAACACAAAATTCCGCTGAGCTTCAAAAAGCGGCCAAGAACCAACACACGCATGTAGGGGTCTGTACTCTCTAGCCGTTCATTAAAGTTAAATTTCTTAATAATAAGAGCTATTCGCCTTACTTTATTATTACTATTTTTTGAAAAACTATTTTTGCTGCAAAATATTACCTACTACTTACATTCTTGGTTATTATTTTATTTGCAAGAAAAAAAAACATTATCCCTGACCGATCATGATGTGTAATTAATCAAAAAGGTTAAAATGCCATTTCAAAATAATGTAGGTATAGCACATAGGACAACAAAATATGATGTAGAAGAATATTTTTCACATTAAAAATTAAAAAAAAATCAAAACCCGACCATCATATACATATAATTTACGAAAACTCAAACAAGATGAATATAACTATAATTCCTTAGATTAATTGGTAGTAGAGTCGTAAGTCATAAATAAGATAAAAACCGGCCAAGTGCAAGTCGGACTCACTCGCCGAGGGTTTCTTACCACCATGTAATGTATTTGAGTTACGTATTTGCCAAAAAGCCCTCAACTGAAAAAAAAAAAGTAAAAAGTAAGATAATATGTACCTATTGGCCCTTTAAGTTTATGATAAGTCGTAATATAAATAGTAGTAGTAATATATCCAAGCATCGCGTCGCAGCGTCGAGGGATCGCTAAGTAAATTACTTATATTTATTATATATTTATTTATTTATTTTATTCTATTATATATGTACATACACACACATGTTTAAGAAATACATGAAATGAAATTTATATACAAAGGTACTGCTTATTTCATAATGAAATTTCTTCTGACTTCTTCTTTCTGAAAGTATACATAATATAATACACACTATATGAGTCATACATACATATTATATACATACAATACATATTATGATCATACAACATATCCATACTAGTGCATCCATACTATCCATATCCACATATCCACACTAATATTATAAATGCGAAAGTCTCTCTGTCTATCTGTCTGTCTGCTTGGTTTTCACGGCCAAACCGCCGGACCAATTTTGATAAAATTTGGCATGAAGACAGTTTGACACCAGGGGGTGGACATAGATAGATAGATAGATAAAACGTTTATTCATACAGTCACACTTGGTCACACACATGACTTTACAATCTTACATATAGCTATAATACAGATTAATTAGGTACTACCGTAATTAAGTATAGTATGAAATAAGACAAAATAAAATAAAACACAAACTTAAAACTATTTACAGCGAAATAGACATCATGTGTGTGTTGCAGCTGTACGAAAAGGTGATGGCTCAGAGTATATCCTTGCCCATAGGAGCAAAACTCTGATATTCTGCCACAACCTAGAAAACGATAAGCAATTATAAGCAAAGATAACATACTACAGATATAATTTAAAATAATAAAATAAAATAAGATAAATAGATAAATTATATAAAAAAAAAAAAATTATATATATATACATACGATTCAAACTGAGAACTACACAGTTTAACATAATGTTACACACATTTAAGATCACGTGTTATTCACATGTTACTATAAGAGCGCGATCAAAGAACAGGCAAACAATTAAGTTGTTAGAGCGAAATGAGGTTATGTCAAAAATTAAGTATCTTGCAAGAGTTATGTACCTACGTGATATTGTAAGAAGTATATACGTGATATGACAAAAGGAAAAAGTAAATCCAGCAAGGTAAGTACCTCCCTACACAGCAAAATCCGCCAAGGAGCAACCATGTGGTATACCAGCAGTTTGCTTGACTAAAAGAAAAATCTTAAAATGTTTTTTAAAAGAGCATTTGGACTTAAAAAATATCAACGGTGGAGGAATGTTATTCCAACATTTGATAGCAAGGTAGCGGAAACTACCAGTGAATGCCACGGTTCGGTGAGGGTGGCTTTCCAGAACACATCGAGAAGTTCGGCGGCCATATCTATTATGGAAGGAGGATGTTTTCAGCTTTGAATAAAGGTATATAGGTTTTTTATACTTCATGACATCAAATAATAAGCCTGCAAGGTGTAGATGCCTACGTGATGACATGTTTAGCATTGAAGCGTTATTTAAATAAGGTGTGATGTGATATCTAGGTGGGATATCAAAACAAAACCGACAACACGCATTCTGGACACGCTGAACAAGACGACGAGTCGCGGACTGCAGTCGCGGCCCATAAACCAAGTCACCATAATTAAGCTTCGATAGAACCAAAGACTCACAGAGTAGAATACGCATTCTTTCGGTGAGAAGATTACGTATTTGATATAATAATTTTAGGCAATAAAAACAAGATTTAACCAAATTCGCCACGTGATTCTCGAAACGCAGACGGCTGTCCATGACGATACCAAGGTTCTTGGCCTCTTCCACACGTTCTACATTTTGGCCACAAATATTGATTTTTGGATCACTACCTGAAATTTTTGCCACTTGGTGCTTTGAACCAAGAATCATGAACTTTGATTTATTGGGATTGAGCACAAGACAGTTTCTACTTGCCCAGGCAGCAATATTACTGAGGTCTTTGTTCATTTCACAGATCACTTCCTTAAAATTACGAGGTTGAGCTGACATGTACATTTGAACATCATCTGCATACAAGTGATATTTACAGTTATTACTGATTACTTTTGTTATGTCGGCACTATAAATTATAAACAGCAACGGACCAAGTATAGAACCCTGAGGGACGCCACGATTTACAGGTCGTAATTGAGACAATAGCAATGTACCGTCTTCCTTCACTATCTTCACTAACTGAGAGCGATCTTTGAGATAATTATTAAACCAAGCTAATGATTTATGATCTACACCGTAATATGACAATTTGGAAATAAGTAATGTAATATTGATGCTATCAAAAGCGCGAGAAAAATCTAGTAAAGTCAGACAAGTACCATTGCCAGAGTCCTGCTCATAAAGTATATTATCCACAACATCTATCAATGCAGTCACTGTACCCATGTCTTTACGAAAACCAGACTGAAAAGGCGGTAATATATCATTTGCCTCAACAAAACTACTTAATTGCATATACACCGCTTTCTCCAGTACCTTCGATAAAAAAGGTAAGACACTTATTGGTCTGAGATCCTTGGCTTCCATTGGATTGTCTACTTGAGGTAATGGTGTGACTACGGCTGATTTCCACACTCCAGGTACCTTTCCCGTTATAATAGATCTGTTAATAATAGCAGTAATTACAGATAACGTTCGTGGAAGTGTGAGTAGTATCATATCCCTACTACAACCATCAATGCCAACAGCATTGGAAGCAATAGATAAAATATATTTTGCAATATGATTTTCGCAGACTGGCTGCAGAGCAAAAGACATATCACCGAATCTATGAAATTCAAAAAAGGTCACCTCAGACAAAGTAACCGTGTTGCTGCCAGGTACATCAAGAAAGCCATCATTAATAATATTAGCATCATTAAAATGATCCGGAAGGTTGACAGGCCCTCTAGGAGCCACTGTTAATGTCCTTTTTAAATTTTTCCAAAGCAATTTAGGATCTTTCTGAACAGAATTAATGTGATGATTATAATAAGCACGTTTTTCATAAAAAATACTATTAACAACTAGCTTTTTAAGATCCTTGTAATATTTCTTACAACACTCCGACCTTGACTGACGATACTTATTATAGGCCTTATTACGCATACTAATCATAGTCTTAATCGTGTTGGTGATCCATGGCAGGCAATTTTGGGGTTTGACGCTAATAGACTTTAAGGGCGCATGCTTATCGAAAAGAGACAACAACAGATGATTAAAAGCATCCACCATATCCTCCACCGAACCCATCCTTTTTACCGACTCTCAGTCCATAGACTCCAGATCGAGGTTAAAGGCATCCATGTTTATGTCCTTTATTGGTCTAAATGTAATTTTTTTTAGTGGGATTTTTAGTCTCTTAATGGACAAGTTCACATTAATCATGGCGTGCCCCAGAGAACCGGTGATGTTAGTAACAGAAACACTGCGAACAGGGGTATTAGTACACACTACATCAATAAGTGTATCATTACTACTGGAATAGTGAGTTGGTTCCTTTACGACTTGTTCCAATCCCATATAGTGCAAGAAGTCACTTAGTTTTCGCGTTTTCTCATTACGGATGTCCAACATATTAATGTTGAAGTCCCCGAGCAAAATGACATGATCTAAATTAGAAAAATGAACAATAGATTCTGTAAGAGTGTCCAGAAAAATATCCATACTGATCCAATTTGGTCGATACGCTGTTCCTATAATGAAACTACGGCCATTAACTGTCATCTCATCGAAAACCACATTTGCTCAACTTGAACAGTAGGGTAAGTGTGATAACGTAAAGTAGTGAGTATAGAGGGATTCCGGACCACTGCTTCTGGAACCTCACTCTTTTTAATAATTTTTTAAACCACCGCTAAAAAAAACAAAAAAAAAAAAAAGAAACAACCCATTTGAGACGATTGCGCTGGGTCCCAGAGCCGTATCTCGCTCCGTTTCCTCTGTATAGATTTCTCATCTGCACGCCTAGATGGTTACATTAATTGCTATCATTAATCCATTACTATCATTAGCCACCTCGCGACATCTTAATGACCTAATTAATGCTTGCTGGTAATTACTTTTTCATTGACGTCTTCAACTGTCATCGACTATGATTTTTAAAGTATCGTCAACATCACATCACGCGGTATACATGAGTCGCCAAAAGCCATCAAATAATGTCACTTATAGCGAGATGAGAGAGTGTACGATCTGCAATATGTTGTTAAAGAAAAAAAAGGTACTTCAATAATCACCTTAGTAGCAACGTACATAAAAATAACGCTCTGCGAATTCCTCACAGTTTGCCAATCGTTTTATCTACATACATATCTTCACGCTGTATCCATAACGGGGTAGTCAGCGAGAGGGCAGAGCGTCAAGGGTCGCGGTCCTTACATACTTCTTTCGCTTCCTCAAATCTCATCATCCCCCTCACACATTATCGTCTAAGTATGCTAGTGCTTTTCAAATTTCCGTCTGCTAACACTCGTTTTTATTTATTGAAAAGCGTTTGGAAAAAGAATTTTCACATACAGGATTACTTCATCAACAGATGCTAAAGGTATTGAAAATGTCGAATTATTTATCGATTCTATAAAAGATAAATTAAAAGTTTTGATCCACATAAAATAATTGAACACATTTAAATTAAATTTCATTCTTCATGTTAATTTCATGCAACCTACAAAGGGATTATTAAATAACTTTGATTTTCAAACATCAAACTATTTAATTAATGAATCCGATAACATCGATATATTTATTAACACCTTAAAGGAATATCTATCACATAGAATCAGTGTATTTGACAAGAAAGATAGTGGTAGGAGTGTTAAAGACATTACTGGTTTGGAGATGAACATCAATAAATATCTCCTGCGTGGATCATCTTTTATAGAATTGTCACATGATGTTAGAGCTAAAAAGGCTGTAATTAATATTAAAAATATTGATGTATAACGTCTGAAGTGCGCTTTACTCTCAGCTTTGTACGAACACGAAAACAAATTAAATTTCAATGGAATATCATTTTTCCAGCTAAAATATCAGACATCCAAGAACTTGAACGTTTAAATAATATAAGTATAAATGTTTTTAGTTTAGAGTTCAATGCTAAGAGTAAAAGTCATACTGTAATCGAAGCATTATATTTTACGAAGTCTCTGAAACAGAAACATATTTGTTTTATTAAAAATTTATCTCGGTTAGTACGTAGACAGATTACTTCATGAAACTGTGCAATTCATATATGCGATGGTGGTTTATTACATTTTACAACAAGCAAAATCTTTCTAACCACAAAGTTCATGATTGTTTTAATGTTCGTACCGATATGTCTAATTCAAACACTTTTAAGAAAAATTGGCTTGGAGAAAACTTTAAAACCAATTAAATCTTGTCCTAATGATCCTAGTCTATCATCAACTTCCAATGCTCAAAGATACGATGTACCATATAGTTTCGGATATTGTATAAAATGTTCATACGATGACAAACTGTCAAAGTATGTATCTTATAATGGCGAAAACTGTGTTATAGTATTTTTGGATACAATGATATATGAACATATCAAAGTCATTTGTAGAAAAATACTTTCCAAGTTTGTCCCCTTCCACTTAGTGATACAGATAAAAAAATTATAAGTGAAGCGACTGTCTGTCACATTTGTGAAAAAAGCATCTCGGAGCGACATATTGATTATGATTGGCATACAGGTCGTTTTATAGGTGTATCTCATGAAAGTTGTAGTAGGCAATTTTATAAAATATATTTCATACCAATATTTTTACATAGTCTTAGCACAGATTAGTTAGTTACTAACGTGTCTTAGTAATTACGATACACATTTTATTGTACATGTATTAAATTTTGTCGAAGGTGGGTGCAGATCATAACTCAGAACAAAGAAAAATATATTTCTTTTTCTAAAATTCTAAACATAAATGTTTAAAGTGTGAGCTTAAGATTTGTAGACTCCTTTAAAATTTTTGTCTTGTAGTTTAGATTCTCTAGCTGGTAATCTTAACGATGACCAATATCATGAACTTAAAAAAGACTTCCCTAGTAATGATGATTATCTTTTACTAAAACGAAAAGGTATTTTTCCTTATGAGTGTATATCCTCATTCGAATCATTAAAATGTAGTTCATTATCGACTATCGAAGACTTTTATAGCTCCCTTACTGAGACCACTGTTTCCATCAATGATTACAATCATGCTCATAGAGTATGGAATCATTTTAATTGTCATACTAATTATTCTGATATTTATTTAAAAACAGATGTACTTCTTTTAACCAACATATTTGAAAACTTTAGAGACGTTTGTTTGAACAGATATCATTTGGATCCAGCTCATTAACGAACTCGAGTCGAAGAGTACTGATTTTAATTATAATGTTCCGATTAATTCAGACATCGGTTATATATTTTTGAGGTAGACTTAGAATCATTTCCTGATCTCTCCATGACCAATGCTGATTCCTGATTCTCTCCATGATCAATATTCTGACTACCCGTTATGGCTCGAAAATATTCATATTGGTAAATACGAAGAAAGTAAATTGTTAACAAATTTAAATGAGAAGAAGAATAAATACATTATAGAAATATTTAACAAAATTTAGAGTTGGGTTTAAAGATTAATAAAGTGCATAGAGTTTTAAAATTTAAGCAAAGTCCAGAAAACCGTGGCAAAATACAAGGTCCACAAAGTCTCGTAGCTCGACCTGAGTTCCATAATCTTTCAATGTTTTCAGAGATTGGTAGCAGTTCAAATATGTAAAACGAAACTGTTTTTAATAAATGAGACATATCAAAAATCCTAATGTATAATTTTCACAATAAATATATGAAATGTAAGTTTTCCAATGTTAAATTGTTGTACACTGATACAGATAGTTTAATTTATAAAATATACTGTGCTCATTTTTATAAAGATAATAATTGTGATGTCGATAATTATTTTGATACTTTCGATTATCTCTCAAATAACATTTATGGATTTCCATTAATGAACAAAAAGAAGTTAGAATATTTGAGCAGCTATGAGAACAGAAAACAAAACAATCACTAAAGCAAAAGGTGTCACAATAAGAGTGTCGTAAAAATTAACAATAGAAAATTATAAATCATGTTTATTTGAAAATAATATACAATATGCAGAAATGTATCGATTTCGATCTATAAAGCATGTGATTTTTACTCAAAAGATAAATAAAATGTGTTTGTCATTTAACGATTCGAAACGTTATATTCTACCTATCAAATTATCCATGTAGGGATTATTAAAAAAATTAAAATGGAAATCTATAAATCATGTTTATTTAAAAAATAACAAACAATATTTTTTTACGACATCTAAATGAAATGGAATGCGCAAGGGAAGGTTTCTGGACATGTCTGTGACGTCATCATAAATCCAATATGGCGGATGTTCCATAATAGGAAATAACTTTTTTGTTCGACACCAACAATATGGGTATCAAATGAAATGGAATACGCAGGGGAAGGTTTCTGGACATGTGACGTCATCATAAATCCAATATGGTGGATGTTCCATAATGGGAAATAACTTTTTCGTTTAACACCAACAGTATGAGTATCAAATGAAATGGAATACGCAGGGGAAGGTTTTTATGTATGTGACACGACAGAACTTAAAAGGCATGCCTAGTATAGACAACCAGTCTCAACACAAGAAATAATAATAATAATAATATTTTTTACTTACTATCAACACCAGGTACACATAATATATAAAATGTACATATATTAATCTAACGCTAGACACCAACGTCCAGCCGCACGCGATCCATCCCCGAACTAGGACTTAACCTGTATCTCGAAAAGGTAGACCTCGCGCGAACGCGAACAAAAAAAAGCGAACGCATTGTCAATATTGTTCATCCAATATATTGTATTGGCTGAAGTTTTTGTCCATTCGATTTGATAGATTTTCATTGATCTAGGAAGTGTAAGTTTTATCCAGGAAGGTTTTAAGATTTAAGGCTAAAAGCCAATCTTTTTCGATGATTTTGTATTCTTGAACAGTCTCAATTTTAACCCCTGTAACATCTTTTCTCAAATTTTAAACAAGAGTGTCGATATCTGTTATATTATTTCCGAAGGCAACTAGTCGATCTGCTGATCTTTTGAGCACCTCACCAACGCCATCAAGCGCGCCTTTGCTATGTCTGAACTCACAGTAGTGCCATACAATACACGACAAATTAGGAAGATAGATTTTCAGTTGAGATATTATGTAGAAGATTTTTTTGTTCCTGTATTATGCTGACGGAGAGTCAGAATCAAAATAAATAGTGAAAACTTCAGGAGCGATTTCTTCAATTTCACGCAAAATTGGTAGTATAATATGTGCCTACACTAAAGACGCATCATGACGTAAAGATGTACTAACGGCTTCGATCACAAATATAAAACTAGATGCACAATCGTCTGTAAAATCTAAACAAATTATTGTCCGAATTGACATATACATTTTTAATATCATATAGTGCTATCCGTAATATTGTGCTAATTTAAAGTAGACCTAACTGTCAAAGTATAAGGTTAGAGACTGGTAAAAGATCCTTGCATAACATCGAAACGAAATTTGTTAAAAATAATATTTAAAATGCAATCTTATGTTTCGTGCTTAAAGTATAATTCACATAATCTATTTGTGTCATTTTGATTTGTTACATGAAAGTGACAAGAATGAGATATATATTGTCAGGCCATTTTTGAAAAATATGATTACGAATTTAATAGAAAAGAGCTATGTAGCAATATTATTATAAATAAATAATTAATACGTAAATTACATTTTTTTTTTACCGAAAATGAGAATCGTCTTTTTTAGCGTTATGGACGTGTTGTTTTTACAGTTTTTAAAGGAGCACTTTGACATGTTTGCTGTTAGCGTTTTCGAATACTACTAAAACAAAAGTGCACTCAAATATTCGTTTGAGTGCACATTTGGTTCTGACATTTTTGGAGCGTTGATTGTGTATCTTGTTTTTATTGTATTATACATATATGATCGAAGAGTAACGGTGCAAAATAATTGTGTTTTGGTCTCAGTCACTGAGCGGTAATAAATGACTGAAGTGTGCAATGTAATTGAGCCCGGTTAGCGCCAAAATGAACGGATTGAATTTCTGAGCTATATTTTGTACTATAATTTTCACTGAAATCCATATGCACGATACGTTCGTTTTCTGACATTCGTTTTTTTATTTTTTTAATGGATTGGAATTGATTTTTTATGTTCGCACAATGAGCCATGAGCGGTGTTATTCCTTTTTCAAAAATTTTTATTACTTCATGAGGTTTAACATCTTTTCGGATTTTCTTCACAGTATTGGAAAATTTCTCCATATTATTTTTGATATATGTTTTGTTACCTTTCTCCCAAGCATAATACGAAACACTTCAAATTATCAAATTCGTTGTACTGGAAAATCTTGTTTCTGCATTTTTCGCATTTACATTGCAAGGATTCAACTTCGGTCTCGTCACAAGTCAGCTGTCAAGAACTTCTGTAGTAGAATTTTCACTTGTAATCTTGTTAGTTTACAGGGATGAGATCAACAAATCCATATCGGAGTGTAACTTACATAAACATGTAGCACGGGAGCTCAAAATTGGTTGTGTGATCCAAAATGGTTTTAACCTAGTGAATGTTACATAACTAGTTGGTGGGCACCCGCTTTCAAGATATTTTCGATGGAGGTTTTTCTGAGAGTCTGTTAAATATCATTTTTGCATGTTTAGGTTATTTCTTGTAATGCAGTCCCCGGACATAATCGACTATGTTCATCATCTTTCAGCAAGTTCATCGGATCGAGTCAAAATTGAAGCAGATATCTTTACATTATCGGTTTTCTCATGGACTTCATCGTCTTGCTTTTGTGTTGCTTGCTATTTCTCATGTTTTTTCTCTCATAATAAGCTTTAAAATTAATCGGATTCCTTTTTTGAAGTCTGCGAGCACGTGGTGGCATTTTGTTTAAGGGTACAATTTTTCCTTCAGGTTTATTTTTGTGGTATCTTTTTCTTTCTTTTTTTCGCAATTGTAGGGCTTTTATAGGAGCACTTTTAATTTTTCCTTGTCTTTTTCTTTCTGCAATCCTCTTCTTTTGTAACCACTCTTCTCGAATTAGCTTTGTTTTTTCCTTTGGAGGCCTAAAATATAAAAAAATAGGTGATACAAGTTTTACAAATTTATGTCATCAATCATAAACGTAAACATAGCACTGATAAGTCGTTAGTTTGACTGATCCAACTAAACCAAGAAACTTCTGTGTGCTCGTTGTACTTATACTACAAAAAATTTTCAGGCCTCAATATCAGTAACCACTCTAGTCGCTTGAAGCAGAGGTTTCAGGTTCAATTCACAGTATCGGTATATCGTCATATCAATTTAATAAAAAAGAGCTATATAACGTTATTGTTATAACGAAATAATGAACACGTAAATAAAATAATCCTAATTACTTACCGAAAATAAGAAACTCCATCTTTTTTAACGTTCTAGACGTGTCATTTTTACAATTTTTGAAGGAGCAGTTTGTCATGTTTCCTTTAGTGTTCATAAATTACTACTAAGACTGAGTGCGCTAAAATTCTCATTTCAGCGCACATTTGGTTCGGACGTTTTTGGAACGCTGATTGTGTATCTTGTTATATATTTGTGATCGAAGTTTTCAGTGTTCTTTTTTTTAATATAAAAACTCTTTATTACAAATGGTTTGTTAATGAGGTGAATACATATCCGATAGCTTCCTCACTAGGCAAAGCATGTATCGAGGAAGCGGAAAACTAAAAAAAAAAAGTCTCACAGCTACGATCCTCTGACGATAGTGAAGTTTAAACATCATTATGCTTGTAGCAATACAGAACAAAAAAGAAAAATTTAAAATAATATAAAACCATTAGAAAAACAAAATACAATATACAGTGTCTGAGGAATATTTCGCTTCAGCATGTCACCCTCGATAAGTCTTCTGTTTCATTATATGTTAATGAAGCAAGCCATTTACGTATTACAGCTTTGGCTTCCAACACAGTCTTATCTTTAATATTACATATTTTGACAACTTTGTTATAATTGAATGTTCTAACGAAACAACCAAAACGACCTGCGAACTTCGTGTTTATTGATGGAACGGTCAGACGACAAACCTTGCGATTCCTCAGAGACGCATAGTCACAAGAAGTTAAAACCGATTTATGTACTGAAATCGACATTTGAAGAATAAAGAGCTCACGCACACTAAGTACTCCAGCTTCTTGATATAAACTAGTAGTTATCTGTAAGGCTTCTGTAGCATAACCCTAAGGACCGAGCGTTGTGCTCTTTCAGCCCGCATAATAAACGTTTTGGCAGCGCTGTCCCAGCATGTTATACAATAATGTAGCAGTAATTAACACAACGCATAATTCACAACTTTCAGTGTGTTTATTGACGCCAGACGTCGCAGGTTTCGCATTACATTTACAACCTTTCTTATTCTAGGCGAGAGAACCTCAATATGCATTTCGAATTTAAAGTTGTCATCGATGTGTACACCGAGATATTTTACATCTTTTGCGCGTGTTAAAGTTTCACAAAAACATAACTGCGTATTCTTACTACACGATTCATTGTGAATTTGTATTTTTGTCGGTATGTTAGGCGTGGATGCAGTAGTCTTGTGGAAACATAGATACGTGGTCTTTTTGTGTTTAAAGTAAGAAGATTTCTCTGTAACCATACTAATATTTGCTCAACTATTGCACAAGCAAATTCACTAAAACTATGCACTTTTAGATTCTTAATTTGAATTATAAAGTACGAAACTTACACGTGTAACTACGTGTAAGTTTCGTACTTTATAATCGTTTATCGTCAGATAGCTAACTAGCTATCTGACGATCAACGATCAACGTTTAATACCTATATTGTTGGTGTCGAACGAAAAGTTATTTCTTATTATGGAACATCCGCCATATTGGATTTATGATGACGTCACATGTCCAGAAAACTTCCCCTGCGTATTCCATTTCATTTGATACCCATATTGTTGGTGTTGAACGAAAAAGTTATTTCCTATTACGGAACATCCGCCATATTGGATTTATGATGACGTCACATGTCCAGAAACCGTCTCCTGCGTATTCCATTTCATTTGATACCCATATTGTTGGTGTCGAACGAAAAAGTTATTTCCTATTATGGAACATCCGCCATATTGGATTTATGGTGACGTCACATGTCCGGAAACCTTCCCCTGCGTATTGCATTTCATTTGATACCCATATTGTTGGTGTCGAACAAAAAAGTTATTTTCTATTATGGAACATCCGCCATATTGGATTTATGATGACGTCGTATATGTATCTACCTTCCCCTGTGTATTTCATTTCATTTGATACCCATATTGTTAGGGTTTAGTATCATCAAGTTCCTCCATAAAGTTTCATCCCCTTTTTCACCCCTTTGGGGGTAGGTTTTTGATAAAAAAGAAAACTATGTTTATTTAATAGAATAGGTGTATCTCTGTACCAAATTACATCTTAATCGGTTCAGCGGTTAAAAATTTCCCATACAAAGTTTCATCCCCCTTTTCACCCCTATAGGGGTAGATTTTTTGGAAAAAAAGAAGTATGTTTTTTAATAGAAAAGGAAAAAAAATCTATGTACTAAATTTCGTCTTAATCGGTTCAGCGGTTTAGCATTTCTCCTATAAAGTTTCATCCCCTTTTTCACCCTTTTAGGGGTAGATTTTTGATAAAAAAGACAACTATGTTTTTTAATAGAAAAGGTGTATCTGTACCATATTACATACAAAATTTCATCCCCCTTTTCACCCCTAAGGGGTAGATTTTTGAAAAATAAAGTAGCCTATGTTAACCCCCTGGTGTCAAACTATCTCCATGCCAAATTTTATCAAAATCAGTCTGGCGGTTTAGCCGTGATAACCAAGCATACAAACAGACGGACAGACAGAGACTCGCATTTATAATATTAGTATGGAAGTATGGATGGATCCCCGATAAAGTTTGATCCCCCTTTTCACTCCTTTAGGGTAGAATTTTGGAAAAGAAAAGAAGTCTATGTTTTTTAATAGAAAAAAGTTTTATCTATGTAGGTACTAAATGTCATCTGATTCGGTTCAACAGTTTAGCATTTCCCCTATAAACTTAGTAAGCCTTAAAAAAGTTTCAGATGATTGACTTATGTATGTCCAAATGAATACGAAAATTATTGGTGAATATTGATGTATAAATAGTATGTAATCATATAATTGTAGAAATTTGTAATTAATTAATAATTTTCGTCTTATAATAAAAAATGGCGCCGTTGTGTTGTTTATAGTGCTAATTGCACTCAATTATATAATAATGGAAATCGAGTAAATTTGAAATGATCGCTATGTAATTCTTATTATTTTAAATTATTTATAAAGGAATGATATTATATTTTGTAAGTCATACATTAGTTGAAACTTTAAACGTTTTACAAATATTGATTACCGGATGTCGATTCCCGTTTCATTACCATATATGGTAATAGGAAAAATTTCTTTGTTGTACCTATGTAGTAAAAGTCATAAGAATGTTTCTAATCTTAATTGAATACTTACCTAAGACACAAAATCATTTATTATTCATGTTATAAATTTAGAATATTATTAAACTTAAGTTTAAGATTTAAAAGTAAAACTATGAATATTGTGTATTTTAATTGGTATCAAACTAAAACAAAAGAAAAAACATGGCCGTGGCTGAACTTTCGTCTTAGCGCGTTATCTTTAATCTTTTAAATTAATATTTATTAAGTAATAAACTGTAAAAGTAGTGTCAGGAAATAAAAGGTGAGAGTTGTATCTTTTAGATTATACGTAAATCGTAGTTTTCAAATGATAATTAGAATAAATCAGTGTAACTGTTTTATCTAACGTCTGCTCAATTTACCTAAAAGTGTACCTACGTATGGAAGTGTGTTTATTGTTTTGTTTAGAAATTTAATCTAGTGCTCAAGTGAAACATATCATTAGCCAGGAACGAGGCGGACCATTGTTGCAGCTTGGAGCGTCAAATTTATTTAAGTTTTATAGGTACCTAACATCGAGTGAGTGACTACAATAGGTGCTTCAGGTAGTTAACTTTACCTACAGTCCATGATCTTGTAGACGTGATAGATAATAGTCTACATTCTACAATGTATGAATTACGTCTTAAAAAACTAAATGTATCCTACTTCGGTTTGCTCTGTTAGGAAATCAGTATGAACGTTACTTTGTTATTACAATGTAATATATTATTGTTATGTATTTCATATCCGAAAGGAGGCGTTGAAAGAACGACTGACGAAACGGAAGGACAAGTAGCTGTCTTCAAATACTCAACTATACCAACCAAGGCAACGGCAGTTGCTGCCTTTCTGTGGAGAACTTAATAGGCTGTTTATCGCAGGTATGTGATTGTATATTATAATTAAAGTCAGGTTCACATAAATTTTTGATTTGAACAAAATGTAAAATAGAGATGTGTTAGCAGTGTTGCCAGCCCCAAAAAATTAAAAACAGTAGCTCGCCAATAAAAAAAACATGAGAAAACAGTAGAAGTGAAAAAAGGCAGATTTCATACTTTCCTCATTTAATTAAAACAATTGCCTAGTTTTATTAGTTTCTAGGACTCATAAATTGTTATAGTTATTATAATATTGATTACAACATAACAAAAAACAAAAATCAAGTAAAATTATTTTCCACTTTCATCCTCAATTGCCTCATCTTCAGTAATTTCAGTCATTTTCCTTTTTAAAATCATACATATATTTGTTAAATTTCTTCGTGTGCCTTTCTGTTGTTTCAAATGAGTAGCAATCGGTTATTTCGGATTTAGTGTGTAATGCTCCTTTAATAGTTGTGGTCGATATTCTGTTGCGTAATTTAATAATTGAAAACAGTAAAAATTAGGAATGAAATAGAAAACGGGAGCATCAATGTGAGAACAGCAAATCTACTGTTAAAACAGTAGGGTTGGTAGCACTTGTTAGACACGACACAGGATTTCTTATATTATGGTTCGCATTAGTTCACAAATAAAATGACAGATGGTGCTGATGTCAATAGCCACTTAATAAATAACATGTATAACTATTTCTTGCCACATTATATAAAGAAAGATCTTCGAAGATAGTAAAAGAAGACATAACAGTGTAATCAATAAATGCGGTCGTACTTATATAAAAGTTGTGCAGTTGTTTATTCTTATTTCATTTATTGTCTGAATGAAATAGGTATATGACTATAATTGTATCAACCCCCAATAACAAGATGTGTAATATAGACATGCATGATTTTATATAAGGCTTGAGATAGCATGCTTAAGAGAGAAATAAAAATTTGTTCATCCAATTGTTAATCTTAATTTGAATATTTAATTTGTCATGTTACACATGTTTTAAATAATAATAATTTACAATATGTACCCCATTGGCTGGGTGATTCAAAGGTTTAAGTCTATGGTTCAATTCCCAGGGTAATGCAAAAGTATGTTTCAGAATTTCACTCAAACGAGTTTATTGAATGCCAATTTATATAGTGAGAACTAACAAGTGATTGCAGTATAATAAAATTGCTATTGTACTTTCTATATTTATTTACAGATTCGAATCAGTATTTAAAATGGAAGAAATTTTGTTAAATAGATAGGCCACATTCGCAATTGAAATAAAGTGTTTAGCTGACAAGTCCCTCAGTCTGTGTAGTTTTTGGAGTGATGAAAGGGTAGAAATAGAAAATTACAGTCCATGCGTAATTGTTTTAATACAGAATTATACCAATATTTTAACATATCAAAGGACCCCAATGCAGATGAGATATTGAATCTCACTTTGCTACAGGTAGAAGGGGAAGAAATATTAGCTGAACTCGAATTAAAGTGATTCAACTAAATTGGTTGTAAATTCAAATAGTAAATGTACAACTAATTTACCTGAACTTAATTTGACAGAATTTAAAGGGGATGTACTTGAGTGGCACCAATTTTGGTATCAGTTCAGTTCAAACATTGATCAAAGGAATTTACATGATGTCAATAAACTACTTTATTTAATGACCTCATAGTCCAGTCTACAACGGTTTTTACCTCAGATTTCCATCAACACGCATCGATTTGCTTGAAATGTTAACAGTAGATAGGGAATACCTCAAAAAGCAAATTCTACCCTATGCCGATATGTGCTTTTACCCTGGGGGGGATGCCCAACTAAGGGGTGGTAATTTTATTATTAAAAATAACCTCAGAAATCTATAGAAAAAAGCATTCTAAGCACAAAATATTCTATAGTTTTTGTGAAAAATCAATACTTTTCGACTTATTCATGAATGAAAAATTCAATTTTTGTTACAAAAAAATCATATT
The DNA here is from genome assembly GCA_907165235.1 of Zeuzera pyrina. NCBI lineage: Eukaryota > Metazoa > Arthropoda > Insecta > Lepidoptera > Cossidae > Zeuzera > Zeuzera pyrina. The sequence continues at coordinate 6,781,941 of OU015646.1, read as the reverse complement.
TTTAATCTATTTTTCCCAAATAACTCAAAAACTTTCAATTTTATCAAAAAAACTATAAGAAGCTAAAATGTAGCTTATAAAAAAATTAAAAAGAATGGTTTTTTTCTTTTGGCTATAGACCGAATACAAACCGAGTTATGACTTATTAAAGGTGGAATTTAGTTAGTGAACCAAAGATTCTGAAGAATTAAAAATGGAATAACTGGAAAACGGTTAATTTTACGGAAAAAATGCTACATACCTTTTTTAAAGTTCTTTAAAAAACCTTTTAAATGAGACTTTATAAGACTAGGATATAAAATAAGGGAGTTGTGATGAAAACAATGTAGAATCCCTTTTTTCGTGAAAAAAAAAACATCAGTTTCACCCTTCGTATTGCCACCTTAATTGAAATAAAATGTTATAAATTTACAAATCACTTTATTTTAATACTAATAATGAGATCAAGAAGTTTGAATCGTTTAGAAAGCTTGGTTTTGAAAAAAATGATCGTTTTAGTGGAGAAAACAGTTTTTAATTTTTTAGAAAATTTGTTTTTTTTTAAAATAACTAAAAAATTATGGAAGATACGTAAAAATTCCTAGAGAACAAAAAGAGGTTTTTTTTTATTGAGTTTTAATTTTTTTTTAATGTTTATAACTTGAAAGTGAACCAAGATATGACCTTTCAATGTTCATAATAGCGTATGACTGGTACCGCTTTGGAGCCCTTTCCCTTTCAAAAATAAAGGGCTCAATAAATTTGAAACCTTTTTAGTCTAATAGATAGTCTATTCTATTAACTTTTGAATGTGATGAGTTAGCGCACATTTGTCATGCAACGTCTGACCTGCTAACATCAACAAGAGCTAAATACCTAGGCCTAGGCCTTAAGTACCTTAAAGTCATACTTGTTCTGAGCTAAGTATTTACCTAAGTTTGTATGTAGTACTAAAGTGACCTAACTTCCATAAGTGTATAATATACTGTAATTAATATGTGTTGGTTTAACTGTCCTTGTGTATAAGTGCAGTAATCGTATGATGATGAAATTGATGTCTGACCAATGTCGAGGGGAGTACAAGAGCTATTATTCTCTGATCGATCAATGAATTTTACCTATGCTATACAGGTAATAATGCTATGTTGGGATCTGACCCATCCCGTTGTGATAATTGACTAGTCAAAGCCGGCTATATAAACATATGAATAAATAATGTCAGACTGGTCCAAAGGATGTGTCCTATGTTGCGAATGACCCAGGTGGGAAGTGATCAACACACAGTGCTAAGAAATAAAAAAAAATTTATTAAAAAAAATTAAACCACCTTCAAAAAAAACACTGAAAAGTATTAAAATAACTATCCTTTACTAATCAAAACTCAAGTACAATTAAAATAACTTTATAAATACGATACACATACCTATATAATTAAATTTGACAGTTACTGAAGTCGGTGCCAAGCCGACCAATCTAATAGACTGCACATGTTGCACATTGATTTGGCACCAACTTCAATAACTGTCAAATTTAATTATATAGGTATGTGTATCGTATTTATAAAGTTATTTTAATTGTACTTGAGTTTTGATTAGTAAAGGATAGTTATTTTATACTTTTCAGTGTTTTTTTTGAAGGCGGTTTAATTTTTTTTAATAAAAATTTTTTATTCCTCCCTTTTGAGTGGTCTTGACCTATATAAATATCTAGGGCAGGTCTGCAATTAACTTCATTCTAATTCCGGAGCGCAACGATGTACAAAAGAATCATCAATATAAATAAAGGTTATAACCAGGTCGTGTTATCTAGTGTATCTTCGAAGCCCAAGCTCCAATATCGGTGAAATGTAAATGGTACCACCTTTGAAGTATTACCTACCAAACGTAAAAAGAATTTTCGAAATCGGTTCATAAATGACGGAGTTATGAGGTAACAAACATAAAAAAAAAGAAACGAACATACAGACGAATTGAGAACCTCCTTCTTTTTTTGAAGTCGGTTAATAATCACGCCGACTAATGGCGGTGTGTGTGAGACTAGTACTAGCAAGGCCTTGGCAATAAGACATGAATAGCTCAAAGAAATGTAAATACGCCAATGGAGACGGTGTGTATGACTAGTAGCTCCATACAGATGGATTCATAGTGCTCATTATCTTAGCAGGTGGTGAACAGCTTGATGGATGATCAGCGTTGAGAGTACGTTTGAAGCAGAACCTGGTAATCGTGATAGCTCAGTAGGAAGGACAACTCTGGACCAATTGAGGTATGGCAATATTACGTTAGATCCAATGCTTACTAAGTATCGCTGCGTCTTCTGTCTGGCCCGTAATGTTGTATGCTTGTCTATACTACTATATACATCTCTTGCGTCTGTCTGTAATTTCAGTTTTTTTTCTAAAATTTTGTGGTAAATGGTCGTTTTATGACTTACTGATTTCGATTCTACCATTTTTTAAATTTTGTCTGTCTGTATGTACTTTATAACTAAAGAACGGGTTGACTGATCTTGATGACAATCGGTACGTCGTAAGAACACGTGATTGCGCTCATGATAGGCTACTTATTTTTTAGAAAATCTACCCCTAAAGGGCGAAAAGTGGGTTGAAACTTTGTATATAGTAAACCCCTGAACCGATAACAATGAAATTTAGCATGGAGATTTAGAAATTTAGCATGAAAACTGACATAGGTTACTTTTTTTTATAAAAAACCTACCCTTAAGGGTGTGTAAAGGGGGATGAACTTTGTATGGGAAACGGTAAATCTTCTATACTGCTATATAATTCTCTAGCGTCTGTTTGTAATTATAATTTTACTGTAAAATTTTGTGATAGATAGTAATTTTATGAATCACTGACTTCGATTCTACCATTTTTAAATTTTTTGTGTCTGTCTGTATGTATGTCCTTTTATAACTGAAGAACGGTTGGACCGATCTTAATGAAAATCAATAAGTAGTAGGAACATGTGATTGCGTTTATAATAGGCTACTTACTTTTTAGAAAATCTAACCCTAAAAGGATGAAAAGGGGGGTGAAATTTTGTATGGGAAATGGTTAACCGCTGAACTGATTATGATGAAATTTGGCAATAGGTTCAGAAGACATAGGTTACTTTTTATAAGAAAATCTACCTCTAAGAGGTTGAAAAGGGGGATGAAACTTTGTATGGGGAACGCTAAATCTAGGGAATGATAAAATTTGGTGCGGTGATAAGACATTATTTATCAAAAATACATAGACTACTTTTTTTTATCAAACATCTGTAAAATGGGGGACGGGAGGGAGGGGTACAAATCTTTGTACGGGAAATGCTAAACCAATGAACTGATTATGATGTAGCATGGATATAGTTTGACACCTGGGAACGGACATAGGCTACTTTTTATAAAAAAATCTACCTCTAAGAGGGTGAAAAGGGAGATGATAAAGAAAGGGAGAACTTTGTACAGGAAACGCTAAAACTTGGTAATGATAAAATTTGGTGCGGTATTAAAACTTTTTTTTATCAAAAATACATAGGCTACTTTTTTAATCAAAAATCTGTGAAAAGGGGGACGGGAGGGAGGGGGACCAAACTTTGTACGGGAAATGCTAAACCGCTGAACTGTACTGCTGAACGATTATGATGTAGCATGGATATAGTTGGACACCTGGGAACGGGCACAGGCTACTTTTTTTTTATCGAAGAAGTACCCCTAAGGAGGTGAAAAGGGGAATGAACCTTTGAATGAGAAATGCTGAACCGTCTAACCAATTACGATGTTTGGTACAGAGATAGTATGTGGCCGGAGACAGACGTAGGCTAGACGTAGACTTTTTCAAAAACAATCTTTAAACATACTATGTACATATAATCTAACCCACTGGTTCCCAAACTTATTTTGTCTACTGAGTCGAGAGCTCATGCAGTCGTTGTCTAAGATGCCTCCTAGCTAAATGAAATTACAAATCACCCCCCAGGCCTCTACCACAACGCCCCCATTTTTTTTCTGGGTCTCTTACCGCCCCCCTTTAGGCCTGCAGCGCCCACAGGGGGGCGTTACCGCCCACTGTGGGAATGGCTGATCTAGCCTAATCCAGAAAAGCCATGAAAAAATTTTCCGCGCAGACGAAGTCGCGGGTACAGCTAGTATGTCGTATAATATGGGCCGCAAGTCGGTAATGCAAGGCGTGACGACAAAAACAGGATAGTGGGTGTAGGAGGATTTAACACGTAATTAATTCATCCAAAAAAGAAAAAAAAGACAAAAATTAATTATAACTAGCAAAATTTAGGAACACATTAATTTTGCGTGTTTACACCGCGACTACCCGTGTTTTTTTTCTTATTTTTTTATACCTACATTATCATTTTTAGTCGTATTCTGTTTTTACTTTATTTACTTAGAGTTTAGCTCAACGCCACGACGTAAGGATATATTACTACCAGGTACTATTCACATTACAACTTATCATAAACTTAGAGGGCTAATACGTACGTATTATTTTTTATACTTTTTAGACCCATTCTTTAAGTCGGGGTTTCTTAAATTTTTAATTAAAGTTTTATTAATTTATTTACTTAACGGAGTCCTCTGATGCGACAACTCTTGGATATATTACTACTGCTATTTATATTATAGAATGTCATAAACTTAAAGGGCCAACAGGTATGTTGAGGTTTTCTTTCGTCGGGGACACCAATTTAGGGATTGTCTTCGTGTTCATTTTGTCTTCTTTTATTGTAAATCCAAATAAATAAATTACGTGTTGGTTTCAAAGTTTATATTTGCTCTTACGCAACTTAACAAACAAGTACAAAGTGGCATGGCAGGGCGATGGTATGTAAGATACTGGCGAGCCATGCGTTCAAATTGCTTTATATTATACTAAAACGCAATTCAGCACTTTTACCATCGCCAGGTTGCTACAGGTACATATTAATTTCTTACTTTTTAAAGGTTTTTTATAATTCGGGGGTTTTTTAAATTTTAGTTTTATTTCATGATTTTTAATCACGCTATGATCGACACTATCCCCTCATTCACACAAATACCTTCCGGGACCATACGCGTAATTCAGAACCTGATCATCTGATCACATCTATCTATAATTTATTCATCGAGACCATTCCAATGAGCCCAAGCACGATACCTCTGCTGTGAGTTGGTGAAGTGCTGATTTCAGATGATGCTGCAGCATCAGTTCAAGGTTACCGTGTTATTGTAATATCATTGAAGACAGCAGGATACTAAACAGACCAGTATAAGTTGCTCACATCCCTTCAACAACTAGAAAAGAGCTGATGATCTTCAAACTGCTGAACAGATTTTCTTGAATCATAGCTAAGAGCACTCAATTAAGTCACCTTTCAAACAAAAAAAAACTAAATCCAAATCGGTTCATCCGTTAAGGCGCTACAATGCCACAAACAGATACACACGTTAAACTTATAACGCCCGTCTTTTAGCGTCGGAGGTTGAAAAATACATATATTCACTCTCTATTCCTAACGGGATAGTCAGAGAGGACGGAGCGCCAAGCTTCACGATCCTTAAATACTTCTTTCGCTGCCTCAAATCTCATCATTCTCCACACACATTTTCGCCTAGATATGCGAGTGCTTCTGACATTTCCGTCGGCTAACACTCTGGCTATTTGATCTTTACAAGTCAGCCTTGGTCCTCTTTGGGTTCTTTTACCACTCACTTTCGTTCTGTAGGTTTTCTTCGTCAGTCTTTCATCACTCATTCTTTCTATGTACCCGAACCATCTTTCATCATCATTCCTCTCTTCATTTTTACAATAACATTGTCGTGCAACCCTGTCATCTGCGTATCTCTTCATTGTTTAATTTGTCCGCAAGGGTGACATCGCACATATTTCTAAGAGATCGCATTTCTACTGCATTTATTTTACTTTCACTCGATTTCGGGCATATCGAGGCCTCACTACCGTACAATAAAGTTGGTACCAACACGGCATTGAGTATGGCCATTTTGACTGAGTTAGATATATTCACGCTGCCTACTAATGCGGACAGAGCACCGTTCCCTTTTTTACCGGCTGCTACACATCTCTCCACATCCAACTCACTTCTTCCATCCCTCGAAAACGCACTCCCCACATATACAATTTAGTTCAATTGTTCTACACATTCTCCATTTACCTGTACCTGTCTGTACAGCTTCCCGTTCAAACACCAAAACCTTAGTTTTGTTTACATTCCTATAAGGACTCCGTTCATTCCTTTTGAGGTGCGTTACTCTAAAAATGTACAAACAATACGGCACAGTGTCTCGGACCAACAATCACAATGTACGAAGTTTTTGCTCTGAAGAGCGTGTCCGTTTTTACTGACCTAGTTCCTAGTTTTTTACTAATGCGCGTGATTAGGGAAAGGACACAGTAGAACAATATACTATTAGCCAAGAATACTATTAGCCAAGAATAATTAAGATTTACGAGTTTTGCTAATAATTATTTCAGTAGTGCGATATTCTGTACGTCAAGTCGGTCATGAGCTAATACGAATTAAACCGATAGTTCAAGGTTGCCATTCTTATTGTAGCTAACTTGCAACGTGGCTTGCTCAGGCCGGTAGAGTGAGGTGTGGGTTGAGTAATTGATGATGTTATTATTACTGTCACCTGGAGAGTGGTGTACCTAATTTGTTTTAGGGCGCCTAGTACACCTTTGCAATCGACATCTAATGGGATAATTATAGTAAGTTAATTAAATAGACATCAGAAAAACATCACACAAAGAAAACATTTATTTCTTCTAACTTAATCTCTATGGTGGATACAATCAGTTCACTATGTATTTATTATTAAAAGTTAGTAACAATTTAAAAAGATTAAATGCTATGGTTAAACAACATTATCCTGTTTATTATTATATATGTATTAAATAAAGTCACCTATTATATAACAGCACTTAGATATTAATTAGTTTACAGAATAATTCATTAGTATAAAAGTTTTACAAGTATTGAGCTCAGATATTACTTGTTATAGTTACAACAACATAATTTATTTATGTTATCTTAAATTAAAGAGAAGTATACCTAGTTATAAAGACTTAGACACCCTTTCCTTGTTTATGTACTGCATTTAAATTCTTAGTGTTACAGATACATAAACCCAAGTACCTACATTTTATAACTTATTATCCAGTATTTTATTTCGCAGAGAAAAATATTTATTAGATACACAATACATTTATGTGGAGCTAATATCTAACAGAGAATCATTTATTAGTTACACGCAGAGTGTTATCAGTTTTATCACTGATCAATCTTAAGAAGGAGGTGGTCATCCACCAACTGCACCTACTCCTCAGTCTTCCCCTTTGTCGAACATCTACTAGCATCACAGCACCCACATGCCCCGGCCTTCAAAGATTCCCCTTTAATAGGAACTGCGGCCTGGCCACGCGATATAGCACTCAAGTGAAGAAGACTTAGACTTCTTGATAGTCAGAGTAGTGCACCAAACCATTCTAAGAACTATTACGATTAGTTCATACTGAAGTTTAGATGAATGTTGAATAGATTTACTACTATTCCTAAGTATTCATTACTTATAGGGACAGGAGGTCCACCTGGTTTCTATAGGTGTCCTTTGAACTCTGTAACAAGCACTTGTAGACATTAGGATCCTATTCCCTAGTCCTATCATCATTGCTCGCCCTTATCTACAGCTACAGTACTCACCATGGGATCCACCATGAGATTACCTAAACTACTTTAACATATTATTAACTAACTCATTTAATCTAATTGGGGTTGCTACTCCCAAACAAATACAGCTAAGACTATCCTAGGCGACATGTGGCCTAACTTTAAGTTTCTTCATGAGACTTTGTTGAGGCAGCTTGTCCCGCAGCAGAGAGAAAAGAAAAAGGAAGCTATTGGATACGAGACGCTTTTTATACCCCACGACGAAGGTCACCTATGCTCCTACTCCTGGAACAACTAGTGTAGAGACAGTGGTCGACAAACCCTATCTAAAATTACACCTACCTAGCGAGTCGATAAAATTCATTAATTTTTTCTAAGTGTATGACGTTTATGTCAACTATAGTTTTAGTATTATTCGTTCGTACTAATAAGTTTATTAACTAGAGACCTAATATTTCATCAATTTAGAGCTTATTCTATCTAACAACAGAGGCTACATATTTAGAGACTATCGATATGTTTATCGAACATATCTTTACATCCATACTTCTAAGTATAGATAATCTAGACCAACGGTACATTTGTTATCGAAGCCGTGTGCGTGTTCTAGAATGTTACAGAAAGTTCTATTTACAAACGAATTATTAACAATAATATTACTAAAGGAGGTCTAGATAATCAGTAGGCTATCACTTTTACATTAATAATACTCAATACTCAAAGATACTATATTTATGACAAATTTATTCCTGCTGAAAGACTTACGGTCAATGCTTCAAACGATATTTAAGAAAGCTCAACGGGTCTACGTTGTCCATGTCCGTCTGTCATAGTGAATTTTGTTTGTAAACAATTAGTTTAACCAAGGAATGCTTTATTTTTCTAGATAACAGAAGTTAAAAGTTAATTTATCTTTTAAGTAATTAAGTGCCTCTATAAATATTATAAGTTATTGTTCCCCACGTCGATGGAGACTCAATATGACTGCTACAAACTGTTTTACTCGTGGTTAGACTTAATGAGATGGAGAGTCACAAAAATTCGTTTGATAGACGGTGATAACAGCGGTAACTCGTTATGACTCCGTGAATTTTGATTATTTGTCCGAGCAGACAGTGACAATCATAAAGTAGTGAATGAGATGGAGAGTCACAAAAATTCATTTGATAGACGGTGATAACAGCGGTAACTCGTTATGACTCCGTGAATTTTGATTATTTGTCCGAGCAGACAGTGACAATCATAAAGTAGTGAATGTGTCTACTGTTCCATAACAAATAAGCCTTCGACTCTTGCAATAAATCCAAGGAAATGCAGTGACTTTATCTACGTAGTTTGGAAGCTTTTGTTAAATTGGTATTTGGGTTTCAGTTTTTTTTTACTTCTGTTGTTATACATACATACATACATATATATCTTCACGCTGTATCCCTAGCAGGATTATAAATTCTGTTGTTATTCAGAACAAAAATCTACATTTTTACTTTATTGCGTTCAAAGACAAATCCAATCCAATTGCAAGGTATTTTTGAACGTCAAATCTACTTAAAAGAAAACCTGGACACTGAGAAAAACTGACAAGAAACTCAGTCAGGTGTCATTTTTATATTATATCTTTACAGCGTTATATTATATCTACACATATATTTACAACAAACTTACCCTCAAAATGCTTGCAATAGTATTTATCGCCCTCGCAATGGTTGACGAACGTTAAGAACTTCATATATTTCCCGCTACCAGTGTTGCCAACAGGTGAACGAGCTGTCCACCAGATTCGACTTCTAAAACCACCAGAAAACCACTAACCAAAAACAACCAAAGTTAAAAAGCCACTAAATTTGTCACTAAATCTTTTTTATTGTTAATATGAAAGAAAAATAAGCAGGGATATATGAAAAACGTTTATTACGAAAATGAAACATATTAAAATTATTACAAATCGTCATCAGATGTGTCTATTTCACCGCCACCATCATCATCAATTTCCAAGGAACGATATGATTCATTGGTGCCAATTTTTTTTATAATGTGTATTGGAATTTCATAGTCATTGCAGCATTTACCTATCACCCTCATACCGCAGCGTACTCTTAATATGGCACATAAAAGATTCAACTTCATACGATTCCTCTGTTTATTTTTTATAATGTTCATGCTGCTAAACAATCTTTCGACGTCTGCATTGGAGTGTGGTAATATTAAAAGAGAAATTGCAAAATTCGCTAAATCTTGAAATCTAGCTTCTCCTTGAGCGTCTTTAAAATGCAACACTTCGATCCAAAACTTTTTTGTGTCTTTGGTTTCACTCCATTTCATTAAATGTATTTGTCGCCACTGATCATCAACTTTTGCAATGAAGTCTGTTTTTTTATTTAATTGAGACATTATGTCGATTAGATCTTCTTTGTTGTGATTTAGTGCTTGTTGAACACTTACTCGAGAAATCTTTTTCATCAAAGTCACATTTTCCGGCAGCCTGTTTTTAATTTCTTCAATCAGACTAACTATAAACTGTATACACCGATTCCGTATTGATACTTCCTCTTCTTCCTCAACAACAACAACAACAACAACAACAACAACAACAACAACAACAACAACAACAACAACAACAACAACAACAACAACAACAACAACAACAACAACAACAACAACAACAACAACAACAACAACAACAACAACAACAACAACAACAACAACAACAACAACAACAACAACAACAACAACAACAACAACAACAACAACAACAACAACAACAACAACAACAACAACAACAACAACAACAACAACAACAACAACAACAACAACAACAACAACAACAACAACAACAACAACAACAACAACAACAACAACAACAACAACAACAACAACAACAACAACAACAACAACAACAACAACAACAACAACAACAACAACAACAACAACAACAACAACAACAACAACAACAACAACAACAACAACAACAACAACAACAACAACAACAACAACAACAACAACAACAACAACAACAACAACAACAACAACAACAACAACAACAACAACAACAACAACAACAACAACAACAACAACAACAACAACAACAACAACAACAACAACAACAACAACAACAACAACAACAACAACAACAACAACAACAACAACAACAACAACAACAACAACAACAACAACAACAACAACAACAACAACAACAACAACAACAACAACAACAACAACAACAACAACAACAACAACAACAACAACAACAACAACAACAACAACAACAACAACAACAACAACAACAACAACAACAACAACAACAACAACAACAACAACAACAACAACAACAACAACAACAACAACAACAACAACAACAACAACAACAACAACAACAACAACAACAACAACAACAACAACAACAACAACAACAACAACAACAACAACAACAACAACAACAACAACAACAACAACAACAACAACAACAACAACAACAACAACAACAACAACAACAACAACAACAACAACAACAACAACAACAACAACAACAACAACAACAACAACAACAACAACAACAACAACAACAACAACAACAACAACAACAACAACAACAACAACAACAACAACAACAACAACAACAACAACAACAACAACAACAACAACAACAACAACAACAACAACAACAACAACAACAACAACAACAACAACAACAACAACAACAACAACAACAACAACAACAACAACAACAACAACAACAACAACAACGGCGCACCCACGCGCGGCTAGGCGATCGCGTCTCGGCGGGCTAGACTCGAGATACGCGTTCGTAACGGCGCCGACGGCGGGACGGTGTGTGTACACGTTTGTACGAGACAATGTTTGAACGGACGAGATCCGACGAGCGGTTCGAGCCGTCAACAGCGTGCCGTCGAAGCGGACGGACGCAATGTGACCGTTGTGTTTTATGCAGCCGGCCCTCAGACAGGAGTGGTCCTGGATGTGTCTCCGAGGACCGCAATGTGCGTTCGAAATGTCGATGTTCAAATGTGTCCTGCAGTTCACACTACGACGCGCAGTTAACTGCGTTCTTCATCGACCCGCGAGCCAAGTGATCCACCGTTCAGGGTAATAGTTTTGTTTTGTTTTGTTTTGTTTGCACGAAATAAATATATATGCGCGCGAAGCGCTCTCATTGACGAACGCAAACGACCCCGGCGACGGGGTCGATACGGTCCACCGCATATTCTCAGTTTATAGAAGGGCGCGGATTTTCACCCCACTTAATAATTCTTCGGAGAATCCGAATCGGACAACACGGATTCTCCTTCATTTCGAATTCATTGACGAAACAACGGATAGTGCGGTGCGGCGAGACGGTCATGACGCGCGAGCGCCTACACGCACAACACGCACACACACACGTTACACGTTAATGATCCTTCCGCAGGTTCCCCTACGGAAACCTTGTTACGACTTTTACTTCCTCTAAATGATCAAGTTTGGTCAACTTCCCAACGACGCCGACGGCCGCGAAGCCACCGCGTGTCGGTCCGAAGACCTCACTAAATCATTCAATCGGTAGTAGCGACGGGCGGTGTGTACAAAGGGCAGGGACGTAATCAACGCGAGCTTATGACTCGCGCTTACTAGGAATTCCTCGTTTATGGGGGACAATTGCAAACCCCAATCCCCAGCACGAAGGAGTTTCAGCGGGTTGCCCGGGCCTCTAGGCCAGGGAGAACATGCTGATTCCTTCAGTGTAGCGCGCGTGCGGCCCAGGACATCTAAGGGCATCACAGACCTGTTATTGCTCAATCTCGTGCGGCTCGAAGCCGCCGGTCCCTCTAAGAAGAATTTCGATACGTCGCCAGTGAGTCGCGCGACGCGAGGCCGCGCGCACCTGAATGACGACGCCTATTTAGCAGGCTAGAGTCTCGTTCGTTACCGGAATTAACCAGACAAATCGCTCCACCAACTAAGAACGGCCATGCACCACCACCCACCGAATCAAGAAAGAGCTGTTAATCTGTCAATCCTTCCGGTGTCCGGGCCTGGTGAGATTTCCCGTGTTGAGTCAAATTAAGCCGCAGGCTCCACTCCTGGTGGTGCCCTTCCGTCAATTCCTTTAAGTTTCAGCTTTGCAACCATACTCCCCCCGGAGTCCAAAATCTTTGGTTTCCCGGAAGCTGCCCGCCGAGCCATTGTAGTAACGTCGGCGGATCGCTAGACGACATATTTACGGTTAGAACTAGGGCGGTATCTAATCGCCTTCGAACCTCTAACTTTCGTTCTTGATTGATGAAAACACCTTTGGCAAATGCTTTCGCTGATGTTCGTCTTGCGACGATCCAAGAATTTCACCTCTAACGTCGCAATACGAATGCCCCCAGTTATCCCTATTAATCATTACCTCGGAGTTCTGAAAACCAACAAAATAGAACCGAGATCGTATTCTATTATTCCATGCACGAAATATTCAAGCGGCGTTTCGAGCCCGCTTTGAGCACTCTAATTTGTTCAAAGTAAAATTGTCGGCCCATCTCGACACTCAACGAAGAGCACCGCGATAGGATTTTTTATATTGAACCGGCGTGAGACGGCGCGAGACCGCCCCCGCGCGGCTCACCGACGATATGCTCCGCGGACGTGTCAGTATCACCGCGGATGCGGTGCACCGACAGCGCGGCGCACAAATGCAACTACGAGCTTTTTAACCGCAACAATTTTAGTATACGCTATTGGAGCTGGAATTACCGCGGCTGCTGGCACCAGACTTGCCCTCCAATTGTTCCTCGTTAAAATATTTAAAGTGTACTCATTCCGATTACGAGGCCTCGTGAGAGTCCCGTATCGTTATTTTTCGTCACTACCTCCCCGTGCCGGGAGTGGGTAATTTGCGCGCCTGCTGCCTTCCTTGGATGTGGTAGCCGTTTCTCAGGCTCCCTCTCCGGAATCGAACCCTGATTCCCCGTTACCCGTGACAACCATGGTAGTCGCAGAAACTACCATCGAAAGTTGATAAGGCAGACATTTGAAAGATGCGTCGCCGGTGCGGTGACCGTGCGATCGGCAAAAGTTATCCAGATTCATCAAAATGTTACGACTTCGGACGCGAGGTCCTCCGCCGATTGGTTTTGATCTAATAAAAGCACTCGTCCCATCACTGGTCGGAGTTCTGATTGCATGTATTAGCTCTAGAATTACCACAGTTATCCAAGTAACTGGAGTAAGATCTAAGGAACCAAAACTGATATATTGAGCCATTCGCGGTATCGCCTTAATACGGCTTGCACTGAGACATGCATGGCTTAATCTTTGAGACAAGCATATAACTACTGGCAGGATCAACCAGGGAGCTATCCTCATAGATAGACGCGATATATTCGTGCGACAAGCGACGCGCTAACCAACGGAATGTGTGGCGCGCGTCTCTCGCGACATCGGTCCGAGAACGAACACGCGTGCACGGTCGAGAATCACGGTGCACAGTGTGACCGTGAAACGTACGCGCGCACGCGTGAAGCTCTCGAAGTGGGCGATTGAAGCGCATACTTCGCGCGGTGACGCCACCAGAAGCGTCTCCATCGAGAGACGGACGACGGCGGTGGTGCACCGCGCGCGTGCGCCGCTTTCGTACGTTCGCAAATAGCGAGACTAGTTCAGCGTGTTTTTTTGCGGCTCTATTAAATTTACGTCGACAACTGCGACACTGTCAAGCCCGGTGGTACAGGGACCTCGACCGGATGGTACGAACATATAAATTGAATACATGTTCCTACATTCGATACAAAAATTATCAGTGTGTTTCAAACGCACGTGTACGGACACGAAAACGGACCGCGGAACGTTTGTCACCTTCGTCTATGTGGCAGAGTCGGGAGGCGGGCGGCGGCGGCGAGCGTCTGATTAACTATAATAAATAGCGTGTCGAAAAACACGTCAAACGCCGCCGGAACGACCGGTCCACAGTACAATGTGAGAAAAATGCATACGCGCCGCGGGCGCGATACCGCGAGGTGTGTGGTGGGTGTGTGGTGTGTGTAATAATATTATAATATATAACATATTTCTTAAATGTTTGTAACAAGTCAATTTCGTTGTGTCGCCATATATTATGCATGCGGTCAGTTGAGAAAGTTTATAAAACACAATTTCAACGAAACGCAAAAACACAACTCAACTACTAATCAAAACCTGTGACAAAACACATTTGAGAAACATGGGTATGCCGCGGCGTCCGCGCCGTGTCGTTCGCCTTTAGTGCTAAATTAATAGCGGAATGACTATAACGAGTTCCTAACGTCCGATTGGGCTCAAATTTGGTACGGTTGCGTATCTCCGGTGACGATGCAACAAAATGGTGCCATGGAGCTGGTCTGATGATGGAGTAGGAGAAGGTGGCCATAGGAACTCCTCTGAACTGAACGGTATAAACCCATCGAGTTTGGACTGAATTTCTTTCGTCCTGGCGAACAAACACTCCGACGCCGCGTGTGATGTCCAGGGTTCTGAAGATGGAGACGGTAGGGTAGGACGGGTGGTCATAGGAAATTCTGAACCGAACAAGACAGACCCGTCGTGTTTGGGCTCGTTCGACTCTACTCGGCGAGCACTGTGGTGCCACATGATATCCGGGGCCTGAGGATGGAGCAGGAAAAAAAAAATTGATTGTGAGTGAGCTCGGGGTAGGCTGGCTCCGTAGCGTTAGTAGCGCGATCGATTGGAATGCAGATTTCTCTTGTCGAGTTTCGTCGAGTCGTCCGTACTCCACTCCGTTCGTGCAATAAAATATGTAATTTAAAATATAACGCGAGAGGTTCGTGTGTCTTTCGTAACGGAACGAGGAACAAAAAAAAAAAAAAATAAAAAATAGAATTCAGTGCATATTTTTCTTGGTCAAGTCAAGTTTCGACCGTACCCTCCGTTCGTGCAATAAAAGATGTCATCGTACCTGAACCGGTAGCCGCGCGCGATACACGGCGTCTAGCGCGTCCACCTCGCCGCCGCCCTCTATCCGTTCGCGTATTAACGTCCGGCAAAAGATAAGTTAAAGAAAAACTCGACATTTACATTCGATTGTCGTTCGCAACTGAACGCGAGAGAGGGAAGAAAAATCGATTGCACAATGCAGATTTTTCTTTTAAAGTTTCGTCGTACGTACTCCACTCCGTTCGTGCAATAAAATATGTCTCGTCGTACCTAAACCGAGGATCGTGTTTTTAAACGGAACGACGTGAGAGGTATTCGATTATCGTTCGCAACGGAACGTGAGAGATGAGATTTTTCTCTTGTCAAGTTTCGACCGTACTCCGTTCGTGCAATAAAATGTGCAATGTAAAAAAAAAAAAAACGCGCGCGATACACGGCCTCTCGCGCGTCCACCTCGCCGCCGCCTTCGATCCGTTCGCGTATTAACGTCCGTCAAAGGACAAGTTAAAGAAAAACTGTTTACGGAAGGAAAATCGGATGCCAGACGCGGAAACAGATCTGATTGTTTCGTCGCA